>CM077168.1:9638141-10838141 GCA_039654105.1 Coreius guichenoti | reverse complement strand
ATCAGAGGATGGGTACATGGTGGTCATAAAGGGATGGACATGGTCAGAAACAATGCTCAGGTAGGCCGTGGCATTTAAACGATGCCCAATTGGCACTAAGGGGCCTAAAGTGTGCCAAGAAAACATCCCCCACACCATTACACCACCACCACCAGCCTGCACAGTGGTAACAAGGCATGATGGATCCATGTTCTCATTCTGTTTACGCCAAATTCTGACTCTACCATCTGAATGTCTCAACAGAAATCGAGACTCATCAGACCAGGCAACATTTTTCCAGTCTTCAACTGTCCAATTTTGGTGAGCTCGTGCAAATTGTAGCCTCTTTTTCCTATTTGTAGTGGAGATGAGTGGTACCCGGTGGGGTCTTCTGCTGTTGTAGCCCATCCGCCTCAAGGTTGTGCGTGTTGTGGCTTCACAAATGCTTTGCTGCATACCTCGGTTGTAACGAGTGGTTATTTCAGTCAAAGTTGCTCTTCTATCAGCTTGAATCAGTCGGCCCATTCTCCTCTGACCTCTAGCATCAACAAGGCATTTTCGCCCACAGGACTGCCGCATACTGGATGTTTTTCCCTTTTCACACCATTCTTTGTAAACTCTAGAAATGGTTGTGCGTGAAAATCCCAGTAACTGAGCAGATTGTGAAATACTCAGACCGGCCCGTCTGGCACCAACAACCATGCCACGCTCAAAATTGCTTAAATCACCTTTCTTTCCCATTCTGACATTCAGTTTGGAGTTCAGGAGATTGTCTTGACCAGGACCACACCCCTAAATGCATTGAAGCAACTGCCATGTGATTGGTTGATTAGATAATTGCATTAATGAGAAATTGAACAGGTGTTCCTAATAATCCTTTAGGTGAGTGTAGTATGAGTGTGTGTAGTATGAATGTAATCTGGATGTACTACATTCACCATGCTGTCATTATCACGTGACCTACCAGCGTCAGTTGCGTCACTTCTCTACCATTCACAAATCCTCTCCCGTGGCTTCATGGGAGAGTAAAGTGTCCATCGTATGCACACTTCAGAATCTCGCCAGAAGTAGTAGGTCATCCGGGTACTTTTTGCCTACTCTTTTATAAATACTGTGAATTTGGACATACTACTTCTTTTTTCACGTACTGTTTTTCGCCAACTATATAGTCGGAAAGTATGCGATTTCAGAAGTAACCTTAAGAGTTGAAATGTGTTGCACCTGCTTCCAATTATGTAATGCCTCGCACTGTTGGCTTGCTTGTCCTGCTTTTAATTTTTTAATAAATGTCTAAGAATTGAGAACTTTTTTTTGGCCTCATGCTTACCAGGATCTAAATGTTACAGATTGACGACAAGGATTTTGCTGTTCTATGTGAAAGATGTGGCTTCTTTTCCTATGCCATTCTTGCCATGTCCTGGTGAGCCATCTATACCAGACATTCCTGGTCCTCAAGGCCCACTGTCCTGCAGAGTTTAGCTCCAACCCTAATCAAACACACCTGAACCAGCTAATTAAGCTCTTCAGGATTACTAGAAAGCTACAGGCAGGTGAGTTTGATCAGGGTTGGAGCTAAACTCTGCAGGACAGTGGGCCTCGAGGACCAGGGTTGAGAACCCCTGATCTATACCTTTCAAGGTCTGGCTAAAGATGTTTGAGAACTAACTTGTCATTAATGCAACAGGAGATGACTGGCCAATTGCAAGAAAGCGACCTTTATTTCTTCATTGCCTGGAAACAGAAGGTCAGAGATTGTTTTATACTTTACCAAACCAAATAGAGACAATAGAGGATGCTATTGAGGCTTTGAAATTGCACTTTATTCCTCAACGGAATGTTGTTGCTGAGCACTCTCAACCTCTGACAATGACGTCATTGGAATGTGCGCTCGTGAGAGGCTATAAATAGACTCGGAACAGGGGCACCTTCAGGTATCACTTTGTCTGAAGAGACATCTGGACACGCCCTCAGTGCAGCAATGTAGCGCAGCGTCTCGTTCCCACTTTTCCAGGGAACAGGGTTACAGTCAAGTAACATGAGACGTTCCCTTTCAAAAGCTATCCTCAATGCTGCTGAGCTCATAGAGCTATGGGAACGAGAATACCAATGCCGCCACACTGGAAGTGTCTGGAGACCAGGGCAATGGCATCCCTCACCCAGTGTGACATTTTTTGCTTGGAGGCAGCCGCCCCCGGTTACGATCCCCATAGCAAATGAACTATTGCTCTGACTTACGCCACTGGCTAGTGTGGTGGATGTAAGTCTGAAGAGCTCGGACTGGACACAGTTGGTGAAGTTTCTCCTGCTCCTGCGTAGTGAAAGGCAGAGGACAGAAGGCTTCCAGAATGACCGGATGCACGGTCGAGAATGGAACTTTAGGTACATAATCGGGGTGATAGCCTTGTGATAGTGAAGTCATTGCCATCTAGAGGTTCAAAGGCAATCTTGACCAGCCCCTCGAGGACTATGGTTAAGTCCCACGAAGGGATCTTTGGTCTAATGGGAGGCCTCAGTCGGATGAAGCAGGCGATCAGAGGGTGCTTCCTGACTGGCCCCCCGTCAATCAAGTCAAGTCAGCTTCATTTATATAGCGCTTTTTACAATACAGATTGTTTCAAAGCAGCTTTACAGTGATAATAGGAAATTAATGCAACAAAGATTATTTTGGCTGTACAGCAGCTCTAAAGGAAAGCCATTGTCCAGCTTAAGTAAGTTTTTGATTGATTCATTTCCGTTGTAAAAAACGACAACGCCGCCCTGGTGGCCCGAGAACGCAAACCCCGAGATAGGTCTCACAACTGCAAGTTTTGAAAACGATACTGCTACCATCTCAGCGTAAACCTCAAAAACGCGCCAACCACCTGTCCGACATGCACAACACAGCGCCCCTAGTCACGTCCGCAGATCCGTGCAAACAGGAATCACCCCGACAAAGGTTTTTATCTCCACAGAGAACGTTTGTCGTGAAAAAAAATAAAACTTTTGTTGTGTTGATGAGGCCTTCGCAGGAGATAGTCTAGTTGACACAGTCTCTGCTAACACTTCATGGCTGCGTTGTGGTCGTGTCTAGGCGCAGGTCCACATCTGATTTGGATACTGCCTGGATCCAGCTGACTACGGTAAACCTCGGGATAAACAGAGAGACTAATATTAGTGTAGATGCCATTCTTCTTATGATGTAACGAGTACATCAGGTGTTATGGGAAGTGTTCCCGGTTCCGGTTGACCTAATTTATCCAGCCTAACAATCATTTAACATAATTTGAATTATAGAAATTGATAAAGTGTTATGTGTATGCCAGGTTAAAGAGATGTGTTTTTAGTTTAGATTTCAACTGACAGAATGTGTCTGCTTCCCGAACAATGCTAGGAAGTCTCTTCCAGAGTTTAGGTGCTAAATAGGAAAAGGATCTACCGCCAGGGCAATCAGGGCGTCAAGCTGATAAGCTACAAAAACCCTGAGAGTGGCGGGGCATGTGCCTGCTGATAGCTTTTCCTGCAGAAACTCCAACACTGAAACAATCTGGCAGTGGACTGGGTCTGCGCTGTGTGCAGTACACCACCTTTCAAAGACACCCCATTTAGTGGCATAGATTCTTCTTGTGGAGGGAGCTCTAGCACTTAGAATGGCTATACAATGTCAGCTGGAAGCACAGTGTCCCTTAGTTGGTCCCCCTCAGGGGCCAAACGTGAAGGTTCCACAACTCGGGCCGGGGATGAAATATTGTCCCCATGTGTTTGAGACAGAAGGTCCCTCCTGTTCAGTATTGCCCAGGGCGAGCCGTCAAAGAGGGATATTATCTCAGAGAACTAAAATCTGGCCGGCCAACGAGGAGCTATCAGTAAGAGGCAAGGCCCTTGTTGACAGACCTTGGCCAGGACTCCCGTGAGCAGAGCGATCGGTGGACACGCATACAGGCGCGTTCTGGGCCATGTATGTGCCATCACATCCAGACCCAGGGGGGCTGGGTCACTCAGAGAGAAGTAGAGGGGACATTGCACCGAAGAGGTCCACTTCTGCTTCATAGAATCTTTCCCATATTTGTTTGTCTATCTCTGGGTGGAGTTTCCATTCCCTGTTTGTCACAGCCTGTCTGGATAATAAATCTGCTCCCACATTCAAACACCCGGGGACAGGAATTTGTCCTGAGCCCAAAGCAGAACCTGCTGCGCTAGCCTGTTTATGTAGCCTATTTATGTAGGCGACTACCGCAGTGTTGTCAACTTGCACTAGGACATGGTAGCCCCTTAGCTGCTGGAGGAAGTACTTCTGGGCCAGAAATACAGCCATCAATTCGAGGCAATTGATGTGCCAAACAAGTTGATGACCTCTCCAGATCTCTTAGGCTGGACAGCCATCTAAGACTACTCCCCAGCTCGTACAGGAAGCGTCTGTCATTAGCATCTTTCGACGACAACATGCACCTACATTGGGACCCAAGGTGAGGAACCAGGGTCTGAGCCACATAGAAAGGGAACAAAGCCAGCGGCACGTAACCCTTATTTGCCTTTGGGGATTGGCCCTTGGATGAAATCCCCTGGCTTTGAGCCACAATTGAAACGGTCTCACGTGCAAAAGGTCTATAGGTATCACTTTGGATGCAGCTGCCATAAGACCTAGAATTCTTTGAAAATGATGCAAAGTAATTTCCTGACCTACTCTGATATTGCTCGGGGTGTTTAAAATGGTCTTGACACGTGCGGAAGACAGTTGTGCCCACATGGTGACAGAGTCCCATGCAATCCCTAAGTACGTTGTCCCCTGGGCAGGAGAGAGAACTCTTTTCTTGGTGTTAAGTCTCAACCCCAGAGATACAAGATAAGCGAGGACGACATCTCAGTGTGGAAGTGCAAGCTCTTGAGACTAGGCCAGTAACAGCCAGTCATCTATGTAATTCAAAATGCTAATGCCCTGGAGTCGCAGTGGAGCCATAACTGCATCTATGCATTTTGTGTATGTGAATGGAAGAACACGATATTGGTAAGCTTCAGCCCCAAAAGCAAACCTCAGGGACTTCCTGTGTTGTGGCAGAATTTCTACATGAAAATATGCTTCCTTGAGATCAACTGTGACAAACTAATCTTTGTGTTGAATTTGCGACACAATCATCTTGATTGTTAACATCTTGTACTTGTATGTTCTGAGTAAAAGGTTCAAGATCTAAAATTGGAAGCAACCCCCCATTTTTTTGGGAACCAGAATGTACCGCTGCCAAGTTCTCTGAAAGAGGTTCCAATTTCGATACTTCCTGTTGGGGGGGATGTTAAATGTGTCCTGGGAGATAGCAGGAAGTGACAGAACATTCAACATTTCGCTGGAAACCGCTGCCCCCTGAATCACCAGAGGTTGCGGGGATGTTACAGTGGTTTTGTGAGGGTGTCGGGAAGGAGCTGATTGATGTATTTTTACATGCCTCGTCCCAATGGGACACATCCCCACAGACCTAGGTGCAAAACCCTCAGGACTTCTTCTTATTTGAAATGATAGCCCTGAGGTCAGGTCTTTTGTGAGGCTGGTGAACACGATGAGCCGGTACCCAATCTTTACGAGGGGGAGCGTGACTCTCCACACTCTGCTTTTGGGCCTCTCACTCTTCTGAGAAGGACCGGGTTGGGGCTGGGTGGCCGACAGCCTCTCCCCTTAGTACGGTGGGGAAGAAACTATATGACGGCTTCTTCATGGCTCTTTGCCTCCCGGAACCAGCTGACGACTGTGTTTACCGATTCGTCAGTTGTCCTGCTCATATTAAAGTCCTTCAGCAGGTCAGCCTGGTACACCTGTAACACCGCCATGGTGTGCAGAGTTGCAGTGTGGATGTTGTCCTGCACTGCTTGGTGGGGAGCGTAGGCTTTTTCAGAGACGATGTGCTCCCATGATAGAGATAGCCCGCAAGCGTCTCTTTAACCTGAGGCAACATTGTATAACTGTGTGCCTTTGCACCCATGATAGTAGAATATGTTGACGTCGAAGGCACAAAGACACGCAATGTATAAGGTTTCCCCTATGAACGTGATATTTTATAATAGAGGTCTTCAAAGAAGGGGAGAGACCATCACTCAGGTTCCTTCCCCTGGCCACCAGACAGAAATCTATTCTCTAATTTAGAGCGTTTGGGGGTCTTCAGTTGTAACCAGGCTACTGCACGAGTCACCACCTCGAGTAGTTCCTCTTGTGCTTTATCATCATGGAAGGAACGCTTGGAGACAGCGTACTTGAAATTCATCTAGCCAGAAACAAGAGATGCATCAACCTCTGCCGCAGAGCCAAAGAAGCACCGGGGCACGCTTCGGAATCAGACACCTGGGGTGCTTCTCAATACTCAAATTGATGCTTCCTCGTTTCCTCGCTCCTCTGTCCTCCAGCCTGTGACCCGGAAACCGATCAAAGTTAGCCATCTTGAAGGACACCTCAATTCTCTAATTGCACCGTGAGGATGCGAGGAACGAGGAGTGAGGAAGCTTTCAGAGGATTTATGAGCGAGGATGCACAGGTGTATCCTATGAGGAAGTCTTTCTTGTCAAGAAGCCTGACGCACATATAAATTCTCCTCCCCCTTCACATCTGTCACAATAATTTTAATTTATGCTTTACCTTTGCAGTTTAAATAGACCATATATCACACATATTTCAACAGGGCATCTTGCTTTATTATTTTTATATTTATGAATTTCTTAAATAACCAAACTTCAACAACATAAGGGCAGATCTCTTGAGCGCAGCTGATGATGCTGTGAAGTGACGCTCGAGTTATCAAGAATACTCCAATATACAAATAATAAGCTTTCCTTTGATTACTCTGTCCTCATTTTCCTTCCTTGCAGCCTGCCCTCGCATTCTACGGGAGTGGAGCTGAGACGCGAGGAAAGGAAACAAGGATGCACAAATAAGAAATGAGAAGCACCCGAGGACATGCTGATCTGGAGAGAGAGTGAGCGAAAGGGACAGTCTCTCACTCCTCAGCCAGATCGACTCGCGAGCCCTACGATCTCAATGTGGGAGCTTGCCCTTGAAAATATGCAAGCCAAGCGTAAAGCACTTTAATAGAGAACAACTCACAGTACTCACAATAGAGAACAACTCACAGTGCTCGCAATCACCATGCTCAAATGCAAGGGCAGCATCCCTCATCCCCCATACACTAAAAGCAAAACTCATGTGTATTGTACTCTGGGATGGGCCGTGAACAAGGAGGCATGCTTTGCCTAATTGTTTGCAACATGATGCTTTTCTTTTCTTTTTTTTTTCACTTTCACATTCAGCGCATTCCAATGACGTCATCGTCAGAGGTTATTTAAAGCCAAGTTCATTGGCGTGTTTGCCACACATACTTCACAACCAGTCAAGATGCACACCAGCTCCATTCCCTTCTTGGATTGTTGTCTTTGTAAATTTTTTCCAAATTCCACCCCAGTAGTAGAACCATTGCGTGCTTGCATCAGACTTCAGTACTGTTAAGGAGTTGTTACTTCAAAGTCCTGCTTTACCATAGTTTGATCCTAATTTGCCAGGATGCATTGGATTATGGGCTAGGTGCTGTATTCTCTCAAATTCATGAAAACAACACAGAACATATTGTTGCATTTGCTTCAAGAACATTGTCAACTACTGAAAGCAAATATTCAACGATTGGAAAGGAAACTTTAAAATGTGTCTGGGCTATTGAAAAACTTACCTCTGGGGTTGAAAATTTCTTCTACGTACGGATCATCAAGCCTTGGCAGTGCGCCTCTCCTTTAAAGACACTGGAATGAGGATAGCGTGTTGGGCAGAGTGACTATTGTGTTTTAACTATAAGGTGAATTACTATCCTGGCTCTCAGAACCATTGCTGATTATCTTTCTCATCTACCCTTGCCAGCTTCTGATGAGTATCTTTCCGATACTGGACCTGAGTTTGTTGCATTTTTGTCTTCGGAGATGTCTGCTGTGTCTCAAAATGAATTTGCTTCCGCCTCTGCATTATGTTCAGAATTGGCTGCATTACATGCCCAGATTGTTCGTGGATGGCCTTCTTCATCAGCTGCTGTGGATGTTGTTCTAAGTCCATATTTTCAAGTATGTGATGAACTTACTGTGCAAAAGGACTATGTGTTTAGAGGGTCACGTCTTGTTGTTCCTGTTTCATTGCGACTTGTTTTGTTGAATCTGTTCCACAAAGGAGTAGTGCGCATGAAACAGGATATTCATGAACTTTACTGGTGGCCTGGTATTGACTGCCAGGTTAAGGAACAGATTTAGAATTGCGAAGTTGGCTTGTCTTCTGATAAGACCACAACTATCTGTGCTGCACCTTTGCAACCTGTACCTTTTCCATCTTTGCCAGTTTTCAATAGATTTGGAAATCCTAATTACATTGTACCTGACAATGGATGTCAATTCAAGTCAGTGTAGTTTGCTGCATTTCTGAAAGACATTCAACATATACATACAGTACGTCAATGTATCAACCAGCTGCAAATCGAGATATTCTACCATGTACTGAAGAGTTGTATTCAATCTGCTATTCTTTCTAAAAAGCCATGTAAATCAACAGTAACAGAGTTTCTTCAAACTTACCGTGCTACTCCACATTCTGTTACTGTTCTGTCTCCTTATGAGTTACTCTGTGGTAGAAAAATGCCCACTCGTATCAATGTTCTCCCTCTTCTTATCACTTGTAAGGATGCTGCTGTGAGTCAGAAAGTGTCACTGTCTCAAAAGAAGATGAAAACATAGACTTCAGACAAAGAGCTTGTACTCCTGAGTTTAAACCTGGAGACTGGGTGCATATACAAATTCCAGTTCATGTTCCAAAAGGACATCCTAGATTCTCAAAGCTTTTGAAAATTGCACGTCAGCTTGGTCCATGGATTTTTCAGTTATCAGATGGGAAAACTTGGCACGCGTCTCATCTTTCTCCAGCTTGTGCACCTAAGGAGGATGTCATTAAGAGTGAACTTGTGTCCTTGCCCCTCCAGTCTGTGCCTAAAAATAAACTTGTGAACCTTCCAACTCAAATTGCCTTTCCATCTGTTCCTGAAAGGTCTTCAACACGAGTGAAACTCCGTCCGTGTTGGTTGCTGGACTATCCCAGATAGCATGGTGACATTGATACAATGTTGAGTTTTGATCCAAACCATCATTTTAGTTGAGATTGAAATTTCAATGTTTAAAGTATGTTGGATCAGCATTGAAATTTTGATGAAAGTCAACAGCACACATGGGTGAAGACAGTGACATTGAACTAACAGTAATTTGTAGTTGATGACCACAAGATCATGCAGGTATGTATCTCTGCAGAACACTAGTGGGTGTTTCCCAATCAGTGGGGCATTTTCAAACCACAATGAGCATTTTCAACCACGTGACCCGATTTGCTCTAATCCACTGCAGGGTTGGTTTAGGGGTGGCCTTCATGACTCATGAGCAAGTCTGTTGAAAAATGGTTGAAAAACATCCGGCTTGTTCAGAGCTGTGCAGAGCGATCGGCGGCTGATTTAAAGCAGTGCATGGCAATTAGAAATTTTGTCCGACTTGAGACAGTGCAGATGCCACATGACTGTGACATATGCCATCAAAGTACCGCGAGAGCGATTCAAGAGCAGCCGTCTGGTTCATTCTGCGCAGCTTCTCCGGAGCGAAGATATTTTAAAGAATGTTGGTAAGCAGACAGTTGACTGTAGCCATTGATTTCCATAGCAAATACTATGGAAATCAATGGCTACCGTCAACTGTCTGCTTACCAACATTCTTTAAAATATCTTCTTTTGTGTTCAGCAGAAGAAATAAACTCATACAGGTTTGGAACAACATAAGGGTGAGTAAATGATGACATCATTTTCATTTTGGGGTGAACTATGCCTTTAAAGACATTTTCATTGAAAAAAGAGCTCTTTTATTTTTCAAGATAAACTTGTTACTTGAATGCTACATAGTTTCATGGAAAATTAACTGAGATATATTTTATAGTAATGGTTATAGCTCAGAGCTATTTATTTCTCTTCATGAAGAATTTAGCTCCAACACAGTTTTCATTGATCCTAATGACCCTGATTAGCTGCTTCAGGTGTGTTTAGTTATGGCTGGAGATAAACTCGACTGGAAAAATCAGACACCCCTGCTTTCATTTGCTATTGAGGCATTAGTAGATTTTAGAAAAATAGAATAAATAAACACAATTTAACAATATTCATAGCTAGAATATTTTGTGTTGAGCAACTTTTTTTTTTTGTGAATCAAATTGTGTTTAGTATATTAACGTTCTTGAATGTGACTGTATGACAGCTGAATTGACTTGTTCTTAAGTAACATCATGCTTTCTTTTTCAGATTTCAGAGAACCCAAAGTAAAAGTAGTCTGATGTAAGACTTTTAAAACCTGAACCGTTGGACCACCTGTAGTTATAATGACATATTTAATCAAATAAATTGACTTTGGAATGGTCAGGAATTTGTTGATGCACCATTAAAGTGTAATTGAAATATTAATGTTGTTTCAACATTAACTTGGTACATCAGACATTTCAGTTGGATTTTCAGTGTTTCAACAAGAGTGATTTAGAATCAACATCACTTTGTAACATTGATCGATTTTTGTTCATTTCAGTGTTGATTCAACAGCAGTGATGTAGAATCTACATCATAGTGTAACGTTAATTCACTGACATTACCATTGATTATTTTTGTTAATTTCAATATTGATTCAACATCAGTGACATCAGCCAACACCCGCTACCTATCCAGAGCAAAAAACATTAAGGACTCTTCTCACCCCGGTCACCACCTGTTTACCCTCCTACCCTCAGGAAGGCGATACAGGTCGATTAAAACGCGTACTGCCAGATTCTTGGACAGTTTTTATCCAAGAGCCATCCAGACTCTAAACTAAACTTATGCACTATTTATGAACATTTACTGTGGACTGTGCAATATATGTTTGTGACATTTTACTGCACTTTCCTGTCTTACCTTCTGCACCTGGGTTACAAATGGAATGTGATTGTCCTGTTTACATATGTGTATGTATTGTAGCACCGCTGAGCAGTCTCTGGAATTTTGTTGTAAAAGCAATGACAATAAAGGTAATTCTAATTCTAATTGATTTTTGGTTGAAATCTCAACATTGCTTCAACAGTAGGCCTAACTGATGGTGCAAAAGTGATGTTTAATAATCACTTTGCAATGTTGAATCAATAATTACCATTGATAGGTAGTTGAAATCTTAACATTGTTTCAACATTATCTGAGGGTGCAAAAGTGATACTGAAGTAACATCACTTTGTAACGTTAATTTAATGCAATTAGCATTGAGACATCAAAATTGACAACATTGTTTCAATGATTGCTTGCTATCTGGGATGTTACTTAGTACTAAAGTACTAGTCATTTATTATATTATTGTGATTCATTATTGGTCTAATATGTATGTTTACTGAATGTAGAATCTGTTGGTTCTGTTAAATCAATTAAATTAGATGTAACTATTATATTAGATTTGCCTATAGAACCCTCCAATCTTACCTTACTGGATTGGAGGTGTTTTAAAGTGTTCCATCTCTCATATAACCTGCCATTTCCTGAATCTTAAGGTTCATCAAAGGTTACCTAAGTGGTATCTAATTTTTTCACCAGCTGATCTATGGCACTCCTTGCCCTGAGATATTTAATTCCCAAACCTCCCTTCAGATCGAAGGTATTCAACGATCCAAATTGCCTGTCCTGACGCTAGACAACCCATAACCCTAGAGATACTCACCAAATGTATCTCCACTCACTGATTAGGATACCATCAATACTGTCTGTACTCTTGACGCTTTCAACCACCCCGCTACACATTTTGGTTCCAAAGGCACCTCAAATCAATTCTCATTCACTCAGAAGTCCCAGCAGAAAATTATTCCAGTCACTCATTCTGCATAGGGGCAGCAACCACAGCAGCCTAAAAATGCTTCTCCTAGCAACAGATCCAAACTCTCAGTCGATGGTCATCAAAGGCTTTCAAAAGCTATTTCAGGTCCAATCGGTTCCTTATCAAAAAAGTCCATCAAGAACTCATCAGCTAACCATTCCACGTTTTACGAAACTTCAAACCCACCGTATCCGCCCCCTTCAAACTCCAATGTACTCAACACATCAAACTCTAATAATAACAACAGCAACTGCGGGCTCCCCTGTTTGAACACCACGGGGGCTCCCCATTCAGGGGCTCCCCGTTCACGGGCTACCTCAATTACACCTGTGAAGCGGCAGTCGAGCCCTCATGTTTGGATGCAGTGAGAGCTTGCCGCTTTTCGCCACCGGGCGCCCCCATTTTCGTTGCAGTGCGGGTTCTCTGGTAGTTCGTCTTCTGGCAGCTGTCCCACATTAATTTGCTTCTTTGAGGTAGTACTCTGGGTTCGGGCCAAATTCCGAGTTTGGAGCCATCCCCTTGGATAGCATGCCAAATATGCATACTCTTTACTATATCCGATTATATGAAAGGTGAACTCATGAAATGTGTCAGGAGGAGCAGATAATCAAGCTCATTAGCACGAGAGAAGGTGTATATATATGAAGTTGCGTATATATATATATATATATATATATATATATATATATATATATGAAGTGTATGTATATATATGATGTTATTAATAAAGAAACATGGATGAATGAGAAAGTAAAAAGGATGTGTGTCACAGGCAGGGGGCACTTGCCGCCACTCTTGTTTCTATACTACTCTGAGGAGCAAACCGTATCTCCACAAAGAAGTCAGAACTCAATGGATAGCTTCAAAACAGTTATTTTTATTAAGTCTTAAGGTGGGAATTACTCCCAGGAGGACTAGGCCATAGGAGGCTAGTCAATGCCAGCCCAGCAGTTCCTCATTTGATCCAGTAGGAGGCTTGGGCAATAGGAGGATAGTTGATAGCAGCGCAGCAGCTACGGGTTTCCTCCAGCAGGGGGATTGGACAGTAGAAAGCTAGTTAGCGTCAGCGCAGCAGTTTCTCGTTCCCTCTAGCAGGGGCTCTGGCAATGGCAAGCTAGTTAGCATCAACGCAGCAGTTTCTCGTTCTCTCCAGCAGGGGGCTTGGACAATGGAAGGCTAGTTAGCATCAGCACAGCAAATTCCTGTTCTCTCCAGCAGGGGCTCTGGCAAAGGAAAGCTAGTTAGCGTCAGGGCAGCAGTTTCTCGTTCTCTCCAGCAGGGGGCTTGGACAATGGAAGACTAGTTAGCATCAGCGCAGCAAGTTCCTGTTCTCTCCAGCAGGGGCTCTGGCAAAGGAAAGCTAGTCAGCGTCAGGGCAGCAGTTTCTCATTCTCTCCAGCAAAAGAATGTGCTTGATAATAAAAAGAAATATTAAAAGCACAATAAGTCACGAAAGAGAACTGAAGCTGCTACCGACAGGATGCTTTCTGTGTAGCCTTTGTCTTCAGTTGCACGCTTAAACAGTCAAATACACACAAAAATATCTAAAAATGCCTGCCTTGATGGGTATTTACATAAACACAATCGATGTAAGAACTGTGCATTATTCTTCACTCACGCATACACACACACACACAGAGCGAGAGAGAGAGTGAGAACTCTGTAGAGAATTGATATGCTCCTCAGGTAACTCATAGCCTCACAGTTAAATCCCTGCACAATTAATTCCATATTGCAACTTGTTATTTATTGTTTGTTGCACATTTGTTTGTTTTTAGCTGTCCTTTGGACAAAAAAGGTTCCCGAACCCTGGTATGGGAGATGTGTGACGCTGTGTCCCTGCTATATTATTGGGGACGACTCACACAAAATGTGTGTGTTTTGTTTGGGAGAAGAGCCTCGAGGGGACTGATTGTGTGCACTGCGAGAAATTTACAGTGAGAGAACTTCGATCCCACTTGGTTCTCTTCTCAAGGGATGAGAGTCAAGCGCCTGCACCCCATGGTTCATGGCCCGTGGTTGTCAAGGCGGCACAACAGCTTCGATCATGGGGATCGTAGGTCCAGTTAGCTGAGGAAGAGCATGAGATGGGTATTCCCCTATATCTCACCTTCACCACTGACTCAGAGGGTCCCAGTTTGGATTCAGAAGCTCGGTCAGCGATTTCTTCTGATCCAAACGAGGATCTAATGCGGTCTGCATCTGATTCTGAGGAGTTAGATGTGGGCATGCATACGGGTGTGTCAGCAGAGTAGTTTTCTCAATCTGTCGCATTTGAGGAGCTGCATGAGGTTGTGTTCCTGCCAGCATGCTGATTCAGAGCCACACACAGGCCAAATTTCAAATATAGAAAAAAATTATACCTCCTTCAGTTCATTTGGCAGCATGGCAACTACTGCAAAATGTATCTCATTGGGTCCTGAATACTATAAAGAAAAGATTCAGTTTGCCTCTCGTCCTCCTCATTTCAACCATAAACATGTATACATATGCCACATTCGACCACTGTGTTGGTTTGTGTTTTTATATGTATTTACTCAATATTACAGGTTTTTAAACTATGGCTTAATGACAGACGGCTTACTATAGCGGCACATAGAAACAGCTGCTAATGAGGCATTTATGTATATCTATGGTTTCAACTGTGTGAACTGTCTGTGTGGCCTGAAACATACTCTGCAGACATACAGGCTCAAGATGCTAAAGCTCAAACTCATTGTGTCTCAAATCCAATCCAAGGATTGGTTTGTTATAATAGATCTAAAGAACGCATACTTTCACATCAAGATTCTGCCAGAACAAAGGAACTTTCTTAGGTGACAATAAGTTAGAGACATATTGGCTAGCATGGTTCATGTTTGTTGGTTTTAGTTACAGTTCTACGTCAATAGAAAATACATTTGCATAATGCCCGCCTATGTTGTACAGCTAACTCACGTTATTACTAAAATAGTTCTGCAAATCAGCTGTTGGCCCATTATTACCTAAAACTGTGTCTATTAATGCAGATTGTCTGTTGTTCTTACTACAGTACTTTGAGTAAAGATAAAGGATGGAGCAAGATCTGCTAACATATGCGCCGTTATTGATACAGTCAATAGTTCCCACATATGCACCGCAATAAATTAGAAATATACACATCAGTTTGTTGATGGACATACACCTGTTAATGCTGCTGGTAAAGAATTACAGTTGCAACATCTCATAATGTACTTCAAAATGAGTACCGTATCACTGAGAAACTTCCTGCAGCTCAAGTTGTCCTTACAATGGAGATTCGGGTTGAATAACTAGTTCTTCCAATGTTTCATCATCAGACTCGAGCTCAGATTGATATGGTAAAATCGATGTCATCGTTACTGTCTTTACAGTGTGTACAATCGCTGAGGACTGAGGAAGCCTCCTGAGCTGAAATCCAGTTATGGTAATGGGCGCTGTAAGCGGTAGACCAGTCACAACAGACTGAGCCGTATGGCCAATCAGAGCAGAGTAGGCTCTTGGAAAGGAGGGATTTAGAGAGACAGATTCATCCGAGTCGTCGGATGAGAATCATTGAAAAATTAGGTGGTGTGCAATGTATACTGTGAGAAAATGAAAGTGTTTTTTGACCTTGCATGTAAACATGTTGTAGGAGACCTCAAAAACAAAATTAGGAACCTTAAAATAGCATAATAGGGGCACTTTAACTGAAAACAAAGCTTGTTAGCAGTTTGTGACAGCTACTCTGTTGAAGATGCGCACAATGCAGCGTCATCTACATATAGCAGTTATCTGATGACAAACTGTTTTAGTTCTTGCTCTGAAATGAGATACACTGAAGAAGTTTACATCATCCCTGGTCAGAAGAGTGCATCCAGTGTGATTATCCAATTTCTCAAAGGCTGTCTTTAATACATAGGTGAAATAAATGCCAAAAGTGCAAAGAGCAAGGACACAGCCTTGTTTCACACCTCGATTAATAGGAAATTTGTCTAATAGGTCACCATAAAATTGAACTTGGCCTTATATTCCATTATGAAAGGATTTGATAAGGGGTAGAGGGCAGCCAGCCTTTTGCAGGACTATAAAAAGAGCTTCTCTGTTGACTGAGGCCAAAGCTTTGGTCAGATCTACAAAGACAAGATAGAGTGGCTGATTCTGTTCTCTTGATTTCTCTTGTAATTGTCTCACAGCAAATACAATGTATATTGTGGAGCGATTGGGTCAAAATCCACATTGGAACTCAGGATATGACCTCAGCTAGCTGTTGAAAGCGGGTCATTAAGATGTGGACCAGGACTTTCCCTGGTTCGCCCTCAGCTACTTTGGAGCTAGACGCAATGGTAGAGACATGGTTGAGGCTTCATCTGTATGCCTTTCCTCCAATAGCTCTGCTCTGCTTTTTTTATTTATTTTTTACAAATATCATGTGTAAATCATTTATAATTACAGTTTGTGCATCATTCCTTATACAGTGCATCTGGAAAGTATTCACAGCACTTCACTTTTTCCACATTTTGTTATGTTACAGCCTTATTCCAAAATGGATTAAATTAATTATTTTCTCAAAATTCTACAAACAGTACCCCACAATGACAATGTGAAAGAAGTTTGTTTGAAATCTTTGCAAATTTATTTAAAAAAAAAATAATTCACATGTACATAAGTATTCACAGCCTTTACTCAATACTTTGTTGAAGCACCTTTGGCACCAATTACAGCCTCAAGTCTTTTTGAGTATGATGCTACAAGCTTGGCACACCTATTTTTGAGCAGTTTCTCCCATTCTTCTTTGCAGGACCTCTCAAGCTCCATCAGGTTGGATGGGGAGCATCGGTGCACAGCCATTTTCAGATCTCTCCAGAGATGTTCAATCGGGTTCAAGTCTGGGCTCTGGCTGGGCCACTCAAGGACATTCACAGAGTTGTCCCGTAGCCACTCCTTTGTTATCTTGGCTGTGTGCTTAGGGTCGTTGTCCTGTTGGAAGATGAACTTTCGCCCCAGTCTGAGGTCCAGAGCTCTCTGGAGCAGGTTTTCATCTAGGATGTCTCTGTACATTGCTGCATTCATCTTTCCCTCGATCCTGACTAGTCTCTCAGTTCCTGCCGCTGAAAAACATCCCCACAGCATGATGCTGCCACCACCGTGCTTCACTGTAGGGATGGTATTGGCCAGGTGATGAGCGGTGCCTGGTTTCCTCCAGACATGACGCTTGCCATTCAGGCCATAGAGTTCAATCTTTGTTTCATCAGACCAGAGAATTTTGTTTCTCATGGTCTGAGAGTCCTTCAGGTGCCTTTTGGCAAACTCTAGGCGGGCTGTCATGTGCCTTTTACTGAGGAGTGGCTTCCGTCTGGCCCCTCCACCTGATTGGTGGAGTGCTGCAGAGAAGGTTGTTCTTCTGGAAGGTTCTCCTCTCTCCACAGAGAAATGCTGAAGCTCTGTCAGAGTGACCATTGGGTTCTTGGTCACCTCCCTGACTAAAGCCCTTCTCCCCCGATTGCTCAGTTTGGCCGGGTAGCCAGCTCTAGGAAGAGTCCTGGTGGTTCCAGACTTCTTCCATTTACGAATGATGGAGGTCACTGTGCTCATTGGGACCTTCAATGCTGCAGAATTTTTTCTGTACCCTTCCCTAGATCTGTGCCTCAATACAATCCTGTCTCAGAGGTCTACAGACAATTCTTTGGATTTCATGACTTGGTTTGTGCTCTGACATGCACTGTTAACTGTGGGACCTTGTATAGACAGGTGTGTGCCTTTCCAAATCATGTCCAATCAACTGAATTTACCACAGGTGGACTCCAATCAAGTTGTAGAAACATCTCAAGGATGATCAGTGGAAACAGGGTGGACCTGAGCTCAATTTTGAGTGTCATGGCAAAGGCTGTGAATACTTATGTACATGTGATTTTTTTTGTTTTTTATTTTTAATAAATTTGCAAAGATTTCAAACAAACTTCTTTCACGTTGTCATTATCGGGTATTGTTTGTAGAATTTTGAGGAAAATAATGAATTTAATCCATTTTGGAATAAGGCTGTAACATAACAAAATGTGGAAAAAGTGAAGCGCTGTGAATACTTTCCAGATGCACTGTATATTGAATTTACTTGACCGCTAAACCACGTTGGTAAAATATGAGCAAACCAGGCCATGGGAAAATGTCTTTGGTGTTTATCTTCTTGTTCTTTCAAAATATTCACAAAAAATCTAACCTTTAATTAAAGTAAAATAATTGAAATATTATCATAAAACAAACAAACAAAAATGATAATTGTTGGCAATACTTTGTGCAACCTCTCTTTTCCTAGACAGCTCTGACTCTTCTTCTGTAATACGTAAAAAGGTTGATGAACACATAACAAGTGACCTGAGACCCTTGTTATGTGTCTGTACTCAGTGAACCAGTGTTTTGTTTTTGTTTTTTTTCCCTGAGGTGTGCTTTGGATCATTGTCCTGCTGGCAAATCCAACCATGTCCAATTTAAGCTTCCTGGCAAAGGCAGTCATGTGTTGATTTAATATCTGTTTCTTGTATCCTAACAACTTGTCCAGGGCCTTTGGAAGAAAAACAGCCCTGCAACATCATATACACACCAAACTTAACAGTATCGATGAGGTATACTTTTCTGCTGTATGGCTATTTCTTCCTCTTGTAGTATGTGCTATGTATTATGTATGTATGTGCATATAGTGTTAATTATCAAGACCTTTAGATATTGTGTATGTACGGGAGCATAATTATCATCAAAATAAGATAATAAAGCCTACCACTATTTTTTATGGTATAAATTGTATAGTTTATTTACGTAACATTTTGTCTAATAAACCTCACAAGGATCTGTACTAAGTGGAATTTGTTTGTACAGCATGTTTTAATAATATTGTGAAAATGATACTGAAATGAGAACAAAGCAGAATGACATGCAGGTCAGAAGAAAATTAAGGAAAATAAAGAACCTCTGTTATATAAATACTCAAAAATGACAAAATCTCTCTGAAGTCGGCAGAGGCGCCGGCGCCTCCACCTCATTTTTTTTCTTATCAGTGCGAAAGAGACTTTGGTCATACAGGCCATACAGGCAAGTGTTACATCATTATAATCTGTTAAGTTTATACTTTTATTTGTGTATACTCACAATAAAAACAAAATGTTGTGCTTTTTGCAAAATAAAGAAAACAAATGATCTGCAGCCTCTCTCTCAATGAAGTCTTTTCTGATTCTCTTTAGAAATTGAACTGTAACTTAGTGAATACTTGTCACACAAACATGAGACATATGTCTACAGAAACGTTGAAATGTCAGGTTTTAAATAATGTAAATCAATTAGAAAATAAATATTCATAATAACATAATAATATGTTTATGTAATCTGTTTGAAAAGAGAGAGATGTCAGTCGTTCGCGAGCCTCTTCATTAGTGTTAATGCGGCCACGCCCACGGAGCGTGCATTCTTTTGAAAGTCAAATACTGACGCGATCCATGAGAACAGAGTCAACGCCCACATCAACTCAAATAAACACATCAAGATTCGTGCATGTACTTTACATCGTTTTGAGACACGGTGAGGAATAATCCTGGAATAATTTACCTCAGAAGAAAAGCTGTTTATTTCTAAGAGTAACGGATCCAGCCGAGGATTGTGAGGTAAGTTTATTCTGTTAGTGTCTGTGAATATTAAACCGCAAAAGACTGTTTAAATATGAATCTTGCTACAACATAAAATGTCATAGACGTAAGACTGTTTAGAAAAGATTTATTTGGCCTGTTTTGGACAGATTATGAAGTGTTTATTGTAAAATAGCCTAGTGTCACATCAATAAAGCTTTTGTTCGCAAATTTCTGCTCAGATGCTATAAATATAGTACCAGTCAATAGGCTACTTGTTGTAGCCATTAAAACATATTTTGTCAGAAAAAATCCATTTAAAATAACAGTTTTCTATTTTAATATATTGTAAAATATAATTTATTTCTGTGATGCAAAGCTGAATTTTCATCAGCCATTACTTCATTTATTCATCCAAGAATCCTGAAAAAAGTATCACAGGTTATAAAAAATATTAAGAAGCACAGCAGTTTCCAACATTGATAATAAAGCAGCATATAAGAATGATTTCTGAAGGATCATGTGACACTGAAGACTGGAGTAATGGCTGATGAAAATTCAGTTTTACATCACCAAAATAAATTAGATTTTAAAGTATATTAAAATAGAAAACCATTGTTTAAATTGTAATAATATTTTACAATATTAATGTTTTTTTCTGTATTTTTGATCAAATGAATGCAGGCTTGATGACCATGTTTCTTTCAAAAACATTAAAAATAGTAATGTGTCCAACCTTTTGACCGGTACTGTATATAATTTAAATATAATAGGCCTATACAAAATTTTGTTCACATGCTGTGCAATATCAGAAATCATGTTTTCTGTTACGATTGGACATTATATTAAGGTTAATACAATAGTTGATCCTGTTATCCTGTTATCCAGTATCCTCACAGATTTTTTTTTTTTCTTTTATCTCACAGATTTGAGAATCATAGTGACCTGATACTGGCCCACATAGGACATTGTGCCTTTGTCTCTCACTTTATTTTGTTGACTATATTCTAAATAAACTACCAAAAATATATATTTCCTTTGTCCTGTTCCTTAGCTCCCTCTCAGTCACATGCCTGAGTCAAAAGCTCATTCATTATGTGGCTCATTATGCATTCTTTTGTTCTCTCAGGTGTGAATCACAGCATTATTCATGATCATTCACACCCCTTTGCATACGGCCTTTGTAAAGAAAAAGTGTCTTAAAAAAATTAAATCAATATATTGTTTTATGTGAATGAGCAGGCACAATGATTCTCACATCAGTTTGAAGCAAAAACTCTAGACAACAACACCCATTAGTCAAAAGTCTTGTGGGCACATATCTATTGTGTGTTTTGTGGCCTTAATTCAGTGACTTACATTTTTTGTTTTTTTAAAAACCACATATAAACGTTATTGTCTCAAAAATACAAGCATGTACATACATGTTGCTAACATATTATGGTAGCCCAGTTTGTGCTGAATACAGTGTAATGACACTTTTGCCATTAATGTGTTTATAAGCAACTGAAAAAAGCACAAATGTCAGAGCATGTCAAAACTTCTAAAGGGCCCCAAAACTGTGCAGACCTGTAAGAGTTAAAAGCATTGTTAGGGGCCCTAACATCTTGCAATAATGCATTTGTAATCCTCAAAACTGTAGCAGTACCAACAATGTCCACTAGATGACCATATAATGACTCTAAAAATGTCTGGGTAAATACAGGACTGAACCCAGGACACCAGACTCCACATATCTCCTTTATACAGTTTGTTCTTCCTTTTTTAACATTTTGTTTATTACCCCCAGGTGAAAAAGTCGTACTATTAAATATATTAAAAATATACTAGTATGTTTATAATACATTTGTATTCCCAACATGCTTATTTGAAGTGCATTAAAAATATATTGAATTGCATTTTAATATATTTCAGAAAAGTATACTATAAGTACTTTGGTAATAAATATATGCTTATTTACACTTTTAAGAAATATGCTAAACACAAGCATACTTTTAATATATTTCTAAAAAGTATACTATAAGTACTTTGGTAATAAATATATGCTTAATTACACTTTTAAGAAATATGCTAAACACAAGCGTACTTTTAATATATTTGTAAAAAGTATACTAGAAATACTTTGGTAATAAAAATATGCTTAATTATACTTTTAAGAAATATGCTAAACACAAGCGTACTTTTAGTGAAGTTTTAGTGTATTTATATATGCAATATATAATATAATATATAATGCAACATATTTTAAATATTTATGTGTTTATCATTTTAATATTTTCAAAAGTAAGATATTTTGAAAAAACATTTAACATTTAAAATGTACCAACTTATAATGTATTATAAACATTTGTCAACTATTATTAAGCATTACAATATGCATACTTACAATTAATATGTCCATTACATGATATATTTGTAATAGGCTACTACTGAAATTCCAACAAGGATTTCAACATCCTATTATTTGAAATGCATCATAAAACATTTTTCCAAAGATGTTTAAAAATCCAAGTAGTGCTCGTTACTTGTTTAAATTCAAACAACACACGTGACTAAACCTGATTGGTTCCAGTGTTGAACGGCTCTGATCTGATCAGATCTGATCAGACGGCAATCAGTAGACACGCCTCCCACACTCACACACAGAGAGAGAATGAGTCAGTGAATTCATGAACCGTGACAGTACCCCTTCCCCTAGGAGCGCCTCCTGGCGCTCCCAGGAGAACTTACCCGTTGATTGTAATCATCAATAAGGGAGTGATCCAGAATGTCCCTCGCAGGAACCCAACTTCTCTCCTTCGGACTGTAACCCTCACAAGTCCACCAAATACTGGAATCTGCGTCCCCTCCAGAATACGATTGACCGTATAAGTTGGTTCCCCATCTACAAGTCGCGGCGGTGGAGTAACCGGGGCAGGCGGATTAATATGAGAATGAATGACGGGCTTCAATTTGGACACATGAAAGACGGAATGAATCCTCCTGTACGCAAGAGGCAGTTTGAGGCGGACTGCCACCGGACTAAGAATCTTGGTGACAGTGAACGGACCAATGAATTTGGGAGCAAGCTTATTACACACGGAGCGGAGAGGAATGTTCTTGGATGAAAGCCACACTTTTTGACCAACGACGTAGACGGGAGGCTTTGACCGGTGGCGATCGGCTTGAGCCTTGGTGCGCGCTCCCGCTTGGAGCAGAGTCTCACGGGCTCTGCTCCATGTGTGACGACACCTCTGGACATAGGCGTGAGCGGAGGAGACCACGACTTCGGATTCCAGACTAGGAAAAATAGGTGGCTGGTAACCTAAACTACACTCAAACGGAGAAAGGCCCGTAGACGATACTGGTAACGAGTTATGTGCGTACTCAACCCATGGAAGTTGCTGGCTCCAGGAGGAAGGATTCTTGGATACCAAACAGTGCAACACTCTCTCTAAGTCTTGGTTGGCCCACTCGGTTTGGCCATTGCTCTGGGGATGGAAACCCGAAGACAGACTTACACTTGCTCCCAGTAATCTACAAAACTCCCTCCAGAATTTGGATATAAATTGGGGCCCCCTGTCAGAAACCACGTCCAATGGGAGGCCATGTATGCAAAAGACGTGATCAATGACAGCCACCGCTGTCTCCTTGGCAGAAGGTAATTTAGGCAAGGGAATAAAGTGAGCCACCTTCGAGAACCGTTCCACTACGGTCAAAACGACCATCTTGCCCTGGGAGGGCGGTGACAAAATCGAGCTCAATGTGGGACCAGGGTCTCGAAGGGACAGACAGCGGTTGGAGTAACCCATCTGGAGGTCGATTGGAAGTCTTACCACAAGCACAAACCGAACAGGCCAAAACAAAACTTTGAATGTCACGAGCCATCCCCGGCCACCAGGATCATTGCTTAACCAAAAAACTGGTACGATTGACTCCTGGATGACATGCTACATTGGTATTCCAAATTCTTATGATCGGTCCAGACTATAAAAGGTACCCCCGACCCCTCTAACCAATGACGCCACTCTTCCAATGCTAACTTGACT
The DNA here is from genome assembly GCA_039654105.1 of Coreius guichenoti. Classification (NCBI taxonomy): domain Eukaryota; kingdom Metazoa; phylum Chordata; class Actinopteri; order Cypriniformes; family Gobionidae; genus Coreius; species Coreius guichenoti. Next base: position 10,814,662 of record CM077168.1, on the reverse strand, counting down.
GCCAGCAATTCCCTGTTACCAATATCGTAGTTACGTTCGGCTGGTGATAGACGATGGGAAAAAAACGCGCATGGATGCATCTTGTCATCCGAGGAAGAGCGCTGGGAGAGAACCGCACCTACCCCTACCCCTGACGCATCGACCTCCACCACGAACTGACATGATGGATCAGGGGCAATAAGAATGGGAGCCGAAACAAAGCGGCTCTTAATTTTGGAAAATGTAGCTTCGGCTACACCAGACCACCTGAACGTCGTTCTGGGGGAGGTCAAGGCTGTCAGAGGGGTGGCTAGTTGGCTGAAATTACAAATAAAACATCGGTAAAAATTGGCGAACCCCAGAAACCTCTGTAGGGCCTTACGGGAATCTGGACTTGGCCAATCCACCACAGCCTTAACCTCGTCCGGATCCATGCGCACTCCCTCAGACGAGATGATGTAACCTAGGAAAGGAACAGACTGTGCATGAAATACGCATTTCTCCGCCTTGACACAAAGCCCATTCTCTAGTAACCTTTGGAGCACTCGTCTGACGTGCTGAACATGGTTCTGGAGAGAAGAAGAAAATATCAGTATGTCGTCCAGGTAGACATAAAAGAACTGATCTACCATGTCTCTCAGCACGTCATTGACGACTGCTTGGAAGATCACAGGGGAGTTAGACAGCCCGAAAGGCATGACCAAGTATTCAAAATGGTCCCTGGGGGTATTAAACGCCATCTTCCACTCATCCCCCTCTCTTATGCGAACCAAATGATAAGCATTACGTAAATCCAATTTTGTGAAGACCGATGCTCCCTGCAACCTCTCGAAAGCTGAAGACATCAACGGCAAAGGATAAGTATTCTTTACCGTGATGTTATTCAACCCTCTGTAATCAATACAAGGTCGCAAAGAACCCTCCTTCTTGCCTACAAAAAAGAACCCCACCCCCGCTGGAGAAGAAGAAGGGCGAATGAACCTGGTTGCTAGAGAATCAGAAATGTATTTCTCCCATGGCCTCCCTTTCTCGAGTAGAAAGTGAGTATAACTTGCCCTTAGGCAGAGACATACCTGGCAATAACTCTATAGCACAGTCATAGGGACGATGCGGAGGTAGAGAAGCAGCCCGGGACTTACTGAACACTTCCTTCAGGTCGAGGTACTCCATGGGCACGTTAGGCAAATTCATCGGCTCATCCTGCAACACAGAACTAGACACAGACGAACAGGCAGACACAAGACAAGAGGCATAACACTGATTACTCCAGGCAGAAATGGAATTGTGGCCCCAGTCAACCCTGGGATTATGTTTCACCAACCAGGGATGACCGAGGACAATGGGAACCAACGGAGAGTCAGTGACGAAAAAGCTTATCTCCTACGTGTGGTTCCCTGATGTGATGAGAGTGATCATGAAAAGAAGCCGGTCATGAAAGAAATGTCAGGTAATTTATGTCCATTGAGTGAATTGTCGGAGATCTTGTGGGTGAGGGGAGTAATGGGGATCTGAAGGTGTAGTGCAAGTGCTCTGTCCAAAAAGTTACCTTCCCCTCCCGAGTCCACTAATGCCTGACACTGGTGAGATGTGGATGCCCATTGCAGTCTTACCGGGAGGAGTCTTACTGACGGGCGCGGCCTTTTACTGGGCAGTGGTTCAGAAAGTGTCCATTGCCTCCACGGTACATACAAAGTCCATTAGTCCTCCACCGGTCTCTCTCCTCCCGGGAAAGCCGAGCTCTACCGACCTGCATGGGTTTGTGATCGGATGACAGGCTGACCGCATTATTGACTCCAGCTGTAGAATGCTCGGGGAATCCTGGAACAGGTGACTGACGAGTCCGTTGGTCCGTCCGTTCTAGTCGAGCATCTACCCGCAAGGCCAGTTCAATCAGTCCGTCGAGGCTCGTAGGGAGATCCAAGGTGTAAATCTCATGCTGAATGCGGTCAGCCAACCCATGCAGGAACCTGTCCCACTGCGCCTCCTCGTTCCATTTGGATTCGGCCGCCAGGGTACGGAATTCAATCGAATAGTTGGAGACGGATCTGTCTCCCTGGTGAAGATCGATGAGCATCCGAGCCGCCTCGCGACCTGCTACCGCCCGATCAAACACCCACTTCATCTCTTCTGAAAGGGCCTGGAACGAGGAGCAGCATTGGTGTTGATTTTCCCACACCACCATTCCCCATTGAGCCGCGCGTCCTGAAAGCAGTGTGAGAACCAGCGCCACCTTTGATCGTACGGTGGAAAACGTAAGTGGCTGGAGAGAGAAAAACACAGAACATTTAGTCAAAAATGCTCTACAATAGTTGGGCTCACCCAAATAACTCTCTGGTGTAGGCAGGCGTGGCTCATGTTGGTGGCTGGTGTTGGTTGTAGGAATATGTATGAACAGGCAGCAAGTCGACACAACAAAGCATTCCAGAGACCCCTCTCCGAACCATGAACGAATCATAAAAACGAATCCATGGAATCAAATGGCCGGAGAAGACGCCTCGTCTGCCTCATCTCAAACCCGTAAAGACCACAGGGGTAAGGACCCCTGTAAGGAACCCTCACACATGAAACCAAAGTGTTATCTGGAAGCAAAAGGTGCGCCCAAACATCAAACAGGGACACTTTGCCTTCCACCCCCCGTCAGTCGACACAGTCCAGAGACTCTTTGAATATCACACCAAAAGACCTCACAGGACTCAGGCATGATCCTGAGCCAAAACCTCTGAATTCATACCAATAATGTGAATTAATACATCAAATGGTGCCTTAAACATACCAAGGTATTATGTGTATTTTCATGTAACCTGTGAAGTTTCTCTGTATTCTAGACATGTATCACATATACAGTGGGGAGAACAAGTATTTGATACACTGCCGATTTTGCAGGTTTTCCTACTTACAAAGCATGTAGAGGTCTGTAATTTTTATCATAGGTACTCTTCAACTGTGAGTGACGGAATCTAGAACAAAAATCCAGAAAATCACATTGTATGATTTTTAAATAATTAATTTGCATTTTATTGCATGACATAAGTATTTGATCACCTACCAACCAGTAAGAATTCCGGCTCTCACAGACCTGTTAGTTTTTCTTTAAGAAGCCCTCCTGTTCTCCACTCATTACCTGTATTAACTGCACCTGTTTGAACTCGTTACCTGTATAAAAGACACCTGTCCACACACTCAATCAAACAGACTCCAACCTCTCCACAATGGCCAAGACCAGAGAGCTGTGTAAGGACATCAGGGATAAAATTGTAGACCTGCACAAGGCTGGGATGAGCTACAGGACAATAGGCAAGCAGCTTGGTGAGAAGGCAACAACTGTTGGCGCAATTATTAGAAAATGGAAGAAGTTCAAGATGACAGTCAATCTCCCTCGGTCTGGGGCACCATGCAAGATCTCACCTTGTGGGGCATCAATGATCATGAGGAAGGTGAGGGATCAGCCCAGAACTACACGGCAGGACCTGGTCAATGACCTGAAGAGAGCTGGGACCACAGTCTCAAAGAAAACCATTAGTAACATACTACGCCGTCATGGATTAAAATCCTGCAGCGCACGCAAGGTCCCCCTGCTCAAGCCAGCGCATGTCCAGGCCCGTCTGAAGTTTGCCAATGACCATCTGGATGATCCAGAGGAGGAATGGGAGAAGGTCATGTGGTCTGATGAGACAAAAATAGAGCTTTTTGGTCTAAACTCCACTCGCCATGTTTGGAGGAAGAAGAAGGATGAGTACAACCCCAAGAACACCATCACAACCGTGAAGCATGGAGGTGGAAACATCATTCTTTGGGGATGCTTTTCTGCAAAGGGGACAGGACGACTGCACCGTATTGAGGGGAGGATGGATGGGGCCATGTATCGCGAGATCTTGGCCAACAACCTCCTTCCCTTAGTAAGAGCACTGAAGATGGGTCGTGGCTGGGTCTTCCAGCATGACAACGACCCGAAACACAGCCAGGGCAACTAAGGAGTGGCTCCGTAAGAAGCATCTCAAGGTCCTGGAGTGGTCTAGCCAGTCTCCGGACCTGAACCCAATAGAAAATCTTTGGAGGGAGCTGAAAGTCCGTATTGCCCAGCGACAGCCCTGAAACCTGAAGGATCTGGAGAAGGTCTGTATGGAGGAGTGGGCCAAAATCCCTGCTGCAGTGTGTGCAAACCTGGTCAAGAACTACAGGAAACGTATGATCTCTGTAATTGCAAACAAAGGTTTCTGTACCAAATATTAAGTTCTGCTTTTCTGATGTATCAAATACTTATGTCATGCAATAAAATGCAAATTAATTACTTAAAAATCATACAATGTGATTTTCTGGATTTTTGTTTTAGATTCCGTCACTCACAGTTGAAGTGTACCTATAATAAAAATTACAGATTTCTACATGCTTTGTAAGTGGGCAAACCTGCAAAATCGGCAGTGTATCAAATACTTGTTCTCCCCACTGTAAATCTTTATTATTTTCTACTCCAATCATGGGAAACATAGGCTGTTTGATATCTGTGCGATGCATAAACGATTTCCATCGTTTTGATGCAAGGTAGGTTTGTGTAAAATGCACCATAATCACACTATGAAAGTTGGTTTCTTAAAAGTGTTTAACCAAACTCGCAAAGAATGCCGGCACGTGATATGTGGACATTATGCTAATGATATACCAGCACAGCAGAAGTGGGCGTAAGACACGCCCAAAACAACAGCCGATTGGTTGGTGACACTTTCAAGGACGGACTTTGGGACACGCTTATAAGGACAAACAAGATGTCTTTGCTTTTTGCATTTGCTTCGTGCTTATGCTGACTGACATGGTGACTTCTGCTTTGGTTCGTGCTGGCCTTTTCATCTCACTGCCTGCACGTTTCACTGCCCTTCGAGCTACCAAGAGCTCTTCACGAAACTCCAAAACTCAGTTTGAACCGCGCCGAAGAAGACGTCCTGGAGTCCGCGCAGCCGCTCACCGAGACTCAGAGAAACTCCCGTCGCGTAGCAACCAGCTAACGCTATCCAAGATCCGGCACTACGAGGCTACCCTGCAAAACCAACTATCCATCCAATCACCAAGTGTCCCTCCGAACAGCCAAGCAACTCCGTCCCAAGAGGAACCCATGCTCATAGGAGCATCCAAACGCAAGTACATAACTCTCCATTTTGGCTGAACTGGTGAAAATCGTATCTAAGCGAACAAACTAAGGTTGAATTGCTAGTATATTGATTCTCTCAGGTTGCGGTTAAGAAATCGTGTCTGAACGAGACACTTGGGACACTTGGCACCTTTCCGTTAACAAACATCTCTTTCCCTGCTTACTGTATGAATGAGTACGCGTGTGTGTGTTTCGTTAGATTAGTTTGTGTGTATTAGAATAGTTCAATAAAGCCTTGTATTCATTTTTCATCTATACAAGTGTCTTGTGCTCTGTGTTTATAAGTTATTGCCTCAAACTGATCGATTTTGTAACCGTGCTCATATCAATGAACATAAAATTAATGATATTATTACCGTTGGCCACGAAGTAATATGCTGACCAGAATTGATAAAATACTCTAATATCGACATATCGGTGGACGAATAAGTTGATAAGGAGTTAAACATTAATTCTGAATTAATTATATGTAATTTGGTTCTCTTTCATTGTAATTCAATTCCCTGTTGAGTTATTTGATCCGAATCAATTCCTACATGGTAGTAGCGGGGGGAACGGTCGGTGGGGCTGGCGCAGAGGGACCTGGTAGTTGCTGGATTCTACTGGTGAGCTCGGTCACCTGCGCTACCAAGGCCTGTACAGCGCGACCCGTGACCACCATTTGCTCCTCCTGTCCATCTGGGCATGAGGTGCTGTTGGACAGGAAGTCCTGCAGGTTTGACGCACTTGCTGAATCCATAATGTGGTCAGATCGTTCTGTCAGTAAACAGAGACGGATTCAGATGCGAGTGAAAACAAGGAAAGTTTATTCCAACTAATCAGGTGGTGATAACAATAATGGTCAGAATCGATGGCAGGCGTAAGTATCCTGGTAGCACAGGGACGCAATGGGCAACCAGATCTGCGAGATGAATAATCCACAGGAACAGACAGGAATCTCCAGAGAACACAGATGGAAGACAGGACAGGACCACAGGAAACAACCAAATGATCTGACAACACAGGGTGGTAAGCAGGACATTAAATAGACAGGTTGATCAACGCAGCTGGTGCTGATGATCTGATCAGACGGCAATCAGTAGCCACACCTCCCATACTCACACCATGCACACACACAGAGAGAGAATGAGAATTCATGAACCGTGACACTCGCACATTAATCTGTGCTGTAGGCGCATTTTCTTTCAGAATTATCATTGGATTATAGAAAGAAAAAAACAGCATTTTATTTCAAATGAAAATAAGACCCTCATATCTGCTATTGTAGACCAAGTAGCGCTCAAAACCTACCATTGATGACAACATATCAGTTTCACGATTTAAGATAAATCATGGAGTTTTTGGGTGCAAAATGTAGTAAACTTGTCCAAGATGCAGGATCACTCTCACAGAACGAAACAATGACAATAAACACCATTAACCATTAAGTGAATGAAATGTAGGCTAATAATCAGCAATAAGTGTCCACATATGGCTTTATTTGAATGTTTTATTTGAATGCGTGGCACACCGTAAAACTAAGTCATTAGAATTACGTTCTAGTGACGTCATTACACGATGACGCAAAAGAACCGCTGAATTGTTTTACTGGTTCATTGAAACGAACTGTCCAAAAGAACCTTTTGCAGAAATTAAACGGACTTCCGATCATTATTAGTAAGCGAGAGACAAATGAATGATTAACTCTGTTGAACTGAAAAGTATGGAAGCCCGTTTCCGCCACAATTGAGTAAAAAGATATAATTCTTGAAGTCATAATAATGAGAAACTTTCTCATAATAATGACTTAACATCTCGTAATAATGAGAAACTTTCTCATAATAAGAAAAACATACTTAAATCATAATTTCAAAATCGAAATTATGACATAACTAAGTCGAAATTATGACTTGCTGCTCATTGATCTGCCGCGACCCGGCACAGGATGAATTGTGAACACATTGTATTTTAACTGTAGTATTAGCTACTAATGATTAAATTATTGCCTTATTATCTTATTATCTGAATGGCATTGAATAGCCTATCTATGAGCAAACGCGTTCTTGAGAGGATTTTAAGCAAGAATGAGCTTTGGCGCAGAAAGAACAGAACAGAGGTGGCTGCATGAGGTGGCAACATTCATTGAACAACTTCAAACCTCTGGCCAGTGTCATGATTATTGATGCGCGCGCACGCACACACACTCACACACTCACACATACACACACATGTTGGTTGGATGGTGTTGTAACCGACAGGAAAACAGTGAGTTCTGCTGCTGAACAGTTGCAACAGAAATATTGGTTGTGATCGGGCAGCAGTTTTCATTCAACAGTAAATATAGCTAATACGCCTGTAAAAATGATATTGTATGTTTCAATAAATGGCGCACGTGACAAATTCAACCAGAGTAGCCTATTCAATATGAGAATCAAAAGGAGCTTTATTGCCAAATAGGCTATGTTTGCACACACAAGGAATTTGTTTTGGTGACAGAGGAAGCTAGACAGAGACAACAGTACACAGATAGTAAAATAAAAAATAAATAATAAAAATAAATTAATAAGACAGCACATATAATGCTTGCTGCCCGCCTCCCTTGATGTGCTGGAAGTTGCTGCCCGCATGTGCAAATTGCGCATGCGTGGATTAAGTCATAATTACGAGAAAGTTTCTCATTATTATGAGAAAGTTTCTCATTATTACGAGAAACTTTCTCATTATTACGAGATGTTAAGTCATTATTACGAGAAAGTTTCTCATTATTACGAGATGTTAAGTCATTATTATGAGAAAGTTTCTCATTATATTACGAGATGTTAAGTCATTATTATGAGAAAGTTTCTCATTATTACGAGATATTAAATCATTATTATGAGAAAGTTTCTCATTATTATGACTTAAAGAATTATATTTTTTTACCCAATTGTGGCGGAAACGGGCTTCCATAGAAAAGGGCTCTTAAAGAGGAGTCGATTCCCCTCGATGGAATCGATTCCAAATTTTGGAATCGACTCTCGATTCCCAACCCTAATTAGAAGTCTAAATTTAAACTGTAAATTATATAGAGCGATCGTGTCTCTTCAGAGGACTTGGAGGAAACCACGCGATTCATATGGATTACTTTGGCAATGTTTTTTTTTTTTTTGAAACGTGAACAGTTTTGGTGAGTCGCCCTTCATCGGAGGGTTATAAAACCCTGCATTATTTTGTGACTCCAGCTAAAATTTGTATTTAATTAACGTTACTTTCTGTGCCAGTCGTATTTTTGACACAAAGTGTAACAGCTCTTCTTTGTCGTTTTCAGCTACATTTAATTTGACCAATCAGAGTCAAGCTTATCAAATCTACATTAAGTCGAAGCAGACGCGAAGAGATGAAGATACTGTCCGCAGAAGTTACTGGTAAGTTTTAGTTGCTGTTTGCATAAATAAATAGCTCAATGTTCTTTCCTAGGTGGAAAGGGCTGCTATGCATTTGCTAGCTAACAGTGGAATACTGACGTTAACCGCTGTAACGTGATACTGACACCAGCTAGATATCTACAGTGGGGAGAACAAGTATTTGATACACTGCCGATTTTGCAGGTTTTCCTACTTACAAAGCATGTAGAGGTCTGTAATTTTTTATCATAGGTACTCTTCAACTGTGAGTGACGGAATCTAAAACAAAAATCCAGAAAATCACATTGTATGATTTTTAAATAATTAATTTGCATTTTATTTTATATTTAAAAAACTGTTAATCATTGGTTAATTTTATATAAATAGTTTTTCCCTTTCACAGATCCTGTGATAAAGAAGTCTTCAAATATTACAGTGTCTGAATTGCAAGCCCAGTTGCAGTTATAGTTGCAGAAAATGCAAGTCGTACTCAAAGAAGTGACCTTCCACTTGAAGATGATGTGACATTTGAACTCTTCTGTTTCTTTGTTTGGATCAGCCTTTTGCAGGCTTGTTTGTAAAAGAAAAATGCATTATTCACTTCTTCACTCCCAGGTGAAAAAGACGTAGTATTAAATGTATTAAAAATGTACTTGAGTATGTTTTTAGTACAATACAAATATAATATAAACATATTACTTGAATTTCAAGTGCAATTTTAAAACATTTAATAGTACGTCCTTTTCACCTGGGCTTTGTTTTCCAGTAACTTTTATTCAATGATGTCATATTCATAGTGTACTTTTCAGTAATACAGGTATAACTGAAATGTTCTACAAGTGGATAAAAATAGCTCTGCCATAGCATTTCACTGATCTTTCATTTATTATAATGTATTTGTCAATAGATTGTGTATGCTGCTGTACTTTTTTTAATGGACGCTAGGAATTTATTTTGTAATGTACACAATTATATAGTACATTAAAGTTTTCTAGATTTCAAAGTGTGTACGTGTCTTATATTTAATGATTTTGCACTTTTTATACCATTTTAAATACTGAAAAAAACAGCTTTATAATAAACTAGTAGTGTAATACTAATGCATTTCTAATGAACTGAAATGTTATTAAAATGTACATGAAGCACAAAAATTAATTATTAAAAATACATTTTAAATGAATTTTAAAGAAATACATTTAAATTGCACTAAATATACTTAAAGTTGTTCCATTTTAGCACAATGTAATATATTAAAATATATTGCAAATAGCTTAAAATTGACCTTAAGCATGTCTTAAAATGCATTTAATATACTTAAAGTTGTTTCAAAATAATACATTTAATATGCATTTAGTATAGTATCATTTAAATATATTAAGTATGTCCAAAAAAAGCACAATTTAAATATATTTCCTTTTCACCTGGGATGTGTCTGCATCAGGTCAGTAACTAGTTGGCATGTCTGTTCTTCCTATGTGGAGTAGCGTATCAAATTAATAAAAGTGTAAACCCTTTAGTTTAAACATGCTCATGTGAATAGCCTTTATATACAGTAGTTCTTTTGTGTTTGTTTTATGTTTGTTCTGAGAATAGACATGACTTTCCTCACTGGAATTCCTACACAACTTGCAATATTCTAAGACAACATCTGAGGCAATAACTACTACATTAACGTAATTCTAAGATGGTATTTAATAGGGGTGTGCACGAATAGTCGAATATTCGATCTGTAATTAATATTCGAAAAATAAAAATACTATTCGAATTTTACTATGTTGCTTTGCTGGCCGTAAATGCAGTGAATCCGTGATAAATCCCTCTAAAACTCGCAGTTATAAATAAATCCACTGGGTGGCGCTGTGGAGCGTGTTAATAAGTTGAGCGTATTTGATCACATAATGTTGTCTGCCTCGCGATGTTTGGAATTACTTAGATGAAAATTGATAATGATCTTACAAAATTGAGTTACTTTTGATAAAATGAATTAATGAAACTGAGTTTTCATAATATCACGACCACAATGAGAAATCACATGAAATCCAAACACCAGTCGAATGAGGAAAGACAGCTGTCCATCACTGCATTCACGAGTGCAGGTAAGCACAGATGTTCACCGAGTGAGAGCGAGATAACGTATATGATAGCAAAATGATCTCGAGACAAATGCTTCCTTTAAGTTTTGTTGAGGGTTTAAGAACAGAAAACACAAAGTGCTGTTAGAAACTTCACTTAACACACCGTTATCTTTGTGTCTCTGCAACGTCTGTCACCCGAGAATAATAACATCCACATGATATTATTGTTTTTATTAACATGAAAATGTGAAACAATATAAACACGATAACCATATTCTGACTCGAGTGTATACGTACGTTCTGCACGATAACTGGCGCGCTCTGTTTTATTGGTGTTTTTTTCTGCTCGCGCTGCTTGACCTTATAATGCTTTTGTTCTTTAGGCCTATATTTTTTGTTTACACATATTGTTTAATGTTTTGAACTGAATGAAAACCTTAAGATATAACGTAAGCTTGTTGTGTATATTACCTAATCATAAGTTTGTTCAGAAATGGTGACAAAATTGATGAATAAAAAAAAATAACAACGTCTTTCTCATTTTCTCAAAATAACTCATTTAAATAAACGGATATTCAAATTTTCGTTTTTTATGAGCCCAAATATTCGAATACAATATTTAGGAAAAATGCCCATCCCTAGTAGCTATTCAATGCGTCGTGTGTACGGTCTGTAAGTCTGTCAATCATCATTAGAGCCGCACGCCACCCTCAGGCTGAATACCGCATGACATTAGAATTCTGCCCAAAGTGAGTCTATGTTCAGCGATTAGAATATAAAGCTTACAAAATGTTAATCATAAACTAGCGCTAAGACCCAGAATCTGCCCTACCTAAATTTACGACCAGGAGCTGCTACTGGCAACAAACTATAACTTTCCTAATGAACCAACAACAGGTGGCACTAGCAGGATCTACAATCTATCTATCTTCATCGGAGTCAAGCAGACTCTCATCGTGGGAAACCCTGTCATGCAATTAATATTACACACCGACACGTTTTGGTAGCTACACAACCGAAAACTTGCTGCATCTAATTACGGTTTTAAAAAGTTGTTTGCGTTCGTTATTGTAGTACTGTTACTCACTGTACTGTGAAGTTTTCTCACTGGTGAATGACACATGATGTAATCCAATAACGTTGTCACTGGTTGACTGGCTTCTGGTCTGTGTCAAGTGTGCTGAACACGTCCTGAAAAGTGAAGCCAAAGTCTCGATCGCCCCCAGGTGATCGGTCCCAGTATAGCTCATAAACTCCGCCCCCTCAATGTATTCTAATGCGACGCGAGACAAACTAAACAATCAAATTACACTTCAAATAATTTTTTTCCAAAGATGGTTTCTGTCATTTTAGGTAGTTTTTATTACACTGATGTAAGTTCAAGTGTTAGTTTTTTAAAATAAGTTTGGTTTTAGTTATTTGATGCTATAAAAACGGGAGTGTGACGTCATGATTGATAGCTGAGATTGACAGCTTCTCTGAGCGAAGGCACCAACAGATTTTTTTCGGGACAAACATAACTACATTTTCTACATTTCCATAACTGTTTATTTCACACTGACATAATGAGTTGTTCTGCAGTAAACTGTACTAACAGGTACTGCGGGAGTGTGGGCAGGGTTTTGATATCGCGGCGCTGTACTGCGCAGACTCAGGTCCTGAGGTCACTACTGCGCAGACGCAAGTCCCAAATCAGTGCAAGATGTCGGCGCCATATTCGGACATTGGCGGCTTCACTTTTCATCAATGGAAGGTAGTGAAGGGGCGCCGTCCATCTTTTTTACAGTCTATAGTCTGTGTACATTCGTTTTGGAGGAGGCGTGGCTTTGGACGCAATTTGCAGGGAGGGTGGGATGTTTGCTTTCAAGGCTAGCAGGCTAAACGTAGCATTTCCCAGGTGACCTATTACACCTTTAATTAACATGAACTAACCATGAGCAATACATTTGTTACTGTATTTGTTAATCTTCGTTAACCTTAGTTAATTTTTGTCATGACAACTCTCGGAGAGATTGGCATGGTAATGGATATGGCACTGTTAATGTATTTGGTCTTGTTGGAATAGATCTGCTACACTTCTACTGCTGCAGAGCAAGTAGCAAGAGACTTGCTACTGCCAATACATTCACAGACATTGCTGTGAGTAAGACATGCTGCTACTGCTCATGTAACACAAGAAATAACCCCCGTAGCAGATCTATACAGGTGGAGCTGGGGAAGGTGGAGGGTTGTTGAAAGCGCGCTGCAGACTGCTAACAGCAATACTACCGGTATTTGTTTGAATGTTGAGCCGCAGCTCATTGGCCGCTGATGCAACAGCAACCAATCAGCTGCACTATGTGGATGACGATGCAATCGCTACCAAATGAGTTAAGGACCTATCAGCCTGCACCATCTAGAGTTTCATGCCAGAACTTGGTATAAAAATACAGCTTTTCATTGTTTGTTCATGTTAGTTCACAGTGCATTAACTAATGTTAACAAATACAACATTTGATTTTAATAATGTATTAGTAAATGTTGAAATTGACATTAACAAAGATTAATAAATGCTGTAGAAGTGTGGTTCATTATTAGTTCATGTTAACTAATGTAGTTAACTAATGTTAACTAATGAAACCTTATTGTAAAATGTTTCCTGTTCGGCTGAGGGCGTTTAATGTCCCAACAACCTCTGTAGTCCCATTTAGCCACTTAGTAACCGCCCATGTCTAGACAAGTAGAAGCTTTAAAAATAATCACAAGAGGCTATTACTGATGCATTTTATGTCATAGAATAAAATGTGGAAATATCTTGAGCATGTGTTAACCACTGACCTTATTTCAGGTATTTAACCAAAAACCCATTCAAAAAAATCGACTGATGTGAGGGTGATGGAACCGGAAATGCTAAAAACTTTTGGCCTACAAAAATAAGTCATCCCTGCAGCACTCTAGTAATTAATATTTTGAATTATAGCTTTTATTTTTATATTTTCAGTATTCATTTTAATTGCAGTTCAAGTTTTAGTAATTTTGTTATGTGCTTTTTATAAAAAAAAATTTACGCTTCAATTTATTTTTATTTCGGTTTTAGTTTTAGTAATTTTAGTACTTGAACTTAAACATATTTCATTTAGTTTTTCCATCTAATATTTATATGTAATTTTATTTCAGCTTCATTTAGTTTTAGTTAAGAAAAACAGCACAGCTCCAGAAGAGCTCTGATTGTGGTGCGTTCATCTGCAAGGTTTTAATAAATTTAATTTACATAATCTATAAAAATAACACATCTTTCTGATAGATATTTTGAACCAACAACAAGATCTCATACTCTCCTTTCTTACAGGAATATTGTCATTTGGGAATCAAACAAAAAGGCTTTGTGTGTGTGTGTGTGTGTGTGTGTGTGTGTGTGTGTGTGTGTGTGTGTGTGTGTGTGTGTGTGTGTGTGTGTGTGTGTGTGTGTGTGACACATCGACCAACCCCCCAAATCACTCCTCCCCTACTTCCGTGGTGTTCAGTTAGTATCTGGGAGGGTCACCCCACATTCTGCTGCCAGATGGCCAGTAGAGTCCTCTTGCTGTAATACTGAATCTAGAGGAGAGCCTCTCCCAGTCCTCATTACGACTATGTATGTATGTGCTGACATGAGTCAGGAGTGTTTAGGGTTATGCACACACACAAGCACAAGCTACAAAAATGCTGAGAATTGCATATATACTCTTAAAAAAAAAGGTTCTTTATTGGCATTGATGGTTCCATGAAAACCTTTAACATCTATAGAACATTTCCATTCCAAAAATGCTTCTTTATAGTGGAAAAAGATTCTTTAGACTATTAAAATTTTATTCACACTGAGAAAAAAATGGTTCTTTTAAGAATTATTAACAGTTTTTTCCCCCGGTTGAACTCAAAAATGGTTCTTCTACTGCATCGTTGCAAAACCACCCTTTTGGAGCCTTTACTTTAAGAGGAAAAGAATAATTTCTACTCCATACTAATCTAGTCTCTTTAATCATCCATCCATTAGTCTAGAAAAAGGATTACTGTAGCTACAGTGAGGAGGAGGCTGAGGAGCCAGAGGGCAAGAGAGATCCAAGAAAGGGTGAAGGAGAGAAAAGATAGGAGGGGGTGGAGAGCAATAGCGTATGCGGGGCGGAGGAAGGGGTCGGCTTCAGTTTGATGTGAATGGGTATTAAAGGGAGCATGCTAGAGAGGGGCAGAAAAAGACGGAGAGCAATCCAACCTGCCCCTGTAAGAACAGCATGATGGGGGCATAGTGAGCTTCTCAGGGCAAGCTGTCAAGGGTGGATTTTGCATTTCTGCATTGATATATTTGGGTGAAGGAAAAACAGCCTTCACTGGGGGAGAGAGATCACAAAACTGCTAGCACGAATTGAAGTGTTTATGTGGAACTGAAATGAAAACTGGGAGGTAAGAACCTTTTTTTTGTCTGTACATTTAAAACTGCACATCTTGCTGTACACCCTTACAAATAAATGTTCTAAAAGGGGTTTTCACAGCGATGCCATTTTGAAGAACCATTTTGTAACCTTTAGAACCTTTCAGTGAACAGTTCCCAAAAGAACCATTTTTTGCTTACAATGAAGGACATTTTAATAATCTAAAGAAGCTTTTTCCACTTTAAAGAACCTTTTGTACAATTGAAAGGTTCCATGAATGTAAAATTAAAGGTTCTTTATGGATTCCAATAAAGAACCTTTATTTTTAAGCGTGTACATCCCGTTCCACGTTTGCATGTGTGGTTTGTGTAAAGGATACAAGTAACAGAGAGACAGAGAAGAGGATGTGTCAACACAGTAAAGGGAAACACATTGTGAAGCAGAGGAAGTGATGTCTGAGGTTGAAACTGTGCTCTGCTAGCTTCACACGTCTGCACGTCATTGCTGGCTTGCATTCGCATACATGCATACCCACTCACACACGCGCAGACCGCTGTTCTGACACAGACACCGAGCCACTGCAGATCTTTGCTGAGGATGTGCACTAGATGATAGACAGAGATTATGGAGACAAAGAATATGAGAGAATGTGAAAAATAGATCAAAAAGGTAAGGATTTTTTTCCACATTTCATTTCTGTGGACTCATAAAAAGGAGGACTGGGACGTTTGCACAGATGATTTGCACTGAAGTTATTTCCGCAAACACCGCTGCTGAAGGTGTTCAAGGTGGCAAGGAAAATTCAAGATGCACTGTATTATTTTCTCTATCAATCTCTTTCTCATTTGATTGGTAGGATGGGGGAAGGGTTGTATTCCGGGCTCTAGGGATATGTTGATAATAGATGAGAATGGAGGGAGTGAGATACAGAGCGAGAAAAGAATAGGATGAACAGAAATCTTACGTAAGCATGCACAACAAAGGGTACGACTGCATGGCTTGACCCTGTGCAGCTGACATAAAATGTGGCTAATTGCACAATGGCATCTTGCACCTTGTCACATTTATTAGGCTGTGATGTGGTGATGTTAGCAAGTCCGTTCTCTTCCTCTGCCTTTTCAGGTGCTACAATAACCCATGTGCTTGTTGGGTTCATTTGATTGTTTTTGCCTGGAGGTGTGACTCTTGAAACTGCTTCCAATGCATCAGATAAGGACCCTACCCTTGTGAAAAAGAAGTACACTTAAAACTTAGTATGGAATTGCATGTTATTAAAATTAATAACATGTTATTACATAGTTGAAATTTATATTAAATGCAATTAGTTGAACTTAAGTTGTGCTTTTTGACCCTCTTAAGTAGGACTTAAGTACATCTTTATATGCAATTTCATAATTACTTCTGTTGTCTTTGAAATATGGTTAAAGTGTACTGCTGAATGTACTGACAAACATTTATGGTAAACTAATGTCATTTCTATTGAAACTTGTATGTTATGTATTTAAATATATTTGTAATTGCACATTTGTAATGATGAAGTTACAATTTAGAACATTTAAAAAATATTAACTTTAAGTGTAATATCAAAGAACACACTGCAGTTGAAATTATAATCATGTACTTTACATGTGCTTTACTATGTTAGTCAGCACATCAAAATAAGTATACTCTTTAAAGCACAACAAAATATTAAAAAACAGTTATTTAAAATGTACTTTAAAGTAAAACTGAATTAATTTGAAAAATTCATGAAAGTGTTCTCTCTTTACGTACACTTAAGTGGCCTTTTATTTCATTAATATTATAGTATCATCAAGTATATAGTATTTTATATAAAATTTGTGTTATTTGTGTTGTTTATTCAAATTTCATTCATCAAAAACAGTCTAATCAAATGTAATAATTGATTATGGATTAGATTAACACCTTATTTTTTATCATTAATAATTTATTAAAATTTTTAAGAATAATAGATTGCTATAAAAATGTATTTTATTCAGAAAATAATTTTTTATTTTTATGATTTAATACAAATATATTATCAAAAACAGTGGTTATCAAATGAATGCATAAAACGATGTAATCAAATGAAAAGTTAACAGCTTTTATACTTTTATTTTTTGGCAAAGCTCAACAGATATTTTTTCTAAATTAAAACATAGACAAAAATTATATTCCTTAAATAATGTTTCAATAAACTGTATTATTATTATTATTATTATTATTATTATTATGATTATTTTAAGAAGTACATTCTATACAATAATAATATTTCTGTGATAATTTCTTCAAATTAAACCGAACTTTTATTTTGATGGGTTGTAGTGAAGATAAAGTAGATTATAGAGCAGTCTTTTTGCGCTTTAATATCAAGCGTGCCGCACTCGTGTTGACAACTGAAGCCTAAGCGTCTCGATCGCCCCCAGGTGGTTGGTCCCAGTATAGCTCATAACCCCCGCCCCTCCATGTATTCTAATGGACGCGAGACAAACTAAACAATCAAATTACACTTCAAATATTTTTTTCCCAAAGATGGTTTCTGTCATTTTAGGTAGTTTTTATCACGATGATTTCATTTCAAGTGTTCGTTTTTTAAATAAGTTTGGTTTTAGGTAGTTATTTGATGCTATAAAAACGGGGGGTTGATTGACAGCTGAGATTGACAGCTTCTCTGAGTGAAGTAGTCACTGAGGCACTAACGGACTTTTTTCTGGATTTTCGGAAGGAGATTGGAGCTTTAGCTTTAATTTCTACATTTCCATAACTGTTTGTTTCACACCAACATAATGAGTTGTTCTGCATCTGCGAGAGTGTGGGCAGGCTTTTGATATCGCGGCTCTACTTCCTGCTCTCTACCGCGCAGACTCCGGTCCAGCGTTTACTACTGCACAACCTCGGTCCCAAATCTGCGCAAGATGTCAGCGCCATATTCGGACGTTGGCGGCTTCACTTTTCTTCAGTGGAAGGTAGTGAAGACGCATCGTCCATAATTTTTTACGGTCTATGTTTAATATCCACACAGACCATGTCGCGATTTGATTTACTCTGCAGCTTTACTTTCGATTTATTCATCCCTCCACCCATCAATTTGCACGTTTTGCGCAAAAATTTAATTTTCATGACTGGATTCTGGGATTACTCTGCATCACGGAAATCATACTTACATTATAAACGGGGCATACCTTTATCTGCACGGAGGGATGGTGTTCTCGAATACAGGCGAAAATGTTCGATGTGTTTCCATCTTTTGCAGCCACTTTGCGTCCACATTTATTTTTTTTTATTGCATATCTATCCTCAAGGACAAGAACAAGTTGAGAGTCTAGCGGTCAAGTGGAAATAAGTTGCTTTTGAGCAGGTGAGATTCTCCGTCTGATTTTTTTTTTTCAATACCGTAGATAAGCAAATGTGCACTATATGATAACCGTATGTGTTCATACCGTGATATATCATACCGGTATACCGTTACAACCCTTAAATACATACTTTTTTGTGCATTTGGGTAGATTCTGAAACTAACAATATGGGCTTATTCCCTTATCCCCAAACCTAAACAAAACCACTTTTCAACATAGAGTGACAATAATTTTTGTTGCAATACACCTTTTTCAACATTCAACATTAGTATGTGCATTCAACATTAGTATGTGTATGTCTCAGCATTTCCTTGGTGCAAAGAGACGAAAATCAATGAAAGTGCTGTGAGTGTCTGTGGGAAACTCGTGCACCAACTGCTGTGTGAAATAACACCACTAAAGAAGAGTAAAGCAATGTACAGAAATGTTGAAACTCTGAACAAAAATGTAATGATCAATTTTGGCGAAGACAAACAAACTTCTTTGCTCAGACATATGACAGTGTGAGGTAATGAGAATGACTCAAACACTCATAACTAGAAAAAAGCCCAAGAAGTGGATGAATACATTCTGTAATTTTTCTTTTATTCCATTACACTTTCGCTGCCCTGCTCTAACTTGCGAGTGAAGCTAAATATAGTGTAATGTTAAAATGGAACACTTAAATATTAAATGCTTTGACCTAAATTATGGGAAGCTATGCTGATGTAGATGCATGTCCTAATGCTCTATATACCCTAAGAGCTATAGTAAGGGAGACACAAAAATATCCCACAATGTCTGGGATGTATATATAGGCCTATAAATATCTGTTTATTTCTGTCATCCTTTGGATGTGCTACAGTATATGATCAAGCTCTTATTCATTCAAGTGATATTAAACCATTCGAGCACGATAAGATGCAAAAAAGAACTCAAATCCGAACTGTCAAACTGTTGAACGGACAAAACCTCCCATTTTGTTGAGTATTCTCGCAATCACAGTCTTAAATGAGTTCAAAAGCGTTAAATGAATGTAAAGAGTTGTGAGAAAACGGGATGCGTGTCAGATCAGTGTCATGTGCGTCAGGTCTTAAAGTGACAGCAGCCTAAACAACCTGCTGCTGTCTGTCATTAAGGATAATCAAAGAACAAGAGACAAAGAGAAAATCACTCACTGCTCTTGAGTGAATAACTTTTGTAGCTTTAATGAGGATTAATGTATATTCAATTTATAATTTATGCAGTGAAGACTGTGCAGTGTTTGATTATTCAATTCAACCTAAAAATCGTAAAGCACCGTTTACACACAAAAACATTGTTTGATCATTAAGTTATATCAACATGCGTTTTTACATTGCTTTAACTCATCAAAATAAGTTAAGCAATTTTCAACTTTTTTTATAAGTTATACAAGATTCAACTCATTTTTTTTTAAGTCAGTTTAATGCAATATAAGTTGAAGTAACTTAAACAAGTTGATTGTACTTAAAAATTTAAGGCAGCAACTTTTTTTTTACGGTTACAAGGGCCAAAAACTACTTTTAGCAGGGCAGGTAAAAATCTGAACTAGCCCGACTGGAAATTTTTTAGCGTTATATATATATATATGTATATATATATATATAAATATTAAATGTTAAAAGAGATAGATTTCGATTATACTGTAATGTTGAATGGCTATAATTAATGGCTAAAACTGAGGGGGGGAATATCCCTTTCATAGGGAAATCAGTATTAACACTGGTATCAGTGATACTGGCCTTCATTCATAGTACCTAGTAAAAAGTTATTTAAACGACAAATATTTAAAATATACCAACTTTATGTTGTTTGTACGTTATTTAGGATATCCAATGTGAAAATACCAATTTTTAATCGATTGACAGCACTTCATGTGACAGGCACATGAAAAAATTATGTGCACAAATAAATCATATATAATAAATACCGCTATAATCCATAAAAAAAACAAGAACTCTCAAATCATGGTGAATTTAATTATTGAGAGTCTAATCATGCAGATAAGCAGCGGGTAGGACTAACATGCAAGCGGTAATCCGGTTGACTAGTGCTCACCTTTCACCATCCGCATTTTGTTGTCAGTAAATCACTCTGCTTGAAGCAATGTGATTAATATTCATGGCTGATGATTCAGAATATTCAATATATAAAACATTATACATTGTGTTGGAGTCATAGCCTTATGGATAGAGCTCCGTCATGGACTCTGGACTCATGGTCTTTTCCTGATCCCACTTCCTTTTGCTTCCCGTCTCTCTTCAACTGTTTTATCAAAAGCAAAAATGTCAAAAAATGTATAACTTAATAAAAAACCTTTTACATTTAAGTAACTTTTAGCATCTTCTTAATCTTAGACCTTGTTATTTTTGGTCCTTTTTATTCACAGAAGCATTGATTGACCAATAATGTCTTAAGCCCCACCACCATCCCATTAAGTTCTGTTTAATATGAAAAATATTCATTCTCATTCATATGTGAATGCTTGATTGACTGATGTTTCTTAAACAATCAGTTGTTATGTTTTCAAATTAGTTCCAAATTAGATGTATCTTCTTAAAAACCCACTTTTTGTGTTGTGAAGAGAGGCTGGTGAGATTTAAAAATCACATTTAGGAAATGTCTTTAAGATGTTTATGATTCATAGTGGAAGATCAAATATTTGTACTCCGTAGATGTTTTCCAGATGAAGTGCTCTTTGACCGACATATTAGAAATGTCTAATCCGTCAAATCTGAGACTCTGAACGTGAGAAAGAGTTAAACAGAATGAATATTTACTATTTCCAATTGTTCATGCTTATTGTGTAAATTGTTTATTTCATTGTAATAAACATTGTACTATTTTTATATTAGAAGAATGAGCCCAGGGCTCAACTTTCCTGTAGCTCATTAATATTAATTAGGCCAAGCAATTGGGTGCTCTAGGAAGGTCACATCAAGCAATGTCTGCATGGTCTAATTAATATTCATAAGCTAAGAATTTGAAAAATTCACTCCTGGTGCCTTATGTCCTGAATGCTTTTAGAGTATTTGGCTAAAGAGATGCAACTGAAAAAAATCACAACATTAAGATGTTCTGACAAGACTTTTCCAAACTCTTGTTATCTTCCATGTGTCCTGCACAATTCTAAGGCAGGCTGAAAAGAGCTTGTTTACCAATATTACCACATGCATTAACTCAAATAAAATAAAATAAAGCAGATGGATATGTCATTTCTTTACTAATGTATGATGACATATCTCTCTTAAAAATAAAGTTTCTTAATTGACGTTGATGTTCCATCAATGAACCTTTCCATTCCATAAAAGGTTTTTTAGTTTATTAATTTTTTGATCTTTTTAAACCTTTTCTGATCTTTATTTCAAAGAGTTGATAGTCTAAGTTTATATTAGTTTTAAAAAAAAAGTAGTGAGATGAGAGGAGAATGTAAAGTAGGAAAAGAAGGGTTATGAAAAAAGCTCTTAAGCAGGCGCAGGTGCAAAGACATTAGTATGGACAGAGTGGACAGTGTAACAGAAGTATAATGGATGTAGTGATGGAGGAAGGCTTCTCACTATATCTTTTCTTGTGTGAGTGTGTCTTTCTGTGTCTTTCATTGGAACAGTTGTTCTTCCTGCCTACTTGGGCAATAAGCCCCGTTTTTGTAGACATCTTCAACACATACACACACATAAATGAGGACATACCACAGACCACTACTGTTTTTATATAAAGCTAATTAGCTATAATTAGGCCTACGCATAGTAAAAAAAAAAGTTTTGCATTTGTAAAAATAAAAGACATTATTAATAATCAAGTCATCACCAGACTTTATTACATGTGTGGATACAAATTTAAATGCATGACATACAAATTCGAATAGAAATGCATTAAAGTATATTTGATTTGACCATAAATGCTTGTCAGTACATTCGACAGCACACTGTAAGACAAGTTAAATTACATATAAAAATGTACTTAAGTCCTAATTAAGTGGGTCAAAAAAGCTAAGTAAATGTAATATTTAAACTAATACATTTTTATTTAATTGCTATTAACATGCAAGTGAGTGTCCAAAAAATGTTACATCAATTTCACACTTAATTAGATTATTTTTAAAGTTCACTTCAAAAGTGAAGTGAAGTGTATTATTTCAATAATAAGTACTCTTTGCTCTTTTTTAAAAGTATGCTACTTCTTCTTTTCAATGGCACACATGCAGAAATGTACAGATGAGGAAGTCACCTGAACTCAATAGTAGCATAAGAAATAAAATACTCTCATTTGAATTACCCAACTAAATTCCATTGTGTTGTTTTGTAATGCAGTTTCCTCTTCCTCTTTATGTTATACAAACTCAAAACTCATAAAACACCTGCCATTTCAAATACAGCCAACAGATTCAACAGCTTTAACTTCCAACTGTATAATCTGTTGCGTTTAACATCTCAAATAAAAGGGTGTGTTTATGTCTGATAGATGTCTCCTATCTGTGTCATTGTACACTTCTCACATCATTTCAACCTTATGAACCAAGTTGTAAACTTCCTGCTTGAGGTTTTGTTCTTGTTCTCAAATTTGCATTGGAGGAGGAGCTTTTTTGAGCATATCCTGAATGTGGCCTGATGGTTTGCTCATGAATAACTGAATAATGTTTTAGTCAACCTCTTTTTCCTTCCAAGTTGATGGTTATTTACTACACTTTCTTATGGACTAATTTTTGTCAGTCCTCTGCTATTTTTGTCGAGCAACCATATTTTTGAACACAATGAAGTGTTGTCACACTCAGTGTGTCACACTGATCACAAAATAGCATTTATTTTTTATTTAGTGTTCAGCGTCATATGCTAAAAATACAGTGTTGCCTCAAGCACTGGGCTGACCTTGCATAAGTACCAGGGGAACGTGGGCCAGCAATTTTTTTTACTTGGGTTGTTCTCTAAGCACAGAGAAATGAAATACAACTAACTAATGGACCACACAATATCAGGATCCTTGTGAAAAATGTATTAGTCATATAAATTTAATTATTTGCTGATAAAAAAATGTTTTCATAATTTATGAAATACTTTTCTGTACTATACTGCACTGTCAAAAACATCATACATTTAAAATAGTCATGTGTCATATGTCATTTGAAAGGTCTCACAGAGTAGAATGCAACAAGCAATTTGGGCTTTGACTAAACTTGATCTTTTTACAAAAACTTGAGTTTTTGTATGTGAAGCCCTGCAAAACCCACATGTAAATATTATACAGATGCTGCATTTATGTCACGTTTTTGCTCGTAACTTCATGAAACATGCTCCGATCGTGAAAAATATCATTATCACATCATTATTTACAGCAGATTCTCACAATTAAAATGAGTCCAAAATCAACATAATCCATTGCGTAAATCACAAGATATTCCTCACGGAGTTACGACACATAAAACACCACAGTCGCACATGTAGCTAAGTAAAATCAAATGTAGCTTTCATGTGGCGCTTTCACTTGCAACTTCCTGAAACATGAATAGATATAGGCATATCATTACTTACAGAGATATTCCTCATGGAGGAACAACAATTAAAAAAAAGCCCATTAGTGGGTGTCAAGGGCTAAACAAAAAGGCTAGGTTCCAAATGCTGTAACTTTTGATTACTTTATGCTATCACCACAAAATTTGATCCAGATGCAGCTCACCAAACTTCACCAAAAAGAATTGTCCTCCTACCTTATTTCCCTCCTGAGTTATTGCATGTCAAATAAGAAAGATACACTATATTGCCAAAAGTATTGAGACACCCCTCCAAATCATTGAATTCAGATGTTCCAATCACTTCATGGCCAAAGGTGTATAAAATCAAGCACCTAGGCATACAGACTGCTTCTACAAACATTTGTGAAAGAATGGGTCGCTCTCAGGAGCTCAGTGAATTCAAGCGTGATAGGTTGCCACCTGTGCAATGGGCCGAGCAGCTGTATCCATGCCTTAAATCACCAAGTGCAATGCAAAGCGTCGGATGCAGTAATGTAAAGCACGCCGCCACTGGACTCTAGAGCAGTGGAGACGAGACGTGTTCTTTGGAATGACAAATTATGCTTCTCTGTCTGGTAATCCGATGGATGAGTCAGGGTTTGGCGGTTGCCAGGAGAACGGTACTTGCCTGACTGCATTGTGCCAAGTGTAAAGTTTGGTGGAGGGGGGATTATGTGGTGGGGTTGTTTTTCAGGGGTTGGGCTTGGCCCCTTAGTTCCAGTGAAAGGAACTCTTAATGCTTCAGCATACCAAGACATTTGGGACAATTTCATGCTCCCAACTTTGTGGGAACAGTTTGGGGATGGCCCCTTCCTGTTCCAACATGATTGTGCACCAGTGCACAAAGCAAGGTCCATAAAGACATGGATGCGCGAGTTTGGTGTGGAGGAACTTGACTGACCTGCACAGAGTCCTGACCTCAACCCGATAGAACACCTTTGGGATGAATTAGAGCGGAGACTGTGAGCCAGGCCTTCTCGTCCAACATCAGTGCCTGACCTCACAAATGCGCTTCTAGAAGAATTGTCAAAAATAAAAATAAATAATATTCCCATAAACAAACTCCTAAACCTTGTGGAAAGCCTTCCCAGAAGAGTTGAAGCTGTTATAGCTGCAAAGGGTGGGCCAACTCCATAATAAACCCTACGGATTAAGAATGGGATGTCATTAAAGTTTATGTGCATGTAAAGGCAGGCGTCCCAAAACTTTTGGCAATATAGTGTATGTAAAATTATAATCAGCAGTTTCTCAGCATGAGAATGTCCAAATGTAATGAATTTTTCTAAAAATGTAAAAAGTTTTCTATCAAACAACACCTACCTTTTGACTCTCCTTGCTATAGTCTTTACTTTTGTGTTTGTCACTCAAAAAAAAACAACAACTCTAAAATGCCTTTAGGGCTTAAGTCAATAGGAATTTAAACTATAATACATGCAAATAAGTGTAGGAAAACATTACATTCAGTTCACACTTAAGTATATTCTTTTAAAGTGTATTTTTTCCATAATAAGTGCTCATTTTAAAAGTATGCTACTTCTTTTTAATGGCACACATGCAGAAATGGACAGATAGACAGAGGAAGTCACCTGAGCTCAAACATAGATGAAACATGTGAACAAACAACAAACAAATTAAACATCTTTTTCATTTCTCCAATCAACCGAAATTTTAAAAATAAATCCATAATGTGACTTGTCAAAAAGTGTCCCAGTAGCTTAACTTGCCTCAGGTTAGGTTTGAGACATGTCAAGGTGTACCATCTGGGGTAAGTTGAATAAATGTTTAAATTATATATGAATAAACCGTAACATAATTGCACAGTAAATGATAAAAAAATATTGATAATTAATTTATTTTCATTATCCCTTTTTAAATGTAGGGCAGAGCGGGGCACAACCTAACGCGAGGCTAGTTGTAGCACACAGGGTTTAAAACTTTCCACACGTGCCAGGATGACGGAACTTTGTGTATTTACTAGATGCCATATCAACATTATTTAGAGAAAACATGAGAAAAAGGTGAATAATGACTGAGAGTCAATGTTCAGAATTTATTAATTATTATTATGTTTTTAACTATGCTGTATAGCTGTGTTTTGCAGTGTTTGTTGTCAAACTCAAAAATTAGTATATTTTTAATGATTAAAAAAATGCCATTATTTTTTAACATAAAAAGTTAATAATTGTATTTTATTGACAAAATATTTTAGTTTGTCTCGTATATTTTTTGATTAGATCAGAAAACATTTTAAGCTGTCATACGCTCATGTTACAACCCACCTATGGGGCATGTTGTCACATTTAACTTCCATTTTTTCGGGGTAAATCAGGAAAAAGGTATACACTGTATTAATGAAACAAAACCACATAATTGGATTTACACAAACTGAGAAAGTCAAAAAGCGTTAGGTTGAGCCCCGCTCTCCCCTACTTAAACTTGTTCTCATAAAGACAGTGTTGGATTCCATAAATCATCTATAAAAGGATTAATATTCAGGATGTTGTAATGTTTTAAGTGGTGAAACTATTCCCTTTCAATATTTTGGTTAAGTAGTTAAGTGGAATTATCATCAATCAAAAGGCATTGCCTATATAGATTTTATTTAACTCACTGCTGTAGAGACCTGTCTTTTGTTTAATAAAGATCAATATGTGCTAAATAATTCACAGAACAACTTGCAGTGACAGACTGACATGAAGTAAGGTATGCTGGAGGAAGCAACACACAATAATAAAAATCATGCATATTTGAACTTTTGAACAGGATTATTTATGTAACTTTTGTTATTCTTTTGTCTTGTGGAAGATCCCTCTTTTGTTTATTTTTTAAAATAGTAAGCTTATGAGGAGAACTGTATTCATGAAATCATGAAATCATGTATTCATGATCCTCTCATAAACTAAATCCAGTTTATGATTGTCTTGGTTGACAACTTGTGATTGTATCACACAAGACGCATGTTAATACCAGGTGTAAACAGAGCCATAGTCTAGCGTCAGATTAATGTGTTTAGTTTATCCACACAAAACATAATAAAATATAGAGGATTATGGTGGAGATAAAAGCAATGCTATATGCAGAAAAAAACTTCCAGAACAAACCTATAACTGACAAAAATTAGCAAACAGTATTCAGCATTGTATGAGAGCATATTAAAAAGTGCAAAAGATGTGAGCATGGAGGAAACAAAGTGGAAAGGAATTACACATAGACACGGAAGTTTAGTTCACCTTGCTCTAGGCCATGCAGGATGGCATGACAGTTTCATCCTCTCAGGCTACATAAAGGTCAACCGGCATATCACATCACTTCCTGTCAAACAGGAAGCAAAACCTATAAGAAGGGTGATGGTCGGAGTCAAACAGCCTCTGAAACAACCCTACAACCCCATTACATTCCATACTACATTTAATCAGTTTTCCATTGTTGAATCTAAATTTTTGTATTGTGTGTATATATATATATATATATATATATATATACAGTATATAGGCTATATGTGTATATATATATATCTTCCAAATTACGGTGTGAACGGAGCATAAGCTCATTATTTTGGTTCAGGAGGAACTGTAAAAGGTGGCAGTTATTAAAATGCCTTATTTTTAAAAATGTCACTTTAGTCAATTCATTGGTATTTAACAATTTTGAAAGTCTTTCACCGTGTCCTAACCACACGCGACGCGATGCCGCGACACGCGATAAAAGGTATCTTTTCCATGTTAATTAGAGTTTTTGTCCTAACCAGCCGCGACAGCGACACACGATGATTCTATTTTAGAAACGGTTTCTATTTCTGCGACGTCGCGGCTGAAATAACAACACAAAACATGGCAATGACAATCTCAGGTAGTGTTTATGTGCTTTATTTAATGTTAAAGTGTGTAATGTGACTTTGAATATCATTTAGTGCTCCCAGCTTTGTAACGTAGTCGTACTAAAAGCAACAATGATAATTCACCTCAGATCTTGAAATTAAACAAATGGAAACAAGAACGTTCAAACTGTGAACAAACAAGTATATTCTATAACAAAGATTGTTTTAGTATGTATTTTAGTAATGTTTAAATGGTGTAATATTTGTGAATTTGATTATGTAGGCTACTTATACATTTCCTAGCGAGTGCCGTCAAGATTAATCTCTGGTGCCGTGCACTTGCCGCGAGAGCCCGCCTACGCGCTGTTCTGATTGGCTGTGGTTTTTGATTGATTTGTCGCATCTTGTAGTCGCGTCGCGTCTGGTGTGGACAGACAAGTTGCTTGTCGCTGGAATCTTATCGCGTCGCATGTAGTTAGGACACGGTGTTTTGCTGCAAAACCAGCTAAGTCCACGTGTGCTTTTTTTTTTGTTGCAAAATCCACCTCTTTGGACAACAAGATATAGTAAACAGTTGCAAAATCACTAAAGATGCAACTAGAAACATTGCAAATGATGAAAGCAGAATTCAAAATGTAACAATGAAGAAACTGATCCACACAGTATGGGGAGCTGTGATGCAAGTGGCTGCCATGTCCGCGTATTACAGCTGTTCTTTACTGCAGCACACGAAACACTGTTGTGTTGACATGATACTCGCAAAATCCTGTAATTGCCACTGTAACGATTTTCTTTACACACACACCTTTATTCATCTTGAAATCATGAGGTTCGATTCACGTCTTCTGATTGGTTCTGTGGACTTAGAGGCTTTTGCTGACAAAGGGAAGTGGTATTTAGCGGTTTCTGCCAACGAACAGGTATTTCTGAATGGGCTGAGGCTGGGATTTAGCGGATTTGAAATGAAAGTATTTGATACAAGTATACTTTGTGCGGAGAGCATTCATTCAACATTGTTATCTCACTTTTTAACGGAGGTGGCGTTTAGTTGCTTTTGCATCTGAAGTCTTCATATATAGTTTGTACAGTGCATCCGGAAAGTGTTCACAGCGCTTTACTTTTTTTTTGTTTTGTTACAGCCTTATTCCAAAATGGATTAAATTCATAATTTTTTTCCTCAATTCTACAAACAACACCCTAAAATTACAACGTGAAAGAAGTTTGTTTGAAATCTTTGCAAATTTATTAAAAAGAAAAAAGAAAAAAAAAAAAAAGAAAAAAAAATCACATGTACATAAGTATTCACAGCCTTTGCTCGATACTTTGTTGAAGCACCTTTGGCACCAATTACAGCCTCAAGTCTTTTTGAGTATGATGCTTGGCACATCTATTTTTGGGCAGTTTCTCCCATTCTTCTTTGCAGGACCTCTCAAGCTCCATCAGGTTGGATGGGGAGCGTTGGTGCACAGCCATTTTCAGATCTCTCTGGAGATTTTCAATCGGGTTCAGGTCTGGGCTCTGGCTGGGCCACTCAAGGACATTCACAGAGTTGTCCCTTAGCCACTCCTTTGTTATCTTGGCTGTGTGCTTAGGGTCATTGTCCTGTTGGAAGATGAACCTTCGCCCCAGTCTGAGGTTCAGAGCGCTCTGGAGCAGGTTTTCATTAAGGATGTTTCTGTACATTGCTGCATTCATATTTCCCTTGATCCTGACTAGTCTCCCAGTTCCTGCCGCTGAAAAATATCCCCACATCATGATGCTGCCACCACCATGCTTCACTGTAGGGATGGTATTGGCCAGGTGATGAGCGGTGCCTGGTTTCCTCCAGACATGACGCTTGCCATTCAGGCCATAGAGTTCAATCTTTCATCAGATTGATTTCATTGAGTTTCATCAGACCAGAGAATTTTGTTTCTCATGGTCTGAGAGTCCTTCAGGTGCCTTTTGGTAAACTCCAGGTGGGCTGTCATGTGCTGTCTGGCCACTCTACTATACAGGCCTGATTGGTGGAGTGCTGCAGAGATGGTTGTTCTTCTGGAAGGTTCTCCTCTCTCCACAGAGAAACACTGGAGCTCTGTCAGAGTGACCATCAGGTTCTTGGTCACCTCCCTGACTAAGGCCCTTCTCCCCCCGATCACTCAGTTTGGCCGGGCGGCCAGCTCTAGGAAGAGTCCTGTGGTTCCAAACTTCTTCCATTTACGGATGATGGAGGCCACTGTGCTCATTGGGACCTTCAATGCTGCAGACATTTTTCTGTACTCTTCCCCAGAAAAAAATAATGAATTTAATCCATTTTGGAATAAGACTGTAACATAACAAAATGTGGAAAAAGTGAAGCGCTGTGAATACTTTCCGGATGCACTGTATATTGGCAAAACTTGTCATTGTAGATGAACGTCTTGGTTACTACTGTAACCTCTGTTTCCTGATGGGAACGAGTTGTGTCGCACCCCTGTCAGTAAACTTGTGTCTTCCCCTAGGCAGAGCTCCGCCTCTGCCGCCAGTCACTGTGTTTGTAGTAGGTCCTCCCTCTTCAGATAGGACCTACTGCAGGTACTTCTCTCCACGCGTGGTACTTCCTGGTTGGTAAGTCCATGTGATGTTCTCCACATATTAACCTCTCCTCAGGCAGGATGTGGTCTCCATAGTGTTCTTTCTCCTACCTAGGAGGAAGAAGACGTCTCTAGTGCTAACTTCTGGTCCGCACAGCTGTAGATTAAATTTTTTTTTTAAAGAGAAAAAGTCAAAAGACTGGCTGAAGCGACCTATTCCCATTGTAAGTAGGTCCTTTCTGTTCCTGCATGGTACGAAGGTCTACACAGCTTACGTGGGGCGTTGGGAAGGTTACGACTTTGCCTGCATCTGCACCACACCTCATAACTCGTTTTAGATGTTGTGGCGCTTTCCTTGGGGACCCCTGGTGTCAGTACTCAACACAATGTCAAAGTGACTGACAGATAGGGAGCGTCTTGGTTACTATTGTAATCTCCGTTCCCTGATCGAGGGAACAGGACTTTGTGTACCTCCTGTCACAACACTGAACTACCCGCTGAATGGTCGCACCCCTGTCAGTAAACTTGTGTCTTCCCCTAGGCAGAGCTCCGCCTCTGCCGCCAGTCACTGTGTTTGTAGTAGGTCCTCCCTCTTCAGATAGGACCTACTGCAGGTACTTCTCTCCACGCGTGGTACTTCCTGGTTGGTAAGTCCATGTGATGTTCTCCACATATTAACCTCTCCTCAGGCAGGATGTGGTCTCCATAGTGTTCTTTCTCCTACCTAGGAGGAAGAAGACGTCTCTAGTGCTAACTTCTGGTCCGCACAGCTGTAGATTAAATTTTTTTTTTAAAGAGAAAAAGTCAAAAGACTGGCTGAAGCGACCTATTCCCATTGTAAGTAGGTCCTTTCTGTTCCTGCATGGTACGAAGGTCTACACAGCTTACGTGGGGCGTTGGGAAGGTTACGACTTTGCCTGCATCTGCACCACACCTCATAACTCGTTTTAGATGTTGTGGCGCTTTCCTTGGGGACCCCTGGTGTCAGTACTCAACACAATGTCAAAGTGACTGACAGATAGGGAGCGTCTTGGTTACTATTGTAATCTCCGTTCCCTGATCGAGGGAACAGGACTTTGTGTACCTCCTGTCACAACACTGAACTACCCGCTGAATGGCCGGGACACGGCTCGGCTCCTCAGCACAAACCTGAATGAGTGGATGTCTCCTTTTATACCCGTAAGTCCGGGAGTGGCTCATGCATATTCCACGCGCCAATTCTTATTGGCTTTTTCTCAACACTCTAAAAAACACTGGGTTAAAAACAACCCAGTATGGGTTGTTTTTAACCCAAGTGCTGGGTAAATATAGGACAGAACACATGTTCGGTTCATTTTACCCAGCAAATTGGGTTGTTTATTTAACCCAGCATAATTGGTTGATTCATTTTTACTATAATTCTAGCTTTTTTCCCTTTTTTTTTACTTCATACATGAATTAATGTTTACAAATTAACTTTACAAACACCAGTAAATTGACGAGCGCAAACCTTAGTGAATCACCTTGCATGATTCATTTAAATACCATAAATTTTGCGTCTGAAAGGTAAACTCCTACAAATGCATATGCGATAAGGTCAGCCGCAAAAATAACTGTGCCCACGCCTTTTCAGCGCAAATTTTTTCCTGCGTGTTGTTAGTAAATCCTGACAGTTGTTTTTTAATGGCAAAAGAGGGTTTGCGCTGGTGCAAGCTGTTACTAAATCTGGCCCTATGTATTTATATTCTGTATCTTTTTGAATAAAATCATAAAATTTTATGCAAGGCATCAGGCGTTTCCATAAAGACCGGTAAAGACCGACACGACACTCATTTAGGGGACTCACATTGTGCCCCTGTATGTTGCTTTGCATAAAATTAAACGATATACAGCACAATAACGAATTTATAGATAAAATAAAATGTGCAAAAATCTGTATTTTAAAATAACCCAAGATTTTTTAGAGTGAAAGTATCAGAGGTGTTTGCAAGTGCGACCCCCAAGTGTCAGTACTTGACACAACATTGAAGTGACTGACAAATAGGGAACATATATGCCTTTCCATTAGGTGCAGTTTGGGCGCTGCATCAAAACCTTCAGTATGGTCAATATTCAAGCCGTCAATACTGAAAGCTTTTTAAGCCTTTTCTCTCTTTAATCCCTCACTGCATACAGGGAATTTAAAACTGTAAGAAACACTGTGCATCATAGCAAGCGGTTTATTGTAGCAACTTGATATGGCTTAAATGTTTTACATAGGACCCTATGGGTCAATTTTCCATAGCATAACAGTTTGGATGAAATATGTATGAAATACAGGGGGAAAAAGCAATGACTGCATACTAATTTGTTAGTATGTGTGTGTTGACATGGAGAAAAAAAGCATAATAAATATATACTATAACATAGCTGTTATTAGTAGTAAATTACTTTGCATTCCCTTATGCCGAGTTCACACTACACGATTTTAGCCCCAATTTTGACTCGCCGACAGATTTTGCAAAATCGCAGACAAATGCCCGAAATCATAGGCAAATCTGTGCTCGTTCACGCGAGTGACAATCACGTAGTATAAATTATCTGAGAGAATCTCCAACGAGTCGCCAATGCCTGTGAGATACACTATATTGCCAAAAGTTTTGGGATGCCTGCCTTTACATGCACATGAACTTTAATGACATCCCATTCTTAATCCGTAGGGTTTAATATGGAGTTGGCCCACCCTTTGCAGCTATAACAGCTTCAACTCTTCTGGGAAGGCTTTCCACAAGGTTTAGGAGTGTGTTTATGGGAATTTTTGACCATTCTTCTAGAAGTGCATTTGTGAGGTCAGGCACTGATGTTGGACGAGAAGGCCTGGCTTGCAGTCTCCGCTCTAATTCATCCCAAAGGTGTTCTATCGGGTTGAGGTCAGGACTCTGTGCAGGCCAGTCAAGTTCCTCCACACCAAACTCGTTCATCCATGTCTTTATGGACCTTGCTTTGTGCACTGGTGCGCAGTCATGTTGGAACAGGAAGGGGCCATGCCCAAACTGTTCCCACAAAGTTGGGAGCATGAAATCATCCAAAATGTCTTGGTATGCTGAAGCATTAAGCATTATTCCTTTCACTGGAACTAAGGGGCCAAGCCCAACCCCTGAAAAACAACCCCACACCATAATCCCTCCTCCACCAAACTTTACACTTGGCACAATGCAGTCAGGCAAGTACCGTTCTCCTGGCAACTGCCAAATCCAGACTCGTCCATTGGATTGCCAGACAGAGAAGCTTGGTGATGTAAGGCTTGGGTGCAGCTGCTCGGCCATGCAACCCATTCCATGAAGCTCTCTATGTCTTGACTCTGCAGAAACTTGCCGACTTCTGCGCACTGTGCGCCTCAGCATGCGCTGACCCTGCTTTGTGATTTTACGTGGCCTACCACTTCGTGGCTGAGTTGCTGTTGTTCCCAATTGCTGCCACTTTGTTATAATACCATTAACAGTTGACCGTGGAATATTTACTAGTGAGGAAATTTCACAAATGGACTTATTGCACAGGTGGCAACCCATCATGGTACCACGCTTGAATTCACTGAGCTCCTGAGAGCGACCCATTCTTTCACAAATGTTTGAAGAAGCAGTTTGCATGCCTAGGTGCTTTTTACATATTTGGCCTTGGAAGTGATTGCAACACCTGAATTCAATAATTTGGAGGGGTGTCCCAATACTTTTGGCAATATAGTGTATTTGGCATGCTTAATATCGGGACCTGTTGGCAATTCAAAATCCTGCTGTGTGAAATGTGTTTTGACTGAAAATTACATCGGCGATGACCTACAGCCAATGAGAGCGCAAGATACAGGGCAGCGGGTAGTTCGAGGAGGAGTTATAGACCAGAATATCAGTATTTTAATATATATATTTACAATTATATAAAACAGAAACAAAGTACAAACATTTGCTTGACCAGCAGCACATTGCAAAATTATTTATTTACCGCCAACTCTCTTTGCAGAACACACAGATCCTTGCTCCCTGTTCTTTTTCTCCTTTTCGCTGTAAATCAGCACACAGACAATTTGGATCGCAAGCTTCTTGTGGGCTATTATTTTTTTTAACAATTCCAGTCTCGTGCGAGGACTCTGGTCTGATGCACGCGTGATTTCGCGTTGTTTCCTTGTCAGTTCTCACATGTGTTTGGTTGTGAAGCGTAGTTTGCGGACGAGACAGAGTTGTCGGCGATTCTTCCTATTGTAAAGTCATGCAATGTGAAACCCCGTCACCGATCCATCGTGCAGTGTGAACACAGCAGTGACTGAATGCTACCCCAGATAGTCATGCAGTGTGAAAAGAACAGTGATCTGACTACTTTAAAAATCATGCAGTGTGATCTCAGCATAAGTCAACAAATCCTCAGTAAAGTTTTTATTTTATTTTTTTTTTTTTTTTTTTTTTAGAATTTTCAGTTATCAATTCAGCTAGTTAAAGTCATTTTATTTCAACCTATAACTTAAGAATTATTTACAGGCCCATTTTCAAATTAGTTCAAAAGAACATATCAGGCATTATATACACTGGCAAATCTGTGGAAACAAATCTCTTTGTACAAAAACATAAACAGACCACAAAAACAGCATATTGTTTTTTCTTTAAAAAATATTTTGTATGAATTTATCTATAAGATTTATATAAATTTCTCAGTCAACACTGACTCTACAAGTTGAGAGGTAGATCTTTCATCCCAAATCAAATATAGCTTTTAACCAAACATAATAAAAACGGATAATACAAAGAGGTATCAAAGCTGTGTGCAACTTCCTGCACAATTATAAATCTTTGTGCCCTGTTGCAAATGCAAATTTTTACGTTTTAGTTGCCAGTCAGCAATGATGTATATGTAGATTCTTAAATACAAGACAATAATTTTCAGTGCTGTTTATGTATAAAGATGCTGTTGATTAAACAATATTAAATAGAATAAATGTGCTTCCTTTCTCTCTTGTATACATATATTAATGTTCTCAACAGATACATTCTTATCGAAGTATAATATAATAATATTGCTTTCTAAAATAGTAAAAGGCCTACATAATTTAAACACAACTTTACTCTAGTTGAGGTTGTGGGAAAGTGGAAAGTTTTAAGAAAGACAGTTAAATTTGCATCTGTTTTCAGCTACCAATTAATCATGCTTGAAATCAACTTTTTTTAAAAACACACATTAACAGGTGATGCACTTGGAATGTGAAAACAGTTGAGAGCATACAGAGGCTGCAGGATAATCATATTGACATTATTAAATATTTAGGATGTTTGATAATGCATCCTAAATGTTTTATGTAGTGTAAACATAAATGACAAAAAAGAAACATGCCACATGAAAAAAGGGCCCAATGATTAGAGGACCTGAGTGGGTTGAAGAAAGCCTTTTGCAAATGTGACAGTTTCAAATGATCACACCAACAAAAGCTGTAATAAATTTACTATGAAATGTCAAAAAATTGGAAGTGAAACTGAAACTTAAGCATGTGGAGTGGGAAGGGGGTCTCAGTTATTTATCATATCAGAAAGAGGAAACGGACAATTTGTCAAATGCACAACACAATTCACACTAAATGTTTCAGTTAGTTCTCGAGAATGGCTTGATTTGGAATCCTGATCTGAACAGTCTTGACACCATGCTGTTGTTGACCATAACAAGCGTTTATTCCTCATAATAAATAGACCCTTCTTGGCTATTTGTTTATATGTTGCCAAACAATCTAGTGAATAGCTAATTTATTTAATGCAACATTTCGGCTTTTACAATCAGATTTCTGGCATTCGATTCTGCTGCATTTGCTCAGTGTGCGTTTACCCCTAAATCTGCAGGGGGGAAAAACGTCTATTTCAAGAAAGGAGAGTGTGAAATAAGATAAGGACACTCGCACCGGGTGTGTGTGTGTGTGTGTGTGTGTGTGTGAGAGAGAGAGAGAGAGAGAGAGAGAGAGAGAGAGAGAGAGAGAGAGAGAGAGAGATGAAACCGTCAAATCCTCGTCGTTCACCTTTAAAATACATCACCGCAGTGCTCGCGTATTGGAGCTTCACTGGCGCGCGCATCGGAAGGGCTCGCTGCACCACTGCACCTGTTCTCGAGGTTGCAAATCACAGGAAGTCGCTGTGCAAAAACGGCATATTCGTCGAGCTAGGTTTAGCATAAAAGACGTCAGTTCGACAGGAATTACGCGAGGGAAAAGAGAGACTAGACAGCTGTCAGACATCGCTTTGTCGGTGAGTTTCATTCGAGACCGCTATTTTTAATGCGAGTGACACCAAATGCCACTGATGCAATCGGCATGAAGACAGTAGCAGCGTCCTGTAAGTGAGAAAGGATGTGCTCGTTTGCTTCTTTGTTCATTCGGTTACTTCGTTCTGTTCCGGTTGGCATGTAGCAGCCAATGATTCATATCGTTTTCTGTTCTGTGCGAGCAGCCTTTGTTGTTATTATGAAATTGAATTGCTCATCTAAACACTCATTTTATTGTAAAGAGATACTATTTGTGAAATAATAATAATTTGTTTTAGCGTAGATGAATCTGTTCAGAGGCAGGCAGATTATTAACTGCATTCACACAGCTCTCACTGCACATACTGCCCTCTTTTTGGCGACATTTGGATGAAATTTAGTGCATGGATGCTCATAAGAAAGAAACGGCACATCAGCACAAAAACGATGCTGAGAAAGACATGATATAGGGGCGGTTCTAGGGTCAGTGGATATTCAGGGTTTAGCCTAGACATCTGTGGATGCGTGTAGAGCCATCCATTGATTAAATGTTGGAACATGATAGGGCCTATAGCGACTTTATATAGGCTAATGTTAAAGGTATTTATTTATTTTTATTAGGTCCAAACATTAAATATTACTGAAGCTAAAGCTAAATAGTCTCTAAAAAGGTTGGTGGGTTTACCAAACTTTGCGAAGTTCATGGCATAATAAATGGTTTTTGCAAAAACCTCAAATGGCCTGACTTGTGTCTAACTGTATATTATGCTTTATGTTTATGAAATATTAGGTGATTTTTACATCTGACCAAAATGCCAACACATTCTTCTGGTGCAGGGCCGTGCACAGACATTTTGGGGGGCAGGTGCTCAAGTTTGTTGCATAGTGTAGATAGAAAACCTTTAAATTACTTTCATATTTATTTATTTATTTAAATTCTTTTGTTTTTTTATAAATTCACTATGCTGGAATTGGTAAATGAGCAAAATCAATGTTGTGCATTACTGACAGAAATTATTGTTTATTATTACTATTATTACTATACTATTATTAGTGAGATGCATTAAACTGCAAATGTATTTGCAGGAATAATGTTATGAAATGAATATTTTAAATGTAACATTTTAAATACAGAAATTAGTGTTTACATAATATATGTGTGTCTACTGTGTTATTATATAATTATTATGTATATATAAATACACACACATGCATGTATATATTTAAAGAAAAATATATATTTATATATAATATATATCATATAAATATATATATATATATACAGTATATACATGCAAATATTTCTTAAATATATACATGAATATGTTTTTATATATACATAATAATTATGTATTTATAATATGTAATTATAAAAAAACACAGTACACACACATATATTATGTAAATACAAACTTTTATTTTGGATGTGATTAATAGCGATTAATCGATTTGACAGCACTAATAGAAATATGAAATGAAAAATTGAAATTATACTTTTCTGGATATGGTACTTTTACATGAAACTGAAACCGCCAGTAGGAGGCGGCAAGTCTTAATAAGCCAGTCAAAGAATCATTAATTCACTGATTTGTTCAAACCGGCTGATTCATTCAGGAAGGAAACACCATGCAGGGAGACACAACTGTTTTGCTTCGTGAAATAGAGCAAAAACAGTCAAAATTGACAATACTGTTTAAAATTGTAAATTAATATCAGCTTATTGTTTATTGAACTGTTGTATTAAAATGAAAATATTAAAATTACATTTGCAATTGTGCTGATATTCGGGAAAACAGCACTTTTGCTTGTGTGATATTAATTAACTATATCACATGATATAAACATAAAAGACCATCTCATATAGGAAAAATTCATATCTTCAAATTTGCAGGCATTTTTATTAATTTTGCGGGCATTTTCGACCATGAACAATGCAATTTTAAGCCATACCAGACTCGCTTGAGTTAATGTAGGGCTTAAAGGGTTAGTTCATCCAAAAATGATGTCGTTCCAAACCCGCAAGACTTTCGTTCATCTTCGGAACACAAATTCAGATATTTTTTAATAAAATCTGAGAGATTTCTGTCCCTCCATTGACAGCTACGCAACTACCACTTTGACGCTTCAAAAAGGTAATAAAGAGATCATAAAACGAATCCATATGAATTGAGCGGTTTAGTCCAATTTTTCTGAAGAGACACGATCGCATTATATGATGAACAGATCGAATTTAGGCTGTTTTTTTACATATAAACACTGATCGGTGAATATAAACAGAAGCTCAACCATACATGCTTGGTGAGAACAAACCTCACTGGTTCTTGCAGAAGCTCAAATGTGCTGCGTAACACACAAGAATGAACCTCATTGGTTCTTGCGGTAGCTCAAACGTGCTGCGTAACACACAAGAATGAACCTCATTGGTTCTTGCGGTAGCTCAAACGTGCTGCGTAACACACAAGAATGAACCTCATTGGTTCTCACACGTCAAGAAAGCATACTTTAGCTTCTGTTTACCCTAACTGATGTGTGAGTGGATTTATATGTGAATAAAAGCCTAAATTAAATCTGTTCAGCATATAAAGCGATCATGTCTCTTCAGAAAATTTGGACTAAACCACTCAATTCATATGGATTAGTTTTACAATTTTTGCGTAGACTGTCAATGGAGGGACAGAAATCGCAGATTTCATTAAAATATTTTCTTTTGTGTTTCGAAGATGAACGAAAGTCTTATAGGT
The DNA here is from genome assembly GCA_039654105.1 of Coreius guichenoti. Classification (NCBI taxonomy): domain Eukaryota; kingdom Metazoa; phylum Chordata; class Actinopteri; order Cypriniformes; family Gobionidae; genus Coreius; species Coreius guichenoti. Next base: position 10,775,527 of record CM077168.1, on the reverse strand, counting down.
TTGGAACGACATGAGGGTGAGTAAATGATGACAGAATTTACATTTTTTGGTGAACTAACCCTTTAATGTAGGGCTATTGCCTAGTTAGGCTGGCTTTATGTAGATATTGTAATAGTAGTTTAACTAGCGAAGCTTAGGATAAACAACACTATCGTTACCTTGGTGGCTGTCACCAGTGAATGCTGCTCCGCTTGATTTGCGTGGTGGCTATGACAAGGAATGTATAAGAAATGTATATAGAGATAAGAAAATCCACTTATGACTTAGAAAAGGCCGCTTATCTAGTCAAAGACCAAAAGGGCAGGTGCTTGAGCACTGCTTGGGGTCAATATGTGCCTTAGTGTCTTCGATGGCAAGCCATTTTATTTACAATGCAATGTTGACTTGTAATCCACTTAGTCATTTGTCTGAATTGACTTGTTTTGTTTTGCTTTTTATTTTAAATATCTGCAATTGATTTTTTACATGTAACAATTTTGCTTATTTTACTTAACTGTAATTAAACTATAATTTAACTATGATTAGTCAAAATTAGATTGTAGTTACCACTGTAACTGTAATTCCAATTACAACTAGTCATAATTCAGTTTTGAGTATTCAGAATTATATTTATACTGGTCAAATTAAAGATATCTGAAATTATTAAATTTAGTAAGAATTATTATAACTAGTAATCATTTTAAGATCTTAACAAGTGAAATTATGACTAGCTGGATTAGCATTATAGATATCATCAAATTCATTATTACTAGTAAAAATGTAATTCTTACTTAAATTTAATTTTGTAATCTACAATAGTAATTCTTACTAGTCAGAAGTGCATTTTAGAGCTCTTTATTCAACTCATAATGGTAATTGCATCTCATGAATATTAATTGGGGCCAGGCGGTAAAGCGGTGTGGGCAGTGAATCAGTCTAAGAAGGCTGGAGTCCTTGTGCAGCTGGAGTTAAAGCAGTTTCAGAGCATTAACACTGAGTCTACTGTATCTCCGGGAGTCGGCTAGACTTACATGATAGGTTGTATAGTATTTTGTCTATCACAGGCAAGATTTGGGAAGAAAGAGATACAAATTAATCCGATAAACAGTTTTGTTTTGCATATGATGAAATGTGATATGATTGAGCTCTATAATATAAATTAGACCGTTAATCGTTAAAAAAAAAACATTCTTGATTCAAACACCCACGTGATCTTATTCCTAAATGACAGCTATTCGCCTGTGTCTATTACAACTTTGACAAAATCATTGCCTCTGACCCAGAGCGGTTGTCATGTTTAGGTATGAAGCTTCAGTCTTTTTCAACTACACAGTAGCCTATAATTATTTCTGTGTTACAAATATTCAAATGATCACAGAAGTACTGGGATAAAAGCTTCAGATACAAACACTGATGTCTACGGAAGCGATAAAAATAGAGCAAATCACCTTTTGTAAGTAAATTGACACTTCAAATAAAGATTGTATCAATTGCATTGTTACGCCAATAAGTGGCGACAAGTGACTGTTAAAACATGTATGTCATTAAATCATTCATTCAAGAGATTTGTTCAAAACCAATTCATCCAGTAATGAAACAAAGTATTTATGAATCACTCATTCAAACCGATTTTTACAAAATAATTAATTCAAATGAAAGAAGTTGCATTTAAAGGTGCTATATAAAATAAAGTTTATGGGTTGTTTGAACAATGGGCGCCATAATAATTTAAATGAGATTTCATTTTGTTTCTGAATAAACTACTGTACATGTGCCAAACTTTATGTGACAGAGTAGACTGTAGCTCTGAATGATTTTATTAAAACAAAGTTTAACTTATTGGGCATGTGTCTGCGATATTAATCTTCCTCTCCCTCCTTTCCCCAACAAACCAGAATGCAGAGATAGAGATCCTGTGAAAGAGGGTGTGAGCAGACTCAAATCATAAGGCAAAAAAAAAAAAAATCATGCATCATGGGCTAAAAAACCTGGCAAACAATGTTACATATTTTATGAGTACTTTCCAATGTATTGGCAAAGTTTGCAGGAAGCCCCCTCCTCTTGTGAGCAGAGTAGCTATTGTGCAGGTCAGCTGGGTGGATGTGGTCTGATGTACGGCACAGTCTGTATGCTATTTTTGACTGAGAGGAAGTGTATAAAAATGAAAACTGTTCTACCTTAGCAACCACATCATGTTTGTGCTGGCGTCTTGATAGGCCTGTGATTTTTTTTTTTTTTTTTTTTTTGAGATTAGGCCTGTAATTCTTTTTGCAAGACATACGGTATGTGCCTTATTTGTTAGATTTATGTTTGTGTCAGGTATGACATGCCCGATTACACACACAGATGTATACATTCAAAGTTTTTTGCATATTGTACAAAATATGCAGAAAACATTGAAGTTTTATGTTGTTGTTATTGTTGTTCTAATTGTGAGCAGTCCCTTGATCAAAACCAGATTGCTTATAGTTCTTTAAAACAAATTATTAGTATGTCAGTGTGTGTATTTCAGGAATGGGGCACATTTGGTTACTTTTTAATTTGGTGGTTTCACCAGAACAGAGAGCTGGATTAGAGATTATTAATCTTTTTGGTAAGTGGTAGGAAGACCAACCAGCTGTCTGTATGTGTTTGAGCTGCGCCCTGTACTGACCTAGAGTGCCGCTCTAGGCAGATGCTTGTGTCGCCTATACAGGGTTCACCAGTGGCTAGGGAAGGTTAACACTTTTTGAGAGAAATGGAGTTAAAGTAGGTGGAAATTTATTACAGTGTACAAATAACGTCAAGCTGTTCCCACTAATATCCACACAGATCTTTGCACATAATAAGGTATAAAGAATTTACCACAGCATCTAATGTACTGCCATACAACCTAAGCACAAAGTGTAATTTACAAAAAAATGCTATTTATATAATAACATCTACTATTATGTACAACCTATTAATAACCTACATGTGATTGTGTTTCAGGAATTCAGTGAAGGATGCAGACGTGGTCTCTAAGGGCACAGAGCTTGAGGTTGGCCATGAACGGAGAGTCGCAACGAGGTGTACCTGACTCAGAATAAACCAGAGTGGGAGTCTATAGGAGGTCCAACTTCAATCAATCCGCATACAATCATAGTCAGTCTGCTGGGGTTTGGCCTATACCATTAATGATCAGAGTACTGTTGTGTATTAGAATTTAAGATGGTTAATGAGAGATTGAAATCATATCTGGAGCCTGTGTGGCTGTTATTTTATTCCAAGGCAGAAGGTTGCGCTCAGCCCTTCTGAATATTTTAGTGGATGAGGAACCTATCGAACGGAGCTCTGCTGGCAGTGCTGGAGAATTTCGGTGTTCATGGCTAGAACATTTGTGTCCGTCACTTGAGTTCCTCAAAAACTCCTGACTTATTCACACAGATGCAGTAATTTGGTTGGAGAAGTAAGAAAAAGGGGCAAGGGCAACTGAAAAGTGAGAGCTTCCCACAAATTCAAATCATCAGGGCATCATGCAGTCAGACGATCTCTTCATCCGCAAGTTCCGCAGGCAGAGTCCACGCCCGCCCCTAGCGAGAGTGAACTTTGACTCCAAGCAGGATGGCGGTAGCGTGCGGACACGAGTCGTGGCCGAATGGCCCCCCAGGAGAGAGGGAGAGGGAACAAACAGTGACATTGTCACACCCAACGCAGCTGCACTGAATCTGAGGACAGTGGGTCGTGGACACATAATGCAGCGCAGCAACAGTGATGTCACCCTTGGCGATTTGGATTCAACGGGGCAGGTCGGGAGGAAGTTGCTCCGAGCAGTGGGGGACAAAACTGGGACTGCAGGGCAGGGGGAGTCCCTCCACCGAGAATACGGCAGCCTCTCCTCGCTGGAGCGACAGACACAGTCCGTAGATCCTGGTGCCGAAGAACAAGGCGCTCTCAGTCCTAATGCCTTACGCTTCAGAGATCCGTTTGTTCTTCTGGGGCTGCAAGAGGCACCAACTGAGCTGGACAGCTTGTATCAAGCAAACTGTTCTCCTGCAGTAGACACTTCAAAACCGGTCAAGCCCCCAAAACCAGAGGGGCTCGGTAAGAAGGCCAAACCGTCCCCTCCGCAGGCCCCTCAGTTTTCCTGTGAACAAGTCCCAGGTGGTGCTTGGGTGCGCAATTTTGCACACTATGACGTACAGAGCATCCTCTTTGACCTGTCGGAGGCTGCCACCAATCGGGACAGCATTGGGCGCAAGAAGAACATCACATCCGGTGCGTCAGCTGCCTCTCAACTCCGTCCGCTCTCGCAATCCACACCTTCCTCAGTTTCTCAGGGTGGAGGGGGCGGCACAGGAAGCGGAACTAGTTTGGAAGATGTAGAGCAGTCTTTGCTGGATGAAGGAGATGGGAACGATAATGATCTCCTGCTCAGCTGTCCTCACTTTCGGAATGAGATGGGTGGCGAGGAGAGCGTGGGGCTTGGCCTGCACGGCAGGTGCAGGTGGAGGAGTCTTCAAAGCCCCAACGATGCTGTTTCAGTGTTGGAGGAGCCCAGGGAGAGCCACGTCCAGCCCCAGGGGAAAAGTAACTACTTCATAGAGCATGCAGACCTTGGGGCTCGTTACTATCACAAGTACTTTTACATGAAAGGTAAGGGTGTGTGTGGCGAACCACTTTTGCTTGTTTGATCTTTTTGAAGAAACATATCACATAGTCATTTTCATTGCTTAGTCTACACTCTCAGAATAAATGTGCAGACATGTTACTTTTAGGGGTACAACAGCTTGGGCGTTAGCCTTAAAGGAGTGGTGCCCAATCCTATTCCTGGAGATCTACCTTCTTGCAAATTTCAGCTCCAACTTTGATCAAACAGCTAATCTGAAGCAGCTAATTAAGATATTCAGGAGCACTTGATAATTACAGGCAGGTGTGTTGGAGCAAGGTTGAAACTGAACTCTCTAGGTAGGTAGATATCCATGAATAGGATTGGGCACCCTCTAGGGACTTCTTTATACCTTATTTACCCCTAAAAGTTAGTACTACCTTAAGGGGTACTACTACATACTGTATAGCTACTCTAGGCACTAATATGGACCTTAAAGGGACATTATTTACCCCTTAAAGGTTCATAATAGTACCTTAAGGCAGGGCTTCCCAACCACAATCCAACACTGCATGGCTGCATCCAAAAACTTAAGCAGCTGACTCTGCAAGCAGTGTTTGCGCACGGAGGTAGCTCACGAAACTCCAGGAACGTGGTTGGGAACCACTGTTTTAAGGGGTACTACTACTACTGTATATTGTAAGGCACGTGTCAAACTCCGTTCCTGGAGGGCCACTGTCCTGCAGAGTGTAGCTCCAACCAGGTCCAAAACACCTGCCTGGAAGTTTCCAACAAAGCCACTTGAAGGCAAGGGAAGGAGACATAAGGTGTTTTTTAAAAAGGATGTAAATGGAGGAGAGGCTTCACTCTGCTGAATAAACCTCTTTTGTGAGGAAATAGCTTATCATTTAATGACTCGACATCCCATCGGCTAATCTTCATGTTTGCTCTTAAACATTAGTTTTGGATTGATCTATTTTCTTTACAAAAGTTCACAATGCTTTTGCAGATAAAATATATAATGTGGATAACATTGAATAAATTAGATACTGATTATTAATCACTCAAACCCCTTTATCTAAACCTCTCTACGTAACCACCGGACTTGCACATCTGCCATGCTTGTAGTTTCTTAACAATTTTTAATTCGTGTTTGTAGTTCTAATTGAATGTGCAGTGGGTTGTGGGCAGTATTTGGTCTTAAGAGTGTGCATGGATATGCACTTCGGATTTGGGAAAAGTAGACCATCCAAGTATCTTTGGAGTACTCATTTCAACATACTATGATTTGGGACACACTAATTCAAATTTTGAATACTATTTAGGATGGATAGTATGCAAATTGGGATGCAGCACATCTCTGTTTCTAGTAATCCTGAAAACCTTGATTGGCTAGTTCAGGTGTGTCCCTGCAGGAACTGAGTTTGACACCCCTGCTCCAAGGTACTAATAATCACCTTTTATGGGGTAGATGAGGTTTCTTTAAGCCCCAGTGACAAGCTGTTTGTAAAGGTGCAGCTTCTGCACTTTTTTCTGACAGTGCTGGAACCATGTCTGTTATTGCCTACCTGTTATCAAACCAACATACTGTTATTGTATTTCTTCTTGTTCTTTTGTATTTATTTGTCTTCTAAGACCAATATTTCTGACTGTAAAGGTCCCTGCCAATCAAATGTGATGCAAACAAGTTTAGTGAATAACATTCAAGTTGACTATTAACACTGAATATCAGTTGGGCTGAACAACATGCAAATTGACCCAGAACAGTACAACAGATGGCGCAATAGTCACCATTCACATTTGACGCAATGAGTGGTTCAGAACCATTCCGTCTTAGACTTGCTTTTATGATCCATGGAATAAAAAAATAAATATATTTTTTGCTTTGGTCATACACAAGCCAAGGGAAATATTTTAAAATAGTAAAATTTAAAAAGTTAAAATAGTAGACTTTTGTGTCTGCAGTAGAGACTGCTTGTCTAGATGAGAATGCAGCACCTTCAGTTAGACATGATGAGGGGCACCCTGGCTTCCTCTAACAGTGGTCTTTTATTTATAATCAAAAGTCTGCCTCTGTTTGGTTTCTTGATATGTAATTGAATTTTGCTGAGTATAATTAAAAAATAATTCTTACAAATATATTTTACGTATTTGTTACTGCAGTGCTTCTCAAACTGGGGGGTGCAGAGAGTACGGAACAATTTTGATGACTCATTCTCCACTTCAGAGTATTATCAGATTTTCTATCAAATCAAATGCCAGGAAAGGATTGCAGAGGATGCAATGCACAAATATAAATAATTTTTTCAAACTACACATCATCACATTACCAAAAAATATCATATGCAATATGAATATCAATATGCATATTAAATCCAAAAGGGGAGAATCTATTAACCTTAACTTTTAATACAACAGTGGCTGTAACAAGCTGTCAAGTGCAGCTTTGCCAGGCCGTGACGTAGACAAAGCGCTATTGGGTATCTAGTTCTGAACATGGACATACAAGACATCAACACAAGTCTGATGTCCAAAAAAGCTCAAAATAATTGCAGGTGGAACACAATTCACTCAGACTCTTGACACTATCAAACACAGTAATTTGGCCATCATGTATGCTTATTTTGAGGCAATACACTGTGTAATGAGCCATTAAAGCTTACACAAAGATAGTTTCCTCTTATTCTAGTGTTTAATATTCTGGTGTTTGTTTATATTGTTTTAACTTTCACTATTTATTTATGTATTTATTTACAGCATTTTGTATTAATTGTTAACATTTTGTATAACATCTTTTCCTTCTTGTAATCCAGACCATCAAAATTTCTTTGGCATCGACGAGCGTTTGGGGCCGGTGGCTGTCAGTTTTCGCAGGGAGGAAAAAGAGGGATCAAGTGGGTCCCAGTACAACTACAGAATCATTTTCAGGACCACTGAAGTAAATACAAGACTCTCTCACACACAGAAGAAGTCGAAGAAGACATTTTGAAACCTTTTCACTCATTCTTTTAAAGCAATTATATCCTATACTTTATTATTTTTATTTTTTCCTTGAGGTCCACTTATGCTGCTACTAATTTCCATTAGAAAAATGGTCAGAATTTAGACAATTTTTCCACCCTCTGTCTTTACACTTTTATTGTTTGTTTGTTTTGGTCACAAGAAAGATCACAAGAAAGTTCATACACAAATGTACCATTTCATTTATTTTCCTCTTTTTTTTTTTTAAATAAAAAAACTATAGCATTACATTAAAAAAACTCCTGTCTTCAGACTGTAACTCAGTACTTTATATATATTATTATACGTATTCAACTTTTGACAGACAGAAAAATAAATTAGTATCTTTTAAAGAAACATTACTACAATGACCTTTCAGGAGGAAAAGGTTCATTTTAAAATTAAACCTTTTTTATGAGGTTTTACAGCTGCGTCCTTTACTTTTTTAAATGCTTTTATACAATTTATGAATACAACACAAATTTGATCAACCTCAAGGAGAAAATATATTAAAAAATATATGATATAACCCCTTTAAGTCTACATTATGTCTTTTGCTCTCATTAATTGGTCTTGTCCCTGTCCTTTTCCTGCAGCTGAAGACCCTGAGAGGTTCAATCCTGGAGGAGTCTGTTCCCTCCGCAGCACGTCACACCACGCCACGCGGCCTTTCTCCCAAGAGACTGCTGGAGTTTATTTTGCCTGATCTTAACCTACATTGCCTCAGACTGGCCTCTACGTCCCCTAAAGTCAAAGACACACTCCTTAAATTGGATGAGCAGGGGGTAAGTGATTTTACACTTACATTGAGCTTCTTTCTCTAATTCTGGCAAACTGCCAATTTGTGTTTGCAGGTTACTGAAACGCTTGTCATATATATATATATATATATATATATATATATATATATATATTAGGGCTGGGTAAAAAATATCGATTTCTCGATTTTAATCGATTCTCATTTTTATGAACCAATATCGATTCTTAAATCCCAAGAAACGATTAGTCATCCTGTTTTCAGTTGATGAATGAACAGAACATTGTAGCGCGCCTCCCATCCAAAAAATCGCAATAATCGTTGTGCTTTGTTACTATTGATATGAAACAAAGTCTCCGATTTCAAATTACGTCCATTTTATTACGAAATTCAAAAACATAAATACTGTTTTGGCGCTGTGGCGTGAGATCGCAGCTCAGGAGCGCACATGAACTGATCTTCTCTTCCGCCTTAATACCAGTTACAGAGCAAAATAAACATGAATGAGAATCTGAAAGTGTGTTAAAAGAGAGAGTACAACTTACCGAATTCTGTATCATGTCACATGGAATCGCTTAATCAGTGTTTCAACCGCGGAAAGACGTCAGTAAAACAGCTTGTAAACAATGTCATGTAACGTCACATTTACCTCAGAAAAACGATGGGTTACTTAACGTAATCCCGGGTTTTTTGATAACAGAGTGAGTGTTTCACTATGGGAATCGCTTTGGGCGTGACCAACTACGGAAGCTCCTATGACACCACGTCTGTCTTTGACCCCTATCGAAGTCATTATAGAGAGATTTCTTCCCGTTCCTGTGCGAGGAGGGAAGTGTTGGTGAAACACCTCACTCTTTTATCAAAGAACCCGGGATTACGTTAAGTAACCCATCGTTCTTTTTCTAACTTCGCTCTGTGTTTCACTATGGGAGATATAGACCACTCCCGGGTTGCACAACGTACGCTATGCCTAATCATATGGGTCCTAGCACTGCATGAGCTAAGGATGGCTCAGACACATTTAGTCTATAAAACTGCACAAAAGTGTGTGCCGTAGCCCAACTTGCTGCCGCACATATCTCCTGAACTGAAACTCCCTTAAGTAAGACCCATGATGTAGCCATGCTCCTAGTGGAGTGGGCCCTTAAGCCCTCAGGAGGTGGAGAACCTCTGCATTTATATGCTAGAGATATAGCTTCAACAATCCAATGTGACAGCCGCTGACGCGACAACGGCTTCCCTTTGTGAGGAGTAGCCCAAGACACAAACAGGTGGTCATTCTTTCTGAAACCTGTTGTCCTTTCCACGTACCCACGAAGCGCCCCCGTACTGGACATAAAGAATTAAATCTCTTATCCTCCGGAGAAGAGAATGGAGGAGGGTGGAAGGCTGTAAGTTCTGTAGTTGGACATCTATAAGACGAGTCCACCACTTTAGGTACGAAAGCAGGGTTAGGGCGAAAGGAAAACTTTGTGAGCCCTGGAGAAAACTGCAAACAAGATGGGCTGATAGACAGGGCCTGTAAGTCGTCACATGCTTAGCTGTCACCAGCACTAACACCAGTGCTGTGAGAGAGAGAAACTTCAACCCTATGCCTTCTAACGGCTCAAAAGGGTGTTGAGAAAGGGCCTCTAAAACAAACCATAGACAAATACACATTTGTGGATAGACATAGACACAACGGGACCATCCGCCTGGCCACTGGCCTCTTACGCCGTGCCCCTTTCATAAAACAACTTATTAAAGGGTGCTGACCTGCCATCTTGTCACCAAAACCAACATGACAAGTAGAAATAGCTGCTAAATATACCTTCAATGTAGAAAAAGCCTTCCCTTTATCCAACAGATCCTGGAGAAAATGTCACTCACTGAGCATTAAAAAGGAACAATATGACTCCGTCCACACCATTCTTCAAAAACTCGCCATTTATTACTATAAAGTGAGCGAGTGGAAGAGGCTCTGGAACTCTGTATAGTGTGTATGACTGATGGGGGCAGACCTGCTGCGCTCAAATTCCACCTCTCATGGGCCAGGCCCAGAGAGCTATCCTGTCCGGGTGAGGATGGTAAATTTCCCCCCCTGCTTGTGACAGGAGGTCCCTCCAGGGAGGGAGGGGCCACAGCTGACCTGACAGTAGTTGAACTATCTCGGCCACCCAATGTCTGGATGTCCAATGTGGAGCTACCAGTATCAGTGACAATCCCATTTCCCTCACCCTGGCTAGAGTGGGTGAAATCAGGCTCAGAGGAGGGAATGCATACAGCAGGACGTTTGGCCATGGGTGGGCTAAAGCATCCACACCCAATGGTGCATTTCCGTCCACCAGAGAGAAATACAGAGGACAATGAGCGTTTTCCTGCGAGGCGAAGAGATCTACGGCAGCCTGACCGTACTTCTGCCATATCTGCTTCACCACCTGGGGATGAAGCTTCCACTCCCCGTACAGAGGATTTCCCCTGGACAATAAATCTGCCCCCCTGTTCAATATCCCTGGAACATGGGTTGCCCTGATGGATAAAAGCCTTGTGTCGCACCACACGATCAGCTTTTTTGCTAACTGGTGCAGTTGAAGAGAGCGCGTGCCTCCCTGTCGGTTGATATAAGCAACCACTGTAGAATTGTCTGTTTTCACTAAAACATGCTGGCCTTTGATGAAGCTCAGAAAATGTTTCAGTGCTAGAAACACTGCCAACAATTCCAAGTAATTTATGTGCTTGTGAATCAGCTGTGGAGGCCACACACCGTTCACAGCTCTGCCCATCAGAGTTGCTCCCCAGCCCTTTAATGACGCGTCCGTCGTCATAGTGACTGTCGACGACACCCCCCAAGGAAATCCCCATTCTGAGAGACACAGGGCTTTTCCAATGTCTGAGCGCTCTGACGCACACATGAGTCATTCTCACCGGTCAACTGAGATGTCGCCGAGAACACAGGCGCAGATGCGCGACCCAGCGCTGAAAGTGTCTCATTATGAGTAGCCCCAGATGTATTACCGAAATCACTGAAGCCATTAAACCCAGCATTTGTAGGCACAGTCTGAACAGGACAATTTTCTCCATCTGAAAACAGGAGAGACACTGAGTGAAGGACATGATCCTCCCCTCTGTCAGAGTGACCCGATAAGAGAGGGAGTTTATACTGAGCCCTAGATATTCTGTGTACTGTGCTGGCTCTAAGCGGCTCTTTTTCATGTTTATTCTGAATCCCAAGCTGTCGAGATGAATTAACACCATGTCTGCGTCTCTGATCGCTTGCTCTTTCGACGAGGCGCATATCAGATAATCGTCTATGTACGACAATATTCTTATCCCTTTGTTTCTAAACGGAAATAGCGCTGCTTCCACACATTTGCTGCAAACTCTTGGCACTAAGGACAGACCAAATGGAATGGTTTGAAACTCGTAAGCAGTGCCTCGGTATGCAAACCTGAGATATTTTCTGTGAGACGGGTAAACGTCTATGTGAAAATATGCGTCTGACAGATCGATCGTCACAAACCAGTTGTTCTGGCCGATGGATCGACAAAGCGCTTTGTGTGTCAACATTTTGAATGAATACTTCCATAGGTGCTTGTTTAACACATGGAAATCTAAAATTGGACGCAGAAATGTGCTCCCTTTCTTTGGAATCACAAAGTAACGGGAGTAAAAACCCTGACAGCTCACTTCCTTTGGTACCACTCTGATGGCTCGTTTGTCTAAAAGAGTGTCTATCTCGGCCGTCAGGACGCGAGCTGATTCTCCCTCGGCCACTGAGACTATCATACCATTGAATCTGGGTGGTTTAATGGCAAATTGAAGTCTGTATCCCCGTAAAATTGTGTTTACAACCCATGGATGAGCTGCACATGCGCGCCAATTGAGTATGCGAGCCGAGAGAGGTCCCTCGTATACTTCTCCCTCGCGATAGTTCCCTGCGATAGTGAAACATTTATTAGTGTGTTTATTGTATTCGGGGAGCATATCGCCCTTAGCTCGTGGCTTGGATGCGATAGTGCATTCTTTATTAAGTATTCCCCTGAAATGATGGGCGTTTGAAAACACAGTGTGAGTGCTTGGTGACACTGGTGAACATTTTCTCCGTATTTCTGAACTACACTCACCTAAAGGATTATTAGGAACACCTGTTCAATTTCTCATTAATGCAATTATCTAATCAACCAATCACATGGCAGTTGCTTCAATGCATTTAGGAGTGTGGTCCTGGTCAAGACAATCTCCTGAACTCCAAACTGAATGTCAGAATGGGAAAGAAAGGTGATTTAAGCAATTTTGAGCGTGGCATGGTTGTTGGTGCCAGACGGGCCGGTCTGAGTATTTCACAATCTGCTCAGTTACTGGGATTTTCACGCATAACCATTTCTAGAGTTTACAAAGAATGGTGTGAAAAGGGAAAAACATCCAGTATGCGGCAGTCCTGTGGGCGAAACTGCCTTGTTGATGCTAGAGGTCAGAGGAGAATGGGCCGACTGATTCAAGCTGATAGAAGAGCAACTTTGACTGAAATAACCACTCGTTACAACCGAGGTATGCAGCAAAGCATTTGTGAAGCCACAACACGCACAACCTTGAGGCGGATGGGCTACAACAGCAGAAGACCCCACCAGGTACCACTCATCTCCACTACAAATAGGAAAAAGAGGCTACAATTTGCACGAGCTCACCAAAATTGGACAGTTGAAGACTGGAAAAATGTTGCCTGGTCTGATGAGTCTCGATTTCTGTTGAGACATTCAGATGGTAGAGTCAGAATTTGGCGTAAACAGAATGAGAACATGGATCCATCATGCCTTGTTACCACTGTGCAGGCTGGTGGTGGTGGTGTAATGGTGTGGGGGATGTTTTCTTGGCACACTTTAGGCCCCTTAGTGCCAATTGGGCATCGTTTAAATGCCACGGCCTACCTGAGCATTGTTTCTGACCATGTCCATCCCTTTATGACCACCATGTACCCATCCTCTGATGGCTACTTCCAGCAGGATAATGCACCATGTCACAAAGCTCGAATCATTTCAAATTGGTTTCTTGAACATGACAATGAGTTCACTGTACTAAAATGGCCCCCACAGTCACCAGATCTCAACCCAATAGAGCATCTTTGGGATGTGGTGGAACGGGAGCTTCGTGCCCTGGATGTGCATCCCACAAATCTCCATCAACTGCAAGATGCTATCCTATCAATATGGGCCAACATTTCTAAAGAATGCTTTCAGCACCTTCTTGAATCAATGCCACGTAGAATTAAGGCAGTTCTGAAGGCGAAAGGGGGTCAAACACAGTATTAGTATGGTGTTCCTAATAATCCTTTAGGTGAGTGTATACAGGATATACTGGATAACTTACAGCGAGAGCCCTTACTGAACTCAGAACAACAGGGCTGGACCCCTTCCTTCTCTTTGCGGGCGGAGAGAGAAGTGCAGGGGAACATTCGCGTGTCAGGTCGCACACTTCTTCTTCCGTTCCTCGGGGTAGGGCGGGCGGTTCCTAGCCGCCGCGGCCGCAAATGAATGCTTCCCCCATGGTCCGGAGCCATCTGACCTTGGACGATGGCCAGATTGTTGTTCGCTGGGGGTAGTTCTCACATTCCTAGCCCCCGTCTTTCTCCCTCTCGCTGCAGCGGCTGCAACAAAGCCCTGCCGCGCTGGCTGAGAGAGTGGTCGCGGTGTTTGCTTGCGTGGTAAACAGAGGTTAAAAGCTTCATCCTCTTGTTTCCTGAGGGGGCTGGTTTCTCTCATTTTCTCGAGAGCTGGTCCGAACAGGCCCTTAGTTGGGTCGAACGCTGCATCCATCACCTCCGCTTTCTGAGTGTCGCTCAATCCTGACAGGTTTAGCCATAACGCTCTCTCACCTGACACAGCCAGGCCTATCACACGGCCTCCGGAAGAGCGGAGAATTAGATCGCTCACCACACATATCTCATCCCAGAGTGCTGGATTCGGCACTCTGGGCTGGGGGTCCGGCCAGCCTCAGCTCTCCCGTCCCTTGAATCTCCAGCTTAGAACATCCTTTGGCCAGGAGCTTGCTCTTAAAGGGGCTACCCCAATGGCGGGACATCTCTTTCATGCATGCCGGCATGGCGGGGAGGAGTTGTCTCACTGTGGGTTGAGCAGGCGGCAGCCTTTTTCCGTCGTAAAGGTCCCTCTCTGCTCCTTCTGCATCCTGTGCCGTGGGCCACGCTAGGCCCAGTTTAGCCGCGGCTCGTTTGCACACCTCGTGCAGGTTACTGTCTGCCTGAGAGCCCGAGTCAGTCGGGAGTTGTCTTCCTCCTCCTCGTCATCCATGTCCAAGTTGAGGAGGTCAGAGTTAGTATCGCCCTCTGCGTCCTCGTCACCCGGCTTCTCGTGTGCGAGAAGGCCATCGAACAGAGGAGGCATATCCGGGGATTCGGCTTCCATCATGTCAGCCCAGCTCGTGGTCCAATGACGGTCCGCCTGTTGAATAGTTTAGTGAAATCAGCGACGAAGTCGGATGTGCTGAGAGAGCTTGTTGTAGTCCCTCATGGGAAGAAAGCGCGAATGACTTCGATAGGGGTCGACCTGAGTGATGGGTCAAAGACAGACGTGGTGTCATAGGAGCTTCCGTAGTTGGTCACGCTCAAAGCGATTCACATAGTGAAACACTGAGCGAAGTTAGAAAAAGAACCATATCCAGTGTCCATTAACTCGTTAGTCAGTTAGAAAAATTAACTCTAGAGAGAATAATTTTGCTAAATATATGCACCATATTACATATTCATTATAATTTTTTAATGTTCTTCAATATTTAATGCATGTATGAATAAATCTGGCAAGTTTTTATGACAGCCACCATTTAAATGTTTATATTTCAAAAAACTAATTGGAGTAGAAATATGATTATGTAATTGTAAAGTTAATACTATAACTTTATCATTATAAAAAAAAACATAACTGAGTGTAATTTAAGTGTTTGTATACAAATCAGTTAATTTTTACCTTCAATATTAGAGTAGGCTAATGTCCTAGTAGGCTACAACTGACTCCCATAGTTTACAGCATTAGTTAAGAGATTTGTTTTCCTTGAGAAAATTTGCCATGTATTGTACCTGATATATATCCAAAATAATCGATATTGAATCGAATCGAATTGAATCTAAATCAAATCGAATTGCAAGCTTGTGAATCAAAATCGAATTGTGAAATTTGTGTCAATATCCAGCCCTAATATATATATATATTTAAATACATTTGGAATAATTAAGATTTTTTCATGTTTTTAAGTCTCTTCTGCTCACCAAGGCTGCATTTATTGGATCAAAAAACTGTAAAAACAGTAATATTGTGAAATATTATTACAATTTAAAAGAACTGTTTTCAATTGTAATGTGTTTTAAAATATAATTTATTCATTTGATAGCAAAGCTGAATTTTCAGCATCATTACTCTAGTCATCAGTCTCACATGATCCTCCAGAAATCATTCTAATATGTTGATTTGCTGCTCAAGAAACATTTCTTATTATCAGTGATGAAAACAGTGCCTAATATTTTGTGGAAACCCTGATACACTATCATTTAAAAGTTTGAGGTAAGATCTTTTATTAAACCTTTTATGGGAACCAAGTCTGGTTGAGCCAGTACGGCGCCACCAACAGGACCTGCTCCTTTGTATTCCCTGACTTTGCACAGGGTTTGTGCAAGTAGGCTCACTGGGGGAAACGCATATTTGCGCAGGCCCCGGGGCCAGCTGTGCGCGAGTGCATCCGTGCTGAGTGTGCCCTCGGTCAGCGAATAAAACCACCGGCAGTGGGACGTTTCTGGGGAGGCACCTGGGG
This sequence comes from Coreius guichenoti, assembly GCA_039654105.1. Classification (NCBI taxonomy): domain Eukaryota; kingdom Metazoa; phylum Chordata; class Actinopteri; order Cypriniformes; family Gobionidae; genus Coreius; species Coreius guichenoti. The sequence continues at coordinate 10,759,433 of CM077168.1, read as the reverse complement.
ATGGAGCCGCCACTCTCCCGGGAGCGCAGCTCGTGATAGCTCGTCGGCCACACGGTTGAGCACACCGGGGACATGAATGGCCCGAAGCGACCTCAGACACTTCTGACTCCAGAGAAGGAGATGGCGGGCGAGTTGCAACATACGACGGGAGCGCAGACCACCTTGTCGGTTGATGTACGCAACGGTCGCAGTGTTGTCCATGCGGACCAATACATATTTGCCCCGTAACAGCCTCTTGAGGCGGCTCAGTGCAAGATGTACTGCTAGCAACTCGAGTGCCAATGCAGGTATGGGCCCGTCCAAACCCCTGACACTGCACGCCCGTTGTACGTGGCCCCCCAGCCCATGGCAGAGGCATCCGTGAAAACCACAGCGTGCCTGGACACCTGTTCCAAGGGCACTCCGGCCCGAAGGAACAAGGGATCCGACCACGGCTGAAGGTTTGGTGACAGGCCGGTGTGATACTCACCCTTTGAGTGCCACGCTGCCACGCCCATCTCGGGACTCTGCCGTGAAGCCAATGCTGAAGCGGTCTCATATAAAGCAGACCGAGCTGTGTTACTGCCGCCACGGCTGCCATATGCCCCAGGAGCCTCTGAAATTGTTTCAGTGGGACCGCCGTCCTGCCTTGAAACGTGTTCAGGCAGTTCAGCATCGACTGGACACGCTCTTCTGTGAGGCGCGCCATCTGTTCGACCGAATCCAACTCCATACCGAGAAAAGCGATCCTCTGCACGGGGGCAAGTTTGCTCTTTTTCCAGTTGACCTGAAGACCTAACTGGCTGAGGTGTCTGAGCACCAGGTCCCTGTGTTCGCACAACTGATCCCTGGACTGTGCTAGAATGAGCTAGTCGTTGAGATAGTTGAGAATGCGAACGCCCTGTTCTCTCATGGGCACAAGGGCCCCCTCCGCGACTTTCGTGAAGACACGGGGGGACAGGGACAGCCCGAAGGGCAGGACTTTGTACTGATATGCTCGACCCTCGAACGAAATGGCCTGTGTCGAGGAAGAAACGAGACATGAAAGTATGCGTCTTTCAGGTCGATCGCTGCAAACCAATCTCGAGGACGGATGCATTAGAAAATGTGTTTCTGCGTGAGCATCTTGAACGGTAGCTTGTGAAGGCTCCGATTCAGAACTCGCAGGTCCAAGATTGGCCGTAACCCACCGGTTTTCTTGAGTACAACGAAGTACGGGCTGTAGAAGCCTGTCTTCATATTGGCTGGAGGGACCAGCTCTATCGCGTCCTTCACCAGTAGGACTGCGATCTCCGCATGCAGGACATGGGCATCTGCAGCATTCACCGAACTGAATCGCATTGCTGAGCCTGATGGTCCGAGTGAGCCAGCGAGACGGACTGGGAAGAGCTAGCCAGGCTTGCAGAGACCGTACAAGCGGGACCAAAGGGACCACCGGCGTACCCACCATGGGGCAGCGAGGTGGAATGCAGGTACCGGGGTGGGGCGGCTGTCTCATGGAGGCGGCCTGCAGCGAGGTGTGAGTGTGCTGTGCAACACTTACCTGATTCCATGAGGAAGCCTGGTTGTGTCCTCGAGCCGTCCACTGCTGCCCACTGGCGAAGGGGGAGGATGAGCATGGTCCGGCGTTTGACCGGCCACAGCTCTCCGAACACCCTGAGGATCCGGAGATGGAGGAAACTGCTCTTTTATTGAAAATTTGGGTACCTGGTGGAACACAAACAAAACAGAACAAAAGATTCTCCGCCCGGCCCTCCTCCAGGGGGAAGGAGCGGTGCGGTCACCATCTCCTGAAGAGCAGTCCTCCCCATCTCCGGGTCGCCCGTCTCAGGGCCGCTTGCCCTGCTTATGCCCGGCTCCTCGACGCCGCTTAGGTGGAGGCTGCTGCTGCGGCGCGGGAGCGGAGGCAGACGCAGGCGGCCGCCCTCGGCGACGAGCAGGCTGAGGCGCTGCCAGCGGCGGGGTGGAGGCAGCAGCTGACCACCGTGGCAGGATGTGACTGATCGCCTCCGTCTGCTTCTGTGCGCCCGAGAACTGCTGCGCAAAGTTCTGGACCGCGTCACCGAAGAGGCCGGTCTGGGACACAGGGGGAATTAAGAAACCTGACTTTGTCAGATTCCCTCATGTCGGCCAGACACAGCCAGAGATGCCGTTCCTGGACCACCATAGTGGACATCGCACGACCCACCGGCCGCGCTGTGACCTTCGTCGCACGAAGCGCGAGATCCGTCGCGGTCCTCAGTTCGTGCAGAACTGCAGGATCGTGACCACCCTCGTGCAAGCTCTTCAGTGCCTGGGCCTGATGAAGTGTAAGGCGGAGGCAGCATCCCCACAAGCCTGGTAGGCCTTTCCGATCAGATCGGACGAGTACCTACAGGCCCAGGAGGGGAGACACGGGTTTCCCCTGGATGTGGAGTTAGGGCACAGTTGCATAGCAACGGCCCGTTCCACGGGAGGAACCTGCGTGTAACCCTTTGCAGCTCCACCATGGAGGGTGGTGAGGGAGGAGGAGCCACCAGGTTGGTTTCTGGCAGTAAAAGGTGCCGTCCATGACCTAGTGAGCTCCTCGTGCACTTCCGGAAAGAAAGGAGCTGGGGTGGGGCGCTGAGAACCAGCACGGGCCACCCTGAGAAACTAATCGTCCAGCCTCAAGGGTTCGGGACACGGTGGAGGGCTCCACACGAGCCCGACTCTCTCAGCGGCCCAGGAAAGCATGGGCATCATTTCCGGATCCATATTGGGCACAGTGGATCTTCCCGAAGGAGCCCCTTGCGCCGACACGTCATCTCCAGAAGCTTCTGACCCTCCCTCTGATGCAGCAATGAACATCTGATCGTCAAGAGGAGCCCTGAAGGATACGGATGGAGCACACCTCGTGGGTGGCCCACCGCATTCCGACGGCAGCTCTGCTGGCTGCGAAGTGCGGGAGGAGTGAGAGTTCCCCAGGGGTTGGTTCCCTGGGGGAAGTGCGCTCACCGTAATCCTCAGATCACCTGGGCTACTGCCAGAAGTAACCCTCTGTGGAGGGTTAGATCTAGGCAGAGGCGTGGGGACTCCACCCCTTGCGAGATGGAGTCTCGAACGCAACGAGATGGCCATGTTCCCGCAGTGAGAACATGAGTCATCCACCAGCGCTGCCTCAGCGTGCTGAACGGCCAAACACGGGATACAGCGCTGGTGACCATCCCTCGGTGACAGATAACCAGCGCATCCAGAAACACACAGATAAAATGTCATCTTGAAAAAGACGCAAGCTCTATCTGTGTAGCTCTTTTTAGAAGGATGCTCTCCTTGGTGCTGAAGCACGCAGGGGGAACGGTCGCGGCGACACAGTCAGGGAAGTAGTGCAGCCTGACGTGCGCGCTCTCTCACACGAAGGCGCTCTCTTACCAGCCGTAAGAACGGCTTTTTAGTGCTCCACTTAGTGCACCGAACCAGCTGTGAGAACAGCCTTTGTGTATGCTCTTACGAACAAAAAGAGAGATGGTATGAATACCACACGACCCGCTGCTGTGCCGTCACACCAACACCGACTGAAGAGATCCACTTCCAAAAAGGCAGGCTCAGTCAGTTCCGCTGCTTTGTAGAGAGTGATTTCAGGACGAACCATCCACAACTCGGCTCCGAAGCAAAAAGCTGATTTGATGCAAGCACCTGTGCCTCATTTATACCCGCGCTGCATGGCATGAGCAGCTGGTGCAATCATTGCATGCCAATGTTTATTGGCTCGTTTAGTTACACTCGAAGTAGATTGGCTCTCACAAGCGAGATTCCTGTTCATTCGGTCTCTGACGTGGCGTCGGAAGTGACTGACTGAATGGGAACTATTGTTAATAGTTGAGCACCAATGATAATTCATAGTAATTGAGCACTAAATCAGCATATTATAATGAATTCTACTGAGACCCTAAGGGGTAAAAATATGAGATGAAAAGGAAAATAATAAGTCTCTCGCAAATGTTTTGCATTCCCCCGAGAAACTTTGCTTTCCATCGCAAAACTTTTGTGTTTGCGAGTGAACGCAAAGATTCTAGGGGGAATGCAAACATTTTGTGAGCGAATGCAAAGTTTCTTGGTGGAACACACAACATATTTGCGATTTCTTTTAGGGGCTCTATAGATTTCTAAAGGATCATGTGACACTGAAGACTGGAGTAATGATGCTGAAATGCAGCTTTGCGTCACAGTAATAAATTACACATTTGAAATTACACTTCTTTCAAAAACAATAAAAAAATCGTAATTCCAAACTTTTGAACGTCTTTGTGTATATATTTTGTGTATATGCATATGATTGTGTATAAGCTTGAAAAGTGTCATTTTCCTCAATGTTACCATATTTCTGAACTGACTGTAAAAAAAATTTATGTATATATCATCTAGAAGCTAATTTTATCAACATTACATATTACATATCATATAGATAGGGTTGGGAAGGTTACTTTTAAAATGTATTTCCCTACAGATTACAAAATACATGCTTTAAAAAGTAATTTGTAATGTATTTCGTTAGATTACACAAGTTTTGTAACTTAATCCAAATACTTTAGAATATTTTGGAATACTAATAAGGTATGTAACACAAAGGGACCGCCAAACATAGGACTTGGTTTTCCTCTGCATATTATTTTAAACAACATCAGTTTTCCCACATTATTTCTTGAAGCAAAAAAATGCAGACAAGACAAAGAAAAAAAAATATTGACGCTCAAGAAGGCAAAACAATGCATTAAGATTTGGGTGTGTAAACTTTTTGAATTGGATGAACAGGGTAAATAAACTCGTGATATAAACTCACAATTGCGTGTTATAAAGTCAAAATTTTGAGATAAAAAGTCGCAATTACCTTTTAAATTTTTTTTATTAAAGTCGCAATTCTGAGAAAAAAAGTATTTTTTCCCCCTCATAATTGGAGTTTCTCACAATTCTCAGAAAAGAAGTCGCAATTGCGAGATTATATCTCACAATTCTGAGAAAAAAAGTCAGAATTGTGAGATAAAAAGTCGCAATTACCTAAACAAATGACTTAACATGAAACATGAAAACAGTAGTGGATCATCCAGGTAATGACAGACAGTTAAGATTCAAGGGTATGTACATTTTTTAATCTGGCAATTTGTATAAATTCAGTCATTTTGTCTTGTGGAGTATATGTAACCATCTATTATGTGAAATAGCTTATTCAGGACAGTACTAAATAAAAATGATTTTTATGATCCCAGATCCCTCTTATTTTGTTAAAATTATTACAATTTTGCATATTCTGCAAGGGGTATGAAACTTATGAGCAGAAATGTATCTTAGGATGCTTTTGCAGTGTCAGAGTCTGAGAATCACCAGTTGCTGTTTACATTAATTGCCTGGTACAGTTTACATTAATGTTTAAATGAAATAAATGACATTAAAATTCAAAGTAATCACTTTGGTAATCTAAAATACTTTTCAAAAAATACTGTAATTTAATTACCACCCATTTAAAATGTAACTGTAATGAAATACAGTTACTCACATTTTGTATTTTAAATACGTAACTAAGTTACATGTATTTCGGTACTTCCCAACCCTACATATAGATGACCTTAAAGCTAATAGACAGACTAAAGGCAACAAAACTTGAAGATATACTGGTACACTGGTAACATGTCTGAAGGTGGCATTTGAAATGTGTCTGATGATTTGATTTCAGTCCCAGATATTCAGAATTGCAGCAGAAACGTTGTCAGTGATAAAGCCCAACAAAAGCCTACATTTGTAGTTAAGCTGCTTGTGCATGCAGTGTGAAACAGGTTTAATGAAAAAATGAGGAAGAATGGTGTTGGGCGTGTAGAAAAGTTGGATAAATTTCATCCTTGTTAATGCATGTGTGTGTGTGTGTGTAAAGTTGAATTTCCAGCGTAAGGTGGGGGTTATGTACTGCAGAGCAGGACAGAGTACTGAAGAGGACATGTATAACAATGAGAGTGCTGGCCCAGTGTTTGATGAGTTTTTGGACCTTCTTGGAGACAGAGTGCGACTCAAGGGCTGGGAGAAATACAGAGCTCAACTAGACACCAAAAGTGAGAAAAAAAACCTCAAAACACAAACACACACACACACACACAGACATATACTTGAATATGTGGTTTACTGGGACTTTCCATGGGCGTAATGCTTTTTATACTGTACAAACTGTATATTCTTTTTCCCTACACTAACCCTACATTTAAACCTACATATCACACAAAACTTTTTTTTTCTGAATAAAAAAAAAAAAACCAGTTTATTATGTTTTTTAAGCCATTTGGTTTATGAGGTGTCCTCATAAACCATGTTTAAGTTGTAATACCCATGTCATTATACACATTTGTTCCCTCAAAAACCATATAATACACACACACACACACACCATGTTGGGTTTCCATGTTTTATGGGGACTTTCCATAGACATAATGATTATTATACTGTACAAACTGTATATTCTATCGCCTAACCCTACCCCTAAACACAACCACACATAAAACTTTCTACATTAATATTTTTTCAAAAAACATAATTTAGTATGAAATGTATGGTATGTGTGATATGTATATAAACTGTTCCCTTTCGAGGGTACTCGCGCTGCGTCGATGGCGCTTTGGGAACGCCCCTGCGTGATTTCGTCTGAAGCATGTATGTCAACTAGTCCAATGGTGCGAGAGAACGTCACGGGTGGGTGACGTCATGACCAGGAAAGGATAAAAGCACATCCGGTTTGACCGGCGTTAGCTTCTGTGCCTCAGCAAGCGCTCTATGTTGAAACTGTCTGTTATATTTCTTGTTGTCTTTCCTCATCTTTGAAAAAGAAAGTTACTATGGCGAATGATTCATTCAAGTTGTGTGTTCCTCCCTGCCCGCGTTATCTAACGGGTGGGGATACACATGATGTGTGTGTGTTGTGTTTGGGAGCGGAGCATGCTATGTCAGCCTTCGAGAGGGCTGACTGCCCACATTGTGAAATGCTTCCCCTCCACGCGCTCCGCTCCCGCCTGTCATTTTCACGCAAATGGATCTCACGGAGGGGATAGAGACGGGCCCTGCCCTTTCTCTTCCTTTACCCGTGGGATCCAGCGCTCTCTCGCCGGTGTCGGAAGCCCGCCCTGCGGCTTCTTCCGCCCGGGGAGAGAGCCCAGTGCTTCAATACTCTAGTTCCGAGGAAATAGATGTATTAAGCATTGAGGACAGAAATAAGGGAGAAGAGGATTCGCCACCTTTTTCCCCAGCGTATGAGGAGTTGGTGGAGGTGATAACTCGTGCCGTGTCTAAATTACATATTGACTGGCCGGCCGAGAAACGAGGCGCTCGCCCTAAAAGCAAGTTAGACGAGCGCTTCCTGTCCCCTAATGTGTCACCTCCATCACGGGGCGTGCCATTCTTTCCCGATCTGCACAGTGAGCTGACCAGATCGTGGAATAAACCATATTCTTCCCGTTTATTCAGTCCCCAAGTGCATGTGTATTCTGATATTAAGGGACTGAAAGAATATGGTTATGGGGCGTTACCCAGGGCAGAACAAACGCTTGCCAGCTATATGTGGGGGAGTCATCATCTCTCGTGGCACATAAACTGCCTGGAGATGATGGCGGTCTTCAAAGCATTGAAGCACTTCCTCCCAGACCTGAGAGACCATCATGTGCTTGTAAGATCAGACAACACATCGGTGGTCTCTTATATAAATCGTCAGGGGGGTCTGCGCTCGCATCCGCTATGCAAACTGGCGCACCAGATCCTCCTGTGGTCCCTGGGGAAGATACTCTCTCTGAGGGCAGTGTATATTCCAGGGTACCAGAATATAGGAGCAGACACCCTGTCGAGGCAGGGGCTGAGGCCAGGGGATTGGAGACTCCATCCAGAGGTGGTGGAGTACATTTGGGAAATTTACAGCCGAGCGGAAGTGGACATGTTTGCGTCTCAGTACACGACGCACTGTCCTCTTTGGTTTTCCCTCACTCATCCAGCCCCATTGGGACTGGACGCTATGGCTTCTACTATACGCCTTCCCCCCTGTTGCTCTGCTCCCAGGAGTTCTGGAAAGAGTCCGCCAGGCCGGAATAAGCCTACCGCTTGTAGCACCACGCTGGCTGAGCCGGTTCTGGTTCTCGGATCTGATATCTCTCCTCGACGGGTCTCCCCTGGAGATTCCGATCAGGAGAGACCTTCTGTCTCAGGCTGGGGGCACAATTTTTCACCCACACCCAGAGATTTGGAACCTGTGTGTTTGGCCTCAACTGAGGTTGTAGAGACCATACTACATTCCAGAGCTCCAGCTACGAGGAAGCTTTATGCCTTGAAATGGAAAGTATTCACTACTTGGTGTAACGAGCGTCAGTTGGATCCGGTTAACTGCTGAATTGGTACAGTACTTGAGTTCTTGCAAGATCGCTTTTCAGCAGGGTTATCCCCTTTTACCCTGAAGGTCTACGTGGCGGCCATTGCTGCTTACCACGCCCCGGTGGGTAATACATCTCTGGGGAGAGATCCTCTGATTATTCGCTTCCTTCGTGGCACTCTGAGGCTGAGGCCTGCAACATGTACCAGGGTTCCGTCCTGGGACCTGGCGGTAGTTCTGGAGGGATTATCTTTGGCTCCCTTTGAGCCACTTGAGTCAGTTTCTGGAAAATTTCTGACCCTAAAGACTGTATTCCTTCTGGCTATTTCGTCTCTAAAAAGAGTTGGAGACCTTCAGGCCCTCTCGGTCTCTCCCACCTGCCTTGAGTTTGCACCTGGGATGGTTAAGGCATTTCTTTGCCCTAAACAGGGATACGTCCCTAAAGTGCCGACCAACATTCCGAGGCCTATCGTTCTGCAGGCTTTCTGTCCTCCACCTTTTATTACTCCGGACCAGGAAAAGCTGAACCTTATCTGTCCAGTGCGAGCACTGGACACTTATGTCCACAGATCTGCCCTGTGGAGGAAATCTTATCAGCTGTTCGTCTGTTTTGGAGCGCCTAAGAAAGGTCTTCCAGCCTTCAAACAGACAGTTAGCAAGTGGATAGTTGAGGCTATATCTCTTGCCTATGAGGTCTCTGGCCTGCCATGTCCTTTGGCGGTCAGAGCTCATTCTACCAGGGGTATGGCGGCCTCTAAAGCCTTAGTTTCGGGGGTTCCCCTTCAAGAGGTTTGTGATGCGGCGGGCTGGTCTTCCCCGCTCACATTTGTGAGATTCTATAGTCTGGACCTGGATGCTGCCCCAGGGTCTCAGGTGCTTACGACCTAGTTGCCGCAGTTTCACATACAGGTATTTGTAATTATGGCGTTTGGGTATTATCGTTCCCAAAGTGTCATCGACGCAGCGCGAGTTCCCTTGAAAGGGAACGTCTCAGGTTACGACTGTAACCATAGTTCCCTGAGAAGGGAACGAGACGCTGCGTCGCCCGGCCATACTTCCGGCATCCCTGTGATCGACTTGCTTCGGCTAATCGAAGCTAACGCCGGTCAAACCGGATGTGCTTTTATCCTTTCCTGGTCATGACGTCACCCGCCCGTGACGTTCTCTCCCACCATTGGACTAGTTGACATACGTGCTTCAGAAGCAATCACGCAGGGGCGTTCCCAAAGTGTCATCGACGCAGCGTCTCGTTCCCTTCTCAGGGAACTATGGTTACAGTCGTAACCTGAGACGTTTTTCTTCATGGGGACCAAAAAATGTCCTCACAGATAAAAACTTCTGGTATTACTGTCTTTGTGGTGACATTTGGTCCCCACAACGTAGAGTTTACCAGGACCACACACACATTGTAATTGTAATTGCTTATTTTTATTATTTTAAATAGTTAATTCATTAATACTTTTCTTCAGCAAGGATGCATTAAATTATTCAAATGTGATATTAAAGACTTCTACATGGTATAAACAATTCAAATAAATGCTGTTTGTTTGAACTTTGCTATTTATCAAAGAATTCAAAAAAAAAAAAAATGCATCATGGTTTCCAGAAAAATATGAAGCAGCACAACTGTATTCAACACTGATAATAATAAGAAATGTTTCTTGAGCAGCAAATCAGCATGAATGATTTCTGAAGGATCATGTGGCACTGAAGACTGAAGTAATGATGCTGAAAATTCACAGGAATAAATTACATTTTAAAATATATTCACATAGAAAATAACAAATTTTTTTATTTGATGTGTAATAATAGTGTTTGTGTGTTTGTTATTTGCAGCTGACTCCACGGGAACACACTCACTGTATACTCGCTACCAGGATTACGAGATCATGTTTCATGTTTCCACCATGCTTCCATACACACCCAACAATACACAACAGGTAACTCACAGAACCACAGAACATCCCATTAAAACTGACAAAATATTAATTTATTCACATATTGTTCTCTCTCTTAAAATGTAAGCGGGTGTAAATGTCAGCATTATCATATATGTCTAAAGAATTGTAGTCTGTCAGGTAAAACAAGAGCTTATTGATGCAGTTCAGTGCTATTTTATTACAACCGTTACTCCTGATAAGAGGCTTCCGTAAATATTTAGCTTATACGTAGTTAAGCTTCAACTAAGTTTAATGGTGCAACGCAAAAATATTTAGTAGTGCGTAAGTTGTAACTTAGCGTTCGTGTATGTTTAAACTAGGTTAACATATGCACAGCTGGTGCAACTGGCCCCTGTGGTCTTGTGTAATAACTTACAATAACAAAATGGGCATTGACAAGTATACAATTTTGGATAAATAAGTTGGATTGTGTGTACACACATTTTCACCTTGGGTCCTCCCAAGGCCTTGGGGGACACTTTGAGAACCAATGCTTTAAGTACACTTAAGTGGCCTTTTATTTAATTAATATTATATTATCTGCAAGTACATTTTTTTAAAAATATGCTTTTAAGATTTGAAGTACACAGCAAATGCACATACAACTCACTGCATTTAGAATAAAATAATTAGAATAATTCACTACATTTAGAATGTCATCCTGCTTGATCCTGCTCAGTCCAAGTTAACTAACAGTATTTTTGTCAGCATAAAATCTAAGTTTCTCTTTTCTCTATTTCCATTCTAGTTACTGAGGAAGAGGCATATAGGGAATGATATTGTCACAATAGTCTTCCAGGAGCCAGGTGCTTTACCCTTCACCCCCAAAGCCATCCGTTCTCACTTTCAGCATGTGTTCATCATTGTCCGAGTACACGAGCCCTGCACCGACAACACCTATTACAGGTAAGAGAGTAGACACACACAAAAAAATATAAAATGTTACCAAAAAATTATAAATGTCTTTATCTCCACCTTTCTCAGAGTTGCGGTGACTCGTTCCAAGGACATCCCTCTCTTTGGTCCTCTCTTCCCTAAAGGTGCACGCTTCCCACGTTCTCCTGCCTTCCGTGACTTTCTCCTTGCCAAAGCCATTAATGCAGAGAACGCAGCTGAGAAATCGGAAAAATTTCGCTCTATGGCCACACGCACACGACAAGAGTACCTGAAAGACCTAGCGGAAAATTACGTCACCACCACACCCATTGATTCTTCCACCAAATTCCCACTGCTGTCACTGGGCGGGAAGCGCAAAGAGAAGTTGAAGGGTGCTAAAGGAGCAGAGCTTCATAGCGCAGGCGCTTTAGTGTGGGCCGTCACCGTCGTTCAGGGCGGTGAGAGCAATGGTCTTAGCCTGTCCTGCCTGCTCGGTGTGTCAGCGGAGTCAGTCGTGCTCATAGAGCGATCCACTAGAACAGTCGTGTTCAATTGCAGCTGCCGTGATGTCATCGGCTGGAAGGCTGTGACTGAGACTGGAGCTCAGGGTGGCCTTTGCCTGGATATCTTCTACGAGAGAGGCGAGGCAGTGACTGTGACAATGTTGGACAGTCAAGTTGAGGATATTAAGGAGGTTGTCCAGAGGCTGGAGGTGAGATATAATGCAGTATGCAAAGCTATATTACTTATAGTTTATCAATAGATTGGTGTTTCCTGACAACACATTATTGCAGTAGACATTTAATCAGAAAGTAAAACTGTTTTGATGAGGTAAATTCACTAAACTGCAGCACCATTAGAACTTAAAGTGCCCCTATTATGCTATATCCTATTATCTCCTATTATATCCTATTATCCTATTATGTTTCTAATTTGTTTTGAATGTCTTCTACAACAGGTTTACATACATCCAGGGTCAAAAAACACTTTAATTTTCTCATAATATACATTGCAGCATCACCTCTTTTCTCACATTGTTTGAAAAGGTTAGATCAAGGATCCGATCTCTCTAAACCCCTCTTTTCCGAGAGCCTCCTCTGTTCTGATTGGTCAGATGGCCCAGTCTGTTGTGATTGGTCTACCGCTTACAGTGTGTGTTGGAAACAAAATTCCTATTACCATACCTGAATTTCAGCTCCAGAAGCTTCCTCAGCAATAGCGTCGATTTTATCATATCAATTCCAGTCCGACTCCTTATCCTTTGGAAGTGTATGTAAAGTGGATTTGCTTCTGCAGTTCAGAAAACAGCGTGTTCTCTAACATGTCAACAACACAAACCAAACTCTTCCAGGCCTACAGTGTTTGAGGGCGGGTCAAAGTAGATGTAGTTCGCGGACAGCCAGTGAAGACCAGAGGTGCGCATTATGCAGATTTGTTGCATACGTTCATACGTTCGAGCAGGAAGTAATACTAGAATTACTTGTGACTTGTTTCAGGCAGTTCAGAATCGGTTGTTTCTTTTTGGGAGACAATAGCTTAATTTATTGCGCATTTTGATATTTAAAATTTTCCAGACCTTTTACATTCACAAACAGCTATATTACAAAATCTGAATAAGCATAATAGAGGCACTTTAATCCCATGAATTGTTAGCACTATGGGATGAGGGATTTGTTTTAAATGGATAGTTCACACAAAAATGAAAATTCTGTCATTAATTACTCACCCTCACGTCGTTCCAAACCCGTAAGACTTTCTTTCATCTTTGGAACACAAATGAAGATCTTTTTGATGAAATCGGAAAGCTTTCTGTCCTTCCATAGGCAGCTACGCAACTGACACTTTGACGCTTCAAAAAGTTCATAGAGATCGTAAAACTAATCCATATGAATCGAACGGCTTAGTCCAAATTGTCTGAAGAATCTCGATCGCTTTATATGTTGAACAGATTTAATTTAGGCTTTTATTCACATATAAACATTGATCAGTGAACATAAACAGAAGCTCAACCGAACCTGCTTGACGCACAAGAACAAACCTCATTGGTTCTTGCTGAAGCTCAAATGTGCAGCGTCCAACGAGAATGGACCTCATTGGTTCTCACACGTCAAGCGAACATGCTTGAGCTTCCTTTTACCATAACGGATGTATGTTGATGAATGTTAATATGTGAATAAAAGCCTAAATTAAATCTGTTCATCTTATAAAGTGATAGTGTCTCTTCAGAAAATTTGGACTGAACTGCTCTATTCATATGGATTAGTTTTACGATCTCTTTATGAACTTTTTGAAGCGTCAAAGTGATAGTTGTGTAGACTCTCAATGGAGAGTAAAGAAAGCTCTCAGGTTTCATCAAAAAGATCTTCATTTGTGTTCCGAAGATCGAAAGTCTTACGCGTTTAAAACAACATGAGGGTAAGTAATGACAAATTTTACTTAATTTGTCATTTGGTTGAACTATCCCTTTAAGAAAATATTGTTCAGTATATCTGTAAAGTATCTACTGCTTTTTTACCATACGTAACTGGCCTTCATAAAATGGTTTTACTACTTTACTGAATGTTTTTACTTCTGCAGTAAATATTAAACGTGAGCATCCATCAAAATACAACAAAACTGTTGACATTTGCAAGTGTGTAAACCTATATTGCACTCTTGAATTAAAAAAGACATACAATACATACAGTATTATAACAAAGCTGGGATTGTCAATATGGGTAAATTAATTAACCACAATTCATTTTGTGATTCTAAAAGTTTCAAAGAACTCTATATTCTTCAATAAAAACAATAGTTGACCAGAAAAAAAAATAAATGAAAATATGGTTTCAGATTACATCTTGATATGATATACAACACTTATTCTTACCAAAGCTGCAATTATTTAATCAAAAATACCATAAAAATAGTAATATTATAAAATTTAAGAGCTTTTATGATATGCAGTATGCCATTTTAACATGACGCTTCTATACTAACTCCCCTGGTAGCTGGTAACACGAGGCTGTGAGGCGCGTGAGATCACACCCCTGCGGGACGGAGTAGGTCAGCCTGGCTTCCTGATGAGCGAGGAAGGCTTTGTAACTGAGCTGCAGCGGTTTGGATATGCAGAGAGTGGTGGGCTGCAGTTGGGGGCTCGGGTTGTTCGTCTCTGTGGTCAGGTCCTGGTACACCTCAGCCAGGAAGAGAGGAGCCGACTTCTCCGCACGGCACAGAAGATCCACATCACAGTCATTCCTCCAGACGAGAACGGGAAACCACGCAGGTAAAGGAGGTGATGGCTTATTTGCGTGTGTAAGAAGAGAGATGATGTAAATCACCCATACACTGCAGTGATTTTTAGCAAAAAGTGGGCTAGTAAAAATAGTAAGCAGGGAGTGGAGGATAAAGTGCTATAGTATATATACACTCACCTAAAGGATTATTAGGAACACCATACTAATACTGTGTTTGACCCCCTTTCGCCTTCAGAACTGCCTTAATTCTACGTGGCATTGATTCAACAAGGTGCTGAAAGCATTCTTTAGAAATGTTGGCCCATATTGATAGGATAGCATCTTGCAGTTGATGGAGATTTGTGGGATGCACATCCAGGGCACGAAGCTCCCGTTCCACCACATCCCAAAGATGCTCTATTGGGTTGAGATCTGGTGACTGTGGGGGCCATTTTAGTACAGTGAACTCATTGTCATGTTCAAGAAACCAATTTGAAATGATTCGAGCTTTGTGACATGGTGCGTTATCCTGCTGGAAGTAGCCATCAGAGGATGGGTACATGGTGGTCATAAAGGGATGGACATGGTCAGAAACAATGCTCAGGTAGGCCGTGGCATTTAAACGATGCCCAATTGGCACTAAGGGGCCTAAAGTGTGCCAAGAAAACATCCCCCACACCATTACACCACCACCACCAGCCTGCACAGTGGTAACAAGGCATGATGGATCCATGTTCTCATTCTGTTTACGCCAAATTCTGACTCTACCATCTGAATGTCTCAACAGAAATCGAGACTCATCAGACCAGGCAACATTTTTCCAGTCTTCAACTGTCCAATTTTGGTGAGCTCGTGCAAATTGTAGCCTCTTTTTCCTATTTGTAGTGGAGATGAGTGGTACCCGGTGGGGTCTTCTGCTGTTGTAGCCCATCCGCCTCAAGGTTATGCGTGTTGTGGCTTCACAAATGCTTTGCTGCATACTTCGGTTGTAACGAGTGGTTATTTCAGTCAAAGTTGCTCTTCTATCAGCTTGAATCAGTCGGCCCATTCTCCTCTGACCTCTAGCATCAACAAGGCATTTTCGCCCACAGGACTGCCGCATACTGGATGTTTTTCCCTTTTCACACCATTCTTTGTAAACTCTAGAAATGGTTGTGCGTGAAAATCCCAGTAACTGAGCAGATTATGAAATACTCAGACCGGCCCGTCTGGCACCAACAACCATGCCACGCTCAAAATTGCTTAAATCACCTTTCTTTCCCATTCTGACATTCAGTTTGGAGTTCAGGAGATTGTCTTGACCAGGACCACACCCCTAAATGCATTGAAGCAACTGCCATGTGATTGGTTGATTAGATAATTGCATTAATGAGAAATTGAACAGGTGTTCCTAATAATCCTTTAGGTGAGTGTATATATATATGGTATATTCGAAAGTTTGGGGACGGTGATTTTTCAATGTTTTGAAAGAAGTCTCGGTAACACTTTAGTTAAGGTCCAATTCTCACTATTAACTAGTTGCTTATTACTAGGGTATTGGCTGTTTATTAGCACATATAAAGCACATATTAATGCCTTATTCTGCATGACCTTATTCTACATCCCTTAATCCTACCCAATTCCTAAACTTAACAACTACCTTACTAACTATTAATAAGCAGTAATTAGGAGTTTATCGAGGCAAAAGTCGTATTTAATAGTTAGTTAATAGTGAGAATCGAACCCTAAACTAAAGTGTGACCGAAGTCTCTTATGTTCACCAAAGCAGCGTTTATTTGATCAAACATTTTTTATTTTTAATTTAAAATGACTGTTTTCTATTTAAATATGTTTTAAAATGTAATTTATTCCTCTGATGCAAAGCTGAATTTTCAGCAGCATCTCCAGTCTTCAGTGTCACATGATCCTTCAGAAATCATTCTAATATGCTGATTTTCTTATTTATCTCATTTCTCATTTCTTATTATTATCAATGTTGAAAACAGTCATGCTGCTTAATATTTCTGTGGAAACCGTGATACTTTTTCAGGATTGTTTGATGAATAAAAAGTTCAAAAGAACAGCATTTATTTGAAATAGAAATATTTACTGTCACAAAGCATTTCTTTCTTTCAAAAAAAAAATGATGATAATAAAAAATCATACTGAACCGTACTTTTGAAAGGTAGTGTATATAATCAGGCGGACAGACTGCAAAAATAGATCGCTGTGTTCAATAATTTAATGCCTCAGAAAAAAAATTGTTATATGCATTTGTATTGTTTATCTATGTGTATATATATATATATATATATATATATAGAGAGAGAGAGAGAGAGAGAGAGAGAGAAAGAGAAAGAGAGAGAGAGGCTATGTCCCTAGGGAGGGAAACAGATGGACAGAGAGGAGAGGAAGGAGCAATTGAATGAAGGACAGATCTCATTGTATTGTCAACATGTTTTAGTCAGTGTTTCACCAGCTGGCCAACTATCATTCAATTTCCATAATGCTTATTGATGGATCTAAACCAACACACGCAAATTGATCTTGGGTTAAAACTGTATTTTTTTTTTTTTTTTTCCAAATCTATATCAAGCGACTTACTCAGCATGATTTATGTAAGTCTTTTATATAACATACTTCAAAAAAGAAAACCAAAATAGATAGCATTGATCTTTTCACCCATGACTAACTGTGCTGAAATAAATAAGCTGAAACTTTGAGGTTTTCACTCAACCGTTGTTCTTCACTTTCTTTTCCCTTTTTTCTTGTTCTTGTGTCTGAGTTCAGGAGTTTCTCTGAGCTTTACCAGAAAGCCATCCAGGACGCAGAAAGCAAATCCGGAGAGGGGCGATCGGGTGAGGCCTGGGTTCTGGATGAGGACGATGATGAAGATGGTGATGAAGGGGAGGAAGAGGAAAAGAAAGAGAATGAAAATAAGATGTACGACAGTGAAACTCCAGAGCAGGAACTACTTGGAGAGCAGATGGTATTTCCCGAGCCCATGGAAACGGATTCACTCCTCTCCCCACCCAGCTTGCCCCTCTTGCGAGCGACTTCCCTGCAGGACAGCATGAAGAGTCAGACCCCAGAAATCACCCCTGTCTCTCTTACAAGGAGCTACTCATTAGAAGGACACCCCCCATGCCAGGACATCCTTGAAGGGTATACAGATTTCTGTTTGCCTACTTCTGATTTCACTATAACACTTAATTGTTTACTCCTAACAAACAGTTCAAATCAGGGTCCAAAATAAATTTTTATCTATATTCTATTACAGTATTTATTAATATTTTGGGGAACACTTTACAATAAGGTCTCATTTGTTAACATTAGTTAATGCAAGAACTAACAATGAACAATATATCTATTTTCTATTTTAACGTAATTTATTAATCTTTGTTAATGTTTAAAAAAATGTCCATGTTCATTATACTTCACAGTGCATTAACTAATGTTAACAGATACAATTTTTGATCTTAAAAATGTATTACATATTTCAGATTTATTTCATTTAACGAAAGCAATGTTTTAGTTTTAGTTAACAATAACAACACTATTGCCACACCTGCCAATAAGTACAATGTACTTATTTTTTTTATACTGTATTGCAACACACTTTTGCTATTGTGGTAGGATATGGGTAAGGTTAGTGACAGGTTTGGTGGTTTGGGTAGGTTTAAGGGTTAGGGGAAGGGTCAACAGTGTAATTATAGATGTAATTACAGAAACAGTGCATTGTATCAAATTATTTATTTAAATGTTAGTACATAGTAGTTAAAGACACTTAATATAAAGTGGGACCATTAATTCTAATTCATCATCTGTGATGACTGGTTGTTTTGAGGTGTAAGGACTCATGTACAGTTAACCCAAAATCATGATTAGGACTCAAAAAAGTGGCTCATGTGTACCAAACGTATACTTAAATGGAAAAACACTATTGATTTGACATTTTATAAGAAATCGACTGTTGTCTTGTGTTGTGCTCTAAGTGCATTCTTTGAAAAGTTCTAACACTAAGTTTGCCTCTCTCAGCCTTTACAAAGCACACGTAAATGTTTCACCGTTGGTTCTTTGGTTACCCTTGTGAAAAAGAAGTGCACTTGATTGTGTTGAATGTGCACTTGTAGTGTACTTCAAATCTTAAAAGTATATTAAAAAAAAACTACTTGCAGATAATATAATATTAATAAAATAAAAGGCCACTTAAGTGCACTTAAAGAGAGTACACTTTCATGACTATGGACCCTATTTTAACGATCTGAGCGCATGGTCTAAAGCGTATGGCACAGGTGCACTTAAGGCGTGTCCGAATCCACTTTTGCTAGTTTAACGATGGAAAAAACGGTCGCCATGCCAGGCACATAAATGCCAGTCCAAAAGGGTTGTACCTAGTCTCTTAATGAGTCATGAGTGTTTTTGGGCGTAACGTGCAATAAACCAATCAGAGTCTCATCTCCCATTCCCTTTAGAAGCCAGTTGCGCTTGCACTAGGGATGTCAGTTTACACAAATTCCCATGATCGATCGGCGTTTAAATTAACGATCAATTAATCGATTAATCGTTAGCCTTAATACTGCAATATGCGTCTACAGCAGTGTATTATAGTCAACAGGATGACACGGTGTGCAAATGCTGCTCAAAAACGCCATGTTCCTCACCAAATTAATGAGAAGGGTTTTTAATCTAAATAAAGGGCTAGTAGGATTGTAAAATGAGTCGATGTGATTTATCATTTAATTAAATTACTTATTTAATAATCAAATATAACAACTAATACAACGTGTCACCAACACCACCTCAGATCTGTTATTCAGAATGTGTGGACGCGCTCTTCCTGGAACAAAGCACTGAAAATGGCAACTAAACCCAATTAATTCACAACGATTTCTTAAAATAGTTTTCATTAATGTTATGTAATATGACAGTCCCAATCAGAGTTATTATTAGTCGTGCATTGCTGTTTGAGCTGCGCCCGCTGATGTTGAAGCGCTGACTGAACACCGGGAAACTGAAGCTCTTTGCTAGCGCGTTATTTAGCTCAAAGAAATGCATCCTATATGAGATTAATCAGATGTATACAAAATAAACATAATATTACAAATTACATCTGCACAAAATGACACGAATGTACAAATGAAGTTGAACTAAGTTACGTGCTATTCAGAATGCCTGACTCATGTTGTGCACACACTCTATCTGGAGCAACGCGATGAAACAGGCAACTAAACTCAAATAATTTACATTGTTTTATTACAATATTGCTTTCTTTATAATGTAATATGAAAGTCCCAATCATAGTCAGTAGTGTATTGCTGTTGGAGCTGCATGCGCTGAAGCTGAAGCTGAAGATGATCCCCGGCACGCTTTACTACCGCTCTAATTCTTAACCAAATGCATCCTATATGAGATAAATCAGATATAGATAGGCCTACACAAAATAAACACAATATTACAACTTACAACTTACATTTGCACAAAACAAAAGGCTTTGAATACACACGCAAACTTATAGTCATGATGAAGGTGTAACTCTAGTTGTAAAATGGTCCCAAACATAACTCCAGCGTGCTCGCTTCATTTTTCTTCATGTCTGTTTCGTGGTTGAGCAATAGTGCAGTATTTGTAGCGCAGTACAGGGTCATGCGCGTGCATTAAAAAGACTTTATTTGTAGTAGTGAAGTGTGAAGTAATTGGATGTTGTAAAATACCATATCCTAGCCTCATAAAATTTCTTTGTTATTCACACACAAGTGAGCAGCTCAATGTCTATGTAAATGTTTTTATTCTATTCTTTCTCTGATTTATTTTGTTTAACTAATATTTCTCCCTCTATGAATGTCTTTGTCTGTCAGACATGTGTATGATAATGTGGGGCTGAAAGGAAACAGGCACATCTATGAAAACCCTGGAGAGCTTAGGGACGTGACCCCTGACCTCATACTGGCAGTCAAACCTAAAGTGCCTCCAGAGCTAGAGGAAGAGGTATGAAATGCACACTTTTTATGCCATTACTTTGTTCCCTTTCGAGGGAACTCGCACTGCATCTATCGACACTTTGGGGAACGCCCCCCAGCGTAGCGCGTCTGAAGCATGAATGAAATCTATTCCAATCCTATTGGTGCTGCATCATGACATAGTATGTGACGGCACACACGGAAGCTACAAAGGGACATACTACAGATAGCTTTTTGTTCTTCAGCTAAAGCGCTCTGTGTTTGTGAGTCTTATTTGGTGTTGTCTGTCTAACGTTACACAAGCAGAACTGTGAAATGGCGAGCGAGCAATTCAAGAGGTGTATGCACCCGTGTTCTCGTTTCCTTACGGGCACAGACACACACCAATTGTGTGTGCAATGCTTGGGCATACAGCACACTCGGGCAGCTCTTGAGGGGGCTGCCTGCAGCGAATGTGAAAAGCAGCTGCTGCGAGTGTTTGCGCTCTCAGCTGGCCGTGTTTGATGAGGCCAGCCAGGCTCGCGAGCCCCGTGGTGCTGGTCCCGCGGCTGTTGAGGCAGCGTGGCGACGCAGATCATGGGGCTCACAGATGGACCTGTCAGCGGGACGTGAGACTGCCGAGGCATCTTCTCAGTCCTCATTTGACGGTTCAGATATTCTCCTGCCCCGTGTGGAAGCCTGCGAGGCGGCTTCTTCCCGCAGAGCGGAGAATCCGATGCTTGAGCTGTCTGAGTCTGAGGATTCAGACGCTCTCAGCATCGAGGTGGGTGAAGTAGAGGTTGATTCGCCGCTTCACTCACCCGCTCAAGAGGAGCTGGTGGAGGTTTTGACCCACGCTGTGGCCAAGTTGAGTATTGATTGGCCACAGGAAAAGCAAGAAGTCCAGCCACCAAGCAAGCTGGACGGACGCTTTTTCAAGCGGCGGGCTCAACCTCCACGCCGGGGCTTACCATTTTTCCCAGACTTGCATAATGAGTTGTGCAAGTCATGGGAAAAACCATATTCAGCCCGACTCTCCAACCCCCCAGTGCTTGATTTTGGTAATGTGCTGGGGGCGGCCGAATATGGTTATGGGACAATGCCTCGGGTGGAGGAAGCTCTTGTGAGCTATCTTTCGCTGCGAGCTATCAGGGGTTCGAGAACGAGGTTCGGTTGACACCCGAAGCCAGCCTCTGGTTCCCTTAGCAGATTATCTCGGCGCATGGTTATGCCTTCCGAATATATCTGCATGGGCCCTGCGCACTGTAGAGAAGGGATACAGACTGCAGTTCAGCTTCCCACCCTCCAAGTTCAACGGGGTGGTCTGGACTGTGGTGGTCCCAGAGTAGTTTCGGGTTATGGAACAGGAAGATAGATCTAAAGGACGCATACTTCCACATATCCATCCTATCCATCCGTTTCGTATCTGAATCATCAGGGGGGTCTGAGGTCGCGCCCTCTATGCAGATTGGCACACCAGATCCTCCTGTGGTCCCAGGGGAAACTGTCGTCTCTCAGAGCGATGTACGTCCCCGGGGACCAAAATCAGGGAGCAGATGTCCTGTCGAGGCAGGGGCTGAGGCCCGGGGAGTGGCGACTTCACCCAGAGGTGGTGAAGGACATGTGCGAGAGGTTCGGCCCAGAGGAAGTGGATCTGTTCGCGTCTCGAGAGACGTCCCACTGTCCACTGCGGTTTTCTCTCAGGCATCCAGCTCCGCTGGGGTTGGATGCCATGATGCAGATGTGGCCGAGGCTGCGTCTGTATGCATTTCCCCCGATCGTTCTGCTCCCGGGAGTTTTGGAGCGGGTCTGCCGAGAAGGGATCAGCCTACTTCTAGTAGCACCCTATTGGCCGACCTGGGTATGGTTCTCGGACATTGTAGAACTGCTAGACGGTCTCCCGTGGCAGGTCCCTCTGAGGAGGGACCTGCTTTCTAAGGCAGGGGGCACAATATTCCACCCCCGGCCAGAGCTGTGGAACCTCTGGGTCTGGCCCCTGAGGGGGCCCAGTATCTAGAGGCTGGCCTGTCAGCAGGTGTTGTCGAGACCTTACTCAGCTCCAGGGCTCCTTCCACCAGGAGACTGTACAGCCTGAAGTGGAATGTGTTTTCCACTTGGTGTAGAGAGCGTAGAGACCCAGTTAACTGCCCAGTGACTTCAGTGCTGGAGTTCCTCCAAGATCGTTTCTCCGCCAGTCTTACCCCGTCTACACTTAAGGTGTATGTGGCTGCCATTGGGGCTTTCCACTCGCCTGTGGGTGATGGGCCTCTGGGGAAGCACCATCTGGTTGTACGTTTCCTCCGTGGGGCTCGGAGGATGAGGCCTGCGAATCGCTCCAGAGTTCCAACCTGGGACCTGGCGGTGGTGCTCGAAGGGCTGGCTGAGGCCCCCTTCGAACCACTGGAGTCGGCTGAGGCAAAGAACCTGACCCTTAAGGTGGTCTTTCTCCTTGCCATCACTTCTCTGAGGAGAGTGGGGGACCTTCAGGCCTTGGCGGTTACGCCAACTTGCCTAGAGTTTGCCCCTGGCGGAGTTAAGGTCATCTTACATCCAAGCCCGGGCTATGTGCCCAAGGTGCCATCAAGCGTGGCACAGTCAGTGGTTCTTTAGGCCTTCCATCCTCCACCTCACGTGACGGCGGAAGAGGGGAGACTTCATCTGCTCTGCCCGGTCAGAGCACTGAGAATTTACTTAGAGAAGTCTGCGCAGTGGAGAAAGTCAGACCAGTTGTTGGTGTGCTTTGGCTCACCCAAGAAAGGGCTGCCTGCATCAAAACAGACAGTCAGAAACTGGATTGTCCAGGCGATAGCCACGGCTTATCAGGTGCGCAATTTGCCTTCACCTATGGCCGTGAGGGCTCATTCCACCAGGGGCATGGCCTCCTCGGTGGCCCTCCTTTCTGGAGTCACCTTCATTAGATTCTATAGTCTGCAACTCCCTGCGACACCTGGCGCTAGGGTGCTCGCGTCCTAAGTGTGCCTGGGTTCCAGCTTCACACTAGGGCGGGCGTGATCCTCGGTGTGGCCTAGTGGGTATTCGTTCCCCAAAATGTCGATAGACGCAATGCGAGTTCCCTCGAAAGGGAACGTCTCGGGTTACGACTGTAACCCCTGTTCCCTGAGAAGGGAACGAGACACTGCGTCTCGCCATCACACCTCATCACGCCGGGAGCGCTTGCTTCATCGCAAAAGCTATCTGTAGTATGAGCCGGCATCCCTTTGTAGCTTCCGTGTGTGCCGTCACATACTACGTCATGACGCAGCACCAATAGGATTGGAATAGATTTCATTCATGCTTCAGATGCACTACGCTGGGGGGCGTTCCCCAAAGTGTCGATAGACGCAGTGTCTCGTTCCCTTCTCAGGGAACAAGGGTTACAGTCGTAACCCGAGACATTTTACAAGCTGATGGGAAACATTCATTTGAATGATTGTCAAGACAAGCAAGAACTAATCATGTGATCACAATAGGCACAGATACAATGAAGCTTATACTAGGCCAGGAGCTGTCAACCTTTTTCTTCACCAAGACACATGACTTTATTGGAACAAACAAACATATTGCCCTTTGATTTCGTGTTTCTCACCATCAGATAACTCTGATGTATCATCAAAAAATGTATATCAACTAGATAAGGGAGCAGACAGATGTGTATAGGTCCCGGGACGTTTTTGACTTTTAGTCCATCCTTGGCTAACAGTTATCAATTACGATTCAATCCATGATTCATAGGATTTCGATTTGATTCTGGAAAGATTTTTGTAAATGCAGAAGGATGCAATGCTATTCACAATTCAATTTGATCTGATTGCAATTAATGATTCTGTATTTTTAAGTGCACACATAGGATTATGTAAATTATCTCATAATGTGTCTTTGGTAAGAAAAAGAAAAAGACAAATTTTTATAGATTGTTTATTGCACCAAGCAACTTGAACGTAAACACATTAAATACATGTAGATTCAGGCTACTTGGAATATAACAAACAGTTCAGTCTGCCAATAAAATATTTTTGAGCTGAGCACACCTAAAAATATTCCAAATATTCAATTAAAAAAAAAATTTATATATATATATTTATTCCCATGAGTTTTCTTGGTCCCTATTTAAATTCCCTATTTTTTCAGGTTTTCCATGACCGTGGGAATTGATTTTAATGTTTATTTTAAAATATTGACAAATACTTTAATGAATCACAATTCATTCTGGGGGTTTTTTAAATCGATTCTTGACCGAAACGATTTACTATAAAAAAAAAAATCCATGTTTCAAGATGGATTTGTAATATATGAATCACTCACCTCTGGCTTACTTAGAAACAGTATTAAAAACATTATCAACTTCCAGAATAGCACAATAGATTTCAGCACCTGAAGCATGGCATGATCTGCTGCTGATGTGTATACAGGATCCTCCCACACAGAGGGCAACTGATGGATCAGCTGTAGCTCTCTGTATTTAGAAAAAGTGACTGTAGTGTTTTAGAAGGGTTTTTAACCTCTTAGATCCCTCTCCCACTCTCTCTCTCTCTCTTTCCTTCCTGTATGTTCACTGTTCCTCCCACTTCATCTTTTCCCTTCTTTCCGTCACAAAATCACTTTCTCTCTCACTCCCTCTATTCCCTACATTTTCTCGTCATATTCATCTTAATTTCTCTTCTGTCTTAAATGCTTGAGTACATTGATAAATATTTATTTGCAGAAATGTTCTGTCTTACAGTATCATCTCTTTTCTGCTCACTTTCATGCAATGATAAACATGTTTCAAGCAGTAGAAATTAGTAGAATACCGCAGTATATACATTTGCAAATTAAAAAAAAAACACGATTTCTGCCATATTTGCAGTTTTTACTTTTTTTTTGCCATGTTATGAATCATTCTGCAGCCGGAAAGCAGTGCTGGGTAGTAACTGATTACATGTAATCTGGATTGCGTAATCAGATTTCCTTTTTTTTCTTTTTAGATCAGATTTCAAAAATTAAGTATTTATTAGATTATATTACATTTTAAAATACTCTTAACTTTTTTATTGATTACATGTTATTCTCACAATGGCAGTAAATTATTGATTCTGATTATTGGCAGTAAATAATTAATTGAATCTCCCTACTACTCCTTTTTTATCTTGTAAATTTTCCTTTCTATAAAAGTCTACTGCTTATATACATTGAGAAGGTCTTTCAGGTTTGTGGAATTGCACACACAGAACAGCCACTGAGACCCACACAGCATTTGATCACTGGATTTACAGAAATCATTTCACTTTTAAGAAATATTTTCTCATTGCAACATTGCATATAGAATCAGCTCCTGATGAACACATTAATTATTATTTGATTGGTTAATTGTCACATGACATGCAGGTAAACAAATAAAATCTTTTTTAATAAGAGTTTTATTTTGATTGTTTTTATTTATATTATATTTTATTTTATACCATGGTTTTTCTGAATACTCGATTCTGATTGGCTGAAAGGTATGCAATAAAATCGTTTAATGCACAGGTAGTTCCAAGTCAGTTGAATCACCGCTCTATATTAATGCGCTGTTGTCACTGAAGCACACAGACGCATACATCACTCACACACAGAGAGCGGAGATCGCGCTGCACGCACACACAGAAACATTCAGGAGTACAGAAACTTGTTATCAACGCTGCCCTGTGACTTTTAGTAATAAAATAGCTTCGCTACTGAATTGCTACATTATATTTCTCAGCAACGAGGGGGTAGCGTCGCTATTCTGAAGTAATTAAATTCACAGCTTTGTTGTTAATAGAGAGAGAGATGAACAGATGCAGGTACGCATCTCATCTCTCTCTTTCTCATATCTCTCTGTCTCTCTCTCACGCTCTCGATAATTATTTAAAATAAATTCTATAAATCAGTCGTTCAAATAAATTGAATCTTACGCACTACTTTATCTCGGTGTCTGATTCAAAGCGAGCATAATGCTGGATCTAACGAGCTGTAACTAACGAAAATAACCGTCAATTTTACCCTTCCGGTCAAATATTCCACTGCAAACATCAATTACAGCTTAAAGTTGTCAATGCTGGCAAATAACCATGGTATAAGCGGGATAATCTACGGTTAGCTGTGCATTAAACGATTTTAGGTAAGGAGGTACAAGATTATCCTATTCAAATCAATGTGATAAACGAGTTAGGTCAAAAGTAATTTAAAAGTAGTCTGATTATATTA
This sequence comes from Coreius guichenoti, assembly GCA_039654105.1. NCBI lineage: Eukaryota > Metazoa > Chordata > Actinopteri > Cypriniformes > Gobionidae > Coreius > Coreius guichenoti. The sequence goes on along the minus strand of CM077168.1, from coordinate 10,732,957 downwards.
CCTTAAACGTGTAATGTAATTACGTTACTAACTAAAATTTTTGTCATGTAATTTGGAATCAGTAACCGACTACAATTTTCATCTACCCAGTATTGCGGGAAAGTGACATCCTAACAGTGCTGATTGGATAATGACACCACAAGAACGTAAACAGTCCCTAACCCATCGCTAGTGACTATAGAAACTAAATCTGCCTACTATAATATGTGATTTCATAAGTTGCTTGTAATTTGTTTCTTTTGTTAGAAGACATGGCTACTTTTGCATGGCCATCAATATAGGAACATTTGTTTGTGTGTGTGTGTTTGTTTGTTTTTGTTTATATTAAATAAGCAAAATATCATTATATCAACATATCAAAGGTTTTTAATGATACCAAACTGACAAATAATTATGTATTAATTATCTTAACTTTTTGATCCTTCAAATACAATTAAAATACATTAAGTAAATAAATTATTTATTTTTTGTTAGTTTATTTATTTATTTGATTACTTATTTAATTGTTTATTTATTTGATTATTTATATATAATTATGTGTGAATTATCTTTACATTTGGTTTGCATCCATCAAATAAATAAATAAATAAATAACCTTTAATTCGTAACATATTTAATTCATATATTTAATTTAAAATAATGCATCATTACTACACGCATATATCACAATATATAATTTTAAAATTTATTTTAAGCAAAAGTAACTATTTTGTTATATAAAATTACCGTAATATTTTGGTAATTTCACTGCCCACTCCTACTTATTGATTGTTTGATTCTTCCTCTCTGCCTAGTTTGAGCCTGATCAGGGGACTGAGGAGCGGCCATCGGTCAGTGATGTGACCATGAGATCTGCCTGCATGGAAAGTGCAGAAAGAAACTCCAGAGCTCTGAGCCTCCATAACTCCATCACTAAGAGTAAGTGTTTCTTAATGATACCTCAAAACATTATGCAGTAAATGTATTATTTTTAAATTAATTGTGTAGTTAATGTTATAAGTTTAGACCACTGTTGCTACAGCAGGCCATTATTTGCAGTGGGATATTAAATAAGCCCTCAAATAGGCACTTCCTCAATGACTCTGTGGTTTCAAAACATATAAAGCTTTATTTTAGCTTCATTGCTAATCTCTAAGTGCAGTTTCCACAAGTACAGATGGGATCTTTAGATATATATTACTGAGTGTTTTAACTCTGTAATTAATTGAAAAACAGCAGGAGCCCTTTGTTAACTAAAGGCTGGAATGTGTACAAATCTAAACAGATTTAGACATCATACTCTTGATTACAGAGAAAAACTTCTGTTACGACTGTAACCATGGTTCCCTGAGAAGGGAATGAAACGCTGCATCTGACGTAGATGCTATGGGAATGCCTCTGATTGCGATGATAGCGTCATGAAGCACATGTGAAATTAGTCCAATGACATTGCGGGACGTCAGCCAATAGCATGTGAAGTCACGACCAGGAAGCTCAATAAAGCAAAAAGAATGTCAGCTTCTGATTGGCCGAAGCAAGTCGATCACAGGCATGCAGGGAGTATGGCAAAGCGATGCAGCGTCTCCATTCCCTTTTAGGGAACTCAACACTGCGTCTGATGTAGATGGTATGGGAATGTTTATACCCACTACGCCATACTGACATGTGCCTGTCCTAGTGTGAATCATGGTGAGCAGAAATCTAGGACAAAAGCACCTGGGACTCCGGAGTGGAGTCCATGTCTAGGTTGTAAAACCTCACAAATATGTCTGTGGAGAGGACCAGCCTGCCACATCACATACTTCTTGAAGTGATACCCCTGACAATAAGGCTTTTGAAGCCGCCATACTCCTCGTAGAGTTTGCTCTGACAGCCATAGGTGAAGGCCGACAGCATGCTTCATAAGCAAGAGATATAGCCTTGACTATCCACTTGCTCATAGTCTGCTTGGTTGATGGTGAACCTTTCCTAGACAACCCAAAACAGCCCCTAAACTGAACAGACTTCCTCCACAGGGCAGCTCTGTTAACAAAAGCGACCAGTGCTCTTACTGGACACAACAAATTCAGCTTCTCCTGGTCTGAAGTCTGGAATGGAGGAGGATCAAAACTATAGATCATGCAACCTTGGTCGGAACCTTAGGCACGTAACCCGGTCTACAAAAAGGCTTTAATCATGCCGGGAGCTAATTCTAAGCATGAAGAGGGAAAAGACAGAGCCTGAAGATCTCCTACTCTCTTAAGAGACGTGATAGCCAGTAAGAAAATAGATTTTAGAGTCAGAAATTTCTCTGCAACAGACTCAATAGGCTTGAAGGGTGCTGTGGACAGACGTTCTAGTACCACAGCCAAATGCCAAGCCGGAACCCTTGCGTGGCTTGCAGGCCTCAGCCTCATAGCACCACATAGAAAACGAGACACCAGATTCCCCCCAATGACTCAACACCCAAAGGTGCATGGTAAGCAGCTATGGCCACCACGTACATCTTCAAAGTTGAGGGGGATAGCCCTGCAGAATATCGGTCGATCCCCCTCATGGGCCAAACCCACAATTCCTATACTCGTTGGGGGTGATAAATCGTGCCCCCTGCTTGAGACAGAAGATCCCTCCTGACGAGAATCTCACATGGAGAGCCGTCCAGGAGAGACATCAGGTCCGAGAACCAAACTCGGGGCCCAGGGCCATCGCTAGAGGGGAGAAAAGTGGTGGCAATTCCCGGGTGCCATGGATACCCTAGCTACGGCCCTGATGGAGGCAGTGTGTGACGTGTGACGTGACTGATGACATCATCAACACAGAGACTAAGAGACATTATTATGTCATTATTTTTTATGTTAATGTATTGAAAACTGTCACATCACATGCCTCTATAATACAGTATATAATGTATTTAGCTATATTGAGTGGTTTCAGCTGTTAAGGTTTTGCTCTGTACATCAGCTCAGCTTCCTTTTTGTTCTTTTGTCTTGGATACAGGGTGGCTCTATGCCTCCTCTTCCTCTGGGAGGTTTCATTTTCCCCTACTCCTGCATAAGCCCTTCTCCTGTAAACACTGCCTTTTTAAAAAATAAGCTGATCTACGACCAGCCTCCCATCCATAAGCAAATTCGGCAAGCTTACGAATAAAAGATACGAATCAAGGCATGAATTGCATTGACATTTTAAAATGAGTGTAAAGCTTTGGACAGATGGGGGCCAGGCTATGGCTGGTTGGGATAAGGGGTATTATACAGCCTTAAATCAAGACGCTGTCTCTGGGCCATCTGTTCAGTGCTGCCCCTTGTTAGTTGAGCGGTTACATCTCTGCAGGCTCTCTTTTAAAATGCATATGGGTGTGCATGCATGCATGTTATTCTCTTTACTCAGGCCTACTTTGAACAATTTTGGGGAAGGCAGCAATTAGAACTCATTTGCAAATAATTCAAAACTAAACCTAACCGCAGCTACTACTATGGAAAAAAAAAACATATTATATAGTTATATTATGTTAAATTCACATTTGTGTTAAAAGTTTAATTTATAGTATTAGAGTTTGGAAAACAGTCTCCATTTTTGGTGGCTTGTTGCAGGATGAAGCTGTCTCCAGAAAACTCTCCATTTTTACTGTACGCTCAAAGCAGCAGTCAAAGGGAAATAATACCTAATGTGACAATGAACCAAGAGATCAAAAGAGGGCACTGACTGCTTTAACAACTTCAAATCGTGTTATGTTTTAATAATCTTTTGCCGTGCTTTAAAGTACACTTATTTTGATGTGTTGACTAACATACTAAAGCATATGTAAAGTATTTGATTATAATTTTAACTGTAGTGTGTTATTTGATATTACATTTAAAGTTAATATATTTTAAATGTGCTGAATTGCAATATCATCATTACAAATGTGTAATTACAAATATATTAAAATTCATGACAAGTTTCAATAGAAAGGACATTAAATAATATTTTAGTTTACCATAAATGCTTGTCAGTTAATTCAGCAGTACACATTAAGTACACATTAACTATATTTCAAAGACAATAGATGTAATTATGAATTTACATATAAAGATGTAGGCTACTTAAGTCCTAATTAAGTGGGTCAAAAACACTCTAAACCATTATACATTTTCATTTAATTGCAATTAAAAAGTACTCTTTTTAAATGTATGCTAAAGTGTACTTCTTCACAAGGCCATTTATCCACTATAACTGCTAAAGTGCTAATTTACTCACAAATTCCACTGAACTCCACTTGCAAAACGTGACTGTCAGTTTGTCAACATTTTTCCCACTTTTCCGGGTCAGTGTTGACCAAAGGTTTCCAAACAGTTTCTTTTTGAGACTAAAAACACTTTTAGTAGATTCCAGCAAAAAGTCAAAACTAAATACTTTCCACAGCACTCTTTTTACAATATATTTTTGCTGATTTCAGTTCTCTCCGAGACAACAGATTCATCTGAGGAGGAGTGGCAGTCAATTGCTGATCTGGCCAGTGCCTGTCGGAACATTCTGGAAGCTTTGTCTCGAGAAGGTGAGAAAATACCATTTTCAGTGGCTGAGCATGTGAAAGTCTGTTTAGTCTGTTCACTGAAGAATGCTGGTCTGGTAACTTTGCAATGATGAAACGGAAAATATTACTCCTGTTGGGTTTCAGATCGGAAGTCAGGAGATGGAACTGAAGAGACTATGACCCAGCCAGGTCAGACAGAAACCAAGTTTAAAGACTTAAAGGACAGGTGAGAATGACTGTGCCGTGCATTCTTTTGACATTCGATTATACTCATAACATAAGGAGAGACACAACTCACAGAGAACTATAAATTGACTTGCCAAAAACATTTACAGTATGCACTACAGTTCAAAAGTTTAAGGTCAGTAATATTTTTTTGAAAGGAGTTAATACTTTCATTCAGCAAGGATGCATTAAATCGATCAAAAGTGCCAGTAAAGATTTTTTGAAAAGATTTTTGGTCGTAGCATTTCAAATAAATGCTGTTCTTTTGAACATTCAATCCATCAAAGAATCTAGGAAGAAAAATGTATCACGGTTTCCACAAAAATATGAATCAGCACTGTTTTCAACACTGATAATGATAGAGATGTTTCTTGAGCAGTAAATTAACATATTAGAATGATTTCTGAAGGATCATGTGACACTGAAGACTGGAGTAATGATTCTGAAAATTCAGCTTTGATCACAGGAATAAATTACATTTTACACTATATTCTCATAGGTAAATCGATTAAATTGTAATAGTATTTCACAATATTACAGTTTTTACTGCATTTCATGTATACTGCATGCAGACTTTAGTACATCACATTCTTCAACTTTAGAATTTCAGAGGAACAAATTTGCTCCAAATATTTGAAAAATAACAACTTTCCTCTTATTGTTCACAATAATGGGTGAAGTGTGATACACTGAAAACAAATAGTGACCTAAAAATGGTAACATCTAAATTAACTAGTTTTATTCAAGTCAATTATTATTCAACATCACTGAATTAACCTAAATTCATTAATTTATACCATACCATTATATATAATTTATTTGCCTTTAACAATATGCTTTTAGGGTTAAAAAAAAAAAAAAAAAGAAGAAGCTTTTTCGTGATTCATGACCCTTTATGCCTTAAAAAGATGTCTTATGTTTCCTTTAAATGTGGTCCCTCTTAATCAGCATTCTGTCTTTGAAGTCTAAATGCTCTAACAGTGGCCGGATAAAGCACAGATATATATATATTTTGTATCATATGATATATCACACCATATATTTGCGTTTCTTCGTGTTTTTCTTTCTCTCTCTGCCTTCGCAGTGACTCGCCTGGTCACCTCGAGGAGAAAGTGTCCCAGTTAGAAGCCATGCTGAAGCGACTGCAGGACGACCTCCAAAAGGTACTTTGTCCTCTGTGGGTTTGTCACAGCACAGCTCTCTCTGTCGCAGCATACTTCCCACACTGTAACCCCGTTCAAATATCTCCCATTAAATACATCCACCCATCCTTGTCTGTATATCTGCCCTGTCCAGTCCTTGCCCTCTTCGCTACTTCAAAGAGCCACTGCTGCTTCACAGAGCCAATCAAACAGAGGGACTGTAGAGGTAGGGCGGGACAAGCAAAAGAAACCTGTCTTGTCATTGAGCAGGGTGAACAGAGGAGATGAGAAGATTGCTGGAGGGACAATGGGCAGCCATGCTCACTCTCAACACTAACCGACCAATGGCAGTGAAGGCAAGTAGAGCATGAGATTTTTACTCAATTAGTAACAAAAATCAACAACATGTATGACAGTTCTCACTTGATTAACAACAAAATGATACAAAAGTTTAACTCACGGATGTAAAGGACATATGTGAAATAAAGTTGAGAAGCAAAGCCTAAGCCCATGTCAATCAAAACACATATATGTGCTTTGGAGAGCGCAGAATCAATGCTTGATTGAGTGATCGGCAAGGAAAAACACATATTCTTGGAGATGCAGGAGACCCAAACAGAGATAAATACTTCTGTACATGTTGAATGGATTCATTCAAAATAATTCCCTGAACTGGTATAAATATTCAGACCTTGATTTACTAAGATCCAAAATAAAGGGTACTCATTTTACAAATCTAACAAAATCACGAGGGGTTACATATTAATAACCACAGTATACATGGGTTGCTATCATACATGGTTTTGAAATTATATTAATAACGATAGCAAGATTTTGGCATCTGTACATCTTAATTTGGCACAGCTCTAAAGCAGGTGCAATGTGATGCTAGTGGCTGGAAACATTTTATCGTATTATATGTAATATGTTGTTCACTTTCGAGGGAACTCGCTCTGCGTCGAAGGCGACATTATGAGGAACGCCTCATAATGTGACATCACATGTGACATAGCATGTGACGGTGTACACGGAAGCTTCCAAAGGCACGCTGAACACAACAGCGTTAGCTTCTGTTCTTCAGCAAGCGCTCTGTGTGTGAAACTGTCTGTCATATTTATTGTTGTTTGTCCTGATCTATATATTAGTTTATATATGGCGAAGGAGAGACAATATAAGAAGAGTGTGCCTCCCTGCCCACGTTACATCCCGGGGGTGACACAAACTATGTGCTCATTGCCTGGGAGCAGAGCATGGGGCTCTCAAAAGTACCAACTAACGTGGCTGTTTCTGTAATTTTGCAGGCCTTCTATCCTCCACCTCATGTGTCGGTGGATCCAAGAGAAGCTTAATTTGTTGTGAGCTGTTTGAGCTCTAGAGGCCTGTGCATAGGTCCTCTCGTTGGAGGAAGGCAGACAAGTTACTAGTGTGTTTTGGGTCGCCTAGGAAGGATTCCCCAGCCTCAAAGCAGTCAATTAGCAAATGGATTGTCGAGGCAAGCTCTTTGGCTTACGGGGCTCGCGGTCTGCCTTCAGCTCTGCTAATCAGGGAGCATTCTACTAGAAGTATGGCATCTTCTAAGGCTCTGCTTTCAAGGTTTTCCCTTCAGGAGGTCTGTGATGCGGCAGGCTGGGCTTCCCCACACACGTTCATCAGATATTACAGTCTGGATCTTCCATCCACACCCAGTTCACAAGTACTCTCGCCTGCCTTTACATGTACATAAACTTTAATGACATCCCATTCTTAATCCGTAGGGTTTAATATGGAGTTGGCCCAAGCTTTTCAGCTATAACAGCTTTAACTCTTCTGGGAAGGCTTTCCACAAGGTTTAGGAGTGTGTTTATGGGAATTTTTGACCATTCTTCTAGAAGCGCATTTGTGAGGTCAGGCACTGATGGTGGACGAGAAGGCCTGGCTCGCAGTCTCCGCTCTAATTCATCCCAAAGGTGTTCTATTGGGTTGAGGTCAGGACTCTGTGCAGGCCAGTCAAGTTCCTCCACACCAAACTCGCTCATCCATGTCTTTATGAACCTTGCTTTGTGCACTGGTGCGCAGTCATGTTGGAACAGGAAGGGGCCATTCCCAAACTGTTCCCACAAATTTGGGAGCATTAAATTGTCCAAAATGTCTTGGTATGCTGAAGCATTAAGAGTTCCTTTCACTGAAACTAAGGGGCCAAGCCCAACCCCTGAAAAACAACCCCACACCATAATCCCCCCTCCACCAAACTTTCCACTTGGCACAATGCAGTCAGGCAAGTACCGTTCTCCTGGCAACCACCAAACCCAGACTCATCCATCGGATTGCCAGACAGAGAAACGTGATTCGTCACTACAGAGAACACGTCTCCACTGCTCTAGAGCCCAGTGGCGGCGTGCTTTACACCACTGCATCCAACGCTTTGCATTGCATTTGGTGATGTAAGGCTTAGAAGCAGCTGCTCGGCCATGGAAACTCATTCCATGAAGCTCTCTACGTACTGTTCTTGAGCTAATCTGAAGGCCACACGAAGTTTGGAGGTCTGTAGCTATTGACTCTGCAGAAAGTTGGCGACATCTGCGCACTGTACACCTCAGCATGCGCTGACCCCGCTTTGTGATTTTACGTGGCCTACCACTTCATGGCTGAGTTGCTGTTGTTCCCAATGGCTTCCACTTTGTTATAATACCACTAACAGTTGACCATGGAATATTTAGTAGTGAGGAAATTTCACGAATGGACTTATTGCACAGGTGGCAACCTATCACAGTACCACGCTTGAATTCACTGATCTCCTGAGAGCGACCCATTCTTTCACAAATGTTTGTAGAAGTAGTCTGCATGCCTAGGTGCTTGATTTTATACACCTGTGGCCATGGCCCAATTCTTTTGGCAATATAGTGTACTTCAGACACTATCACACAGAGGCTTTCCCTGTAGTGTAGTCTTCAACGCAGCGTCTCGTTCCCTTCTCAGAGAACAAGGGTTACAGTCGTAACCTGAGATGTTTTCCATTCACACATGAATCGTCAATTTAGCATTTTCACTAAATGGCTTCCATGAAGTGGTAGGCCATGTTTTAAATGTTTAAATACATTTAAGCACATTAAAATGTGGTTGTGACTGCTGAAACTTTGCAGCATGTATGTGGCCTTTAATTTTACTGTTGTCAAGTTAATCCAAGTCCATTTTGGATTTGTATGTGGCATGTTTAAACATGTCTAATAGGAAATGGGCAGTAACCTTTCTTAGTAATGCAAGTAGTGATGTCGACACCCTACGGATTTAAATGGAAAAGGATATTCTGTAACACTTCACAATAAAATTCCATTTGTTAAACATTAGTTAACTATGTTAGTTAACATGAACTAGCACTAATAAATACTTCTAAAGCATTTATTAGTCTTAATTTCTAAACAAAAATCTAAAATGTTAATTTCAACATTTACTAATTAAAATCAAGTTATATCTGTTAATGTACCTGAGCTAACATGAACTAACAATAAACAGCTGTATTTTTATTAACTAACATTAACAGAGATTAATAAATACTGTAACAAATGTATTGCTCATTGTTAATGTTAGTCAATGCATTTATAAATTTGTAAAGCATTATGTGATTTTTTTTTTCTCTTTCCTTTTGCTTCTGTTTTTATTTTGCTTAACATCAACAACAACAAATCTGGGCAACAGAAATCTAATAAAATTAATATAATACAAATATAATTATTAAAAAACTAGAGAATTATCTATTCATTAATAATAATTTTTATTATTGTGTTGCTTTAAATATGATCTTTCAAAAATTAGTTCAAAACAAGATAAGTTCCATTGACATCATTTTTGGCATAATATTAATTGCCACAGAAAATAATTTTGCCATAAAGTTTGCCAAAAACCACACATACTTTATTTTCATCATTATTATATGCCTGCTTAATTTTCCCATTTATGGGAGCTAAATTTCTGTTGAGTAAAATTGTAGTTTCAATATTCAAAGGTATTTGCTGACAAACAATTTTGGGGAAAAGTCAGACTTTGGGCTACAAAACTATCTTTAAAGAGCTACATGTGGATCTCAATAGGATAAACATAAACATAAATCTATACAAACATATACAAACTTTAGATTATGGAATTACTGCAGACCATTAACACAAAGACCACAACCGTATGAATGAAGTGCATGAGCACATAAAGCTATAATATAGTAACATCATATATTATGATTAAGGCCCCTCATAGCTGATCCAGAGTCTCAGTTCTCATTTGTTTGATCCCATTATCCACATAAGGTCAGGAAGGGAAAGAGAGGCTGAGCATGGTTGACTGCATAATGTCCCTCAGTTATCCAGCACACTTGTCTAGGTAAACCGTAGTCTACTAAACCCTTTGGTCACCTTGAGATTAGAAATGTGTGGCCTTGTAAAACATTATTATACATGCACAGATAACAATATATCATGAATTACTACCATGTTTAGAAACATCATTGCTTTATTAGTGTTTTCATGCATAAATATCATTCAGGATATTTCGGACACATGAATATTGCATTAAAATCCATGTATGTTTCTTTTCTTGCTTAACAAATGCTTCGTATAACTGATGCAGCCTGTTTATGCATGTCTGATGCCACTTTTGGACTGTTTTTACAATCGAGAGCTAATCAGAACGCAGGCCCTGATTTACGAAGATAATGTAACAAATAAAAGCTACTAATTTACATGTTCAATATAAAATATACAGAAATATATTCCAAATATCTACTGTGGAAAAATATGTACACCCCTCAGTTTTGTAGCTGGTATTGCATCCATTTGGCAGAAATAACTTGACATTTGTTATAATTGTCTATCAGTCTCTTACATAGAAGTAAGAGTTTGATAATGTTTATATTCAAAATAAATGCTGTTCAAATAAATATTGGAGAGGAGAGGTTTCTTATATATATGGCCTGTTTCAAGTCCCCAAACAGCATTTCAGTTAGATTTTCTTTAGCTTTTTCTATTTGTTTAAGGCTTATGACCAAACCAGACCAGTTTACTGAGGTTTATATAAAGTGTGCCCTTCCAGTTTAATTTTCTACTAATTTGCACTTGATAAATGTAGGGGTGTACTTACTTTTTTCCAAACAAGAAATAGGTGTACAAATCATTACCAAATATCCATTCCAAGTGTTATTTGTTCATTTATATTGCCCTTTAATGCATTGCAATTGGTGAAATGCCAATCCAATATATAAAAAATGTTTGGGGTCAGTAAGATTTTTTTGAAAGAAATTAATACTTTTATTAAGCAAAAATGCATTAAATTGATCAAAAGTGTCAGTAAAGACATTTATCCATGGGTGTCGGAACCCACCCACTTTTTAAGACCAATGATATTGGACCCACCCACTTTTACCGTCTCTAATTCAGCGCATGTCTGTTCACCTACACCTAACCGATAAACATTTTATTATTAAACACACGGTACACTTTTCGAATATTTAATTTTTTTTTTTAAATAAATGCCTTTCCGGTCTGATAAGTGATGGGAAAAGAGAATAGAGCGAGTTCGGCAAAAGGCGGATTCGAACCTCGGGTCAATTGGCGTCAAAATTTTCTGCCATGTACCTTACCCCTACACTATTGCCACTGTAAAAAATTTGCCGTCTTCCGTAATTTTGTCTGGCCCAACCAGACGTTTAGTAAACAAGGCAAGCTATTTGCATTTAATGTAAATGGCATCTACTCTAGTAGATTTTTCTGGGGGAGGACCCACCCACATTTTTTTTTGCTTCCGACGCCCATGCATTTATCTATTTCAAATAAATGCTGTACTTTTGAACTTTCTATACTTCAAAGAACCCTGAACAAAATGTATCACAGTTTCCACAAAGATATTAAGCAGCACAACTGTTTTCAACATAATAATAAGAAATCTTTCTTGCACAGCAAATATTAGAATGATTTCTGAAGGATCATGTGACACTGAAGACTGGAATAAAATTCAGCTTCACAGGAATAAATTACATTTTAAAATATATTCAAATAGAAAACAGTTCTTTTACATTTCAATAATATTTCACAATATTACAGTTTTTACTGTATTTTGATCAAATAAATGCAGCCTTGGTGAGCATAAGAGACTTCTTTCAAAAATTTTTCATTTTCAAAAAATCTTACCAACTCCTTATTGCCAGCTTTTAAAAGGTAATACCTCACATGCAAACCTTTAGTAAATCAGGGCCTCAGTTTATGAACCATTAGTCCTCATTTACCCACTTGTTTTTTGCATAGCAAGTGATCTAAGGATCATTGTTTGCGCTGCAGCATGTAATAGTGTGTGGCATTTGCTGGTATATGTGTGTCAAGCAAGCTATTGTCTTCATTGGTCGCCGTGATTTTGCCAAGACATGTTCCTGGATCAACATCTTTTGTTGATCCTGGAACAACAATCCTGTCCAAAAACATAGTTCTAACTCTATCTGTACCTCTAAACCTTACCCTATCCATAACTTATCTCTAAAATCAGATGGAAATGATAGGTGAATAAGAATGGTGTAGAAGCCCCTAACCCTTGTTGTAAGTCTAAACTATCCCTAAACCTGTCCTTCAAATCTGAATTGTTGATTGGAATGCTGTTCCAGGATCAACAAGGATGTTGATCCAGGAACATGTTTTACTTGGTGAAATCACGTTCACCTGTCTTTCATCCGTCTCATACCACCAACATATTCAGATTTAGTAAACCGTCATGTGGCGTGGATATGTCCTACCAATACAGAGTGAGAAAGCTTGAACCTGAAAGACATTATGTTTGCATGCTTCCCACAGGAGAAGGAGGACAAGGCATTGCTGCAAGCAGAGGTGCAAAGTCTCAGGCAGAACAACCAGCGTTTGCAGGAAGAGTCCCAGAGTACCGTGGCGCGGCTCATTAAGGTCACCGAACTGCTCTGCAACGTCAACAAACCCTGCTAACATTGAAGGCCAAACCATGGCAGCAAGCAAGATCAACAGGCACATCTAAAGGCCAATGAAAATGTTAGCAAATCTAGCAAACAAAGCCCTAAAAACTTCTCAAGTGACAAGAACATTGACAAGCCTTACTCGAAAAGTGCACAACTGGTCAGCTAAAGTATTCTTACTCAAAATATACTTACTATAATTAACAAGTCATCCACTTCTCTTTTGCACCCTAAAAGGTTTTCAGGGCTAGATTTACACATAGTCCCATCACTGTGACAGCTTGTTAACAATGATAGCCTTCGGTGCAAGAACCAGTCTCATAGGAAACTTTTAAACATTACTATTTTGGAAGCATGCCCTTAACATCAGCTGATGTTGACAAGCAGTTCAAAAACATCTGACTATCCAAAAGTAATTATTTGCAACCCTCAGACCTGACATTAGAAGATATTTAGTGACATGTTCAAACTCATATTATACTTTAAGTATTTCTACCCTACATAGTGAACCGGATGGTCACAAACAAACTATCGTGTCCATATACCTAGCAATACATTCCACCTTACTTGTGTTGAAATGGCTTCAGGAGTTCCAGACCATGTACTTCAGTGTATATACGGTTTCTTACTAGAAGAAAATTATTAAAATGTCAGTGTGATTGTAACTCTCTATTAACCATCACAGTGTCAGAAATAGGTAGAACCTGATCTAACCTTTTCTCTGTTGGCAATGGGTAAAAGGCTGGCTTCTCACTTATCTCTAGAGTGAATATGCTAACGTAACAAGAGCGATGCGAACTGATGATGAAAATCATAAAATACGTGCATATTGGAAAACACATTTTTTTGTTTGTGACTACCCTTGTGAAAAAGAAGTGGGCTTAATTGTATTGAATGTGCACTTGAAGTGTACTTCAATACTTAAAAGTACATTTTTAAAAACCTGTACTTGCAGGTAATATAATATTACTGAAATAAAACGCTTTAACCGTATTTCAAAGACAATAGAAATCATTTTGAAATTACATATAAAGATATACTTAAGTGGGTCAAAAAGCACTTAAAGTTCAGCTAATTGCATTTAATATAAATTCAAACTATGATACATTCATTTTAATTGCAAATAAAAATAACATTTATTTCGCACTCAAGTATATTATTTTAAATTATATTATTTCTGTTATAAGTACTCTTTATAAAAATATGCTTTTTAAAAGTGTAATTTTTCACAAGGGACAAATCAAAATTGTGTTCTGTTTTAATCGACAGCATGTAATAGTTGTCAATAGAGCTTAAGTTGAAGCTGGAATATTCCTTGTTTTAGCACAAATAATTTGAGGCAAATCATTCCTGCTTTGAATAGCCATTTTAGAATTTAGACTCACTGGACACTTTTTTAATTGATCAAGGGTATTTTATGACGCATACCAGTGAAGAAAAATGATCATTTCATGCCTTTTCACAGTTGTTGAGCTGTGATTTTAGCGATGGCACAAAGTGTCTGTCATCTGAACTTTTACATTTCTGTGTGTGTGCGTGTTTTTTTTTAAGTCTTATGTCTGATCCCACTGAATCTGAATGAGCCTTGCAGACACCTGCTTGACATTTATTTGAGAAGAAAACAGTTCTTAGTGTTACGTTACGAAGGGAAGCAATGACTTAAAGTAATACATTTCTATTTATAAAGATTGCTGCCAATTTGATTTAAGTGTTTGCTGCTCACAAAGATTTAAGAGACAAGCCAGACCAGTTCTACTTTGTTCTCACACAAATTGCATAGAGTGCTTTACGCTGAATTGTGAGACAGCACATATTTATAAAATTGCTATTTTGTCTCTTTTATTTTCCATATTGCACCCAAATTTCACTCTTTACCTCACCTAAAGGTGCACTGAAATGTGACAAGAAGAAGAGCAAATTGACTGGACTCTTGCCTGCACACACTCGTAAAACAAGCCGGACTAAATGAATCAAAATGTTAAATATCCATACGTCATACATGTCTTCTCCCCTTCAAATGTTGAGGTTTTTTATTTTAGAGTCACTGTGATAACCTGGTACCAGCAGATTCTGATGTATTACAATGAAATTATAAATCTATATCTTTATTCCTCTCTGTTAAGAAATGTAGAGCCAAAATAAGTGTTACTTCCCTCTGATGTGTGTGTCTATATCCAGATGGAGCTGGAGTTTGCTGATTAGTTGTTGCCATTAGTGGAGAATTTGTTGAGTTTGATGAATGCAGCGCGATTATTGTTCCAGACAGGAAGAACACTGATGCAGCTTTTATGCAATCAGTAATGCATTTTGTGGGGTTTACTTAGCAAAAGAGCAATGTAAAAGAACTATTTCCTGTTCATCTGTGTGCGACATAGTCTTTTAGATCGTAGGAGGCTGTGAAAGCACGCGAGTGCAACAAGCAATTTCTAAGCCACCTTCTGTATCTGTGTATGTATTTATAAAAATGTAATAACTTATTAATCTTGAAAATGTGGATGTTATTGCTAGATATGTATATTTGAACTGGAAGGGAAGAGATGCAAATTTGTGATCCAATGAATGTTTAATTTAATTTTATTTTATTTTAAATTGTAAGAGTATAAAGGCATGACATGATAGCAGGTCATATTTTGATTTACTGGAATAATAACAACAACTATTTTCCGTAGTGGAAAACTACTCTCTGAAATTACACTGGAAACAAACTCAAAGGGACAGTGAGAGTTACAACCGAGGCTGCTTGAAAAATTGTGTGACATTCCATCTTTTCATGTTTTTAATAATTTTATCATTATTTTTTTATTGTATTATAAATGTACTTTTTGTTCGATACTGAAATGTTAACTCTTAACTGCTGTGGTTTCCAGTTTCATTGTTATTAATGATTGGATCAGGACACTTTATCAGTGTAAAACAAATCAAAACAAATGCATTTAGACTAAATTACTCTCAGACACGTGTGACTTGAAATTCTTAAATGCATTTTAAAGGGACGTGTTTTGTAAATGTAAAATTAATCCCTATCTTTTTTTTTTTTATGGTATGGTATTTTATGGAGCCATAAATGCTTTTCATCGCTTACTGTTTGATTTATGTATTAATGATGCACTTCTGTTGTTTACAAAATGTTCCTTTTGATTTAAATGTGATATTTGTATATGCACTGAAACATCTGTAAGGACTTTTAAAGTACAGCCTGCTTTCACTGGAACAAAGCCACAGTCACTCCAGGGAATGAAGCCATGCAAATCATGCAGATAAACTAGCATGGTCTGCTGGAAATTTGTGAGTGGATTGTTGTAGTGCCAAATTTTGTATTGTTCCACTACCAACAACTGTGGTATTTACAGACTGTACAATTAAAAGACTCTTACATCTGAACCACTCCTAAGAATGTGCATTTTCCACTGTTAGCCAAACATTCCTTGATGTGTTGCTTTTTTATGTCTTGTTGCTAGCCATGTCATGCCCATGGACAGATTTACAGATTAAGCTTAGTCCATATTAGTAGTTACTACACTGATGTCAATGACTGTTCTAAATTGCCAAACCTGCCAACAAATAGCATTATATCTACAAATCCCATAAATAATCAGCTCCTGAAACAGAATCACTAGTTAGCAGGCACTTTTATAAATAAGTATTGTCACATTAAAAGTGAAAAAATGTAGATGTATGGCAAACCACAAACCCACACACTATGCACACTGGTCTGTGAAATCCGGAAAGAATTATGACTGGACCAACAGGAATATGCCATCCAGTCAAAACATAATAAGAAACGGTATGGTGATCACTGAAACTATACTTGTTTCTTTTAACTAATATGGATTGATCAAGCATTGTATATGTGAACCTGAGGGATCCTGGCAATAAAAACTGAACTTGTTTCTGTACAAGCTGGTGTCTGAAATTTCAAATCTTCAGATCAAATATTATATCAAGTATTGTCATTGAACTCATAAAACATTTTCTATATTTTTGTTTCACATCAACACATTCTTTTTACACACTGAAGGATAAGTTCAAAAATTGTACTGTAGTAAATAAGAGCATGCAACTCTAAACCTTTTATGGTCTATTTAAAGGTACACCATAACTTTTAACTCAAAATGAACAAAATTTAAATCATCAATCCTCATTCCAAAACTTTTTTTTTTGTTTTAACCTGATTCACTATGGTACGCCTATTATAAGCGTTTATATTTTAGACCGGACGGGATGGTTTTTGCAGGAAATTAGTAAATATCACTCACCCTTGCGTGTCTCGTCATATCCGTAAATAGAGAAAAGTTACTCAGGCTGCTTTGAGTAAGCATATGGTGTGGGAGTGGCATAGGTTGGGTTATGCCAGCAAGGTTGACATGGAGCATGATAAATCTCAGACCTCCTGGAATTAAAAAAAAACACTGAATAGAGGAGAGTCTTGGCAAAAAGAGAACGTGACAGAGCTTGTAGTAATAAAATAAAATTTGCAAAGATTTCAAACAAACTTCTTTCACGTTGTCATTATGGGGTATTGTTTGTAGAATAGAGGGGGGAAAAAATAATGAATTTAATCAATTTTGTAATAAGGCTGTAACATAGCAAAATGTGGAAAAAGTGAAGCACTGTGAATACTTTTCGGATGCACTGTATCTCTTAAGCCTAGTAGTGAATGTTTTATGAGCAGTAGGATAATCTCCCTCTTTTTTTAATTATGAGAAAAAACCGTATTCATCCGCACAGTCACACAGAGCCGAAGCACAACCAAAATGTTTTTCCACAAAAAGCATGACATTTTGTTTTTTTAATCGCTAGAGGGCCAAAAGGTAAAGTTTTACCCTTGTAATATTTCTTTAATTTTGTATAGCTAGTCAAAGGATGATGACAATGATAGTAATGTTTTTCAACGAAGTGATTTGTAGTGATTACTCGCTGATTACTCAGTTGCATGCTCAGAATATATCACTTTAAAATTCACTGTTTATATCCTTTTTGACCACTGCAGAGCACCGTACGGTTGAGCTTCGCTGTAATTTGGATGCATTTTAAAGATCTAGACTTTTATTACTGAAATGCTGGCAAGTATTTACAAGAGCAATATATTTCATCACCGCTCAAAAAATAAAAAGAAACGCACGTAAACATTTGAAATGGGCCGTTATTACGGCAGCAATTATATGTTAAAATAACCAAGCAGCATTATGTGTTTACCTCATGTAAATAGCAGGGTTGCCAACTTTTAAATTCAGGTTGGAGTGAGATTTTTTTTTTTTTTTTTTTTGTATTTTATCTCAAAATAAAGGATGTCATTTTATTCCACATGGAAATGAGCGGAAATAAGTTAATACAGCCTCCTATTTCAGGGTTGCCAACTCTCACGCATTTGGCATTAGACGCACGCTTTCAGGCTCTGTCTCACGCTCTCACTCTGCCCAATTAAATCTCACGCCAAATTGCCAAACCTGCTTTTGATATGAAACAAAGTCTAAGCTTTTACATTTTTTAAGTTTTAATGCGAAATTCGAACAATAAATACCGTTTTGGCGCACTTAATGTGGTATAGCAGTTAAAGCCAGAGCGGTTGAAAAACAGAGTTGCGACCGGTTGCGACATGCTTTCATCTCCCTGCGGCGCGCGCGGTCACGTGGTTCATGGAGCTCTCAATAGTTCTAAACAAACCAGCGCTGTCAATACATTTGAATAGACAACAGCTTCACTATACAGGTATTTGCAGCAATTTTTGGTAAACAGTACAGCATAGTGTGCATTGATTATTACGTCAACCACACTTACAGTATCATTTTATTATGGAGAATGATGGAGATGCAACATTGTTAACATTAATGTTAATGTTTTTCTTGTATTTAGCCCTCAGGTATTCCTTACTAATTGGTCACACTCATACTCGTTGGTGGTCAAATGTGACCATACACCTTAACTATTTTTCAATTAAATAAATGTTCTATATTTTAGTTCAATAATATTTATTGAATAGATCTTTTGGTACTAAATACTATTTGTGCAATAATTATGATTACACTTAAAATATTTTTCTTCTAATATTTGTATTATTTATATTACAATTAGTGTAGTAATTAAGGTTAAAATAGAGAATTCCAATGCAAAGAGGCAAAATAGTCATTTTGTGGCTGGAAAAATAATAATTTTCATTTGTAATGTCATTACCACTAGGTGCCTGTATGGCTCTTTAATAAATATACATGTAGGCCTATCTAGTCTAGTTGCTCAAAAAAGTATTGCAGATCATAACTGCATACCTATTTTTAGGTTTTGCATTTGAATAAATATTAAGACATGATCAAACACTAGATTTGTTTAAATGTTACATTTTAAAACGTTAATAACTTACATCCTAATATTTTTAATGATTCTTATATAAGCACACACAAGTGAATATTAATGAATGCGAGCAAATATAATTTAACCAAAGAAGTTTAAAATAGTGCTAAAAAGGCAACATATGTATACATATACATATGAATTGATAATGAATCAAGATCGAAATCGATATTTGTGCCAAATATCACTTCGTTGAAAAACATTACTATCATTGTCATCATCCTTTGACTAGCTATACAAAATTAAAGAAATATTACAAGGGTGAAACTTTACCTTTTGGCCCTCTAGCGATTAAAAAAACAAAATGTCATGCTTTTTGTGAAAAAACATTTTGGTTGTGCTTCGGCTCTGCGTGACTGTGCGGATGAATACGGTTTTTTCTCATAATTAAAAAAAAGAGGGAGATTATCCTACTGCTCATAAAACATTCACTACTAGGCTTAAGAGATACAGTGCATCCGGAAAGTATTCACAGTGCTTCACTTTTTCCACATTTTGTTATGTTACAGCCTTATTCCAAAATGGATTAAATTCATTATTTTTTTCCTCTATTCTACAAACAATACCCCATGATGATAACGTGAAAGAAGTTTGTTTGAAATCTTTGCAAATTTGATTTTATTACTACAAGCTCTGTGCTACAAGCTAAATAGTGCTAAAAAGGTAACATATGTATACATATACATATGAATTGATACTGAATCAAGATCGAAATCGATCTGAGTACAGAATCGAGAACCGTTTCTTTCGGACACGTTCGATACTGAGAACCGATGAGCTGAGATACTGAGCATGCGTGATAGCGTCGTCTGAACCGAACGGACAACTGATGCTGTGCTGATAATATGAGCACGGGTGAACCGAGGACTTGTGTAAATTTATGTCAATGTAAATTTATTTAATCTGTGTAAAACATCCGCGTTTGCACGACAGTGGCTGTATTGAGTGCTTTTGCAAAACGTAAATGTAAGAAACTTATCCAAGATGATGATGACGATGATTATTATTATTATACTAAGTTATGATTACAAATTACATTATATGAATGTATTTGAGTGTATTTTCATCCGCCGGGATGATAGAATTGACGTCATTACGTGAGGACGTAAAAGAACCGGTGAACCGGTTTTTTTAACCGGTTCATTGAAACGAACTGTCCGAAAGAACCGGTTCACGGAAAAGAACCGGACTTCCCATCACTAATACAATTCTCAAACGAAGTTTAGTGATCAAGGAATCTCAGGTGAGTCAATACAGGCAGGTTAACAACACACTCTATACATAGACGAGACTGAGACTGAAACAGGAGAACTAAAATAGGGAACACAAACGAGATGAATACACACAGCTGACACAGATGAACTCATAATGACGGTGACCATGGAGACAGACGAGTGGTGGGAAACTGGAACAAAGGAACATGTCAAACACAAGCAAACAGACTGAACGTGACAGGTGCGCATGATCACAAAACTCACTCCTCCACCGTGAATGCACGGGTTTTATCACTGAGGTGGCATGTAAATTTATTTTTACGGACTTCCACGTGAGAAACAGTTACCTTCCGAAGAGGGCTTATGTCAACACTGTCAATGCCGAAATAAATCTGCAGCAGTCAGGTGGTACAAGAGCTCTATAAGTTGTTTACGTTCATTATTATTGTAATGTTGTGCTTTGAGACGTGAGATAAGTTAACGCCATCTCTTGTGACGCTTTGCAAACTCTGCTGTGCGCATTCATGTGTTTTGAAGAAGACGTTTTTTTGGTTAGCGCTCTGAAGGGAGGGTGGGATATTATGCTTTCAAAGCTAGCTTGCTACTGCTAGCCTCTCTGAAAATTACCTATCCTACCTTTAAGCTGGATGAGAGCAGATCGCTATTATCATCAATTATCAAAAGAGATATCCGTTATCGGTTTTAAGGTAGTCACATACTAGGTAGTCACATACTAACTATTCACATTAATGTAATACTGATTGTATTGTTTACATTTCAAGAGTCCACGTCACAATGCAGTTTCTCACACACACTTCTACCGTGGGTGAAAATACACCTGATATGCATGAATAATAATAATTAATAAATCAACTAAACAATTACATTTGCAAAATAACAATTTGCTCAAATAGTGCTAGTAAACATTCATTTCCAAATGCACAAACATAAAATTTGAAAAGTTAAAAAAGGTTGTAATTAACTGAAAACAGTATATTCATAATTTGTACAATACAATTAAAATGTATTAAAAATATTTGTTAAATACAGTTTTATTTATCATATGTTCTCATATTTATTTTGTTTTTGTAGTGTCATCATTTTGTTATAAGGAGCCCAGCCTGAACCCTGCACACTCTCCAGCATCCATGAGTTTCCTATGCTTCCTGACATGGCCATGGAGTTCATCCCCAGATGTTTGAGCTTCCTGTCTCTCCTGAACTTCCTGTTTTTGAGGGACATCATAAGCTCATATTTGCTAAGTTTAAAGTATAGAACTAGAGGTTGGCATGACATTCCACCAAAAAGAAGCAGAGAGAGTGAAGGTTTTGGAAAGTGACTTTGTGCTGCTAGTTTACCAGATGCCGCTAGTTCACTAACCTTAAATGCCATGATGAAATTTGGTGGCCTTTCAGTTCATTTGGTGGCCATATTTGCAGTGCCTCTGGGCAGCTACTTCAGGGATCCAAGACCAAGTTCTATCTACCCAGCAAGCATTTTTGCCTTTTAAAAGAGGCAAAATTTGGGCTGTCAGTGAAAATTTAATAGACGTCTAGCCAGCCCAAGAATAGACTAGTCATCTAGAACATGAACATGAGAAAATGAAACCAAACACCTTGTAATCACTGTTGACTTTGCTTACATGATGGAATATCATACATCTCCCAAGTTATCTTGGCAAAAACTACATGTAACCAAATTCAAGGTTATATTGGCTAGAAGTAGTTTACTCATAGCTGGACTAGCGGGTCTATAGTTAACCGAGACTGTGAAATGACGGCTGTTGTTTGCTGGGTACTTGAATCGGGAAATCCTGAAATCTCAAATACTTTCCAAACTCAAATAACATATTTCAAACCAGCAACAAAATATGACATGAACTACCCATAAATGTTGTTTCTTGTGCTCAAATTGCACTTTAAAGGCTTATATTTAAGGTTGGTCCAGGCAGTGCACATGTGTGGTCTTAAGCGCAAGTCTCAGAACACTGACTGTTTCTCTGACTTTTTCTCTTATTTAGAAAGCGGTACTTATTCCACCATATTTCTCGTAGCACTTTTCCCCATTCAAAGTAATATGTGTGCACCGTCTTTGTACAGTCTATCTAAAGTTCCAGTTGCTGTCCAAAAGGCCAGCATCAGAAGCAGGGAATAGAGTGCGACAGAGATAAAGTTGACGTGTGACGCTGCCATGTTCTGGCTCATAGTTGTGCTGGCTGGGAGGCCGGCCAATAGTGCATTGCAGTAGTTCAGTCCTGAAAGGACAAGAGCTTGGATCTCCAAGGATCTGCACAGTGTTCTCCAACATTCTTTACCTGGTTTTGTAAGCATTAACCTTCACGACTAGGCCATTTTTGTCTTGTTGAAATATAATTAGTAAAGCTTAACTGGACATCAAACACTACCAACAGAGTCATTGCTCTTCTGGTTGGCATTAGTGATGTAGAACACAAACAGGCCAACTTTAAAGACCTTTTCTAAACAGTATTCAAAGACATTCACTCTTTTGTTTTTATGTACTTTTGGACTGTTTATGACAACAATACTCTGGGTTTCGTCTGTATTTAACTTGTGTACTGTGGGATATCTTCCAGAACTTGGACAAGAAACATGCCTCTGACTCTGTGCTTAAGTTGTGGCTTATCAGGTTTGAGGCACCAGTGCTCTGTAAATACTAGAGTTGTGTTTGTTGGGAACTAAAATATTCCAAAGGCCCCTAGAAGAACACTGAAACATGACGCACCATTTTAAGAGTAGCGATGTTGATTGGTGGTGTCGTTTGGTCTTTTTCACTGCACAATGGAAAGTATTTTGGCATTAAGCATGTCTCATCGTAGTATCTCTTTAATTTAGCTACTAATTTTAAATCTAAGCTGCATGATCAAATAGTAAAATAAACGTTAGACCAAAATATTATCATATGATATCGCCCGAGAACAAAATGCACACAGTAAATGTCGCCATCTGGTGTTGAACATCGGTATAAAGTTTACTTAACAGTGCCTTTAAAGTTGTGTTGCTTCCATGTCGATTAGTTGTAAAGATATGCAGTATGCTAGTGAAAACTGAAACCAAATTTTCTTAATGTTACAAGGCCACTGGCCCTCGAGTGTATCGTTGTGCCAAATTTAAATGTACAAAAACGAAATGCAACTGCAAAACAAGGTTTCCTAAAGGTAGGCTACTAAGAATAGATTGAACGCGTAAACGCAATTGCCTCTCTCAGATATGCTTTACACTACCAGTAAATGTTTGGGCTACACCACCTATTTGTACACCCATGTGAAAAAGTACACTTATTTTGTAATATAGTTTAAAAGAATAGTATAATATACTTAAGAATAAGCCTAAGTGTGAATAAGAACACTTAATTGGACACTTTATTGCATTGTAATTAAAGGAAAATGTATTATAGTTTAAATTTATATTAAATGCATTAGCTTAAGAATGCTTTTTTGACACCCTTAAATGTGACTTATGTATTTAATATATATAAAATGTATAATCCACAAGTACAGTTTTAAAATATATTTCTAAGATTTTAAGTAGGCCACACTACAAGTGCATATTAGGCTAAATACAATTAAGTGCACTCACAAGGGTCACACGTCATCAGCATGAATCTTTGAATAAGATGAATAGAAGGTTTTATAATGCTTGTAGATCTGAGCAATGGACTCATACGAGTCTTTCGCCTCCTAGTGTTTTCTTATTGGTCGTCTACGACGTTATAAGACGACTATTGTGGAAAGAGCCGCCCTCAAGTGGCAGCGGTGTGATTTGTCTGTGTGTGTGTGTGTGTGTGTGAGAGAGAGAGAGACAGAAAAAGAGAGAGGGAGAAAAAGAGGGTACCATTTACAACGACCTTTTCAAATCCAATGGCATGTGAGCGCATTTGTGCGCTTTGAAGCAGATGATACCTGAGCATATACCGAACAGGTCTGCGCGTAAAGGTTGGCGCTGCGATGCTTCTAAATAGTTTGAAACAGCGCCGTGTTAACTGCGATGAAGGCAATTGAAAAGTTTAGTAATAAGGTAGTTCTCAGTCCCGGCTTACAACAGGAGGAATCTGCGGCTGCGGCGATCATGTTCTGACTCAAAGGTGCCGAACAGACGGAGCGGAATGAAGTCGGTGATATGGAGCGCCAGACGGCGGCCGTTCCTGCGCTTCTGCTGCTGTGCATTCGGGTTTCTCGTGGTTGTGTGGGTCGCACAGGTCCTGCAACTGACAGGTTAGGACAATCACAGATAAAACATTCATTAGTTTAACACGATCCATCCCATGGTTATGCTTTTATTCGTAACAAGCATTTTCAGTGTTTTTTCTTTTTTTTTTCTCTCATCTGTGTCTCCGCATCAATATGACAGCATGATTTCTGCACATAACAGAAATGGAATAGAGCAAATTATCCTTCTTTACTATAGCTATAAGATCACAGTTTTTATTGTTTATACAGTTAAAAATAGCCTGATAATTTAGCATAAATGGTTTTCATAAAGCAGCACTTAGCTACTATTTGAAATGTATTAGTATTTTTTCTTATTCTGTCTTGTGCTGCAAGTAAAACCCCCTTCACACCTGTGTACAGCACCACTGAAAGGTGGTTTCCCATGCTCAGTCCAATCACCATATAGCCTATAGTGTTAGAGGAAGAGAGAGACAGACAGATGCATATAAATTATCACACCTCAATCGAATTCTTTTGCTGCCTTAAGGGTACAGAAAGTTCCAAACCATCCTCATCCTAGAGATTCACCTATCCAGGGCATTGGCTGAAAATAATTACTTTACTTCTTATAGTGCTATAGTGTTTGTACAGCTGGTGCACATGATGGTGACCCACTCCCATGTCCAATAAAAAAAAAAATATATGTATATATATTTCTAGAAATATATTATGGTTGGAGTCCTTATCTCATGAAAGTCATTTTAATGTTATTTCTTAAACATGTTGTTCATTCCTTTGTGTAAAAACATGTATTATCAAAACCAATACTTGTTTTATCGGGCATCTGATTATCCTTTTAAAGTACCAAATAAAAAGAGCATATTTGTAAATATACATAGAACATATCAACCCCTGCTTTTACAACCAAGCTTCTCTTTAATGACAAATCAGTGCTTGTGCTTTATCTAGTATTTATCAATTTCTTGAACCATTCAAAAAAGAAATTAGCTTTTTATTTGAACTTAAGCTCCTTTGAGGCTGTCTGAATGAACAATGGTTTGCAAACATGTATTTGTGGCAGATGAGTTTGTAAACACAACATTAACATTAGAATTGAAGGAACCAACAGCACTAAAATCAATGAAAGGTTTATTCCTGGTCAGCTTGCTAACATTTGACATGCTTTCATGATTCAAATCACTTAAATGAAACTGCTGAACTTTATGATTGATCAGTTGTATAAACTTTTCATCAAATATGATCTTTTCTTGACAGATGACTACATTATTTAGTTGACCAATGAAATTGGCTGAGGCAAGGTTTGAGCTTAACTAGTTTGGGGGGGAAATCATATGACAAACTTGTACAATGGCACATAATTACGTATATTGTACTTGTACATAATTACTTCTATTGTCTTTTGAAAAAATGGTTAAAGTGTAGCTACTGTTCAATGTACTGATAAGCATTTACGCCAGACTAAAATATACTTTATTGCCATTTCTATTGAAACGTGTATGTCATGTAATGATGGAGGTGCAGCTTAAAATAAATTAACTTTAATATTTAATCTAATATTTAATAGCACACTACAGTTAAACTTGTAATCATGTAGCCTACTTTACACATGCTTTATGTTCAACACATTAAAATAAATGTATTTCTTTAAAGCAAGACAAAATATGCTTTAATGGTGTACTTTATTGATGTACTAATTAAAAGTAAAACTTTTAATTTGAAATCATTACAAAGTTCACTTTTTAAAAGTGTGTTAAGAAACAGTCATGAAAGTGTTCTCTCTTTAAGTACACATAAGCGGCCTTTTATTTCATTAATATATCATCAGTTTTTAATAATATACATTTACGACTTGAAGTACACTACAAGTGCACATGCAATACAATTAAGCTCACTTTTTCACAAGGGAGAGTAATGACATATAGACAGATGGTCACTTTCAGTCTACAGTAGTTTGTACGAGTTGAAAAAACAGTCTACTTACAGTAAATGTACTTATATAATCGACTGATTTGACATTTCTTGAATGAAGCTGCAGGCTTATACCTTTACTGACAAACAGACCAAACCAGGACAACAAACTGCTCCAACTTGCAGTGGTCACATCGATCTTCGTGTGTGGCATCAGTTGTTTCATTTTTATGTTTTGTGATGACAGAGAGGACGCTTCTGCAGCAGAGGAGACGATTTTACCCATATATAGCGTCCCAAAATGAAAGCTGAAAAAAAATATGCCCTACACAAAGAGAGCAGGAGAGACCGTCTGATAAGAAAATCAGTTGGTGAGAGCAACATTGCAGCAGTCTCTTTAAAACACAGAAGACAAAGCATAGAAGTCACTTGTATGTGGATCCATGTTCAATGTTTTCTTTATATTTAAGTTCAACATAAGTTATAACCATTCATTGACACAACCAGCCCCGTTTCTGTCATGGGTGCTTACAATGAATTGCACGACGATGGAGTTTAACAAACATAAACAGTCTTTAGTAGTAAATCCAACAAGGAACACGCAGGAGAACACAATGAAAACAAAGAACCTATAAATACATATGAAATATAAAAACAATTTCATTAGATGACTTGAATAGCTCTATTTGGAAAGAATTAATCATTCTAGCATTTAGGTGATTTTGGGGGGTGAATCTGCAAATTACAAAGCATAGATAAATACAATAGAGCAAAGATACAAATGAAATAAAAAGTGCTTTGTTTTTCAGTAAGTCTAACAGTATTCAGGTACAGAAATTGTAAAATAACACTGCATAGTCTTTACTGTATAAATTAAATATAATTAATCTTTGTTAAAGCTACAAAAGTGATTTTCTCTTTTTTTGCTGTTTGATTACCATAAATGACACAGACAGCAGCAGGATTCTTAGGCTGCTGTCACTTTAAGGCCGAATGCATGGATCCAATATAATGATACTCATCCGTTTTCTTTCTCAGTTATTTATGTTTTTGTAAGCCATAAGCGACTGTGTTTACGAAGATACTCACAGAGATGGGCATTTTGACATAATTTTGTGTGTATGTGTCCGTTCAAGCACAAATTGATGCGGAGGAGAACAGAATTCGGTGTTTGCATGCTGTCTAGGCTGCACGTCTTCTTGTGCTCAAATAGTTTAAAATTGCTTGAATATTTAAACTGACAGGACCTAAAACACGTGCAAGTGATAAACTTGCGCTCTATGATGGCTAAACTTTGCAATTAATTCGAGAATCATGTGCGTTTCGAACCGTGGTGCCTGCCTGGTCCGTACACATCATACGATCCCTATACTTGACATCGCACATCCTGCAATGTAACTATATCGCAGATTCGCACATCACGATATCGATGCTAAAACGATATATCACGCAACCCTAAAACCCACTAGGGAAACAGACGGGCAGACAGACAGGGAAAACCAAACACAACTAAAACACAAACAAACTGAACATAAACCTGACAGTTTCCTGCTGATGAAGCTTGTAATTTAAATTCTCAGCATGTCACAGTGCACTGATAATCTCTTCTGGTTTTAAATTCTTCCTTTAGTTTAATTCCTTTTTTCTTTTCTTAAAAACCAACAATAAATACAGTCCATAACACAATTTAAATGCAAATGAGCTTCTGGAGCCCCCTTTCAAGAAGAGGGCGGAGCTTCAAGAGCTCCTGTTAGCAGCTCCGATTACCTCATGTCAGAAACTGTTCAGACTTTTATGTTCAAACTGGAGTCGGACAATAATGGAGAGACTCAAGAAGAAGTGACAACATGTAGAATGCAACAGGACGTTTCTGAATGGTTAGTTGATGAATTTATGTAGCTGATGTGGAGTTAACTATCTTCAAGTCATTGATTAGCATATTCTGTCATGATAATCTATAAATCGCACGTGTGGGAACTGTTGTAAAATGCCTACAGAGCCAGAGAATATATGCTGCTGCATGAGGATAGAACAGGTATAGTTTAGTTTAGTTACGGTTATAACTTATGTCATCTTGCTTTTATGACATGCTATTGCATTGTGTTTCATACTGTATTGCAATAAATGTGAAAAGACGTATGTGACGGCTTGAGCAGACTCCTAAATGTGCTCTACTACAACAACACTTCCTCGACTCAACATGGCCTTTGTTGCATGTTCCCGGGGGCAGGGTTTATGTAAATTTTAGGGTTAGTGATGTCACTAACCCGTGAAGAAGCTTGTTGTAGTCCCTACCAGCCATTTGTTGTAGTTCTTAAAAAGCGATTTCTTTAAAAGAAAATATCTCCCTTTGTTTTGAACTTTGAGCGTCGTAACTTTGCAGATGTTGTTTATGCTCAAACAGCAACATTACATACTAACTTAAGTTAAAAAAAGTGAAATCATAATCAACCACCCCTTTAAATAAATTTAAAAACATTTTCGGAAATATTTTACATTGCATGTGTAATATTCACAAAGCTGCCTATATTTTTTACAACTATGTGGTACTTGTAAGCAAGCTAGGAACTGACGTCTTTGGTCATTCATGCAATTTTGCATTTTGACCTAGGCATGCAGACCTGGGGTTTCCCAAAGGCATCGTTAGCCAACTATGGTCCGCATGTTCCAACATATCTGAACAATTTTGCCTTTCCCGAAACCATAGTTCCAATGAACATCTGCAAACAGTGTCGCAAACTTACGTGGTTGGAACTACAGCTCTAGAGCTGGTTGAAAGCATAGTTTCTTGTTAAAATGACGTGGACTTAAATAGATTGTACTCTTGGGCACAATAAGCAAGCATTGAATAAATTCAATAAACATTCAGGACATTCTATATCATGGGTGCCCAATCCTGTTCCTGGAGATCTATCTACCTGCAGATTTCAGATCCAACCCTGATTCAACACACCTGTCTGTAATTATCAAGTGTCTTAATTAGCTGGTTCAATTGCATTTGATAAGAGTTGGAGCTGAACTTTACAGGTAGGTAGATCTTCAGGAACATGATTGGGCACCCCTGTTCTATATCTTTCATCTCATTTAAATATATACGTTTTAATCTATATATTTTAGTGTGTCAACAATCAGCGCCATTTTTGAGGAGTGCACATTATTTAAATGCGTAAAGTAACCCCGGAGTATTATGTATAAGGGAACCCGCAATGAATCAAACGTCAAATAAAGCAAAACGACAAGGAACAAAAACTGTGAAGTAGTCCTCAGTTAGTTACAGCAGCATGTCAGAAAAATTACGTTGTGGAGAAAGCTGCTGACTGAATGAACCCTTAGTAAATGCACACCAAATACTGCACGGTTTCGAGGAAAAGTCGTGACTAGCTAGTTCGTTTTTACAATGATGCATCGTACTATGGTAGTTAAGCGGTGAGTTACGTCGTTGTACGGAAAACACACCCCTGGATGTGTTGCCTGTTGCATCCATTGGTGGAATAAAGTATGCATATAAGCTTTCTATCCTCCTTCCTTTGGTTCAGATGAGGATGAGAGGTTGCTCTGTTTAGTTGGGACATTGAGGCTTCTAGGCTTGGTCTGAATGTTTTTTGGAGGATATTTGCCTAATAGGAGACTGGGTGTCTAATCTTCCTTTTGCCAGGGTCTGTAGCCTGAATGTTTCATCCGTGGCTTCCCAGATCTTATCTATGAAGCCAGACGATTATGATCTCATGGTGATTCTCACACAAAACTCAAATATTTAATTCACTTTTTTTTAAATGTAAAAATCCATGATTTTTGAGTGCAAATCGCCATTGAGACAAGAGAGTGCGGTGTAAACTACCTTGTTTAAATGATTTAATTTCCAGTGTATTTATTACTCTGTTATTGTAACAGTTATGTTCAGTTAGTTTCTGTTTTCATGCACTTTTAGTTTGTTATTTTCAGTTACATGTGTTCCTTCCTTTGTTCAGTTTTTAGTTCATGTGCGTTCCCTTTGAGTTTGTCTGGTCATGTTGTCAGTTATGCGTGTGAAAACTACTGCCTGTTGGGATCGCTACCTGTTTGGATTATTATTAGTAAACTTTGTGTTGGAACTTTATTCACTTGTGTCTTCATATGTCTGCCTGCACACGTGTGTAACAGTTACAAAGCTACAAGTGAAAGTACCTTTCTGAAAAAGTAGTTAGTTACTCTTTGATAGAGTAGCTAACTGCATTGAAATTACTTAATGAGGGTTTTTTTTTTTAGCAATGTTGCTAACAGATTGCAAATAACTAAGTTAATTATTTGTAAGTGAACACAATGCAATACAATTATGATTTCAAAGAGTATTGTTTTATTTCGTAAACTACCCAAAGATACACACATTACACAAAATAACAAAATTCAGATTCCGTCAGATTTTACCTGAGACAGTCACATGCCTCGTGAAATACTGAACTGGACTTAAAGAGACTAACGGAGAGTAAAGAAAACTTCTTACTGAATAACAACATAACAAAAGTAAAAATGAGAAAATTAATACTAATAATGATTATAATTATCGTCATAGAAATTTGACATACAGTAGTGCAGACTAGTGATTTAATTTAAAATGCTTATTAGTATTACTCACTTGTATGTGTGTCTTTAAATGTTTTATGTATTCTTAAAGTATTATATATAACCCTGGCTCATACTGCAGTTTTGTCACACTGTTGTGTTTTCTTGCTGCCAAGGGAAATCTAAACAAAATGGTTGTGGTTATACACTATGTGTGTCAAGACGCACACTTGTGCGGTTGAGCTTGAAGTGCCTTCTGATGCTGAATGTTTTTACTCATGCATACTTGCTCACAAATACCTTTTTTGGTTTATCTGATAGATTTGTGTTAAAGTAAATGTTTTCATTAGCATTGTTGACTGTTGAAATGACAGTTTGCAGACATAAAAGTAAACTTTTGTACATGTTTGGTTGTGAAAGGTGTATAAGTGAATTAATTTCTTGTGTCTTTACAGAGGTGAAGTCTTCGCGGCCAGAAACTGACTTTCCCAGACGCAGGGTCTTGCAGTATGGAATTGACAATCAAACAGTTGACACCCCCAGAGCAGGTGGGAATCAAGCATTTTACAGTATTTGCATTTCATAAAAATTTTAAATCTTGAATTTATAATATATGTTTATATTTTATAGTACACTATTCATTGAGAGTTTTCATGGTAATTTATACAAACTACTGAGAGTAAATATTTGTTTTTCCCAAAGGCTTGAAAGATATACAACATTTACACAGTAAATCTATTTGTTCATGTGTGTATCTCTAGGCTACTATGGTTGCATGGAGCATATTCTCTAAATTCTGCTTGTGAAAAAAAAGTATGCTTCATTGTATTGAAGGTGCACTAGTCCTAACCCTATAGTAAATACATGTTGTTAATTAATATTACTCAGTACTTAAATGTATAATTATACTGTTACAAGGACACCTTAAAATAAAGTGTAACCCTGCTTCTATATAGATAATAATGATAGCCTATAGATCGCCCTTTCTCTCTGTTTTTTTTTTGCTGTTTTTACAATAACTCATCAACAGCACTTTTTTTTATTCCTCAAGTGAACTTTTTGCCTGAATGTGATTAGATTCACTGTTTTGGACTGCCGTCTTGAACTTGAAAACGCGTCCAGTGTGCATCCTATTTGAAGTAAGGTTAAGGTTTACCATGGGGTTTAAGTTTCCTGAACAGCTTTTAAGAAAGTCATTGTGTAAGTTAACGTTAGATAGTTAGATATTTTGCTCCAACAGACAGTTAATCAGATATGAGAAATAAGAGTTCCAAATTTAGCGTACATTGTTTACATTATGTTTACATCTGTGCTAGTAATACACACATTGCCATTGTAGTGCCGTAAGTTACGGTATAGGAATTTAGCTAATGTGGGGTAATGTGAAATAAACCTTTTGGACCACACTATCTGCCACATTGAAGAACTCGTAGTTCACTTCTACCTCTAATCAGCAATTATTGGATTAATTCATGCTTTTTGATGCCAGGTTAGGGTTAGACACTAATTTTCTTTTATGGTCTATGGACCCCCTGAAGTAGCCTTGGCCACCCCATGTATAAAACTCTAGTCGCACCACTGCTGCAAGAATATCTTTTTTTAAAGAAATATACTCTTAAGCTTTGAAGTACACTACAAGTGCACATTCAATACATTTAAGCACACTTTATTTCACAAGTGCAGTCTTCAAATCAGGGGTGACAGGGATAAAGTGGACCATAAGACTATCAAACTAGATCTTTTGATATAGAGAATCTGATTTCCCCAGTGAATATGTCAAATCAAAGTGTGTTAGCACAAATGCCATGAGCTATTGACTCCATCTCTGAGACTACATTCGTTTACTTCACGTCATTTTAAGGGTCTGATCAGGTTGAAATAGCTCTTTAAGGTAACAATTGCACAATTTGACTTTTTACAGTGCACAGTAAGAGACACTGCAATGTGTGAGCTCTATGCATGACCCAGTTCTTTTGGTTTTTAACCCTGTGTAAGCAAGCAGCTCGATGTGACGCAACAAAAAACATTGCACTAACATCAACAAAATGTCAATGATGTTGCTCGCTTACTACATTGACAGGTAGACATGAGGTCTAAGACAGGTCAACATTTACTCCATCAGTTCAGTTCAGTTTATTTAGCTATTTATCTTTGATTTATCTATCAAAGGATCTAAATGGAGATTAGGTGTGAGGTGACACTTGGGACATATTTCAAACTCACATACACTTACAAGCAAAAAAAAAAAAAACTCATATTCATGCAGAATGCTCTCCATATCTTTATGGAAAAACAAGTGCATTTAACTGTATTGAATATGAACTTGTTGTCAGGGTGTGGTACAAATGAAGAGTGCAAGAAATGGGTATTTATTAAATACAAAAATAAAAATAAACAAAACAAGGGGGAAAATCAAACATAACAAAGACAAACTACCAGGGTCGGGAACAAGGAGCATGAAAACAGGAGACGTGACAACGACAACGAACCAGCACAGGACTCAAGACACAAGGAGATTAAATAGGGGACAAACAAGGCAGGTTAAGGGGAAGAACAGGTGGGGCAAATAAACCAATAACCATATAACAAGATGGGCGGGGTTGACCAGAGACCAGAGACATGACATTATACCAAAACATGACAAACACACCACATGTGTTTACACAGGACAAGACAGACATGTGACACTTGTAATTAACCCTTTCACACATAAGTTTAAAATATTCTAGCTGATCCCCCAGCATGAGTTTTTCAAGGCGACCGTTATTTAGAACATATCATTTTATTGTTTCCATGGTGATGCGTCATTGCTTGTCATGTGACACACCTCAGATCTCAGTCACAATAGTGCTGTATGACTGATGATCTGCTTTTATTTCATTTTTCCTTTTTTATTAAAAATAATCACAAATTTGTCAAAATTCTGATATTCCGATTGTCAAATATGGGCAAGTGGATGTGTTTTGTTGTTTAAAGGTGCTGTATGTAAGTTTTTGACTGTACTAAAGCATAAAAATACCATAATATGTTTGCAGATATTTAGGAAACATACTGAGTTCACATTCTCCGAAAAACAGTTATTTTACTTTGAAATGTGCGTTCTGTGTCAGAATGTTAAAACATGCATATATCTTCTGTGGAAGTCTCAGGACCAAAAAATTCTGTACCTGCTCACTCAGACATCACACGTCATCAGCGCGTTCCGTAGCTAACAACACTGCTTACCTACTCTTCATCACAGACTCATTATCTAGCCGACATTTCCTGCGTAATATGGGGGCACAGGTTAGAGTCCTGTCCACGTCACCAGTGGACAGACGCTTGGGGAAGGTTGGCTCTTCACTCGAGGCAGCCAATCAAGGCAAAATACGCACCTATGGGAAACGGCTGGTATCACTATGATGCCATAGTGATCATAGCACCTGGCTCATCAACTGTTGCTATTCATTCGCCTCAGCCAACATGCCTTGATAATTGACCCCGCCAAGTGTCAATTTAGCCTGGCTGCTATCAACTTTCTTGGTCACCTGATCACAAGCGAGGGGGCGGTTTCCCTACCAGACAAAGGCAATGCCATTACAATGTTCCTTGTTCCCCACACCTTGTTTCATTCCTTGGGCAGCTGAGCTCAGGTTTCATTCCTCGGGTCGACAGGCGACCATGCGGTCTCATGGTCCCAGTCCCAGTCCCAGAGTGGCTACCCTCGGTCCTGCTGTGCCTGAGAACGGCTCCCAAGGAGGATCTACAAACTTCCTCGGCAGAGTTGGTGTACGGTCAGACTCTGCGTGTCCCGGGAGATTTCCTTCCAGTCAGCACAAAGCACTGGAGTCTATATTCTGAATGTTTTAGACAGAATCAATACTTTCAAACCCGTTCCTACCTCTCAGCATGGACTGACGATTTCTTGGATGCCCAGAGACCTCTCTACAGTTGAGTTCATATTCATCCGTCATGACGCTTACAGAAATTCTTTGCAGCTCCCGTACGATAACCCATTTCAAGTTCTGGAGGCTGGAGTCAAAACTTTCCTGGTCGACATCGGGGGCCGTCCAGAATGAGTCACTGTTGATCGACTTAAACCAGCTCATGGAGAGCTAGGTCAGCTGATGTTTCCGGTGCTGGTTCCTAGGAGGGGTCGTCCAGCCACATACAATGGGAAAGACCCTAGGGAGAAATCTCAGACTGTTAAGGAGATTCTATGTGCTGCAGACTCACGTCACTGCACGCGTTCAGGGAGACAAGTTCGAGCTCCAAGCAAGCTGATGTTGCCGGTGTTGGTAAATTCTGGGGGGACCTGTGTAGGGGCAGATACGAGCAACCCACACATCACTGATCCATAATTCACACATCACCGACACATGCATATTTGATGCGTCCCCTTTAAGAAGCTGGAGCGGGTTCATGAGAGTTGGAGAGTTTTGTTGATGCGTAAGAAGAAGTTGATAACAAAAAACTGTTTTGGTCTCATTCTGCAATCCTGCCTCTGTTTATTTTTGATAGCTCAAAAAGCTACAATATTTTATTATATGACATGATTAATATTTTCAAATATGATGGTTTCATTATAAATATGGTGATTATCTCTAAGGTGGACACCCAACTTGATATGATATTTGCATCTGAATCTAACCATGTCAACAAATGGAAAAGTCATCCAGCTGTTTATTATCATGTTAATTATTGTGCCTTTCGCCCCAACAGCAGGGGTGCCTTGTACCCCAAATACCATACCTTTACATATTCTTAAGTTATTGAAAAACTGTTGGTTTAATTACTTTGAACAAAACTGAAAGTCATTAACAAGAACTTTGTCTCAAAATATAGTCAATACTTTTATATAGCTCATTTGCTACATAAATCTACAACATTTAAAAAACATTAAATATTAGATCAAATTAATCAACTTTGTGTTGCTGTCCGTGATCCCGTCAAGGATCAGCCAAATTTCCACATGCATCATCAAAAGCGGTTGTTAAGAAAAGTGCTGAGCTGAATATTAATGCCATCTAGTGGTTTAAAAGAGAATAAAGTCAAATGCACCTTTTACCCCAGTGCGCCTCTAGCCCTGTTGTACCCTACTAATACATTATTAAAATTACATGTTATATCTGTTAAAGTGCCCCATTATGCTCAGTGTTGCCAGATTGGTTTGACGATTTCCAGCCCAAAAGCTCACCAAAACCTGCCCACTCCAAGAAAAAAAACGCCCAAAATTTTAACTGCCAAAATAATGTGATATAATTTTATTGCCATACCAGTCAAGGTTGATAAATACCATTTTTATCTCCTTAAAACATAATGTTGATGAAAAACGGAAAACGGATCAAAACAGGGCAAATACATTAAAGATAATTAGCAAATATGACTAAAATGTCCAGGTGGAAATTGTCAAAACTGCAATCCCTCAGAAAAACATGTGCATCATTTTCAATGTCAACAGTAAGAATAAGCCAATTTAAGTGCAAAAAGTGCCCAGTATAAGAGATTGGAAAAAGCAACGTAATTAACAGGCATTTCACACACGTTAATGCACACACCACTGCCAAAATGTGTCATTCATTGATACAGTACAATAATCCGACAACAAAAAAATAACAATGCGCTTACCTTTGTGTTGCGCTTTGCTTTAACAAAACTACACTACGTCTTTAGTGAAGTACATAGAACACGCACTTAGCACAGTCAAAAACATTTTACACTCTATGGTCAAAACTGATTAATTGTTGATTCAAACCTCTTTCAGCAGCTGTCGGGGTTGTCAGTTGCAGATGTCCTGAGTGTGAATATGACAATGGACAGGAGTCATGGTTATATTTATAAAGAGTCTTCGAGTCACAGGTGTAATCCACGTTTGAGAGTTGGATCACTCTTCCACTCTTTACTGTAGATACAATTTACTGTATATTTATGCCACTTTGGCACAGCGATCACTTGAATATACAGCTACGAGTTATTGCGCTAAAAACCTGTCAGTCATGAATGAGCACGTCGCTGATTGGCTGAAAGTGCGTGCTCATCGGCAACGTCAACACCTACGCCAGCTGACTCTTTGTGGGCCTGTGTGTGTCATGATGACTGATTTTATGGAGTACATGCACACTTGAGTTTTGTTCATTAAGCAATTAGACTATACAATTTAGATTTTTGAAAACCGCCGAACTGACCGCAAACCAGCCCAAATTTTGTCCACCCGCCCAAACCCATTTTTACCCGCACAATCAAATTCAAAACCGCCCAATGGTGCGGGAACCCGCCTAAATGAGTCGTCAGGAATCACTTTTTTTCAGGAAGCCTCCGGAGCTGAAATTCAGTTATGGTAATGGGTTTTTCATTAGACCTGCGGTAGACCAATTACAACAGACTGGGCCATCTGGCCAATCAGAGCAGAGTAGGCTCGTGGAAAATAGGGATTTAGAGAGACTGAATCTTCAGACAAGTTGTTTGAGAATCATTAAAAACTAATGTTAACTAATGGCACCTAATTGTATAGGGTAACACTTTGTAATGTATTAACTAACATGAACTAACCATGAGCAATGCATTTGTTACTGTATTTGTTAATCTTTGTTAATGTTAGTTAATAAAAATACAGCTATTCATTGTTTGTTTATGTTACTTCACAGTGCATTATCTAATGTTAACAAATACAGCTTTTAATTTTAATGTGTTAGTAAATGCTGAAATTAACATTAACAACGATTTATAAATGCTGTAAAAGTGCGGTTCATTATTAGTTCATGTTAACTTATGAAACCTTGTAAAGTGTTACCTTGTATAGTGTTACCATTAACATATTTTAAATGTACTAATTTGCAACTTTATTGCAAATGTGTAATTACAAATATATTTAAATAAATGCCATACAAGTTTCAATAGAAATGACATTAAAGCATATTTTAGTTTACCATAAATGCTTGTCAGTACATTCAGCAGTACACTTTAATCATATTTCAAAGACAAAAGTAATTATGAAATTACATATAAAGATGTACTTAAGTCTTACTTATTGTTTAAGTTTAGGTTTGTTTTGCTCCTGTTATTTTCCATTGCTCCAGATACATTTTGTTTTATTATTAATTTAATATTGCTCCAGACAGATCCACACATTCTCTCTCTCTTTACCTGAAACCAGCCCTGACACAATTAAGTGTCTGAAAATATTACATTCAGTTCGCACATAGGTATATTCCTTTAAACTATCTGTAATAAGTACTATTTTTTATTAAAGTATACTTCTGTTTCACAAGGGATACACATTTCAGAAAATGGGGACTGTCCTTGAAAAACAGGATATCTGGTCACCCTAACATACTTAGTTTGTACCTCTTACATACACACAAAACACTGTCAGATTCATTAGTTTTACCTCGCTCATCCAAATAAAGGCTCATTCATTAACTAGTTTAATCTTTTGTAACTGCTCATGCATTCACAGCTCTTAGTTGTCTTTATTGCTGTCTATTTGAGCTGGTTTTTCATGAACTGGTCAAAACGATTCACAAATCAGGCTAAATGGCTCTTGAGTCGCCGTTTCATCGCTTCATTAGTTAACATGAACTAAGAATAAACACAATTTCTACTACAATCTTAGTTGATGTTTATCTCAACATTTACTACATTAAGATCAAAAGTTAACTATGCAAACTACAAACCTGATTCCAAAAAAGTTGGGACACTGTACAAATTGTGAATAAAAACAGAATGCAATGATGTGGAAGTTTCAAATTTCAATATTTTATTCAGAATACAACATAGATGACATATCAAATGTTTAAACTGAGAAAATGTATCATTTTAAGGGAAAAATAAGTTGATTTTAAATTTCATGGCATCAACACATCTCAAAAAAGTGGGGACAAGGCCATGTTTACCACTGTGTGGCATCCCCTCTTCTTTTTATAATAGTCTGCAAACGTCTGGGGACTGAGGAGACAAGTTGCTCAAGTTTAGGAATAGGAATGTTGTC
Organism: Coreius guichenoti; assembly: GCA_039654105.1. Lineage (NCBI taxonomy): Eukaryota > Metazoa > Chordata > Actinopteri > Cypriniformes > Gobionidae > Coreius > Coreius guichenoti. The sequence continues at coordinate 10,694,027 of CM077168.1, read as the reverse complement.
CCATTCTTGTCTAATACAGGCTTCTAGTTGCTCAAGAAGGTCTTCTTTGTCGCATCTTCCTCTTTATGATGCGCCAAATGTTTTCTATGGGTGAAAGATCTGGACTGCAGGCTGGCCATTTTAGTACCCGGATCCTTCTTCTACACAGCCATGATGTTGTAATTGATGCAGTATGTGGTCTGGCATTGTCATGTTGGAAAATGCAAGGTCTTTTGAAAGAGACGACGTCTGGATGGGAGCATATGTTGTTCTAGAACTTGGATATACATTTCAGCATTGATGGTGCCTTTCCAGATGTGTAAGCTGCCCATGCCACACGCACTCATGCAACCCCATACCATCAGAGATGCAGGCTTCTGAACTGAGCGCTGATAACAACTTGGGTTGTCCTTGTCCTCTTTAGTCCGGATGACATGGCGTCCCAGTTTTCCAAAAAGAACTTCAAATTTTGATTTGTCTGACCACAGAACAGTTTTCCACTTTGCCACAGTTCATTTTAAATGAGCCTTGGCCCAGAGAAAACGCCTGCGCTTCTGGATCATGTTTAGATATGGCTTCTTTTTTGACCTATAGAGTTTTAGTCGGCAACGGTGAATGGCACGGTGGATTGTGTTCACCGACAATGTTTTCTGGAAGTATTCCTGAGCCCATGTAGTGATTTCCATTACAGTAGCATTCCTGTATGTGATGCAGTGCCGTCTAAGGGCCCGAAGATCACGGGCATCCAGTATGGTTTTCCGGCCTTGACCCTTATGCACAGAGATTGTTCCAGATTCTCTGAATCTTTGGATGATATTATGCACTGTAGATGATGATAACTTCAAACTCTTTGCAATTTTTCTCTGAGAAACTCCTTTCTGATATTGCTCCACTATTTTTCGCCGCAGCATTGGAGGAATTGGTGATCCTCTGCCCATCTTGACTTCTGAGAGACACTGCCACTCTGAGAGTCTCTTTTTATACCCAATCATGTTGCCAATTGACCTAATAAGTTGCAAATTGGTCCTCCAGCTGTTCCTTATATGTACATTTAACTTTTCCGGCCTCTTATTGCTACCTGTCCCAACTTTTTTGGAATGTGTAGCTCTCATGAAATCCGAAATGAGCCAATATTTGGCATGACATTTCAGAATGTCTCACTTTCAACATTTGATATGTTATCTATATTCTATTGTGAATAAAATATAAGTTTATGAGATTTGTAAATTATTGCATTCCTTTTTTATTCACAATTTGTACAGTGTCCCAACTTTTTTGGAATCGGGTTTGTATGTGAACTAACATGAATATGAACATTTTTATTCACTAACATTAACAATGGTTTATAAATGCTTGAAAATATATTGCTCATTGTTAGTTTATATTAGTTAATGCACTTTACATCTAATGTAAAGTAATACCATAAATTTTTTAATGTGTTATGTTAACTTGCATAAGCATTAAGCAATGCATAAAGTGCTTACTTTTAAGTGTGAGACTTAAAGTTAAAATATTGACTACTGTGCAGTTAAAGGTACATATTTGTGACAGTTTTGTTTTAATAAATGGTGTTTTAAAGGGGTTATGAACTGCATTGTTTTATTGTTTTATAATGTTTCCAATGGTGCACTTATAATGTTAGTATAATGTAGTATTTAGCCCTCTGATTTGACCGCTCTGTTTTAAGGGGCGTGTCTGCTCTGAGACTTCAGTGTAAACGCCCACTGCTGTGATTGGCTAACATCTTTGCATATGAAATAGTATTAAAAATATTACATGTGTAACTCTCTCAAAAACTTTTAGCACATTTTTACTATTACAGCTCTCAAGGTTAACTAATCGTGAAAAGTGTTGATTATAGCGTTATATTTATATCTATGGCATTATATTTAGATCGTGGCATGAGAGGTTGCAGTGATGCGCATTGTAGCTGATCACAGACATGTTGAGTGCATGAATGCAGTGATCTCATCATTGCAACTCGATTTCCGCACACTAACGAATGCTTTCATCATAACTAACAGTGTAAACACAATATAAATAAGATATTCGTTGATGACGCTATGGGAACGCAATGCGTGATGAAGTCATGAAGCACATGTCAAATCAGTCCAATGGTGAGACGAGACGTCAGAGTGGGTGACGTCACGAACCAGGAAGCTATAAAGCCTGCTCAAAACAAAGCCGCGCTAGCTTCTGTGTCTTCAGTAGCGTTTTGTGTGATTCTGTCTGTCTTATTTGGTGTTGTATTGTACAAGTTATGGCGAGCAAGCAGCAGTTCAGAGTGTGTGTGCACCCCTGCCCGCGTTGTTTAACGGGTGGGGACACACATTCTCTTTGTGTAGCTTGGGAGAGGAGCATGCACGGTCAGCGCTCGAGGGCGCTGGCTGTGAGCACTGTGAATTGCTTCCATTGCGGACGCTCCGATCCCGCCTGGCGTTCTTTTGCGAGGACGCTCAGGCTCGCGTTCCCCAGGGCTCTGGTCCCGCTGCTGCCGAGGCACAGCGGCGATCACAGTCATGGGGTTCGCAGATGGATCTATCAGTGGGGTTAGAGACGGGCCCAGCCTTATCTCTGCCTTTACCTGATAGATCTATTGGTCTCACTCTGGGTTTGGAAGCCCGCGCTGCGGTTTCTTCCGCCCCGAGTGAGACTCCAGTGCTGCAGCCCTCCAGTTCTGAGGAGCTGGAGAGCGTCAGCATGAGAGAGTCTAAGGATTCGCCAACCGGTCTCATATAGAGTGTATAGTCAACATCACACTATTCCTCTATAATGAACTATAAAGAGCACGGTTATGGGGAGATGCCTAAAGTTGAAGATACACTAGCTAGTTATCTTTCCCCTGATTCAGCATCTTCCCTAAAAGCCCCGACATTTCCCACTAAACCAGTTAGAGTTACATCATCATTAGTGGGAAAAGCATACTCAGTGGCTGGTCAGGCTGCAGCATGTTTACACACCATGTCGCTGCTGCAGGCATACCAGGCTGAGTTGCTAGGTGATATGAATGAGGGCGGAGGTATTGGCCCAGACGTGGTTTGCGAATTATGTCGGGCCACAGACCTGTCTCTCAGGGCCAGCCTTGGTGGCTACTGAGAGGCATCTCTGGTTGAATTTAAGTAACATAAAGGAAAAAGACAAAAGTTTCCTTATGGATGCACCCCTGTCACCTACTGGCCTGTTCGGCGACGCCGTTACGTCGGTCGTCGATAGGTTTCAGGAGGCAGCTAAGCAGGCAGCTGCATTTCAAAAACTTCTCCCCCACCGCTCACATATAGACGAGGCTGCTGAGCATAAGGGGCAGCCCCAAACATACAAAGCCAGTTCCTTACACCATGCCACACAGAAACAGAGCGTGGCCTCTCGTGCTCCCCCTCAAAAGGATTGGGGACGTGGGAGGCACACTCTGCCACAGTCTTCTAGGAGTAAAGCGGATCTGAGGACCGTTATTATCTCCAAGAAGGCTGCAGGGAAGAGGTCCTGACGCCAGTGGTGTCAGACCAATGAGGGCAGTCCCCCACGAAGTAGAGCGATCAACACCTCATCATACGGTGCCCGCCTCCCTTCGGTGCCCTCAGGGGGCCGTTCTGCCAACCCTACCAACTCTTGTGTTACAGGGCGCAGCGGTCTCCCGCAAGTGTGTATCTCAGGGTTCACCTGGAAACGTAGTGGTCCTGGGGTGCACGCCCCCTCCGAGGAGGGTTCTAGAGCAGTCAGTTCAGGTGTTCCCTGCCGGTTCGCCATTACAGGGCACTGGACTGACAGCACAAACAAAAACCAGAAGCCATTCTCGAGAGGATGGTACCTCTAGTGGAATTTTTGGCAGCGTGGAAGCTACTGCCAAATGTGTAGAAAAAGGGTATCAAATACAGTTCGGGTCTCACCCGCCCAGGTTTATAGGGGTCCTACCCACAGTGGTGGGCCCCGAGCAGGTTCTGGTAATGGAACAGGAAGTGAAAGCTCTGTTAGAGAAAAGGGGCCATAGAATATGTACCTCCTTCAGACAGGGAAACCGGGTTTTACAGCCGGTATTTCATAGTTCCAAAGAAGGATGGGGGGTTGCATCCCATTTTGGATCTTCGAGTTCTGAACGTCACAGTCATGCAGCTAAAGTTCAAAATGTTAACTTTGAGACAAATCGTGCCACAGATCAGGTCCGAGGACTGGTTTGTCACGATAGATCTCAAGGACGCATACTTCCACATTTCCATCCTTCCATATCACAGGAAGTTCCTGAGGTTCGCTTTCGGGGGCAAAGCGTACCAATATCGGGTTCTTCCATTCGGCCTAGCATTATCACCCCACACTTTCACGAAATGCGTAGATGCAGCTCTGGCGTCACTGCGCCTTCGGGGTATTCGCATTATGAACTACATCGACGATTGGTTGATTTTAGCTCAGTCCCATCAGTGTGGGACTCAACGTCGATGCAGACACGTCTGTCACCGATCCTTTCAGCTGTGAAAAATATAAAGCTAGACCAGTCACTCACTGTAAAACAGTTTCAGAGACTGTTGGGTCTGATGGCAGCAGCATCCAACGTGATACCTTTTGGACTGCTGCACATGAGACTCCTGCAGTGGTGGCTCAGGACCAAAGGGTTTTCCCCGAGGGGCAACCCCTTTCGCATGATCAGGGTCATGCGGCGATGCCTACGTGCCCTGGTTATGTGGAAGAAACCTTGGTTCCTGTCCCAGGGTCCCGTGCTGGGGGCTTCGAGTCGTCGCAAAATGCTAACGACAGATGCCTCTCTCACAGGCTGGGGAGCGATCCTGGAGGGTCGCTCGACTCAGGGTCTGTGGAGGGACCACCATCTCTCATGGCACATCAATCGCCTGGAGATGTTGGCAGTTTTTCTTGCCCTGAAAAATGTTCTCACAGACCTCAGGGGCCATCATGTGTTAGTCCGCACAGACAACACTTCGGTGGTCGCCTACATAAATCACCAGGGGGGTCTGCTCTCGCGTCCGCTTTGCAAACTGGCGCACCAGATTCTCCTGTGGTCCCAGGAAAAGTTACTGTCACTCAAAGCAGCTTATATCGTGGGGGCCCAGAATATAGGAGCAGACATCCTGTCGAGACAGGGGCTGAGGCCCGGGGAATGGAGGCTCCACCCCGAGGTGGTGGAACAGATATGGAGGGTGTTCGGCCAGGCACAAGTGGATCTGTTTGCGTCTCGAGAGACATCTCACTGTCCACTCTGGTTCTCCCTCATGCATCCAGCTCCCCTGGGGCTGGATGCGATGGTACAGACGTGGCCGAGGCTGCGTCTGTATGCATTTCCCCCGATCGCTCTGCTCCCAGGAGTTTTGGAGATTTCGCAGGGACCAAGTACGCCTTATTATGATAGCCCCGCGGTGGCCAGGCCGAGTATGGTTTTCAGATCTAGTATCTCTTCTCGACGGGCCTCCACTGGAGTTACCCGTCAGGAGGGACCTTCTGTCCCAAGCAGGGGGCTCGATTGTTCACCCCCGTCCAGAACTGTGGAACCTGTGGGCTTGGTCTCTGAGGGGGCCCAGCTCATAGGGGCAGGTCTCTCAACTGAGGTTGTGGAGACCATTCTACACTCCAGAGCTCCTTCCACGAGGAAACTTTATGCCCTAAAGTGGAAAGTCTTCACTTCATGGTGTAGTGACCATCAGTGGGATCCAGTTGACTGCCCGGTTGGTACAGTGCTGGAGTTCCTGCAGGACCAGTTCACTGCAGGTCTATCCCCATCCACCTTGAAGGTTTATGTGGCGGCCTTAAGTGCTTACCACATTCCTTTAGGTGGCATGTCTTTGGGTAAAGATCCGTTGGTGTCTCGTTTCCTCCGTGGTACTCTGAGGCTGAGGCCTGCAGTTCGCACTAGGGTGCCGACCTGGGATCTGGCTACTGTCCTTCAGGGCCTTTCCCAGGCTCCATTTGAGCCGCTGGAGGAGGTTCCGGCTAAGTTTTTAACCTTAAAAATGTTGTTCCTCCTCGCTATTTCATCTCTTAAAAGGATAGGAGATTTGCAAGCGCTGTCGGTTGCACCCTCGTGCCTGGAATTTGCACCTGGCATGGTTAAGGCCTTCCTTCATCCTAGGCCAGGTTATATTCCTAAGGTCCCTATGAATGTAGCCAGATCTATTGTTCTACAGGCGTTTTGTCCTCCACCTTTCCAAAATGCGGACCAGGAGAAGAATAATTTGCTGTGCCCTGTTAGGGCATTAGATGCTTATGTCCACAGAGCTGCCCTGTGGCGTAATTCTGAACAACTGTTTGTGTGCTTTGGGCCTCCTAACAAAGGGTCTCCTGCATCTAAGCAAAGAATGAGCAAGTGGGTGGTTGAGTCTATCTCACTTGCTTATGAGTCAGTCGGACAGCCTTCCCCTATGGCGGTTCGTTCTCACTCTACTAGGAGTATGGCGGCCTCTAAGGCCCTTATATCAGGAGTTGCTCTGCAAGAAGTTTGTGATGCGGCAGGGTGGTCCTCACCGCACACATTCATCAGATTTTACTCTCTGGACTTGGGCTCCACACCAGGGTCTCAAGTACTCTCGTCCTAGTGCTGCTTGTCTAATTTCACACTGGACAGTCACTTCTCGCTATGGTGGAGTTGGTACAGACGTTCCCATAGCGTCATTCGATGCAACGGGAGTTCCCTTGAAAGGGAATGCCTAGATTACGACTGTAACCTCGGTTCCCTGAAGAGGGAACGAGCGTTGCATTGCCCTGCCATATCTCCGATGTGCCTGTCAAAAGCGACTACTTCAGACTTTTGAAGCTAGCGCGGCTTTGTTTTGAGCAGGCTTTATAGCTTCCTGGTTCATGACCCGCTCTGACGTCTCGTCTCACCATTGGACTGATTTGACATGTGCTTCATGACTTCATCACGCATTGCGTTCCCATAGCGTCATTCGATGCAACGCTCATTCCCTCTTCAGGGAACCAAGGTTACAGTCGTAACCTAGGCGTTTTGGCGAGAATCCAGAACTCAGTCACTGATAAACTTGTGCTGTTTGATTGACTCTAGCAATTGTAAAGGGAGCGTTCTTTGATCACTTTCTATATACAGTGGGGAGAGCAAGTATTTGATACACTGACGATTTTGCAGGTTTTCCTACTTACAAAGCATGTAGAGGTCTGTAATTTTTATCATAGGTACACTTCAACTGTGAGAGACGGAATCTAAAACAAAAATCCAGAAAATCACATTGTATGATTTTTAAATAATTAATTTGCATTTTATTGCATGAAATAAGTATTTGATCACCTACCAACCACTAAGAATTCCGGCTCTCACAGACCTGTTAGTTTTTCTTAAAGAGGCCCTCCTGTTCTCCACTCATTACCTGTATTAACTGCACCTGTTTGAACTCATTACCTGTATAAAAGACACTTGTCCACACACTCAATCAAACAGACTCCAACTTCTCCACAATGGCCAAGACCAGAGAGCTGTGTAAGGACATCAGGGATAAAATTGTAGACCTGCACAAGGCTGGGATGGGCCACAGGACAATAGGCAAGAAGCTTGGTGAGAAGGCAACAACTGTTGGCTCAATTATTAGAAAATGGAAGAAGTTCAAAATGACGGTCAATCTCCCTCGGTCTGGGGCACCATGCAAGATCTCACCTCGTGGGGCATCAATGATCATGAGGAAGGTGAGGGATCAGCCCAGAACTACACGGCAGGACCTGGTCAATGACCTGAAGAGAGCTGGGACCACAGTCTCAAAGAAAACCATTAGTAACACACTACGCCGTCATGGATTAAAATCCTGCAGCGCACGCAAGGTCCCCCTGCTCAAGCCAGCGCATGTCCAGGCCCATCTGAAGTTTGCCAATGACCATCTGGATGATCCAGAGGAGGAATGGGAGAAGGTCATGTTGTCTGATGAGACAAAAATAGAGCTTTTTGGTCTAAACTCCACTCGCCGTGTTTGGAGGAAGAAGAAGGATGAGTACAACCCCAAGAACACCATCCCAACCATGGAGGTGGAAACATCATTCTTTGGGGATGCTTTTCTGCAAAGGGGACAGGACGACTACACCGTATTGAGGGGAGGATGAATGGGGCCATGTATCGCGAGATCTTGGTCAACAACCTCCTTCCCTCAGTAAGAGCATTGAAGATGGGTCGTGGCTGGGTCTTCCAGCATGACAACGACCTGAAACACACAGCCAGGGCAACTAAGGAGTGGCTCCGTAAGAAGCATCTCAAGGTCCTGGAGTGGCCTAGCCAGTCTCCAGACCTGAACCCAATAGAAAATCTTTGGAGGGAGCTGAAAGTCTGTATTGCCCAGCAACAGCCCCGAAACCTGAAGGATCAGGTTTGCCCACTTACAAAGCATGTAGAAGTCTGTAATTTTTTATCATAGGTACTCTTCAACTGTGAGTGACGGAATCTAAAACAAAAATCCAGAAAATCACATTGTATGATTTTTAAGTAATTAATTTGCATTTTATTGCATGACATAAGTATTTGATACATCAGAAAAGCAGAACTTAATATTTGGTACAGAAACCTTTGTTTGCAATTACAGAGATCATACGTCTCCTGTAGTTCTTTACCAGGTTTGCACACACTGCAGCAGGGATTTTGGGCCACTCCTCCATACAGACCTTCTCCAGATCCTTCAGGTTTCGGGCTGTCACTGGGCAATACGGACTTTCAGCTGCCTCCAAAGATTTTCTATTGGGTTCAGGTCTGGAGACTGGCTAGGCCACTCCAGGACCTTGAGATGCTTCTTACGGAGCCACTCCTTAGTTGCCCTGGCTGTGTGTTTCGGGTCGTTGTCATGCTGGAAGACCCAGCTACGACCCATCTTCAATCTTCAAGATCTCGCGATACATGGCCCTATCCATCTCAATACGGTGCAGTCGTCCTGTCCCCTTTGCAGAAAAGCATCCCCAAAGAATGATGTTTCCACCTCCATGCTTCACGGTTGGGATGGTGTTCTTGGGGTTGTACTCATCCTTCTTCTTCCTCCAAACACGGCAAGTGGAGTTTAGACCAAAAAGCTCTATTTTTGTCTCATCGGACCACATGACCTTCTCCCATTCCTCCTCTGGATCATCCAGATTGTCATTGGCAAACTTCAGACGGGCCTGGACATGCGCTGGCTTGAGCAGGGGGACCTTGCGTGCGCTGCAGGATTTTAATCCATGATGGCGTAGTGTGTTACTAATAGTTTTCTTTGAGACTGTGGTCCCAGCTCTCTTCAGGTCATTGACCAGGTACTGCCGTGTAGTTCTGGGCTGATCCCTCACCTTCCTCATGATCATTGATGCCCCACGAGGTGAGATCTTGCGTGGTGCCCCAGACCGAGGGAGATTGACCGTCATCTTGAACTTCTTCCATTTTCTAATAATTGCGCCAACAGTTGTTGCCTTCTCACCAAGCTGCTTGCCTATTGTCCTGTAGCCCATCCCAGCCTTGTGCAGGTCTACAATTTTATCCCTGATGTCCTTACACAGCTCTCTGGTCTTGGCCATTGTGGAGAGGTTGGAGTCTGTCTGTTTGATTGAGTGTGTGAGAGGGTGTCTTTTATACAGGTAACGAGTTCAAACAGGTGCAGTTAATACAGGTAATGAGTGGAGAACAGGAGGGCTTCTTAAAGGAAAACTAACAGGTCTGTGAGAGCCGGAATTCTTACTGGTTGGTAGGTGACCAAATACTTATGTCATGCAATAAAATGCAAATTAATTATTTAAAAATCATACAATGTGATTTTCTGGATTTTTGTTTTAGATTCCGTCTCTCACAGTTGAAGTGTACCTATGATAAAAATTACAGACCTCTACATGCTTTGTAAGTAGGAAAACCTGCAAAATCGTCAGTGTATCAAATACTTGTTCTCCCCACTGTATATTGTGGCATTACTGTCGAGTCCATACCATAAAAGTCTGTTTGCTAAATCTGCGCCGAAAATTGCGACTGATTTACCAGTGAAATGTACCGCATACAAATAAATAATGCTCAACTGAGACATTCACATTATTGAAAATAAATAATAACCACATTCTTAGCATTAGGATACTTTAGGTAATGTTATTTGTAGTCCATCCAGTATTGCTCTTCTCTCCTCGTCATCTCAGTAACACGCCAGTGGGCGGGCCAAAGTTGCAATGATGAAGTAGGCATTGATCTTCTGCAGAGGTGGTTTTTCCCCTGTCTATTATAGATAGGCACATTCCACAACAAGTATTTCGCTGGGCCCCTTTAATATTAAAATACACATATGTTAGTATTGTTGTTGAAGACTGAATCATATTTAATTTGCCCTTTAATCTGTATACTGCAATAACTGAATCATTGCTATTGTAATTTAAAAGGGATGGTTAAATGATGGAAGCATTTTGTGAGTATGAGACTATAATAGGTAACTCATCAAGTCAAAGAGTGCTTGCAGAAATGCCCTGAGTTAATGACTGCTCTCATTGTCTGAAGATGTGTTGTACAGCTCTATAATTGGATGAGATGCTTCTGATGAAATCTCAAATACAGTGTTTTTGATCGTCTGTGAGAGCTGAGCAATATTATGTTTAATAGGCACAATTTCCTTAACTGTTCTTCAATAATTAGAAGGGATTATGTAATAAGTCTGCGATCGATTTCATTTTTTCCCCTTCTGTCTCTCTCTCGTCCTCGCCATTGTTTTTGTTCCCTTAAAAAGACGAGACGGCAGACCCCGTCCTTTGAGGTTTGTGTTGCTTGGCAACTGAATGCAAAATTTTGGGAGTGCGTGTGTTTGTGGAGAGCTGTGAGAGAGCGAGAGCTTAGATGAAAGAGAGAGCGAGAGAGAGAGAGAGAGAGAGAGAGACAGAGAGAGAAAGGTGGGAGGAAATAAATAATGAGAAGGAAAGGGAAGGTGCTATTTTTAGGCATGTCAGTAATCATTGCGCATGATGTTCTTTGCGTAAGCCAAATATTTAGTGTACATTTCACAGGAGTAGGTTGGCTAGAAAATCCCTTACAAAGACAAACCCAATTGGTGCAGTCAAATAAAAAACAAATCATGCTGCATCATTTTTGACGATGTTGTAATCAGAGACCTTGAGTGTTACCTCTTCTGACATGCTGCATAAAGGTCACATGACATGAGCAGACGTAACTGGTTGGCACAATGTGGATGCTTTTGACTGGATATGATTTTTTTGGATATGACTGGATAAATAATTTTTCCCAATTATTTAGGGAAAGTAACACTAACAAGCTCATTGACCATATAAATCTACTTGTTTTATGAGAGAAACAGAAAATGCACATTTATTACTGTCATTTTACTTTTAATTTGGAGCCAATCGAATGGTTAGATCTTGAAATATTTGTGATAATGTGTCACTACTGTCTGGCATTTTTCAATCCAGCGATGAAACTAGAGTATTGATCAAAATTAAGATATCAGTAATTCAAATACAACCTGACATATTTTATTGTCCTGCTATTTGAAAGCAGTATTCATTGTTATGCTAACAATTAATATTTAAATAAAACAAAAGGGATCACATGGAATAACTGATTTCATTTACTAGAGGCCGTTGGATAATGTAAAACAAATAAAAATGGTAATTAGGTAAGATAGAGGGTATGCATTGACTTTAATATGCATTATCCAACATGTATTGGATTTAATAGGGGAAACTGCGAAAACAGGAGTAAAACAAACGATTATCTTCTTAAATGAAAGGCAATTGTTAGACAGTGTTTCTTACAACTTACCAATGTACCAGTGGTCCATGGACATTGACATGTGGCCAGCAATCGGGTTTCCTGACATGTATGTAACTGATTTCGATGCCGGGGAAATACATAAAGCAAAGCCTGTGAATGTTTTATCTGCTAGACAACACTATATGCAATTTCGGAAGATCTAAATGATGTAAGTGCCACTTATATCATTGTTATATATTGTCATATAGCCCAGCCCTAAAACTTGTTGAAGCACTAGGCATTATAGACATAACATTATGACTTTCTGTAAAGCCACTATAGGAAACAATGTGTAGTGTAAAACACTAGGGTTGGGCCGATAGATGATGCCATCGTCCATCGCCAATGGCTGACAGACATCGTTGAGCCAGCATCGTGATTTCCCCGCCCCCCTGCAAATAATGAAGTTGTTCCCGATCACAATACAAATTACATTCAAAACAGTTCAATGAACACAATTTAAACACTAAAGATTTTATTGTGCAAAAAACACCAAACTAATTATAGGCTACTAGATGTTTTACACGAACGAAACCAATGATATTCAAATGGCAGACTACGGTCCGCATCCGGACCACGAGACAGAATGGTAGCACCTTTTCCTATTTCTAGTTGTAGTGAGCAGAGCGTCAAAACAGCGGTGCGGATCACACCACAAGCACTCAGGATTGTTTATGGTAATTATATTTCAGCACTATATCCTCTAGTATTTTTATCTAAAGCCAAACGCTTCATTCAAGCCCTTTCAGCTCTGTGCGCATTCTCTCTTTTTCCAGACCACATTAACGTAACTTAACGCTCAAACGCAACCCCCCGATGTCATCGTCCATCGCGATGTTTCACTGTAGACATTGTCTGATGCCAATTTGGTAGACATCGCCCAACCCTATGAAGCACTAATAAATTTGACGACGTTTGGTCGTACTTCACGATGGGATAAAAGTGACGAGGACATCAATGGATATATGGTTGTTTCAATATAATTTGTAGGAACTTTTAAAGTTGGATAACTGTCAGCAGTTTCCGCCAGGCAGACGATAGAGTTTTACCTTATAAATTCTACATTCTGCCTTTGTTGTCTTTTATTAAAATGCATTCAAATTAAAATGCATGCTACTTCGTTTGCGTGTGTTACTCATCTTGTTTTCTGACCCGATATTAAGTATGATCTTTTCGCCACACTGCTCGACCCATAGATAGTAAAAAAAATATGGACGACTCACCTTCACTCTCATTCATTGTAGCCGCCAATGTCAATATGGCACTGACATCTTGTTTTATAGCCCGGTTTTATAGCATCAAATAACGAACTAAAACCAAACTTATTTCAAAAACAAACACTTGAACTTACGTCAGTGTGATAAAAACTACCTAAAATGACAGAAACTATCTTTGGAAAAAATTCATTTGAAGTGTAATTTGATTGTTTAGTTTGTCTCATGTCCCATTTGATTACATGGAGAGGGCAGGGTTTATGACCTATAATGGGACTAGCCACCTGGGGGCGATTGAAACGTTTTGGCTTCACTTTTTCAGGACTGAATGTTATGTTAATGTGTATGTGCGTGTGACAAACCGAGAGCGGCAGGATAATGTCATCACACGTGGTCGCACGCACATACACATAAAACAACAGAAAGGAATGGATAATTATATTATTCTGTCTTGTATTAATGCCTATACAAAAAAACGGCTCTCAGACGGCAACCGACTCTCACCGTTCACTTAAAGGAACCGGCTCATAAAGCCGACTCGTTCGCGAACGACACATAACAGAAATCTGGCCTACAGTTAATCACTTACAATAGAAGTGAATGGGGCCAATTTATAAACATTCAAATAGTCACTTTCAATAGTACAGCCACAGGACATAAATAATTATATCTGTAAATCTGTAAATTATGTCCAGTTTTACAACTTAAGCCTAAACCAATTGTAAAAGTCATTACAGCTCAAATACACCATTTTTTTTAAAACAAAATAATTGATGTAAGTACTAATATAAACATTTTACATTTATATTTCTTCTCTAAATTCTCTTTAAACACATTCCCTATTCATTTTCATTGTAAATGAAATTTACATTATTTTCATTGTCTTTTATAATTATTATTATTTTATTTTTTATTAAAAAATACACTCACCTAAAGGATTATTAGGAACACCATACTAATACTGTGTTTGACCCCCTTTCGCCTTCAGAACTGCCTTAATTCTACGTGGCATTGATTCAACAAGGTGCTGAAAGCATTCTTTAGAAATGTTGGCCCATATTGATAGGATAGCATCTTGCAGTTGATGGAGATTTGTGGGATGCACATCCAGGGCACGAAGCTCCCGTTCCACCACATCCCAAAGATGCTCTATTGGGTTGAGATCTGGTGACTGTGGGGGCCATTTTAGTACAGTGAACTCATTGTCATGTTCAAGAAACCAATTTGAAATGATTCGAGCTTTGTGACATGGTGCATTATCCTGCTGGAAGTAGCCATCAGAGGATGGGTACATGGTGGTCATAAAGGGATGGACATGGTCAGAAACAATGCTCAGGTAGGCTGTGGCATTTAAACGATGCCCAATTGGCACTAAGGGGCCTAAAGTGTGCCAAGAAAACATCCCCCACACCATTACACCACCACCACCAGCCTGCACAGTGGTAACAAGGCATGATGGATCCATGTTCTCATTCTGTTTACGCCAAATTCTGACTCTACCATCTGAATGTCTCAACAGAAATCGAGACTCATCAGACCAGGCAACATTTTCCAGTCTTCAACTGTCCAATTTTGGTGAGCTCGTGCAAATTGTAGCCTCTTTTTCCTATTTGTAGTGGAGATGAGTGGTACCCGGTGGGGTCTTCTGCTGTTGTAGCCCATCCGCCTCAAGGTTGTGCGTGTTGTGGCTTCACAAATGCTTTGCTGCATACCTCGGTTGTAACGAGTGGTTATTTCAGTCAAAGTTGCTCTTCTATCAGCTTGAATCAGTCGGCCCATTCTCCTCTGACCTCTAGCATGAACAAGGCATTTTCGCCCACAGGACTGCCGCATACTGGATGTTTTTCCCTTTTCACACCATTCTTTGTAAACTCTAGAAATGGTTGTGCGTGAAAATCCCAGTAACTGAGCAGATTGTGAAATACTCAGACCGGCCCGTCTGGCACCAACAACCATGCCACGCTCAAAATTGCTTAAATCACCTTTCTTTCCCATTCTGACATTCAGTTTGGAGTTCAGGAGATTGTCTTGACCAGGACCACACCCCTAAATGCATTGAAGCAACTGCCATGTGATTGGTTGATTAGATAATTGCATTAATGAGAAATTGAACAGGTGTTCCTAATAATCCTTTAGGTGAGTGTAGGTTATTTGTTGTGGTAATCAACACTTCAAGCTTCAAATTCTGTCAACTGAACTGAACTTCTGTTGAGCCCAGAATATTTCTAATGCAAAATTAGGTATAAAAATGGTACAGATCATTTTATAAGGCTGCTTCTCTTCTCAGTTAAAATTAGAATCAATATTAATCTATTATGCCTAATAATAATAATAATACAGGGGAGATTTGGAAAAACTTTTATTAAAGTTTTAAATGAAATACTTTTAAGTAAAATTATCTTTACCCCTATTTTTTTTTTTTTTTTTTCTTGTAAAGGTTTGAAACGACATGATGACAGAATATTTATTTTTGGCTTTCTGTTCCTTTAATATCTGCCAGTGGTAAGCACTGCTTAAATTTTACTTGCTTACCTTTGTAACAGCCTTTTTGACTTGAAGAACTTAAATTATAATACAAACTGGAGGTACTTTAAAAGTTAGTGAAAATAATGATGTGCCATTTTCCGCAGCGATCTGAAATAGGCTTTATTTTTGGAACTTACACCTAACTGAGGATTTCTCACTTGCACCCACATAGCAAAAAGACAAGCTTTGCCACCGTGTGTGTACCCATATTTGCATTAGTAAATTGTGGCCTGATGAAGCTACCTGATATCAGTTGCCCACTTATTATCACTTCTTTCTCACTTAGTTTCTTTTTCTTTTCTTTACACCCCTGGCATAATTCACAGGTCAGATTAATAATAACTTTATTGATTTGACTACATTTACACTATTGGATGAGAACAAAACTTGAACTGACTTGACACTGTTATATTCGGTAGAGCTGCTTTATAGCTGATTCAACTTTGTTTCGTACTTGAATTGCTTCCAGTCACACAATCAGACAGCTTTCTGTCTGATTGTGTTGTAACGGACTAAGCGTTACCTAGTTTTTATTATTGTGTTTTCACTGGCTATTGCCTAAAAAGAGTTATCTGGTTCAAGTGTAATACCACCAGAGGTGTAAAGAGTACCTGAAAACCATACTTGAGTAAAAGTACAGATTCCTTACAGCGAAAATGACTCCATTACAAGTTACAAGTCACCAATTCCAATACAACTTGAGTAAAAGTCTTAGAGTATCTGATTTTAACAGTACTTAAGTATTTTACTCATACTAAATATAGGCTCATAGATGCACTAGTCTTCGACACCTGTGACATACCAGTGAAAATAAGAAACAATTGATTTGTGAGATGAGAAATCATGTTTATTTTCTAAAATCAAAATAAAACTGAACAAAATCAATATTGCAATAAATCAAGGTCGACACAACAGCCTCTTAAACGTCTACAAACTCTCAAGTCTCAGTTAAGCTCAAGTGCACAAAAAGGCTCTAAGTAAACCAATATTCTTCAATAAGGTCTTTTCAATGTAGCGGATAAATAAAATAATGTTAAGTAAAATTAAATAGTCAATTATGGTAGTCAACGAGCAAGTCAGTTCGTTTGGTAGAGGGAAACCGCATGGTGGAACTAATGCTACCTGCCTACTCTTTTGAAGTCCTGTTTTGAGAACTTGTAAAGTTTATGCTCAAACGTGAGTATTGGCTGACTATGCTAATGTGTTGGTGTATTTGTAATGAATAATGACTGATGTTAGCTATTTTGCTTTCTCTTGTAGAAAGGATTTTTTTTTCATCTTATATATCAGTTCAATTATATCTCCATTGGGCCATCCTACTCTTCTTGTTTGCTTTACTGTGTTCATTATATGAGCATAGTTTGGATGCTCTGCACGTTGCCAGGAAGCGAGAAGGTGAATCTGTATATTACCACACGGTAGAGAGGCTACGGCGCGTGGCCTTAATCAACGCCAGTGACTAGCTTCACTTCTCACTCACTGGATTATTGGATTATATCATTGCATCGCTCTCAGATAACCTTGTGGATTCATACTCATCTCATCACCATCATCATTTCAGCTCATCTAAAGTCTGGACATTGACGATAAGTTTAATTTATTATATTGACTCATTTGCACAGAGACAAAGACTGCTCGTTTGCTTATTTTGTTTATTTTTGTGGCAATAATATATATATATATGCACTGGTGGGAATAAAATAGGAAAAGAAAGAATATTTGTCTGGTGAAGTGGTTTTATCTTTCAGTACCGTTCGAATTTCTGTTGAACCCCCTCAGAGTAGCATCTTTAAAAAAAAAAAAAGGAGGTGTTGCAGAATGGCCCCGAACAGGGACTACTTTGAACTTTTTCAGAGTCCCTTGTATTAAAAATATAAATTTCGACGGTACTGAAAACCCTTCATAAGCAAATATCATAAACCAGCATCTGCAATGGAAGAGAGAGCACCCATTGTTGATTATTCAGATGAAAAGCTTTCGTTCATCAGCATTCGTTCAACCTGTAACGAATCTCATAGATACTTTTAGTGAGTTGTATTTAGATTCAGAGGAGGAAGAAATAGATGTGTTCACAGAGCAGAGATCTGAGCGCATTGTTAAACCTGACGACTTACCATTACCCCCTCCCCCACTTGAGTTTCATAAGGATGAACTGCAATTTGGCAATGATGGAAATGCCCAATGCATGTGTAGTATCGAAGAGCACCTTGTTGATCTTGAGCACAGAGTTGCGAACTTGCCACCACAGAAACAATGAGCACAAAGTTAAAAGCATGTGAAGACAGGATTAACTACTGTTTACAGAGAGCTGGATCGTGTTAAACAGCAATGTTATTCCAGAGTTGATGAACTGAGTCAAAGCATTGTGGATTGTTTAAAACTAGAGCAACAATTCAAAGCTATTAAGCCCATTCCAGCACTGCTGCTTCTCAAGATGTCTCAAACACCATCCAAGATTGCTTCAGTTCCTCAAGACGCCACAAAGCAAGTAACATATCTCTCTTCATCATCTCCCCTCCCTACTGTTAAACTTGAATTGCCTACTTTTAGTAATCGTGATTCAGAGGACCCCATTGATTTCATTGATCGTTTTGAAGAGTACAACGAATTGAGACCTCTGCATCACGAAGAGTTGCTAGCAGCGTTATCCGTGAGCCTGAAGGGTACCGCTAAGAGCTGGTGGAGAGCAGAGAAGCAAAATATTAGAGATTGGTCCTCATGCAAAGAGAAGTTCCTTTTTTCGTTTTTGAATGAAGATCACAATGAAGTTGCTGCTTAGAAGTTGGCAAATTATCGACAAAGAGAGACTTTGCTTTTAACTACAGAGCGTTGTCACTAAAGATTAACCCTATAATGGCTGAAAATGAGCTAGTGCAAGCAACATTGAGAAACTGCAATCCTCGCTTGGCTTCACTTTTGAGCGGAACAGTAAAAACAATTGATGATCTGGTTCGTCTCGGCACGCAAATAGAGAAGGACTGGGCAGAGAGCAAGAGAAGATGGAATCAAGGAAAAGAAGAGGAGCAGAGGAAATCTTCCGATGAGAAAGGTCAACCGAATCGCCTCATGCTTATTTATCCCACTTTTAGCTCTCAGTGTAACAATGTACTGCAAGCTCCTATAATTTTAAATCACTCGTACTTCAATGCTGTAATTGATACAGGAAGCACCTTTTCTTTGCTGCAGCAAAAAGTATGGCAGAGTTTGAGGAAAAAGAATGAGCAATTGACCAGAAGTGCTCAAATGTTCATGCTCGCCAATGGCCATAGTCAGAAAATTCAGGGTAAAGTACTTTGGGAATGCGAAATATATGGAGTGAAACATGAGGTCACATTTTATGTGATGGACGATGGAAACTTGGCTGTTCCTGTCATCTTGGGATTAGATTTCCTCAAAGAAGCCAAACTAACTATCGATTTTAACGTTTCACGTATTTACTTGCCTTATGCTAACTCTAGTCACCCTATGTGTTTTGACAAAATGTACGAGCATGCTGCTGTCCAATTTTATGCTGCACAGGGAGAAGACAGAATGATTCACGATGAGGAAAAGTCGAAGCTGATCGACCAAGCAGTGGAAAACTCACATGCTTCAGCCAAGGTAAAGAATCAACTGAAAGCTCTCATGTGTGATTGGCCTTCAGTATGTACCCATAGGCTAGGTCGTACAAACTTCATTAAACATGAGATTAAAACAATTGATGAACTTCCTTTGAGAAAGAGACCATACAGAGTTTCTAGAACTAAAAATGATTTTATTGAAGAACAGATTAAGGAGTTTCTTCAACTAAAAATCATTAAACCTTCTACATCTCCGTGGGCTTCACCTGTGGTAGTCGTAGATAAAAAAGATGGAGGATCCCGGTTATGCGTTGATTACCATGGTCTTAACGCAAAAACTCACCTCGATGCGTATCCGATTGCTCAGATCACGGATATTCTTGATTCTCTACAAGGAGCCAAGGTGTTGAGCACGTTGGACTTAAAGAGCGGATACTGACAAGTTGAAGTGGATTCTGCAAGTATGGAAAAGACAGCTTTCATTACTGCTTCAGGGCTATATGAATTCTTGTGTTTTCCCTTTGTCCTTAAAAACGCAGCAGCATCTTTCTAACTGCTGATGGAACAAGTTCTCAGAGAGCATAAGAACAAATGTTGCATGGTCTACATCGATTACATTATTGTGTACTCCCCAGACATCCAAACACACCTGCACCATCTCAAACAAGTGTTTCATAGTCTGCACAAGGTCAGTCTCTCTCTTAACCTCAAGAAGTGTAAGTTCATCTGTTCTTTACTTGACTACTTAGGCCATACCATCACAGCGGACAGAGTCAAGGTGAATTCAGACAAGGTGGATGCAATCAGAACATTCCCAACACCCAAGTCCTTAAAACAGGTACAACGATTTCTAGGCCTTGCGGCTTGGTACCATCGGTTTATTTCCGACTTCTCCACTAAAACAGCATTTTACAAGCACTGAAGAGAATAGAAGTGAAGTGGAAGTGGACAGACGAGTGTCAACGGTCATTTGACCTCATCAAAGATGATCTCACCAGAGCACCTGTTTTAATTACACCTAACTTTGATTCTTCTTTTAAAGTACAGACTGACGCAAGTGATGTGGGCTTAGGAGCTGTATTGACACAGGAGCTGTATTGAGGAAGTGGATGACAAGAGAGGGTAATTGCATATGCATCCCGTTTGCTCAGAGGTGCTGAGAAATCCTATTCAGCGTCAGAAAAGGAATGTCTAGCGGTAGTATGGGCTGTAGAGAAGTGGCACCATTACCTAGAAGGCAGAGCTTTTGAGGTGATCACTGATCATGCATCCTTAGTCTTGCTTTTCCAACATCCAAAATCCTCATCCAGACTGGAAAGATGGACGATCAGACTACAAGGATATCACTTTACTGTACGGTATCGTAAGGGACAATGCAATGTAATGTCCGGATGTGTTATCCAGGAGAGATGCGGATGAATCACCGGCTGTGTTGTTGCACACCCCAGCTAAGCGTGGTTTTAATTCTGTCACTTGTGATCTGCCATTGGACTTGTCACAAATCGCTGATGAACAGAAAAAAGACCCAGAGATCATGGTTAAAGCCAAAAGCCAGAAAACCACAGATCTTAAGAGAATGCACTACGTTGTTATAAATGAGGTTTTATAGTGTTCCAGCCTCCAAAGAAGGCCAAAGATGCCAAAGATGTCAAATTGTAGTCCCTGCAAAATCGAAGGAAGTAATTTTAATTTATGCACATGACAGCCCCTTGAGTGGTCACTTGGGTAAATTTAAAACTCTTATGCGACTATTAGAATATGCTTATTGGCCATCGATATGTACTGATGTATGGCAGCACTGCAAAAAGTGTGAGAAATGTCAACTGCATAAGCCCACTAACTTAAAGGCGGTCTACAAAGTGTACCCATAGTCGAGCCTGGATATATGCTGGGCATGGACATCATGGGACCATTTCCACGGAGCACCCGCCAGAATGAGTATCTTCTGGTTATAGTGGACTATTTCACTAAATGGGTAGAGGTTTTCCCCATGAGAGCTGCTAAGGCTACAACCATTGTGCGAATTCTCATAGAGGAGATTTTCACATGGGGAACACCAGCCTTCATCGTGTCTGACAGAGGTACACAGTTCACCTCAAACCTCCTGGACCAGTTATGTAAGCAGTGGCAAGTGACACAAAAACTCACCACCGCATACCATCCTCAGTCGAACCTCACTGAATGGGTCAATCATAATTTAAAAACTATGATTGCCACATATGTCGAACAAAACCACCGTACCTGGGATCAGTGGATATGTGAGTTCAAATTTCCACTAAATACCGCTTGGCACGAAAGTACAGGGTATTCACCTGCTGAGATAGCACTAGGACGACAGCTGAAAGGTCCTCACCAGATCCGGACCAACCAGCTTACAGTACTCTAGAACACCAAATATTTCTGTACGAGTCAGTAAGAGAGAATGTAGAGAAGGCACAAACTAAACAAAGAAAGTACTACAACCTCAAGAGAAGAGCTCAAAACTTCAATGAGGGAGATTTGGTTTGGGTGCGAACACATCCTCTCTCTCCTGCAGATGATGCTTTCATGGCTAAGATTTCACCTAAATGGAAAGGCCCAGCTAAGATTGTGAAAAAGCTGGGACCTGTATATTACAAGGTAACCATGTTGTCTGATTCTCTGTTGCAGTGTGACTGGAAGCAATTCAAGTGTGATGCTGTCACTTTCTCAAGCCACCAATTTTTTTCTTGCAATTTGAGGTTTTTTACGCTATACTTCCTTGTTTTGATCAGAATAACTGTCACATAGAACTGGGTGAGCCATCCTTGGGCAGATTTCAATCAGTTCAGCTGCGCTGTAGCTAAACTTGGCTCCAGCTGGTAAGAAAAGGAAAACACAAGGCCGAATTGGCTGCTTGTATCCAAGAGGCGGAGCAGAGAGCTGTTGCTGTGAGGTGAAAGGTCACAGTGACGTATTTGCACACTGACACAAGCCAGACTCATTGGAAAAACACATTTCTGCAAAATGATATTACATTGCTTCTTGCACATTTCAGGGCACTTTTAAAGTGAAATGTCCGGTGAGTGGAGCTGAAGGGTTAACCCTCATCCTTCCCTCGGGTCATTTTGACCCAAAATGTTTTGTTTTTTTTTTAATTTAAAAATTAAGTGTTCATCAGAGTGGTCCAAGACCTAAGGAATTTTGTCGCACAAAAAAATTACTGAATTCGAGGAGGTTTATGTGGTTGAAATTTAAAAATCCTTCCCTCAGGGGTCAATTTGACCCCCATAAGAATAAATGGAATGTGAGGTTTTTATTTTTTATTTTGTCAAAAATATATAATACATCTGGCACAATCCAGAACAAACACACTCAAACAAATAAAGGCATGAGACTATAAAACATTCCCAATGCAGAACACACTCACATGCATACACACACACACGCGCACACACACCTAGGAATTCCCATTAAAATGAATGAGAAGTCATATAACGGGGGCAATGTTTTTTTCCCAAAATTTTTTCAAATAAAAATCAATCAGTCACAATGCAGACTGCACACAGATATGAAGGGGTTAGATGTGAACACATTTACAATGTAGAACAATTACAATTCCCTGCTGTCCACCTTACTATCTTATATACACTGAACAAAATTATAAACGCAACACTTTTGTTTTTGCCCCCATTTTTCATGAGCTGAACTCAAAGAGCTAAGACTTTTTCTATGTACACAAAAGGCCCATTTCTCTCAAATATTGTTCACAAATCTGTCTAAATCTGTGTTAGTGAGCACTTCTCCTTTGCCGAGATAATCTATCCACCTCGCAGGTATGGCATATCAAGTTGCAATAGTTGCACCAGTTGCAATAGTTCTTTAATGTTTTTTGCTAACTAGCAGAAGACACTAACCAGGTTTAAATCCCAGTTGCACAGATGGGGAACACTGCGTTAAAACATGGCCCGCTATTAGAACTATGCTATTCCATACAGTTACCAATGCAATTAACTTTTATGAATTTCTATTGAGAAACAGGTGAACAAAGACTGAGAGGAAGAACCTGAATATTTAGAAATTATTATTTAAAGAAATTTACAGCATTCATACTGGCTTGTCTATTTTTCTCCTATTCTGGGATGCTATGTGGAGGGAGGGGAGTGTTGTGTTCAGCTTTGTGTTGTGTTCAGCTTTGTGTTTTTCTGAATGTCTGAATGTCACAGCTGGGTTGCAAATAAGAGGTGATCGGATCTAGTTGCAGCAGCTTAACTTTATTTTCAAAACTTATAAGAAACAGAACACTCAGGAACCAACTTAAACACTAAAGAACAGAACAAACTAGCTTAACACGAGATAGAACTGACAATGAACTGAAAGAAACACAGGGCTTATATAGACGAACAAACAAAGGGAGAACCTAACTAAACACACCTGAACTGATACTAATCAAATGAGTTACCATAGAAACAAACAGGGCCAGGGCAACGCCGGTAGTTCAGGGGACCATGGTGGCGCTGGCAATTCAGGGGACCAGGGAGGCGCCGGCAGTTCAGGGACACAGGGAGGATAGGTCTCCGTGGCCTTGACCCGGACGCCTGCACGGCCACTATGGCCAGGGACATATAGTACCCCCCTAAAATTTTCTTGGGAGGAGCTATGGGGTTGGGAACTGGAGTGGGCTCTTGGGCTGGAGTGGACTCTGGAACGGGCTCATGGGCTGGGGTCGTCAATGGACTCTGGTCAGGGGCTAGGGTGATCACTGGACTGGGCTCAGGGGCTGGAGCAGATGAGTGTGTGGCCCAGACACACAATGCCAGAGCCATTATGGTCAGTGCTGCACTCTCTGGGCTTAGCTCTGAAATTTCACTCACTGGAACTGACTGGGGAATTTTTCTCACTGGAACGGACTAGGGAATTTCCTTCACTGGAACAGACTCTGGGATTTCTCTCACTGGAACGGACTTGGGAACTTCTCTCACTGGAACAGACTCAGGAATTTCTCTCACTGGAACAGACTCAGGAATTTCTCTCACTGGAACAGACTCAGACTAACTAAACACACCTGAATTGACGACTCTAATCAAATCAGTTACCATAGAAACAAGAACTAATTAACAAACTGAAAACCAACTTAGACAGACATGAACAGAACAGATCAAAAACAAACTCTAAATGTGAACAAGCAAACTCAAAACATGACACTGAATGTGTTTCTTCATCTTTTTGCCAGCATTGTTTTGACCTATGCTGCATAGACAGTCTACTAATACACTAATGAGGGTTAGTTTACATGAGTTACCTATAGTCAACAGAATGTTCAAAAGGGACCATCAAAATAAAGTTTTACCAAAATGTCTTGAAGAACACAGATAAATCATATATTGTCACAATCCTATGTTTATTGTCTTCATGTTTTATCTGTCAAAATGGTTCTATCTGTATCTGTGTTTTATTCTGCTACAGCGATAGCTGGATTACTTTGTCCATGTAAGGGATTTCCTGCAACAACATAAGTTTTATGACCTTTATGAGCCTGACTTGTAGACTTTCTGTGCGAGGGTGTCCTCCGGCTACGAGTATGAATGAAACAGACATTAAATGTGTGTACTGACTATTACTCACAACATGCTATTTTTTGTAAAAACAGGAAAAATAATGCTTCTCTCTAAAGAAATTTGAAGTAAACATATGTGAATCCATACGTTTTTCTCCAGTGTAGATTTTTTTCTTAGTGGATGCATAAGATTTTCTGACAAAAATTAAGAAATTACCTTCACAGATTTTTATCATAATAATTTAATATTTTATAATAAAACATTAGACCTTTCTAATGATTTATAGGAAAATGAAGCAGTATTTTCAAGTGCTCAACCAAAATGGATGGATGTTGTTTGGACTGTGATAATGATATTGGGCTATATAAACAAAATTGACATAATGTTAAGCAATTATGTTCCTGCAGTATTCCTACAAAAAAAATGTTTGTCTGAAAACATTTCTTGTTAAGGTTTTCATTTTGTGTGCCCTGCATGGAACATTAGTATATTTGTTAGTCACATGCCTGTTTAAGTAATGAAGTGCACTACTTGTGGTCGTTTTCAGATATGGTAACAGATGTTTTAAACTTGTGCTACAATTGTGTGGCCTGTGCTACAAAACTTTCAACCTCTGTAGCACCAGTGCTATGTGCCCTGAAACCCTATACACTAAACAACCGATAGTGTTAACAAAAGCAAACATGAGATAAAAACACACTTACTAATGTAACAGTGACATTTTATCTTGCTTCTACAAGTCTTTGAGCTCTTTACTGTGACTCATGTTTCACGGGTCTTGTACCCAAATGCTCCACATCACAAGTGCAGTGCTGTATCAGGTGAGCTACTAAGCAAGTTTACTACATCAGAAAAGCCAAACATATGGAGCTGGTTATGGGATGCAAACATTAAAATGTATTAGTTTACAAATCATGCAATGACAGTGAGGTTGAGACTAAAGTGAAAATAGAAAACAAGATTGTAAGTTCCATTATCTTAGCTTTTCCCTTTATACAGTTTGCCGTGAAATCATTCACTTGCTCTGCAATCTGATTTACACACTTTCCTCTATTTTTGTTGGAGTCAAACAACATCTTATATATGCGTCTTTCTCACAGAACCCCAAGACTTTCCCCCTGGGAGAGGGAAATGAAGTATTTTTAGCAGTTGCACTTCTGTGTTGCTTGTCATCTCTTCGTCCCTCCTTTTTTCCCATATTTCCTGATTCAAGTCCATGGGAAAGATATATCCTCCACCCAGTTTCTCACTTTCGCTCTGTTGCCATTGGCTTCCTGCCGCTGCTCGTCAACAATTCACTGCCCTAGGGAAGACGTCTCCATAGTAACTGCCTTCACTGAGGCAACCCGTCAGGACGTTCATTGGAGGCAGGTTTTTTTCAGCACTATTCAGCGATTTACATAGAGCCAAAACATGTCTTTTGACACTGAGCTAGAGAAGAGAAGGGAAAGATGACAAGAAAAGAAATGAAGGACAGAAAGAGCGAGAAAGAAAGGAGTGTCAATCAATGAGAGAAAGCAAAACAAACCATTGTAAATGAAAAAGGAGGGGTGAAGAGGATCTGTCTGGGATGTAAAGGGCAAGAAAGAATATTATCCCTGTGCATGCGTTTGTTTTTATTAGTCATTTTCCTAAGGAAGTCTGTGAAGCAGCATCCCAGTGGAAAATTTTATTGCTCAGAGTCAGAGGTTGCTCTTTGAGACACGATGGTACTTAAGTGAAACACAACTGAGAACTCCAACTTATTTCTCCTAAAATATCTCCTAAAAATAAGTCAGTTGACATGCTTTCAACAATATAATGCTATAAAATGAACGTGGATAGTAGCAACATGATCTTATGAGTATTCACATGTATTTATACGTAAGATGTGTCTACCACGGCACGCGTGCATTTACTTTTGTTTGCATAGACACTAAAACGTACAATATTGATGTATTGACAGCATCTAAAACTAATTTATGTATGAACAATCTTTATTTAATCTGTGAGTACTTAATTCATGGAATTAATTGGTTAATTCTACTGTATTTATGATCAACGAGATTTCAGGTGATGTGTGCTTTTGAATGAGATTTATGCGACTTCACAAAGTAAATCAAGATGGTATGTTGTAAGTAAAATTATTGTCACTGTACACTTTTTGCCAGTTTAATTTTTTTTTTAGATTGTTAAAAAAAGTGGTTTTGTTTAGGTTGTGTATATGTGTGTGACCTATGAGTGTGAAGAAGGGAGGTTTCCGTAGCATGGTGATGGGCTGCTATAAATAGAATTGGGTTCTGTCATCATTAAAGTTCATATTCTTCTGTCAGACTGCATATTTTGCCTGAACATGCAACTAATCCACCACACATTCAACTTAATTGGTTTTGAAAATCCAACAAGCACAACTGTTTCGGTCACACTTTAGATTAGGGTCCAATTCTCACTATTAACTAACTATTAACTACGAATATTGCCTCTGTAAACTCCTAATAACTGCTTATTAATAGTTAGCAAAGTAGTTGTTACGTTTAGGTATTGGTAGGATTAAGGATATAGAATATGTTCATGCAGAATAAGGCATTAATATGTGCTTTATAAGTACTAATAAACAGTCAATATCCAAGTAATATGCATGCTAATAAGCAACTAGTTAATAGTGAGAATTGGACCCTAAACTAAAGTGTTGGCACTGTTTCTAATGATTCCATGTCCATACCATGTGGTATCTTCCCATTAGCAATTCATGAGTTCCCTGAGGACATCTTCACAAAAGAACAGCGGAAGAGAGGTGCCATACTACTACATGTGCTATGTGTGAGTGAGATGCATCCATCTATCTATCTATCTACAGTGGGGAGAACAAGTATTTGATACACTGCCGATTTTGCAGGTTTTCCTACTTACAAAGCATGTAGAGGTCTGTAATTTTGAGAGACGGAATCTAGAACAAAAATCCAGAAAATCACATTGTATGATTTTTAAATAAATTTGCATTTTATTGCATGACATAAGTATTTGATCACCTACCAAGCAGTAAGAATTCCGGCTCTCACAGACCTGTTAGTTTTTCTTTAAGAAGCCCTCCTGTTCTCCACTCATTACCTGTATTAACTGCACCTGTTTGAACTCGTTACCTGTATAAAAGACACCTGTCCACACACTCAATCAAACAGACTCCAACCTCTCCACAATGGCCAAGACCAGAGAGCTGTGTAAGGACATCAGGGATAAAATTGTAGACCTGCACAAGGCTGGGATGGGCTACAGGACAATAGGCAAGCAGCTTGGTGAGAAGGCAACAACTGTTGGCGCAATTATTAGAAAATGGAAGAAGTTTAAGATGACGGTCAATCTCCCTCGGTCTGGGGCTCCATGCAAGATCTCACCTCGTGGGGCATCAATGATCATGAGGAAGGTGAGGGATCAGCCCAGAACTACACGGCAGGACCTGGTCAATGACCTGAAGAGAGCTGGGACCACAGTCTCAAAGAAAACCATTAGTAACACACTACGCCATCATGGATTAAAATCCTGCAGCGCACGCAAGGTCCCCCTGCTCAAGCCAGCGCATGTCCAGGCCCGTCTGAAGTTTGCCAATGACCATCTGGATGATCCAGAGGAGGAATGGGAGAAGTTCATGTGGTCTGATGAGACAAAAATAGAGCTTTTTGGTCTAAACTCCACTCGCCGTGTTTGGAGGAAGAAGAAGGATGAGTACAACCCCAAGAACACCATCCCAACCGTGAAGCATGGAGGTGGAAACATCATTCTTTGGGGATGCTTTTCTGCAAAGGGGACAGGACGACTGCACCGTATTGAGGGGAGGATGAATGGGGCCATGTATCGCGAGATCTTGGCCAACAACCTCCTTCCCTCAATAAGAGCATTGAAGATGGGTCATGGCTGGGTCTTCCAGCATGACAACGACCCGAAACACACAGCCAGGGCAACTAAGGAGTGGCTCCGTAAGAAGCATCTCAAGGTCCTGGGGTGGCCTAGCCAGTCTCCAGACCTGAACCCAATAGAAAATCTTTGGAGGGAGCTGAAAGTCCGTATTGCCCAGCGACAGCCCCGAAACCTGAAGGATCTGGAGAAGGTCTGTATGGAGGAGTGGGCCAAAATCCCTGCTACAGTGTGTGCAAACCTGGTCAAGAAGGAAACGTATGATCTCTGTTATTGCAAACAAAGGTTTCTATACCAAATATTAAGTTCTGCTTTTCTGATGTATCAAATACTTATGTCATGCAATAAAATGCAAATTAATTACTTAAAAATCATACAATGTGATTTTCTGGATTTTTGTTTTAGATTCCATCACTCACAGTTGAAGAGTACCTATGATAAAAATTACAGACTTCTACATGCTTTGTAAGTGGGCAAACCTGCAAAATCGGCAGTGTATCAAATACTTGTTCTCCCCACTGTATCTATCTATCTATCTATCTATCTATCTATCTATCTATCTATCTATCTATCTATCTAATCTTCTCTCTTCTTGTTGCAGGCCATCTATATGTTCTACGCACTAGCTCTTGTTTGCGATGACTATTTTGTCCCCTCCCTGGAGAAGATCTCAGAGGTGAGTCAAGCCACCTGTCAGACATTTCAACTGGAATAAGAATGACAACTCGTTACTTTTGCCATTCCTCAGAAAACGAAGTGATGACAGCCCGGACAATCACAAGTGTCACAAGTGTTTCCCTGCTCCCATGGGTCAGCACTGATGCTATGTGTCATGAACTCTGGTTTAAGTGTTTAATTAACACATCAAGATTGGAAGGTGTGTTTCCTTTTGGGAAATTCCCTTTTTTCTTGTTCCTTTAGGAAATTCCCATTGTTCACAATTTGTCAGAATTTAAGAATTGCGTCCTTTAACACAGCAGAGATTCATGCTACTGAGAACCCTTGTGAAAAAGAAGTAAACTTAGCATACTTTTAGTATACTTATTACAGAAAATTACTTATTAAAGAATACTTATTACAGAAATAATATACAGTACATAACAGTAAAGAATGAGTTCAAACTAAATTAAATGTTTTCGGACACTTAACTGCATGTTAATTGTAATTAAATTCAATTAAACCTGGTTGTGCTTTGGCTTGACCTTGCCAATGCCATGGTTAGGTACCTCATAAACTTGTTGAGACTGCCTTGGATCGACACCATGGTGGCATATGCAAAAAACAAATGAAAAAAATTAATGGGCCCCAAATAACAAGTATAACGAAGAGGCATTATTAAAACATATCAGGAAATATGTTTTATTAATTTATTTATTAAAACAAATACTTTGTACCATGCCAAACGCATTACTGTGCTAATGACTTTTATATCTCATTATTTTCATCAAAGTAGCCTGATAAATACATAATCTCTGTAAATAGATAATCCGCTGGTCGGGCGGTCGGACGGGCCAAGTAATAAAAAATATAATTCCAATTAATTGCAGGTGGGTCGTGGGTGGATGAGATAAATCATTAATGGTAAAACGCAACAAAATCAAGGAAAACATATGCCTAGAGAAAATTATCCCATAATTTACATAATTAACTTTATAAACTATAATCACTGGCTTCCAGTAACGCGAGTTGATTTCTGGCGGACGAGTGACCTCTGACCTGACGTGACCTGCGAATGCGTCATTCGTCGGATCATAGGTCACGCTTCTGCCGGAACTGCACTTGCGTACGGTCATTACCAGAAATACAGAAATTATTCTGATAAAAGTGTTTTCCAACATGATGGAACTATTAACGTGTTTAAAGCTTAATTTTTCATCAGGCACTACTTTGCACATTCTCATTAAGCTATGGGGGTCCACTTGTTTAAGCAGCAATCGATGCAAACAGATCCGAGAGAAATTTGAAATTTCAAAAACAAAACAAAAGGAAGGAAAGAAAGAAAAGTATCAGGTATCAAAAGTATACAAGGCTGATCCACACATCTCTACTGTAAAGTAACAGGCCATCCAGATCCAACACAAGAGTAGTATTAGTAATAGTCAAAAATGATCTATTGAGCAAGTTACCTAATAAATTTAATAAACCAATGAGTGCTGCTTAAAACGCAACCTTGAGTGACATACATCTACCCAAAACATTTTCACAACCAAAATGGAACTAACATAAGGGATAATCCATGGCTAGGTGTACATTAAACAATTTTAATGCACAACATGGAGGCAAAGAACCACCTGACGCAAAGCGGAGACTGGAATGGTAAAAATGACGGTTATTTTCATCAGTTATTTTGTCTACAGGTCAGATCTAGCATTCTGTCCACTTTTAAATCAGACACAGAGATAAAGTAGTTCGGTAAGATTACATTTATTTGAATGAATTCGTTACCACCTCGTTGCTGAGAAATATAATGTAGTGTTTCAGTAGTTAAGCTATTTTAGTAATAAAAGTCGCGGGCAACAAGTTTCTTTGCTCCTGAATGTTTCTGTGTGCACTGCACGATCACTTATCTCTGTGTGTGAGTGACTGTCTGTATGTGTGCACATGTGCTTTAATGAAGCCATATAATGAAGTAAATTACATCATAGCTTTATGAATGCCCGGGCCCATATGCACATGCATACTCTGCATGCCCAGACGTTACACCACTGTACCCTGTAAGATCAAGGGCCTCATCCTGAACTATTAAGAGAATTCAGAGAGAACTTCAGGGAATATAGCATCAGACTGGCGTAGACTTGAAAAGGGGATTATAACTGGGTGTACCATCTCACTCATTCTTTTTGCT
Source organism: Coreius guichenoti (assembly GCA_039654105.1). Classification (NCBI taxonomy): domain Eukaryota; kingdom Metazoa; phylum Chordata; class Actinopteri; order Cypriniformes; family Gobionidae; genus Coreius; species Coreius guichenoti. The sequence goes on along the minus strand of CM077168.1, from coordinate 10,662,819 downwards.
CTTTCAATGAATATGCTGGTTAAGATAGCAGAAACTAGTGCAGAGGTCTTTTGTCTAAGTCTGGTATTCGGCAGCCACCCATCAGAGCTTGTATGGATGACCTCACTGTTACTACATCATCAGTGCCACTTGGAAGGGGGATCTACCTGATTTCCTGGGCAAGGATGAGTTTTAAACCTGCCAAATCAAGGGCCATGGTGCTAAAGAGGGGTAAAGTGGTGGACAAGTTTCGTTTCTTTTTGGATGGCATTGTGATTCCATAGATCACTGAGAAACCAGTCAAGAGCTTAGGCAAGGTCTTTGTAGTCTCAGGGATGCTGCGTCTATCCCAGCAACAGTTAAGGAGCTCAAAAACGGGCTCACCACAGTGGACAAGTCTGGCCTACCTGGCAGGTTCAAGGCTTGAATTTACCCACATGGTATTTTACCTCGAGTCCTCTGGCTTCTGCAGGTGTATGAAGTATCAACAGTGGAGATGTTGGAGAGGAATGTCAACGCCGATCTCCGTAGATGGCTTGGTCTGCCTCGTAGCCTCAGTAGTGCAGCACTGTATGGGAGGAGCAACTAACTTCTGCTACTGATTAGCAGTCTCAATGAAGAGTTTAGGGTGGCTCTTACAAGAGAGACAATGCTCTATCAGGAGTCCAGGGACTCAAGAGGGGCATCAGCAGGCATAATGGTGCAGACAGGCAGGAAGTGGAGAGCTCAAGAAACCATGGAAATAGCAGAGTCTTGGCTGAGACACAGGGCTTTGGTGGGCACAGTGGCGACAGTAAGGGTAGTGCTGGGAGCCATCCCACAGCCACGTTATGAGAAGGCCCAGAGTAGTGATAGACCAAGGTAGTAGGGATGCGGCAGCAGGGTTCTTGGACAAGGTGGGAGGGTGCACTGCAGAGGAAGATCTCATAGTCTGAGGTCTGGCAGGCAGAACCCCAGTGGATTAAATTCTTAGTCCAAGTTTACCCAGCCCAACTTAATCTCCACATCTGGGGCAAGAACGATTCTCCCACATGCCCGCTGTCCCCCGGAAGAGGCTCACATCCTCAGTAGCCATCCAAAAGCCCTGGTGCTATTACAGCTGGTGACACAACCAGGTTTTGAAGATAGTTGCAGAGGACATTTTAAAAGTCATCGCCAGTAACAAGCAGATCTACAGCCAGAGGAACATTGTCTTTGTAAGGGCTGGCTCGCAGCCGCAGTACAGCAAAAAAAAAACGAGCAGCTGGTCTTCTTTAGATTGGGAGATGCGAGTTGACTTGAGATGGGAGGCAACTCAAGTTCCCGGACCATGTGTTGACAACTTCATTGAGGTCAGATGTATTTATATCAAACTCTACAAAGCAGGTGTTCCTCATAAAGTTGATAGTTCCCTGGGAAGACCATATGTAAGAGGCAAATGAGCTGAAAAGGTCTAAGTAAAAGGAGCTGGTGGATCAATGCCAAAAGAGGGGCTGGAAGGCACGCTGTGAGGCCATAGACGTGGGTTGTAGAGGGTTTGCTGGCCATTCACTGTGTAAAGTATATACTTTACTTGGCATATATCTGGGGCTGTAAAAAATAGAGCAATTAAGTCTATGATGGAAACTGCAGAGAGGGCCTCTAGATGTCTTGATTAAGAGGAGTGATTCGTGGGCTAATGGTGCTGGGCCACAAGTCGAGGTCTGTTCAACCTTAGCTGGGTCGCCTGAGGGAGTGCATATGATGTTGAAAGACCCGAAACACACAAGGAGCTCAGGAACATCACTTAGGATGTGTCCCCGGTCTTTAGACCATATTTGTTAAATTCAGTTAGCTTAAGTAGGACATATATACATATTTATATGTAATTTCGTAATTACTTAGGCTATATGTGACCGTGGATCACAAAACCAGTCATAAGGGTCAATTTTTTGAAATTGAGATTTATACATAATCTGAAATCTGAATAAATAAGATTTCCATTGATGTATGGTTTGTTAGGATAGGACAATATTTGGCTGAGATACAACTATTTGAAAATCTGGAATCTGAGGGTGCAAAAAAATCTAAATATTAAGAAAATCGCCTTTAAAGTTGTCCAAATAAAGTCCTTAGCAATGAATATTACTACTAATAATACATTTTTTATATATTTACGGTAGGAAATTTACAAAATATCTTCATGGAACATGATCTTTACTTAATATCCTAATGATTTTTGGCATAAAAAATCGATAATTACCCATACAATGTATTGTTGGCTATTGCCACAAATATACCCGTGCGACTTATGACTGGTTTTGTGGTCCAGGGTCACATATTGTCTTTGAAATGTACTGCTGAATGTACTGACAAGCATTTATGGTATACTAAATATATTTTATTGTCAGTTCTAATGAAACTTGTAGGTCATGTATTTTAATATATTTGGTAAAACTTTACAATAAGGTTTCATTAGTTAACATTAGTTAACTATATTAGTTAACATGAACTAATAATGAACCACTTCTACAGCATTTGTTAATCTTTGTTAATGTCAATTTCAACTTTTACTATTACATTATTAAAATCAAAAGTTATATTTGTTAACATTAGTTAATGCACTGTGAACTAACATGAACAAACAATGAACAGCTGTATTTCTATTAACTAACATTAACAAAGATTAACAAATACAGTAACAAATGTATTGCTAGTTATAATATAGTTATAAAATAGTTAACTAATGTTAACTAATGAAACCTTATTGTAAAGTGTTACCATATATTTATAATTACACAAAGTTTGCAATTATGAAGTTGCGATTTAGTACCTTTAAAATATAATTTGATATTGAATAACAATAAATTAATATTATCTGCAGGTACCGATAATAGGTTTTCAAAACCTATATATACTTTTTTATGTACATTACAAGTGCACATTCAGTACAATTAAGCACACTTCTTTTTCACAAGGGAAGATTAGTTCATGGCATTTAATGTGGTATCCATGAGTGCAGATAAATATCTTGAAACATTGTGTAGGTCACTGAACAAGGAGTTGTATTATTTGCACATTATTGCTAGTACCCATGATTAATCTTCTACTGTATATAATGCTCTTCACTAGAATCTGCAGCTGAGTGAAGACGTGGCTGGAGCTACTTTTATGGCTGCAGGAAGTTCAGCTCCCGAATTATTTACTTCCTTAATTGGTCAGTTTGCTTTTGCACTACCTTTGATTACCTACCTCCACTTGATTGGTTATGATTTCACATAAGATGTAAAATGTGCACGTACTACATTTTATACATCACATTACAAAAGTCCTGTCCTCAAAACTGTGATGATAGATTGATGTATAGTTACAAAAAAAGGCCAAAAAAATGCAGTAAAATGAAAAATGTAAATCATCATGTACTCACCTTCATTACAAACCTATCAAACACAAAAGGAGAAATTTTTAAATATTCAAGTTGTTCTATTCCATACAATGAAAGCATACGCAATCAAATGCAGTATGGCATGATTTTCAGTCAAACTTATGTTGAAACTGTTCAATACTTTAAATACATTATAGACATTACAGTATGATTTTCTTTTACAATATATATACGTTATTTCCTGTAAATCTGCTTTGAAACAAGGTATATTGTAAAAAGCAGCATCGAAATAAATAAGACTTGACTTGATTAATTTACCAGGGACTGTCAAGCTCCACAGAGGACTGAAAATCTTGTTCTCTGCTATTCATGCAAAAACCAATGGCATTAGATCTCATTGAATAAATGAGCTTTGAAGGCTACAATGGAGGGGAAGATTACAAATGAATAAATAGTTAAATTTCAGTTTGTTCCCCTAAAAAGTTATTATATTCCTTCACAAGAAAAGCTTAAACATTCTTCAAAAGTTATCCTTTTGTGTTCTTAGGAAGAAATGTTTGGAACAATATCAAGGTAAATTTATCATAGGTGAAACTAATTAAATGGCTAAACTGTGCATTTTTACCAAGTCCACTGAGTTCTTTTTTTATCATTTAAACCACACAGTAAAATGTGAAATTATCAATGTAATTTCTCTGTGTCGCATATTGTTACCATTGTTCATGTGCTTGATGGCAGGTGTATTTATCACAGAGGGGGATGTCGGCGTAGGCACCATTGTAGGGTCGGCTGTCTTCAACATACTGGTCATCATTGGAGTGTGTGGCATCTTTGCCCGTCAGGTAGACATACTGATCTACAAAACTGACCTCATAATTTATTACTCTAAGTTTAGGAGAAGATTTCAACAGAAGCATAAAACTGTGTGAAGAAGGTACAAAGTATTAAAGGGGTCATGACAAGAAAAGTTATAATATTAGAGATATGAACTTGCAATTGCAAGTTATAAGCCTGGTTTCACAAACAGGGCTTAGATTAAGCCAGGATTGTTCCTTATTTAAATTAGGACATTTAAGTAGCTTTTATAAACGTGCCTTATCAAAAAACATTATTGGTGTGCATCTTGAGACAAAACAATGGCACTGATAGGTTGCTTTCAGTTAAAACAGCTCTGACATGTATTTTAATCTGGGACTATTTAAGCCTTGTCTGTGAAACCTGGGGGTTAAATCAGAATTGCGAAAAAAATACATTTGTAATTGCAAGAAAAAAAGTCAGAAGGGTGAGATTTAAACTCACAATTGCATGAAAAAAGTCAGAAAAGTCAGAAGAAAACTTGTTCTAAAAAAATATAACAAACACAATAAATGTAACCATTTAAAATGTAACAAAGATGTTTTGTTATAGTTTAGCAAGGGCGCCACCATCTTGCAGTACTGCAACGTGTGACGTCATGATTGGTTGGCTCCATTGGATTAATGAAGATTATTATTATACATTATTACGATGATTTAATTTATGTTTAACATTAAATAATACTGGTTACCAACTGTACATCATTATTACAGTAACTAATATCCTATTTTAATATCTAGTTTCGATTCTTTGATTTTTCTGGTTTCACTAGTTGTAAATGTTACTAGTAATAGATAAACTCGTAATATCTGTAGTAGTAGTTGACCAACAAAGGGCTCCAGTGATATTTGCAAGGCAACCTGATGTCACCCTAAAAATGGGTGAGCAATGATAATTCAGGACTCTAGCAGTGAAGGAAATTAAAGTTGATTAAAAACTTTATTGCACGGAATGAAAAGAAAAAAAAAAGATGATGGCAAGGAAGATAATGGGATTGGGGATAACGTTTGGGGATTGTCCAACGTCCTGGATTACCTGATTGGTAAACGTGGAGTCACGGTAAGAAATATTTATTTTGGGGTTGCATCAGCTTTGATCTCTCTATGTTGTGGAATGACAAACAGGTGTTTATAATGGTTGTTGTTCGTATTAATTTCTGACAGTAATTTGACAACATAGGCTACTGTATTGATAGGCAATTATAACTGCAGTGGGACTTGTGTCTGAATGTGTATCGGGAAGCAAAGCAATACTGTTCTGATGTCATAAAAATGAACCATCCACTTGTTCCTGATGCTGGGAACCTTCTAAAGTGTGTACAGAGATGCAAACTTACTTTTAAGCTATGACACTTGCAGGATGTTTTAATGGTACAAAGACCACTTACAGTAGGCCTATATGTCAAAGGAAAATTTAATTTCTCATGTCATGACCCCTTTAATGATAAAAACCGCACATTCTGATTTTGCAGAGTTAGACACGTTCCTGGGTCAACATACTGTATTTGGTTGATCCTGGAACAACATTCCTGTCTGAAAATTTAATCCTAACCATATCCCTACCCCTAAACCTAACCCTACCCATAAGTTATCCTTAAATGATAGGTGAATAACACTGATGTAGAAGCACCTAACCCTGGTTGTAAGTCTAAACTTGACATAAACTGTAAACTTGTCCCTCAAATCTGATGGTTGATTGGAATATTGTTCCAGGATCAACAAAGATGTTGATCCAGAAACATGTTGCACTTGGTGAATTTAGGTTCTGCATAAGAGGCACAACTGTACAGAGTTAGTTTAGCCATTCTTTATTATAATCACATTAAATATAAATGCACTGAACACTTGAAATAAGCATATTGCCACAGTTTCTCGTGTGTACATTTGTGCCCTAGACGGTGATACTTACCTGGTGGCCTATGTTCAGAGATTCGCTGTACTACATCTTCTCAGTGTTGGCCTTGATTTTGGTGAGTGTATGAGTACATATGAGAGAGGACAAAAGAGAAGAGAAATAGTATAAAGCAATTTATATTGTTTTATTAAGGCAGAGTTTTGCAAATTGGGGTTCACGAGGGAACTGCAGGGGATTTGTGAGTTGATGAAAAGCTAATTAATTAATTAAACTGAATGTTACATTAAAATAACCAAATTGGGCTGCAAAATTCATTGAAATAAAACTAAAATAGCAATATACTGTATATTATTAAATCAAGATTATCAAATCAAAGAAGTTCCCTTTTGAGTGGAATTCAATGCTGCGTAATGATGTTGAAACTATAGGAACGCTTCTGCCTAGGGTCCCACGCTTGGGGTGTGTGGCTGTCACAAGACTACCATTTCAGACGCTCCTTCACGGGTTGGGGTGCGGTCTTAAATGGCTGCCCAGCTCATTGCTGCAGGGAAGGTAACCACGTGTTGGTTTGGCGGACAACACTGGGATAGTCTCCTGAATAATCTGGATTCCAGATGATTCCGTTTTAAAGGTAGTTCAGGAGCAGGGGTTTCACTGTGACCCACCGCGAGTCATAAGGGTTACATGCAGTATCCTTTCATGAAGACCCCGGCATTACCTAGGGTCCCACTCTTAGGGCAGGTTGCTGTCACAGGATTACCATGACAGATGCCTCCTTTCACAGGCTGGGGTGGATGTCCAGTTAACAGTCTGGGAAGAGTCGTCATCTCATATGGCAGATAATTGCCTGGAAGACGAGGGCTGTATTTCTAGCTATAGAAATACTTTATCCCATATCTAAGGGGCTACTACTGTATGTGTTGGTCAGGTAATGGATGACACATCTGTAGTCTCCAGGATGGGCTGGTTCGCACCCCCTTTTTAGGTTGGCACAGCAGATCCTGCTCTGGACCACAAACAGACTGCTTTCGAGGCAGTCTATATTCCAGGGCATTTGAACATGGGAGCATATATACTGTCAAGGCAGGGGCCCGGGGATTGGAGACTCCACTCGGAGGTGGTGGAGTTGATTTGGCAGAGGTACGGCAGAGCGGAAGTGGACCTGTTTGCCTCAACAGAGTCAACCCACTCTTCACTCTGGTTCGCCCTCACATCTCCAGCTCCATTTGGGCTAAATGCCATGGTATAGACATGACAGAGGCTGCATCTGTACGCCTTTTTCCCCAGTCGTTCTGCTTCTGGGAGTCCTAGCGAGGCTTCGTCAAGACTGAGTTCACCTGTAATTTGTGGCTCCATTCTGACTGGCCTAAGCCTATGTCTGTCCTGGAAGGCTCTCCTTTGGAGATTTCTGACCAGGAGGCACCTTCTGTCCCAGGCGCAGGGGTTGATTCTCTACCCCGACCCTGAGATTTGGAAACTGTAGGACTGGCCCCAGAGGGGTTCCAGCTCATAGATTCCGATCTCTCAACTGAGGTTGTTTAGACCAACCTAAATGCTAGAGCTCCCTGAGGTGGCATCTATTGCATCATGGTGTGCATGGTGTGGTTCAGTGCTGGAGTTATTGCAGGAGTGTCTTCTGGCAGGACAATCACCTGCTACTGCTAAAGTTTACTTGGCTGCCTTCGGCTTTTGATAGAGCCTCTTTGGGGAGGTATCCCCCTGTGTCTCATTTTATACATGGTGCCAGACAGCTGAGGCCTATCTGCAGACTGCAAGTTCCTTCCTGGTATCATTCCATAGTCCTGGAAGTCTTTTCTGAGGCTCCGATTGAGCCCTTGGGTCAGCCTCAGAGTTTCTGACATTGCTTAAGCGAGCAGGAGACTTGCAGGGCCTTTCAGTTGCCCCCTCCTGCTTAGTTTTTGCCCCATAGGCTGGTCAAAGTTCTCCTGTTAATCTTTTCTTTAGACCAAAGGATTGTGCATGTGCATACTTCACAACCATGTTGGTCAGGTATTTTTTCAGTATGGTGAAGTGGGTATTAACATTCCCATAGCGTCAACATCATGACAGAGTGCTGAGTTCCGCTCGATGGGGAACGTCTCAGGTTACATATATAACCCGGTTCCCTGAGAGGGAATGAGATGCTGCGTTGCTTTGCCATATTTCACTCAATGCCTGAAGTCAAGTCAAGTCATTTATATAGCACTTTTTACAATATAGATTGTTTCAAAGCAGCTTTACAGTGATAATAGGAAATTAATGGAAGAGAGATTGAAAACATCCTGAAAACATCTTCCTTAAGACAATTAGAATCTGGTGACATGAATTTCATACATCTATTTATGGTCTTAGTGATGCGCTGAAGCTATGTCACCTGACTACGCTGCTTGACCAATCAAGATTGCCGTTTTCCAGACATGCTTCAGACACCGGCTCACGCAGAAGCATTCTCATAGGATCCACGTCATGATGCAGCGCCTTGTTCCCTCACAGGGAACCGGGTTACATACGTAACCTGAGACGTTTCCAGCATTTTACTAATATTTTGCCAAAATAAAAGCTTGAGGATTAAAAGCTTGAAGGTTTGAGCATTTAAAAGTAAGGTATTTAAGATAAATATATTGTAACTTGTAGTGTTAGTTGGTTCTTGTAAAGAGCGAACCCAAGTTAGGATATTAGGGATACTCTTAAAAGTAACTGTTTCCAAACTATTTTTTTCCAATCACAATGTCATAAATAATTCATTATATATAATTTTAAAATAAAAACATATAAATCAAAGTATTATTGGATATTTTATCTGTTTACTTGTGACCATTAACCAATATCGGAGAACCGTGAACATGTAAATGTGTCGTTAAATTATTGAAATATTAACTTAAGATCTCCAGGGATACTTAAAGTAAATATTTTACATCTTAGGGGTTTGGATGAAAAAAGTTTGGGAACCTCTTAAAAGTATAAACAATTAATAATGACTGTCAGCGCTAGTCTCTTGATTTAGCTACTTTAGTGTTTTATTTAAAATTATACATGAAGAATTCGTTATCCAATCCCAGTTATTTTACCCCTTCATTTGTCTACCTTTCTCCAGGTTATCTATGACGAAAGAGTTGTATGGTAAGTCTTGCAACTGTATGTTTCTTCTACACCCATGTCCACGTTCAAGCAGAGTAGTCTCATTTTGAAGCGTTAGAAAGTTAATATATTTATACTTATATGAGATCTTTATACATATTTGCTAACAATCTGTGTGTCCATTTTTATAGGTGGGAATCCATGCTTCTGATCTCCATGTATGGAGTCTATATCCTTATCATGAAGTGAGTATAAGTCAAAGGCTAACGTGTTAAGGAAAAACTAGCTGGTTAGGTTTGAGAGGAAGAAACCTTGGGAGGAACTAAGAAAGTGTAACATATAATCCCAGAATAAATACTGACGTACTCATTGTCTTTGTCTGGCTCTAAATCCCAAATGAATTTATAAAATAATAGCCTAGACTGAAACGCCTTTTACACAGACCTCCCTCTTGCTTTAGTCATATCAATTTTCAAGCGTCTCTTCTCTTTATTGCTACTGGTTAAGAATTTCCGTATTCAAGCTAATGCATGCCACATCTTCCCTCCGTATGAGAGAGAGGACCAAGTTTCATTTATTGTTTAGAAAGGAGCCTGGATGAGTAACAGTGTTCTACAGAAAACAAAGCTTCTAGAGATTTAAGGATATTCTAGATGACAACAGTCTTCATTAAGCACCTTTTAAGGCCATTAGGGGAAGCTTGAACTGTCGAAGACTGAGATAAATATGCCTGCTATGTATTTAGGAGGGAAGCTGAAGCAACAATACAACAGTTATTAGATACAACAATCCTGTTAAAAATATGGAGTATGTTTTGAAGGCTGGTGTGCTTGATGTCCCCATAAGTGCCTTAAGAAAAACAGTGGCTCAAAAATCCTTTGAGAATTTTTTGAAGTTTATATTAGTTAACTGTGAAACTGCAAAATGTACAATAATGCATTTATTGATACATTTAAAAAAAAACTATAGTTTGAATAATTAACAATGAATTTTAAGAATTTACATTATTGTCACATTCTGCGTAAAATGATCATTTTAGACAACAGCACAGCTTCATGACAGGTAAGTATATAGGTAATAATGAAAAATGCTTAAAATATCTGATGAAATTAAGTGAGATGAACAAGAACTAATCATTTTCACAAAAACAACATCAAAATAATGCTCTTATAAATCAAATCAAATCACCTTTATTTATATAGTGCTTTTTACAATGCCAATTGTTTCAAAGCAGCTTCACAGTGTTAAAACAGGAAAATAATGCAACAGAATTTGATTCGGCTGTACAGCCGCTCTGGTGAAAACGGTGATGTCATCCAGCTCATTTCAATTATCATATAGTGTCAATGTGGGCAGATCAGTAATATAGTTGAAATTTAAGTGTCCCCAACTGAGCAAGCCAAAAGCCAAAGGCATTTGAATATACATTGTATATAATATGTTTTTAGCACTGAATACTTACAAGAAATGTGTCTAACAGCTTTAGAGATAAAGCATGATTAAGAATTGCTAAATAAATATATAAAGAACAATTACAAATAGTGCTCCTTTAGATACTCAAAACTGTCCCACTAGAGGGTGCTAAAATTATACTAGAATGCACAGGTATGCAAAAGCATATCAGGAGTGAGGATATATACTACCTGTCAAAAGTTTGGAATAATTAAGAGTTTTTTAAAAAAAAAAATTAAAAGAAGTCTTTTATGCTCTCTAAAGCTGCATTTATTTGATAAAAATACAGTAAACATTAATATTGAAATATTAGTACAGTTTAAAATAACTTTTCTGTTGTAATCTATTTTAAAATGTAATTTATTCCTATGATGCAAAGCTGAATTTTCAGCATCATTACTCCAGTCTTCAGTGTCACATGATCCTTCAGAAATCATCATTTCTAATATGCTGATTTAGTGCTCAATAATTAATAATTGCTGCTGTTATTATCAATGTTGAAAACAGTTTTACTGCTTTTTTAGGATTCTTTGATTAATAGAATGTTCAAAAGAGCAGCATTTATTTGAAATAGAAATATTTTGTAACATTATAAATGTCTTTTGAAGTTATTTTAAATTGCAATAATATTTCGCAAATAAATGCAGCCTTAGTGAGCATAAGACTCCTTTCAAAAACATGAAAAAATCTTACCGACCCCAAACTTTTGAACAATAGTGTATATTGGTAACACTTTATTTTCGGCTTATTAGCATGCATATTACTAGGATACTGCATGACCTTATTCTACATCCCTTAATCCTACCCATCTAAACGCTACAAAAACTACCGTACTAATAATAAGCAGTAAATTGGGAGTTTGAGGCAAAAGTCGTAGTTAATAGTGAATATGTGTTCCCCATAAAGTTTTACCTGTATATTTATATATTAAAATTTAAATGTATAAAATATGACAATTTGTTATCTAGTCTGTAAGAAACAGAAACTCAAACTGTTGGCTGATTTAGCCTTAAAGTCAGCATGAAAAGGAAGTTGTGATAACCTTTTCTTCCCTATTGTGACATATATCAGCGTGAAACGGCTTCTCAAACAAGAAAATTGTAGGGCTGTATTGTAATTGGGACTTGATTTTGTCCATGGGAAATTGATTGGATGGTTGTGGTTTGCTATTGGTTGGTCTCATGTGAATGATAGGTTGTCACGCCCTTGCGCCAGTAAACGTCATCAGAGAAGAGAAATGTCACTCCAAGAGGGAGAAGTTATTTTGATCAAAGACTACAAGACACATGAATAATGTGTAACAATGATGTGTACGGATAAATCATTTATAATAAATACTGCAATATTCCACAAAAAGATTGTCAATTGTCAAAGAATTGTCAGTTTTGATTTCATGGTGACTTTAATCTCATTCGCAGGTTTAACAGTCAGATTGGCAGCTTTGTCCAAAGATCATGTAGCAGTCCAGTCCAGTGTTGTGTCAGGAGAGAAATGTCCACAGATAAAGAGGGTGAGGAAGTGGGAGTCAATTGCAACACCTCCATGGTGCTGTTGAAGAAAGGTACTTATGCATGCATGTTTTTATTTTCTATAGCAGAAAAGGCAGCGCTTCCACTACTTCCACTACTAGTGGGTCGTAATATGCATTTGTTTTCTTTGTGTTGTTCTCAGCTCCAGCAGGCTCAGGGCAGGAGTCTCCAGTAGTGATGGTGGATGAGCTGCTGATCTTGAAGCCACACCAGCTCTCATTCCCGGAGGCTGGGCTGCGTGTCATGATCACACCGCATTTCTCCCCACGTACCCGACTGACCATGGCTGGACGCATGCTCATCAGTGAGGTGAACTTGCATTTTTTATGTTACCTAATAATACAGAGAATTTCATTTCATCCAGTTCATTTCCCAAATTTGTATAATTTATATTTAAATATTTTGTCATTTCTTTGAATGGCAATTAATTTACAGTGCATCCGGAAAGTATTCACAGCGCTTCACGTTTTTCCACACTTTATGTTACAGCCTTATTCCAAAATGGATTAGATTCATTATTTTTTCCCTCAATTCTACAAACAATACCCTATAATGACAACGTGAAAGACGTTTGTTTGAAATCTTTGCAAATGTATAAAAAAAATAAAAAACTAACAAAATCACATGTACATAAGTATTCACAGCCTTTGCCATGACACTCAAAATTGAGCTCAGGTCCACCCTGTTTCCACTGATCATCCATAAAAAGGTTTGATTGGACTTGATTGGAGTCCACCTGTGGTAAATTCAGTTGATTGGACATGATTTGGAAAGGCACACACATGTCTATATAAGGTCCCACAGTTAACAGTGCATATCAGAGCACAAACCAAGCCATGAAGTCCAAGGAATTGTCTGTAGACCTCCGAGACAGGACTGTATCGAGACACAGATCTGGGGAAGGGTACAGAAAAATTTCTGCAGCATTGAAGGTCCCAATGAGCACAGTGGCCTGTAAATGGAAGAAGTTTGGAACCACCAGGCCTCTTCCTAGAGCTGGCCGCCCAGCCAAACTGAGCAATCGGGGGAGAAGGGCCTTAGTCAGGGAGGTGACCAAGAACCCAATGGTCCCTCTGACAGAGCTCCAGCGTTTCTCTGTGGAGAGAGGAGAACCTTCCAGAAGAACAACCATCTCTGCAGCACTCCACCAATCAGGCCTGTATGGTAGAGTGGTCAGACGGCATATGACAGCCCACCTGGAGTTTGCCAAAAGGCACCTGAAGGACTCTCAGACCATGAGAAAAAAAATTCTCTGGTCTGATGAAACAAAGATTGAACTCTTTGGCCTGAATGGCGAATGTGTCATGTCTGAAGGAAACCAGGCACCGCTCATCACCTGGCCAATACCATCCCTACAGTGAAGCATGGTGGTGGCAGCATCATGCTGTGGGGATGTTTTTCAGTGGCAGGAACTGGGAGACTAGTCAGGATCGAGGGAAAGATGAATGCAGCAATGTACAGAGACATCCTTGATGAAAACCTACCTCAGACTGGGGCGAAGGTTCATCTTCCAACAGGACAACAACCCTAAGCACACAGCCAAGATAACAAAGGAGTGGCTACGGGACAACTCTGTGAATGTCCTTGAGTGGCCCAGCCAGAGCCCAGACTTGAACCCGATTGAATATCTCTGGAGAGATCTGAAAATGGCTGTGCACCGACGCTCCCCATCCAACCTGATGGAGCTTTAGAGGTCCTGCAAAGAACAATGGGAGAAACTGCCCAAAAATAGGTGTGCCAAGCTTGTAGCATCATACTCAAAAAGACTTGAGGCTGTAATTGATGCCAAAGGTGCTTCAACAAAGTATTGAGCAAAGGCTGTGAATACTTATGTACATGTGATTTTTTTTTTTTCTTCTGTTTTTTTATTTTTAATACATTTGCAAAGATTTCAAACAAACTTCTTTCACGTTGTCATTATGGGGTATTGTTTGTAGAATTGAGGGAAAAAATAATGAATTTAATCCATTTTGGAATAAGGCTGTAACATAACAAAATGTGGAAAAAGTTAAGCGCTGTGAATACTTTCCGGATGCACTGTACTCTTCCTGTCATTCCATTTCAAATTTCAACTGATAAACTGAAAGAGGAGTAATTTCTTAAATTCAGAATATTGCCCAAAATGTAAATTCATCGCTTTTCCTCCTTTTTACAATCTCTCTCCCGCTCATTTCAGAGACAGAGGCTCCTCAGGGAGAGCAGGACCCCAGTGAAGACATTTAGTTCTAGAGGCATAGTAAATGGAGGAAGTGCTGAAGCACAGCAGACACTTGAGGACACAGAAATGATGGATGGTAAGAAAGGAGTAAAGGTGGAGGTGGAAAACAGTCAGCCTGAAGAAGAGGATGAGGATGGGGATGAAAGTTTCAAGCCTCTCCATATTCCTGGTTAGTACATGAGAGCAGATCGAAATGCAATTTATTAGTATTAAAAACATGCAAAATTCTTTTTTTTCGTAGGCCGTGAATCATCCCTAGGAAAAATTTTAGTTACCTTTATCTAATATGTATTTAACTGTATGTAACAAGTCAAGTCATTTATTTATATAGCGGTTTATGCAATATAGATTGTTTCAAAGCAGCTTCACATTAATAAACAGGAAAATAATAGTGTTAATGTTGTAAAATTATGAAACATTCAATTTCAACTGTAGAGCAGCTCTACAGAATACAATAGTGTCAATATTCAGCTCAATTTAGTCCAACGTTGATACCGTTGAGTTCAATAACTGTGTTAATGTTATAAAATTCATCAGTTTTGAAATGAATTAAATTTCAGCTATAAGCAGCTCTACAGAATACAATAGTGTCGTTATTCAGCTCAAGTCAGTTCAATGCTGATTCAATTCAGTTCAATAACTGTGTCAATGTTGCAAAGTTTTGTGTCATTATTCTGCTCAATTCAGTTCAAATTTTGTTCTCATGCGATAGTGTCAGTGCAGTTAAACCAATAATATTACTGAATATTACATTTTTAAACCTATTGTAATCGTTGCCGTTCTTATTCTTGTTCCGCTCTGGGAGTCTATGGCAGCCCATAGAACTGCGTGCAGGAAAGTTATAAAATTTGGCACACAGATAGAGGACAGTCTGATGTGTCACCATAGCAAATTTGGAGTCTCTAACTCAATCGCTCTAGCACCACCAACTGTCCAAAGTTGCATATACGTTTATGCTAATAACTTTTGAACCCTAAGGGCTTTTTGAAAGGGCTTTTTTTGAAAGGGCTTTTTTTGAAAGTCGATTCAAACGTCCTATGATGTAATTTTCCACCATTTTGAATTTTCCGAAAAACCTACTTTTTCGAACTCCTCCTAGGTTTCATGAAAATTTAACCATCATCTTTAGACCATGCCGATAAAAAGTTATGGAATTTTAAGTTAATTTATCTAACTGTTCTCGAATAACACGTGAACAAATTTGACGAAGAGTGCGCCAAAATGGATGCGAGGCTATATCTCCACAACGTTTTAGCGAATTATGATGAAACTTGGTGTCTGTTATGACAACCATGACCTGAGGTTACCTGCACAGTTTTGGCATAGTGCCACCTAGTGGTCAGGAGATATGAAAAATGGCTCTTTTTGCTTATAATTTCTTGCTAAAAATCACAAAACTGGTCTCTTTAGATTCGGTGTAGCATGCCGAATCGAACGATACCCAATTTTTTCCATATCGGCCATTTTGAATTTTGTATATTTTACGAACGCATTGGCATATCATTACAGACTCGGTATGTGTCTTCTGCACTATGCCCTGATGGTACTGGTTATTTTGTCTTTTTTCTTAAGATTGATTTTATTTATTATTATTGTTAATTTATTTATTTTTACAAAAAACATACTGAGAAGTAATCAAAATAATGCTTTGATAACTTTTTATGGTTCGTTTTCTCTGTGTATTGTGTGCATTAGCTGGTTACTCTGCACGTATAAAGTGGTGTGTATCGTGGCCGCTGGGTGTTTTGCTGTATTGTACAGTGCCTAACTGTGTTTTGCCACGTTGGCATCGTTGGTTCATGATCACCTTTTTTGCTTCAACTTTCTGGATTGCTATTTTTTCCTACCTCATGGTGTGGATGGTAAGAAAAATATATATATATATATATTTTTTTTTTTTAAAAAAGACATTCTTTCTAAATATACCAATCTTAACTCTCTTTTCATTCCATTGGTTGGTCCATTATGATGATTATCATATTATCATTATGTGGTATGTTGTTAATGCCTTGCAGGTCACCATCATCAGCTACACACTAGATATTCCGGATTACATCATGGGAATCACTTTCCTGGCTGCTGGCACTAGTGTACCTGACTGCATGGCAAGCCTCATTGTTGCCCGCCAAGGTGTGTAACCTTTGTATGCACATAAAACTGTTTGTATGCATGCTTGTATTATCTTTAAGATCATGGTAACATTTTAGTGTTGTTAACTAACAATGAACAATACTTCTACAGCATTTATTATATTTATTATAATTCTTTGTTAATGTTAATCTCAGCATTTACTATTTTTAAGATCCAGAGTTGTATCTGTTAACATTAGTTAATACACTGTGAACATGAACATTTTTATTAACAAACATTAACAAAGGTTAATAAACTCTAACTATGCTCTAACTTTGCTTTAACTATGTTAACAAATTAATAAAATATATGCATAATCTCATCATCTTCCTTAACCCCTACATGACACACACATGTTGGGTTTCTGTGTTTTATGGGGACTTTCCATAGACATAATGATTTTTATACTGTACAAACTGTATAATCTATCCCCTAACCCAACAGAGAATTTTCTGCATTTTTACATTTTCAAAAAACATCACTTAGTATGATTTATAAGCTGTTTTTCTCATGGGGACCAAGTGTCCCCAGACAGACAAGGATACTGCCATCTTTGTGGGGACATTTTGTCCCCATAACGTAGCGTTTACCTGGACCACACACACACACAGTTATTTTGAAAATGTATTACGTTGACGTTGTATTTTGCGTCTCAGGTATGGGGGACATGGCAGTGTCTAACTCCATTGGCAGCAATATCTTTGACATCCTGCTGGGACTGGGCTTCCCCTGGGCTCTAAGAACTCTAGTAGTAGACCATGGATCAACAGTGAGCATTTTACTTATTCTATAACCAAGCTGTTTGTCCAATGCAAATGTGTTCACGTTGATGCTTTCATCTGATTGGTCTGTCTTTTTTCAGGTATTCATCAATAATAAGGGCCTGGTCTATTCTGTCATCCTGCTGCTCGCATCAGTCTTCCTCACTGTGAGCAACCCAGTACCAAAACATACAAGCCCTACACAAGAGATTCTCAACCATATTTGGTTTGCAGATTAATTACATAAGTGGAAAAAAACCCTAAAAATATTTCGATAACACTTTAGTTAAGGGTCCAATTCTCACTATTAACTAGTTGCTTATTAGCATGCATATTTCTAGGATATTGGCTGTTTATTAGTACTTATAAAGCACATATTAATGCCTTGTTCTACATGACCATGTTCTACATCCTTAATCCTACCCAATACCTAAACTTAACAACTACCTTACTAACTATTAATAAGCAGTAATTAGGAGGCAAATTGAGGCAAAACGTCGTAGTTAATAGTTTGTTAATAATGAGAATTGGACCCTAATCTAAAGTGTGACCAATATTTTTAACAAAAGATAACACTTTATTTTAGAGCGTCCTTGTTACATATGTAGTTACTATAGTAATAACTATAAATTATGCATAATTACATGCAATTAACCCTAAACCAAACTTGGTAACACTTTATTTTACAGTGTCCTTGTTACATATGTTACAGGTACTTACCATAGTAATAACAGTAAATTATGCATAATTACATGCAACTAACCCTCAACCAAACCATAATCCTACCCTAACCCTAAAGTACATGTAGTTACTAAATATTACTCAGTATTTAAATATATAATTACGCAGTAACAATGACACCTTAATAAAGTGTAACCCCAAACACTAACCCTATAGAAAGTACATGTAGTTAATTAATATTACTTAAATGCATAACTACATTGTAACAAGGACACTTTAGAAATAAAATTAACAAAAAAATATGAAAAATGTAACTACACTTAACCACACTGTGGACATCTTCAAAACCCACGGTTGAGGACCATGTGTTTTTATGTACACAAACTTTTATATACACAAAAATGAACTAAATTAAATACATTTTTAACAATTAACTATATTTATACAATTTACCGGCCCCCATGAGGTATTAAGATAAGCTGTCAAACATTTTTAACGTTTCAGACATCTATCCCGACAAATGTATCTTCATTCCATCTTAGTCCTGGATAAGTTGTAAGCAGCCTAGTATAACATGCAAGACTACAACACTGAAGATAAAATCTCTAACGAGATAAAATGAAAATCTGTTTTCAAAAAATGGTGGCAGTAATTACAAATAATCTCCCATCATGTAGAGGATGGCATTAAAACTGTAGAATTGTTGACCTGCCATTTATAAACATTAGACCTAAAATTATAATATTCATTCAATTACTTACAAATTTGTAATGCATGTTTTAATAGACCATATGGGAGCAGATGTCACAGTTACGTCACTGCAGTTGCGTGCACATTGTGGTGGCAGAAAAACGTCTCGGTTACGTATGTAACCCTCGTTCCCTGAGGAGGGAACGGAGACGTAACGTCAGTGACTGACGAATGGGGGTTTCGCTTAGAAGCCTATCATCTTCGAGATCTAGAAAACGCCCAATGGCAGTGCCAATGCCATGGGCATGCGGAATTTGCATAGCGTAACTCCGCCCCACAGTGTGGGTATATAAGGAAGTACGCTGGCAACATCGCATTATGTTTACCTGCTGAGGAGCCAAGACTGAACTCCCGGCTGTTCCAGCGGTACAGCGGAAGTGGCAGAGGGACGTTACGTCTCCGTTCCCTCCTCAGGGAACGAGGGTTACATACGTAACCGAGACGTTCCCTTTCGTTCAGTCACTCCGAGTAACGTCAGTGACTGACGAATGGGGGTCCCAATATAATCACGCCACTCGGCTGTCATCCAGTGCCCTGCGTAAGCGTGAGCTCCCTGTCGTAAGCTAGTACGGACGAAGGACTCCCACTTAACACAGGAATACCAAGGTACACTGGGAAGCATATTCCAGGTGGAAGTATGCGCCAAATGCCTACCCGTAGGGAGGACTTAAGAACACATATGACCCGCTCAGGGCTACATATGGGAAACTCTGGGGTAACCAGCCGAAGGTGGAAGAATTTTACCCCCAGGGGTGGCAAGGGGCTTGCCAAGGGAAAGACACCTGCTCAGGGAGACTTACAGTGGGAATACACATGTGGGGGTCGCCCAACGGGGGAACCATGCACACGGTGGCACCTAGCCAACACGAGGGCCTGAGCGAGTGGGCAGACGTACTGGTGTCGGCATCAACAGTGCTGGAGGAACTCAGGGCTTCAGGGAAACTACCTGAGGAAATATATCGCACGTATCCAGTCCGTGGAGTGGAATGGCGAGCAAGCGAAGACACCTGAGCCTAGTCCATTACCGGCCACTAGTAGAGGCGAGTACAAGAGAGGACACTGGCTCCACTCGGAGATTATAGAATCTGGCGAATGTGTTGGGTGTCGCCCAGCCTGCAGCTCTGCAAATGTCTGTCAGCGAGGCGCCATGCGCTAGAGCCCAAGAGGAGGCCACACTCCAGGTGGAGTGAGCCCTGACCCCAAGGGGGCATGGGCGCCCCTGCGTTTGGTAAGCCAAAACAATGGCGTCCACTATCCAGTGAGACAACCTTTGCTTGGAGAGAGCCTTTCCCTTCAGCTTCCCACCATAACAGACAAAGAGCTGGTCTGAGGTCCTGAAACACTGCGTTCTGTCTACGTAAGCACGGAGGGCGCGTACTGGACAGAGCAGTGCCAAGGCTGGGTCTGCCTCCTCCAAAGGCAGTGCTTGCAGGTTCACCACCTGGTCCCTGAAGGGAGTGGTGGGAACCTTGGGCACATATCCAGGCCGGGGTCTCAGGATCACGTGAGAGTTGGCCGGCCCGAATTCCAGGCACGCTTCGTCAACCGAAAATGCCTGCAGGTCCCCTACCCTCTTGATGGAGGCCAAGGCGGTCAGGAGCGCTGTCTTCATAGACAGGAACTTAAGCTCGACTGACCGCAATGGCTCAAAGGGAGCCCTCTGCAGAGCGCTTAGGACTACTGCGAGGTCCCAAGAGGGTACGAGGGGAGAGCGAGGAGGATTCAGTCTCCTCGCTCCCCTCAGGAACCTGATGACCAGGTCGTGCTGACTTACCTTTTTCGTCTCCACAAGGTCGTGGTAGGCAGAAATAGCGGCCACATAAACCTTGAGGGTGGAAGGAGACAGCCTTCGTTCCAACCCTTCCTGGAGGAATGAGAGCACGGACCCGATCGGGCATTTCCAGGGGTCTTCTTGGCGAGAAGAACACCAGGTGACGAAGAGGTTCCACTTCAACGCATAGGCGTGTCGAGTAGACAAGGCCCTAGCGGAAGTGATGGTAGCCACCACCTGAGGTGGTAGGGTACTCAAACCTGCCACGTCCCATCCAGGAGCCACACGTGGAGGTTCCAAAGATCGGGACGCGGGTGCCAAAGGGTGCCCCGTCTCTGAGAAAGGAGGTCCTTCCTCAGAGGAATCGACCAGGGAGGGGCTGTCGCAAGGAGTACGAGTTCGGAGAACCAGGTCCGGCCGGGCCAATACGGGGCGACCAAAAGGACCTGCTCCTTGTCCTCCCTGATCTTGCACAGAAGCTGTGCAAGAAGGCTCACTGGGGGAAACGCATACTTGCGGAGGCCCCGCGGCCAGCTGTGCGCCAGAGCGTCCGTGACGAGGGGGCCCTCGGTCAGGGAATAAAACAGGCGGCAATGGGAAGAGTCGTGGGAGGCAAACAGATCTACCTGTGCGTCGCCGAACTGTTCCCAAATCAGCTGAACCGTCTGGGGATGGAGTCTCCATTCTCCAGGAAGTGGCTGAAGCCGTGAGAGCTCGTTGGCTGCACGGTTCAGGACTCCCGGGATATGGATGGCACGAAGGGACCTCAGGTGCTTCTGACTCCATAAGACGAGATGGCGGGCGAGTTGAGACATGCGGCGGGAACGCAGACCACCCTGGTGGTTGATGTACGCTACTGTGGCCGTGTTGTCTGACCGGACTAGCACGTGTTGACCCTTGAGCAGCGCTCGGAAGCGGTGCAGGGCGAACCGTACTGCCAGCAACTCGAGGCAATTGACATGCAGGAGGCGCTGGGGTCCTGTCCAGGAGCCCGCGGCAGCATGTCCATTGCACATGGCACCCCAGCCCGTGGTGGAGGCATCTGTTGACACAACAATATGCCTGGAAACTCGTTCTAAGGACACACCGGCCCGTAGAAAACTGAGGTTCGACCACGGGGTGAGGGTCTGCAGGCAGGCCCGAGTCACTGGGACCCGGAGCGTGCCCGACTGCCATGCCCATCTCGGAACTCGATCGCGAAGCCAGTGCTGAAGCGGTCTCATATGAAGCAAACCGAGCTGCGTTACCGCGGCTGCAGATGCCATATGCCCCAGGAGCCTCTGAAATAACTTCAGTGGAACCGCACTCTTGCTCTCGATTTGACGAAGGCAAGTCAGCAGTGACTGCGCGCGCTCGCTCGTAAGCTGCGCACACATGGCGACCGAGTCGATTTCCATACCGAGAAAAGAGATCCTCTGCACTGGGCAGAGTTTGCTCTTCTCCCAGTTGACCCGAAGGCCCAGACGGGCTAGGTGCTGAAGCACCAGGTCTCTGTGTTCGCACACCTGCTCTCGAGAGTGGCTGAGGATCAGCCAGTCGTCGAGGTAGTTCAGGATGCGAACCCCGTGTTGCCTGAGTGGCACAAGGGCTGCCTCGACAATCTTCGTGAAGACGCGAGGGGACAGAGCTAGCCCGAATGGGAGGACCGCGTACTGGTATGCCCGCCCCTCGAAAGCAAACCATAGGAACGGTCTGTGTCGAGGAAGAATGGAGACATGGAAGTAGGCGTCCTTCAGGTCGATCGCTGCAAACCAATCTGCTGGACGAACGTATTCGAAAAGGCGTTTCGCTGTCAACATCCTGAACGGAAGCCTGTGAAGGGATCGGTTCAGGACGCGCAGGTCCAGGATCGGTCGTAACCCACCGGTTTTCTTGGGTACAATGAAGTAAGGGCTGTAGAAGCCGGACTCCATTTCGGCTGGAGGGACAGGCTCGATCGCACCCTTCGCCAGCAAGGTAGCAACCTCCGCACGCATGAGGGGGGCATTGGGCCCCACTATGGTGAATCAGACTCCCCGGAAACGAGGAGGAGCCTGAGCGAACTGAATCGCATAGCCGAGCCTGATGGTCTTCGCGACCCAGCGGGACAGTCCAGGGAGCTGAAGCCAGGCTCCCAGAAACTGCACCAGCGGGGTCATGCGAACCATAGACGTACCCCGGGTGGGGCAGCGAGGCGGCGTGACCGGCCCAGACGTGGGAGGCGTAGCGTCCCGGTGTGGGGGCACGGTCATCAGCCGCGTCCTGACAGAGGAGACCAGGGAAGGACGCGCGTTCCACTGGGGTCTGCTCTGAGAGGAGACTGGCGTCAGAGAGGGACGAGAGTGGCGTGGCCCGGGGGCGGCGCACACTGCCATCGGTCTCTGGTCGCTCAGGGATGGGTATGTCAGTTCTTTCTTTAACCATAAAAGGGTGCTGCTGACCCGGGGGCCAGCAGCGGAACAAAGGATTCTCCCCCGGCCCTCCACCGGGGGAAGGAGTGGTCCTGCTACCATCTCCTGGAAAGAACTGCCCATCCCTGAGCTGTCCGCGTCAGGAGCGCTGCTTAGCCTGGCGCTTGGCGGGCTGCGGGGCTGGAGCGGACTGGGGCGCCTTCCTACGGCGTCCTCCACGGCGCGGCCCAGGTGGAGGCTGCTGCTTGGGTGGCGCGGGAGGGGCGGGAGCCGCGGGAGGGCGCCCTCGGCGGCGAGCAGACTGAGGCAACTGTGCCGGCGGCTGGGTGGAAGCAGCAGCTGGCCGCCGGGGCAGTACGTGCTTGATGGCCTCAGTCTGCTTTTGGGCGGCTGAGAACTGTTGGGCGAAGTTCTCAACCGCGCCGCCGAATAGCCCATCCTGGGATATGGGAGCGTCGAGGAGACGAGTCCGCTCGGCGTCCCGCATATCAGCCAGGTTGAGCCATAGGTGTCTCTCCTGGACCACTGCTGTGGACATCACCTGGCCCAGGGAGCGTGCGGTCACCTTCGTCGCCCGGAGGGCGAGGTCGGTGGCGGCACGCAGCTCATTTCTGAGCCCTGGGTCAGCTCTACCCTCGTGCATGTCCTTGAGCATCCGGGCCTGGTAGGCCTGAAGGATGGCCATGGCATGCAAAGAGGCGGCAGCCTGCCCCGCAGCTCTGTAGGATTTCGCCACCAAGGTTGATGTGAAACTACAGGCTTTGGAGGGGTGCTTAGGGTCGCCACGCCACGTTGAAGCACTCTGCGGACACAGTTGCATCACAACAGAGCGTTCAACCGGGGGAACCCCAGTGTACCCTTTGGCCGCGGCCCCATCGAGGGCAGAGAAGGCGGAGGAGGCTGCCGATCGGTCACGGGAAGACAACGGGGACTTCCAGGACCGCGTGACCTCCTCATGCACCTCCGGGAAAAAAGGTATTGGGGGCGTGGTCTGACGGGTGTCAGAACGCGGCGCCCCCAAAAACCAATCGTCCAACCGCGAGCGTTCAGGACGGGGTGGAGGGTTCCACTCCAACCCGAGACTCGCGGCTGCCCGGGAAAGCATGGCTGTCAACTCCGGGTCCGACTCAGACAATGCTGGCACACCGGAAGGCGGCAGCACAGCCGAATCATCATCCTCGGAGGACTCCAGCCCACCTTGTGATGCGGCGATCGACATACGCTCGTCCTCTGCGGCGCCAAACGACACACTCGGAACAGCAGGAGCCGGCTCCGGTGTCTCAGTCTGAGCGCACGGCGGGAACGGTGCGCTAGAGGGGGGTGTGGTCCGAGGCATGAGCGTCGGGGCTTTGTTCCACACCGTCACCCTCAGGTCACCCTGGCCACCAGCCAAAGTGCTGCCTCGCGTAGAGACCGCAGATTGGGGTGTGGCAGAGGGGACTCTCACTCTATTACGGAGCTCATTGAGTCTCGACCGCAGCACCGAGATGGGCATGTCCCCGCAGTGGGAACATGTCTCATCCACAAACGCTGCCTGAGCATGCTGAAAGCCCAAGCACATCAGGCAGTGATTGTGCCCATCAGAGGGCGGCAGATATCGACCGCACCCAGAAGCACACTGGCGAGACATCTTGAAAAAGACGTGCCAAGTGTGAGCTCTTTTAAGAGAGGAAGCTTCGCAGTGATGCCGAAGCGCCCAGGGACCGAATACCGGCTGAATGCAGACCACTGCACAGATCAGCAGGCAGGCAGTAAACGATCGCTGGAACACGCCGTCACACCAACACCAACTGGAAAGCTGTTCGTCTCGAAGAAGCTGACGATACTCAGAAGGCTTGAGGAGTGAAGAGATACTCTTGGCTCCGAAGCAGAAACATAATGCGATGTTGCCAGCGTACTTCCTTATATACCCACGCTGTGGGGCGGAGTTACGCTATGCAAATTCCGCATGCCCATGGCATTGGCACTGCCATTGGGCGTTTTCTAGATCTCGAAGATGATAGGCTTCTAAGCGAAACCCCCATTCGTCAGTCACTGACGTTACTCGGAGTGACTGAACGAAAGGGAACAGTAGTAACAATCAAGGAAAATGGACAAAATCCACAGAATAAGAGAAAAAATGTCTTGTTGTGCCTTTGGGTGTCAGAATAGGGATGCAAAAAAGATGGTCTTCATTTTCACTGAATACCATCATCGAAGACGCATAAAACATAAATATTTTTTACCGGCCATGAAACTGTTTTTGGAAAAACAGACAGTTAAAAAGAGCTAAAACTACTAGCCTTACTAATATAAATGTAAAACTTCATTAAAGACAAGTAAACAGTCAGTAATAAAATAAGAACAAATAATCAAATTACAAGCAATAGCACAAATAAATGCAATAGAACTAAGATACAAATGAAGTAAACAGTGCTTTTCAGGTAGGTCTAACTAGTACTATTAGGATGCTGTCACTTTAAGACCTAATGCATGGATCCAATATACTGATACTGTACACATGCATTTTCTTTCTCAACTGTTTACATTCACTTGAGACATAACCGACTACGTTTTACTAGGATATTCATCAAGTCTAGCATTTTTTTACAGAACTTTTTGTGAATTTGTCCGTTAAAGCGCAAGAAGATGTGAAAGAGAGCTCAATTTAGTATTTGAGCGTTGTCTGAGATGCGGCTTTCTGGGCGAGCGATTCGGATCCCACACAGCGCGTGGGTAATTAATTGAGTTCCCTTTTGCGTCTTCTTGCACTTGAATATTTAAATTGGAAAGGCTTAAACTTTCATGGCGATGCAGCACTAGCCCGTCAACTGTCCCGACGTTTGTTCACGTCATGTTCTCACAACATCGCACTGTTAGAATTCATAGAAATGTTACCAGCCAACTGGCGATTGACACCCTTTCATATACTTGCCAACACCGATTTTTACTCACGTTTGACGCTCGGCGAGTGTTAATTTTAGGCCCTGGATCTACATAATATTCACATAGTTTACAGGGGCATAATGTATTAGCATGAAATAATATTTATACCTATAACATTTTACATAAGCCGCGTTTCCACCGCAGGAACTTTCTCCAGGCACTAGGGACTCTGGGGTGGTACTCTGTGTGTTTCGACTGCAGGGATCAGGGTCTAAATATTAAAGTTCTGGGTAAAAATTTCCCTCTCAGAAAGTCCCTGCTCATGGGATAGTACTTTTTCAAAGTTCAGGAACTTTCAGGGGTGGAACTTGGGCGCTGAACATGCTGTTTGGTTGAGTTCACGCAGCATTTTGATTGGATGACTCCATGCAGCATTTTATTTCAACCACCATTTTTAAAAGTCTGTTGCGATGCGTGCAATAAGAGTTGTTTGCTATTCGAATCAACAATGGAGTTTGAAAATATGACCGATGGATCGACGACGAGGTTCAGGCTTTATTAAGCTTGTGGAGGACGAAATCCACGGTACTTTACACCGCGATGGAAACGCAGACAGCAACAGGTCTGGGGGAAAAAAAGTTACTGGGACAATTAATTCCGTGTAATTTCGGTGGAAATGCGGCTATAGATAACATTTAAACCTATAACATTTTTATTTCACAATTCAGACTTTATAACAAATGTGAGTATATCAATTCTTAGCAAAAAATTCAGAATATAAAATAAGATATAAATCCGAATTGTGTGATATAGCCTCGAAATTATCTTTTTTATTCTTTTATTTCGTGACTTCCATTGATTGCTACTGCAGAACTGTCATTTTCTGCCACCAGATAGGCTCTGCCCACTAAAAACATCATTGCTGTTTGCAAACACCCAAAATTATCTATAAGCCGGAAACTTGCATCACTGTCTATTGTGAGAAATAGGAAATGCATCCCATCTGACCAGAAGCAGGGATCAAATTTTCACCTCTGGGGATGAAAAATGAACCAAAAATTGGGACATTAAAAGCAGAGGCAGTGAAATCCCCCTAATCACACACCGACTACCCACATACTCAATGCTATTAGTGTGTCCATGTTACAGTAACTGTGTACGTGTCTTGTAGGTCCTGAGTGTGCATCTGAATGGCTGGAAGCTGGATCGGAAACTAGGTCTTGGTCTCTTGCTCCTATACTCCATTTTTTTGCTCTGCTCCATCCTCTTTGGTCAGCTCTAGAGGCTTCACATGAGTTTATATCCTGCAAATCTGACTTTTTTTTTTTTTTGCATTGTTGCTTTGGGTTGAATTTTATAGTGCTTTTTACTGTAGATCAGGTACTAAATCTTAACTGATTCCATACCTGCATCCAATGTAGCAGCAAAAGGAAATTTTGTGTTCTACAGAATGGTTTTCGAAGCAGTCAAACTGAAATGATAGTGCTCAGATCCCATCAGCCCTTTGTTCTGTCCCTTAGCACTGCTTCAAGCTGGAAGGTATACTGTATAATATAATGGTTTCTATCTTCAGTCTGACATCTTACAAGAACACTAAAGTATTACAACAAGTGACTGTTTAGCTGCTTATAACTCTTTGCTGTGTTAAACCCTTGTGAAAAAGAAGTACACTTTAACATACTTTTAAAAGAGTATTTATTAGGGAAAAACAAGTCTCCCTGTGGTGAAAATCAAGGTTTTAATGTTGTTTATATGTCTATGTGGTGTTTTTAATATGCTTTAAGACACAATTCATAAGTCAACACCATTGCTGAGTATTTTCTCCTTAAAATTGCAGTGAACCAAAGACAATCTCACAAACTACCTTGTAACCAATCGCGTCAACGTGTAATCGTCAACGAGTGGATCTCTGAGCTGGTGCGAGTGAGTGGAGGCGGGGATAATTTGCATATTCATAGAACCGCGTATACTGAATGAGGCAAGGGTGTAGAGTTACATTCAAGCTATTTTAAGGCATTAAGTTTTTTTCAAGGAAAAAACATTTAAATATGTAATTTTGTTGCTCAAAGATGAGTTTTAAGGGATACAATTATTGACTACAGGGGGACGTCAAGAATATACGTCAGTGTAAACTGAATGTACTGTCTTCAGACACTAAATGAATATGTATCATTTAAATTTATATTAAATGCGATCAGTTGAACTTTTGTCCCACTTTAGTTGGACTTAAGTATATCTTTATATGTAATTTCATAGTTACTTCTATTGTCTTTGAAATATGGTTAGTGAACTGCCGAATATACTGACATTAATTTACGGTAACCTAAAATATACTTTAATGTCATTTCTGTTGAAACGTCTATGTCATGCATTTAAATATATTTGTAATTACACATTTGTAATGATGAAGTTGCAATTTAGTACATTTAAAATATATTAACTTTAACTGTAATATCAGGCCCTGTCCACACGAACACGGGTATTTTCAAAACCGCAGCTTTTTCTCTGCGGTTTGGCCGTTCTCCAAACGCAAACGCAGTATCCAGACACTGAAACCGAACTTTTTTGAAAACTCCTGTGAAACCGGAGATTTTGGCTTGTTGCGTCAGAACCGGAACCGGCAATAACATTTTTTCCAGGCTTCTGATTGGCCAACATGGCTTTACGGTTAGGGTTATATTGCCACCTGTTGGTTTGGCATGCTCTTGACAGTGCTTTATAGCGTGTTTTGCATTTTCATGTGGACGCGATTTTTTTTTTTTTTTTTAAATGTTTATAAAAATACCCGTGTACGTGTGGACTAGGCCTCAAATAACACAGTTCAAATTATAATCAAGTACTTTGCTTGTGCATTAGTATGTTATTCATCATATCAAAATAAGTGTACTTCTTTAAAGCATGCAAAATATTAATACATTATTCATTTATAATAAAAAAAACATACTTTAAAGTAAAACTTTTAATTTGACTATTACAAAGTACACTTTTTAAAAGTGTACTTAGTCAACTGTCATGACTGTTTATTAACACAATTTTGAAAAGTGCACTTTGTAGTAAAGGTTTGAATTACATTATAAGAGCACATTCAGTACAATTAAGCGCACTTCTTTTTCACAAGGGTATCCCTGTTGCTGTGTTCATTTGTATAACAGTTCAGTTAGTCCTCAAATCTGATTGGCTGAGCTACTCTGGGACGTTTCACACAGTTTGTATTAGTCTGCTTGTCTGTCTTCAATGCTTTCCAGCCTATGTATACAGTCTCTCTCACTATTGAGGTAATGTAAAACTCATAGTGGAGCTGGACCCGAGTGCTGGAAATGGGTGTTTTTCAGCCTTACTGATATGTACTGATGTTCCAGACCAGCTTTCAGTCTGTTACTTGGTGACATCCGAAACTTGATGCTTTGGCTTCTTCTGGAACTACATTTGAGGTCGTATGTGTGCATACACCTTGCAGAATATAAAAAATGTCAATTTAAAAATAAAAAATAAAAAAGGTATCATAGAGTACACAAGACCCCCGCCCCCGCCCCCCCCAGAAAAAAATTATTTGACGCAAATGAATCAGTTCAAAAGTTTACACACCCTTGAATCCTAATACTGTGTGCAGTTACCTAGATAATCCATGTTATTTTTTTTTATTCAGCTATTATTTTGTCTTGTGGACTATATGTAAACATCTGTGGTGTCTGTATTCAGAGAAGCTTATTTAGAGCAATATTAAATACAAAACAAAATGCAGTTTTTATTATTCCTCTCATGTATTTTTTTTTTTTTTTTTTAATTATTAGAATTGTGCAGTACCTACAAGGTGTTTGTAAACTTAAGACCACAATTGTATTTCTATATAGTTCTAAACAACACTTTATGAATTAATTGTTTATAGAGCAGTTGTATAAAAGAGAAATCATACTCGCAGTGGTGCTGTAGGCCTACTCGATATCAGCATTCAGACGTAGATAATCGCAGGGCTGTTAATTTAGAACAACATACTGTACCACATGACAGCATTAAACAAGTTGTTTTTAGGTATATAAATAAAGATCAAGCATGTATGTATCTAAGCTATATACAGTGTTTAGTATGTAACTTCTGAAATAATTTGGCACTGATTACAAATTAAATGGCTAAAATTTTTATCAATAACTGCCTTTTAGATTACACGTTTTAAGTATTATAATTTAATTATTTTTGTAGCGCTTTTTCTCTTATTTATTTTAGGAATACTGTTGCATTGTTCTGACAAAAATACAAAAAAAGACATATTCCTTAAACTACTGCACACCTTTATTATCAACACAAACAGCCTTAATTGTTTCTTCAATTATTGCATGTTTTGATGAAAATCACTAATTTGTGAATTAAAGGGATACGTTCGCCCGAAAATGTAAATTCTGTCATCATTTTCTCACCCTCATGTTGTTCCAAACATGTATGACTACTTTCTTCGGTGGAACATAAAAGAAAAATGTTTTGAGTAATGCATTTTTCCCCCTATTCAACTGTTCCATTCCTCAAAATATCTTTTTTTGTAATAGAATTTTCATTTTTGAGTGAACAATTTGAAGTATCATTTAACACCACTTTCATAACACAATAGTAAACTAGTTAAAATAACAGCAGACTATTAAGTTCACTAGTTACTTTTGCTGTTGATATAAAAGGATACATCACATAAAGATCAACACATCATATACAGCTCACTATTAGTATATTACAATTTAATTAACTAATTTATTGCTGTTGACTGATGGTAATATAATCAATATGTCAGCATGAAAAAGTAACTGTATTCTGATTATGTGTTTGTTTCCTTTTTCAAAATGTAATGTATACTCTAATTACAAGTACTTGGTTTTGTAATCGGATTATGTAATAGCACTGATTATATAAAGACTGTTTATTTACTGTAGTTATTGACAAAGTAATCACGTTGTGGTAATTCTGTCTTTAATCTGTTTGCACTGACTGTAGCAATACTTCTGAATTCATAGACTGATGATTTGATATGTCTTTGATGATCACTGTAAGTGAGTGTGGGAATACTTGTAGAAACAGTAGTTCTTTAAGCGATAAACAACAACAACAACAACAACACAGGTTGGCCTGTAGTAGTAATTTTACGTGATTGTATTTTTGATAGTAGTTTTTTGGAAGTTTTTTTTTAAAAAGGTTTGTAACTGGTTGTTATAGAATATAATACGCGTGTATTGAATTTTTTAGATTTTTTTTCCCCCTTCAAAAAATGGTTCATTTTAATAGTTGTAAACAAAAAATAAAATGTTCACATTATATTGAAAGATATTTAGGTAATTTTTAAGGATATTCGTTATTTATATAGATTTAGGCTTGTTCGTTATTACATATGAGAGTACACAGAAAGTTTTACTGTTTATATTTACTACAGTTTACCTAGTTTTATAAAGTCAAGTTGAAGTGTTTATAATATTTCTATAGACATGAATACCTTCATGGATATGGTGTGAGTACTGTAGTGGTGTGTGTTAGGCTGGAGAAAATCAATGAGTGTAACAATGTCTAGTCTATGTTCTGCTAAAAGATCACTAGACATTTTTTTGAGTTGTCTTTTATTGATGTCCACATGTTTTAAAATGAAGAAGTATCCTGCTGTACATTTTCACTATTGATACCATTTCGTATGTTGGCATATATATAGATATGCATTCTGTTACTTCTGTCCTGTGAGATTCACCAAATTTTGTAAAGAGCACATTTGCTTCTGGTTTTAGAGACTGAATGATCAGTGCAAAGACAAAACAGTGATGCCACTAAATAATAATAATGGCAGAGTGAAAATCAAATGCTTTATGGCTTTTGTTCTACAAAAAAAAGTCTGTTCTTGTGTGCAATAAAATGTGCAATAAGGAGTGGTTCTGTCAGTGTTTGGTATCATTGAGATACTACTATAGTTTTTATTTACAGTTTGAATTAGTGTTTATTTTTATATTTTCAAGTTTTTATTTTAGTTATATATATGTATATATATATATATATATATATAAAATTATAAAGCACTATTCTAACAAAGCAATGTTTATTTTTTACTTGAATTTATTTATTTCATTTATTTTATTCTCATCTCACACATCGTGGATTTGCGTTCAAAAGGTTTTCTATTGCAATGGGAAGTTTATCGTGTATTTCTATAATAAAAATACATATGTAATCTCACCTTACAAAAATGTGAAAGTAAATATATGCAGCCATATTGTCTTTTTTAGTTCAATCAATCTAATGTATAAATCAATTTAATGTATAATTAGCATCAAACAAACAATATAATCCTTGGCCGTTTCTCAATATCTCTGTGTATATCAATATCAAATTCTCTGTACTTGTGTTCTCGTGGACTTGTGAAACGTCATCAGTCGCTGCACAAGTACTGTTCCAATTCAAAGTTCACATCTAGCCAAGTACAGTTCAAATCCCCGGATGTGTCCTTGATCCGCCCCTTTTATCGAGGATGCATCGAGAGGTGACTTGAGCAGACTTGAGAAAGACAGGTATCCCAGAATGCATCTCGCACCAACCAGCAAGCGTCAATAGCGGATGAGAAACCTGCGTAATTTAAAAATACTACTGTTATTGTGTCACGAAATGTAAATGTAAAATTTTTTCAGTCGAGAATGTACTTGTTTAAAGCTCAAATTTGTGGTTTATTTATAAAGATAGCACCTATTTGAAATTTTGATCTGATCTTTTTGGAGTTGTGAGATCCAGTCGATCACCGGGCGCTCATCGCTCATTAACCTCGCCGAGAGCAGCCTTTCCTCGGCTAGTCCTTCTGACGTTTGCCGCTGGCTTTGGTGTCTATGTAGTGTTTAAACATGAGATATAATTCGTCTTGTGTACATCTAACTGGCGATCTATAATCTATAATTTGTTCCCTGGCAAATCGTTTTGGCTGAGGGCAAAGAGAAGTTTCATAACTTTATATTTTTAGGCTATTTAACTTTACCGTTGTAGCCTACTAGCACTGACTTTGTATGTTTGACTGAATTGTTTGCTTTATTTCTTTTACTTATACTTTTATAATGGCTATTATTGATCATTAAAACTGACATTTAACAAAAAGAAACTGGGTTGTGTTTTATGTCATATTTAATTTTATTACAGTGAAGATAATCATATATATGCACACTTATTATCTTGGCCCTTGTTCAGTAATAACCTGATTCATTAAAGATAAAAAAAATATTGGACAACTGCCCCATAGGTGGCGATATGCACTGAGAATCAGTAGTGGCTCCTGACCGTAAAATTAGGTAGGGTGGATTTTGGGTCTTAGTGCTAGTTTATGATAAATATTTTTTTAAGCTTTATATTGTAATAGCTGAACATACGCAGAACACTTTTGGCTGAGTTTACGTTATTCAGCCTGAGGGTGGCTCTCTAATGTTGATTGACAGGCTTTAACAGGTTACTTCACCCAAAATGAAAATTCTGTCATCATTTACTCACCCTCATGTTGTTCCAAACCCGTAAGACTTTCATTCATCTTCGGAACACAAATTAAGATACACTATATTGCCAAAAGTATTGGTACACCCCTCCAAATCATTGAATTCAGGTGTTCCAATCACTTCCATGGCCAACTGTTAGTGATATTATAGCAAAGTGGAAGCAATTGGTCAGTACCTGGATGGGAGACCCAGGTTGCTGCTGCAAGAGGTGTTAGTGAGGCGAGCAGGGGGTGCTTACCCGGTGGTCTGTGTAGGTCCTAACACCCCAGTATAGTGATGGGGACACCATACTGTCAAAGAGTACCGTCCTTTGGATGAGACGTTAAACCGAGGTCCTGACTCTCTGTGGTCCCAGGATGTCCTTCGGAAAAAGAGTAGGGGTGTACCCCAGCATCCTGGCCAAATTTGCCCATTGGCCTCTGTCCAACACGGCCTCCTAATCATCCCCATATACTGATTGGCTTCATCATTCTGTCTCCTCTCCACCAATAAGCTGGTGTGTGGTGGGCGTTCTGGCGCAATATGGCTGCCATTGCATCATCCAGTTGGATGCTGCACATTGGTGGTGGTTGAGGAGATTCCCCCCTTCTATATGTAAAGCGCTTTGAGTACCCAGAAAAGCGCTATATAAATGTAACGAATTATTATTATTATTTAACAACAGCAACTCAGCCACGAAGTGGTAGGCCACGTAAAATCACAGAGTGGGGTTAGCGCATGCTGAGGTGCACAGTGCGCAGAAGTCGCCAACTTTCTGCAGAGTCAATAGCTACAGACCTCCAAACTTCATGTGGCCGTCATATTAGCTCAAGAACAGTGCGTAGAGAGCTTCATGGAATGGGTTTCCATGGCCGAGCAGCTTCATCCAAGCCTTACATCACCAAGTGCAATGCAAAGCATCAGATGCAGTGGTGTAAAGCACGCCGCCACTGGACTCTAGAGCAGTGGAGACGTGTTATCTGGAGTGACCAATCACGCTTCTCTGTCTGGCAATCCCATGGACGAGTCTGGGTTTGGCGGTGGCCAGGAGAACGGTACTTGCCTGACTGCATTGTGCCAAGTGTAAAGTTTGGTGGAGGAGGGATTATGGTGTGGGGTTGCTTTTCAGGGGTTGGGCTTGGCCCCTTAGTTCCAGTGAAAGGAACTCTTAAGGCTTCAGCATACCAAGACATTTTGGACAATTTCATGCTCCCAACTTTGTGGGAACAGTTTGGGGATGGCCCCTTCCTGTTCCAACATGACTGCGCACCAGTGCACAAAGCAAGGTCCATAAAGACGTGGATGAGCGAGTTTGGTGTGGAGGAACTTGACTGGCTGCACAGAGTCCTGACCTCAACCCGATAGAACACCTTTGGGATGAATTAGAGCGGAGACTGCAAGCCAGGCCTTCTCGTCCAACATCAGTGCTTGACCTCACAAATGCACTTCTAGAAGAATGGTAAAAAATTCCCATAAACACACTCCTAAACCTTGTGGAAAGCCTTCCCAGAAGAGTTGAAGCTGTCATAGCTGCAAAGGGTGGGCCAACTCCATATTAAACCCTACGGATTAAGAATGGGATGTCATTAAAGTTCACGTGCATGTAAAGACAGACGTCCCAAAACTTTTGGCAATATAGTGTTTTTTTAATAAAATCTGAGCTATTTCTTTGTGTGATGTGAATGATGTGTGAGTTGATGAATGTTTATATGTGAATAAAATCCTAAATTCAATCTTTTTATCATATAACGCGATCAAGTCTTTTCAGAAAAATTGGACTAAACCACTCAATTCATATGGATTAGTTTTACGATCTCTTTATGAACTTTTTGAAGCGTCAAGGTGGTAGTTGCGTAGCTGTCAATGGAGGGACAGAAATCACTCAGATTTTATTAAAAATATCTTGATTTGTGTCCCGAAGATGAATGAAAGTCTTGCAGGTTTGAAATGACATGAGGGTGAGTAAATGACGACAGCATTTTAATTTTTGGCTGAACTAACCTTTTAAGTACACACGACACACGCATAGAATGCTATCTTAGAATTAATTGCCTCTGAATGTTGTTATAAAATATTACAAGTTGTGGAGGAATTCCAGCGAGAAAAAGAAAGCCATGTCTATTCTCAAACATAAAACAAACAGAAAAATGTTTGGTGCAGAATGCTGAACACATTTACAATTTATTATTGATGCAGTTTATATAGCGGTCTGTGTTTTGGATGGATATTAGGCCCTTACAGACGAGCCGCGGCTACTGAGAATGTAAATCGCCATTAAACAAAAGAAGTATGGCATGCTTTTTCTTAGCATTCGTTTCCATGGTGACTACTGGATTCGGCTGAGAGCTCAGGATATATGTGACGGTAAGTTAACCTTGCTTCTGGAATATTCTTTATTTACATTTGCATTCCAAACTGCATGCAGCACTTCATTCAGGATTGAGGTGGGTGGAGTTATCAACAGGATCCAATGGAGTTGCTGTTTTTAACACTTTTTATTGGTTAAATATTTGCAAAACCCACAGATGTAAAGGATGACCAATAGTAATGATTCAATTTATGAAAAACAAAAATGACAAATATGGAGATACGAAGTTTTGACGATATTTTAAATTGTACTTATTTATGAAGTAATTGTCTTGGAGTTTTAGCATTAGAGTAAAATAATAATACGTAATTTAAAAAAAGTGTAAATGGGTTCGCCCAATCAGTAGGCTTACACATCTAGTTCAAAATGTTACTACAACCATTTATGTCTTTAAAACCCTAAGTTCCAGACCTGCAACATTTTTTTGGCTGCCTATATAATAAAATTTGAAGCCATTGTTATTCTGAACCGCTAGGTGATGATAACATTACACAGCCCTGAGAAATTGACAGCAGAAATAGACAGTCTATTTGAAAGGACATGGAGCTAAGCAACAGCAACAACAGACATTTTATGAGGTTTAACAGGCAGACATCTGAGAGAGTCAGCTGGTTCAGAAGATGAACACAGGTACATGAACACGGATCTGTGAATCATCAGTGTTGAGACGGTTCAACTGGACTCTTTTCAAAACACTGTCAGAGTGAAAGCGCTGGATATTGGATGAGGGAGCTCACATTTACAAAAGTGTACTGGGCTACAAACTTTTTCAAAATGCAGATGGAAAAATATTGTATTTATTCCATTGTCTGCAATGTGAATCCTGGATTTTGACTGGAAGGTGTGCATTAAACCCTGTAATGCACACACGTGGATTATCCCTTGAATTATATACACTGACTGGCCAAAAAATCCTGTTTGGATTTAAAGGATTAGTTCACTTTAAAAAAAAATTACTCACCCCCATCTCATCCAAGATGTTCGTGTCTTTCTTCAGTCAAAAAGAAAGTTTTTGAGGAAAACTTTCTTCACATAATATACTTCAATTACAACCAACGGGTTGAAGATCCAAATCAATGCCGTTTCAAAGGGCTTTGAAGGGCTTCAGAGGCTCTGCATGATCCTAGCTGAGGAATAGGGTCTTATCTAGCAAAACCATTGGTCATTTTCAAGAAAAAAATGAACATTTATTTACTTTTTAACCTAAATTGCTCATCTTGCGCTGCTCTGCGATGTGCCACAGATTGCGCAATCTGGTCGGAAAGGTCACGCTAGACATAGGCGGAAGTACCGCCCCGCGTTTACAAAGCACTCGTGCGAAGACTAATACAAACGTCCTTTAGCAAAAGAAGGTTAAACAACGGGGCGGTACTTCTGCCTACGTCTAAGCTTGACCTTTCCGACGTGATTATGTAATCCGTGGTGTGTCGCAGAGTAGCGCAAAATGAGCAATTTAGGTTAAAAAGTATATACATTTTTATTTTATTTTTTTTAGAAAATGACCGATGGTTCCGCTAGATAAGACCCTATTCCTCAGCTGGGATCGTGCAGAGCCCTTTGAAACTGCATTGATTTGGACCTTCAACATTTTGGTTGCCATTGAAGTCCATTATATGGAGAAAAATCCTGAAATGTTTTCCTCAAAAAACTTTATTTCTTTTCCACTGAAGAAAGAAAGACATGAACATCTTGGATGGCATGGGGGTGAGTACATTTTTCATTTTGAAGTGAACTAATCCTTTAAATAGGCAAATGCTTAAGATCATTATTACAGTGATTATGTTTCTAGCATGTTATACGTTTGGCAACATTTCTTCTAACCCTAATTGATGGAGTGTGTAGCTTTCCATTTCTTAAACAACCATGTAGGAAGACACATCATGGCCATATTCCAGGATGACAATGTCAAGATTCATCAGGCTCAGACTGTGAAAGAATGGTTGGAAAGGAGCATTAAGGATAATTTTCACACATGAATTGAATGTCTTTGGGATGTGCTGGAGGAGACTTTACAGAGTGCGTGACTCTTGCATTGTCAATACAGGATCTTGGCCAAAAATTGCACCTTTTGTTTTGATGGAAATAACTTCACAACATTTATTTCCATCAAGAGGTACATCAATTTCACATCGAAACTTCACGTTTCGGTCGTGACAATTTTAGATACTTCTGAGCCTAGCTCAAAGATGCTAATCAGCACATGGTTACCTAGCACAGTTCTGAACAGTTATGGAATAACACCCACATTTTATGGAATTGCAGAAAACAGGTGTTTGGTAGTGACGTTCCTTAAAGTTACGCACAGATTTTCAGACTTTTGAACACATTTACCTCTAAATGATGGGACCTATCTACTCACCATGTAGCTATGAGAGAGAGGGACAGGAATATTTCCTGATAAAAAATGGTTTCGGTAGTGACATGAAAACGTGGGAGACGTTTTTTTTTTTACATGATTTACAAAGAAAATATAAAATAAATGTTTTTTGAACTTCATTTGACTTTCACTGTATGGACAAACAGTTGAAACATTCTTCAAAATATCTTCTGTCTTCCACAAAGAAAACATAAGCGCAAGTAAATTACAACATTTTCATTATTGGGTGAACTATCCATTAAAGTGGGCCCTCTCAAGAGTCATTTCAGTTACTTTTAATAACATTAAGATGGCGACTACGTAACCTTATTCTATAAATTTATGTTTCAATGTTTTAAATAAAAAAAAGATTATTGCAGTATGTTTTACAAGAAAATAGAATTTCAGTTTCAGTACTATTTCAAAATGTCATGTTTAAGTCAATGTTTTACTCGCCATTTCTTTGTAATTAATTGTGAAATTGACAGGCAATTTCTGAGTGAAAATTGTTTCTACAACATTTTTTTAATGGTGTCATTGGATGTCAGGGTTTGGCTAGTTAGTGAGGGTCAGTTAGGGGGAAGCTTGTCCACATATTTGAACAAAAAAAAAAAACTTGAGCAGCATAGAAATTGTAAATATTTTATATTATTGCCAATGACACTTTTTCTTAGAAATGTGGGAAACGGACAGTACATTTATCCCAGTCAGTGTTATTTTCATATCATTGAGATAGTACCAAATTTTTTATTATTTTGAATGAGCATTTCTTTTTATAAATTTCAATTTAATTTTGCGGTGCATTGTCATATTTATTAGTTTTTGTTTTATTTTAAATGTCTGTATAGTTTTTAATTCATTAATTTTTAGTTATTTCAATACATGAAGGTAAACAAAGCTGTTTTTATATATTTTAAGTTAAATTTTATTTTAGTAATGAAAATGGCTTTTTTTAATGGTTTTAGTTTGTTAACTATAATAACCCTTTTCCAGTCTACTGCCTTTCAAATCAAACTCAGAATAGTCACTAGTGAAGGAGTACATACAATATTTTTTTTTCAGCCGTTATAAATAAACGTCCTTAACTCCAATAAATCAATTAAAACAAAGAGAAAGGTTAAGATAGTGTTTTATTAATTCATTTATTTAGTCTTGATTTATTTGGAAGGTCGAGTCGATCTCATGCTGTGTCTCCATAAGAAGACAGGTGTTTGTTGGCTTCAGGCAGAATAAACAGTACAAATCAGATTCAAGTTACATGTACTGAACAGAAGAAATACATGACAATGCAGACTGAAGAGAGAAAGAGTCAGAATGAGAGTAGATACAGAAAGAATTTAAATCCAGGTAACACTTTACAATAAGGTGTCATGTGTTGACATATTAACATTATTTTACAGTATCCTTGTTACATGTACATACTGCAGTATTAACAGTAAATTATGCATAAATTCAAGCAACTAACCCTAAACCTATAGTAAGAAAATGTTTATTGACAGTATAATTACACTGTAACAAGGACACTTTAAAGTGTAACCAAATGATTTTATAGCATTTAGCCTTTAATGATAGTAAATAAAGACAATTGTTAATTGATTGTTGATGTTAGTTTAGAGTGCATTAAAGGGGTAGTTCACCTAAAAATGAAAGTTCTGTCATCATTTACTCACCCTCAAGTTGTTACACACCTGTATGAATCTCTTTTTTTCTGCTGAACACTGAATACTATGGAGGTCAATGGGGTCCATCAACTGTTTGGTTACCCATATTCTTCAAAATATCTTTTGTGTTCAGCAGAAGACAGAAACTCATACAGGTTTGGAACAACCTGAGGGTGAGTAAATGATGCAAATTTTCATTTTTGGGTGAACTATCCCTTTAACTAATGTTAACAAAAATGTACTAGTAAATATTTAAACGAACATTACCTAAGATTAATAAATGCAGAAGAATTACCGTTCATTGTTGGTTTATGCTAAATAATGTAGTTAACTAATGTTAACAAATGAAACCTCATTGTAAAGTCTTACCAAAATCCCTTTCACCTCATAGTCCATTGAAGAAAAACACAAATGCATCTTGCTTGTTTTGCATCTTATCTTGAGAAAGATCTCAGTTTTTTTTCCTGCCTTAAAACACAAAAAGCCTCTGAGGCCAAGCACAAAAGCTTTGACACCAGCTTTATAGAAATATTTCTGCAGCAGCAACGTTTCGAATAACAGTGAGGCGAGAGTTGCATTCATTTATAAAAAGCGTATAGTTACTTATTGTAACCAACCACAGGACACCATACCACAGACAGAGAACTTTCTGACAAAATCCAGCGCTTTAGAAAAGGAGGGCAAAATGTTTTTGAGGCCAAATTTACGATACACAGCTTGAGTTTTTTTTTTACTCTCGGCCGACCTCAAAAAAAGCTTCTAAAAATAAACATCTCCAATAATGGCCATTAAGCTCAACCAAACAATCGACAGAACAACACTAATAAAGAAATAAGCCAAAGCAAACTTAAAAGTGTGATTCTCAAGGAAGTTCACAACAGGTAGTAAAGCCATACCTTCCAGAGGAAACTCTCCATTCTGGCATCATTTAATCATATAAAGATCTAAGTGAATAGTTTATTAAAAAATGCTTGAGATTTAAAAAAATAAAATAAAATGAAACCCTAAAACCTTCTAAAAATATGCACTATGCACTACCGCTTTACATGTTTTAATGTTTTTGAAAGCAGTCTCTTCTGCTCACCAAGGATACATTTATTTGATCAAAAATACAGTAAAAAAAAAAGTTAAATATTATTATGATTTTTTTTTAAAAACTTTTTTATTTAAATATATTTAAAATGTATTCCTCTGATGCAAAGCTGAATTTTCAGCATCATCACTCCAGTCTTCAGTGTCACAGGATCCTTCAGAAATCATTCTAATATGCTGATTTAGTTTTAGTTTTGAGGACTACCATTCAAAAGTCTGGGGAAAGATTTTTTTTTTTAAAGAAATTAATACTTCTTCAGTAATACTAAAGTCAGCAAGGATGTATTAAATTGATCACAAGTGACAGTAAAGACATTTATATTATGTTACACAAAATTTCTATTTCAAATAAATGCTATTCATTTGAACTTTCTTCAAAGAATTCTGAAAAAATGTATCTCAGTTTCCACATCAAAATATGAAGCAGCACTACTGTTTTCAACATTGATAAGAACCATTATTAATAATCGAGCACCAATAATAATAATGGAGCAGCAAATCAGCATATTTAGAGTGATTTCTGAAGGATCATGTGACACTGAAGACTGGAGTAATGATGCTAAAAATTCAGCTTTACAATCACAGGAATAAATTACATTTTAAAACATTAAAAAAAAGAAAAACATTCTTTTAAATTGTAATAATATTTCACAGTATTGTATTTTTGATCCAATAAATGCAGCCTTGGTTTTGAAAGAAGCCTCTTTCGCTCATGAAAAATCTCAATGAATCCAAACTAGTGTAGATGGTCAGATAGATGAGAGTAAAGGTACGAAACAAGGAGAAAAGTGATAAACAAGGAGGGACAACAGCATTCAGCATCTGAACTCTTCTCTATGACACCATGTGGTTCCCTGAGGGCAGGGATGAATGAGAAAGAGAGAGCAACAGACAGACAGAGAGAAGGTTTAGTATGTTGGCGGTGACATCTCACTGGGTTTCTTCTTCAGCATCTTGCTGTGCTGGTTTAGTTTGTTCTTCACCTGAAAGAAGAGTCTCTGTTATTACAGTGGCATTAACAGCTTAAGATAAACTCGACACCTTACACCTTTTAAGCCTGCGACAAAAAGCTGAAGTCACATGGCCGTTGCTGACACTCTTCACATGCATTTGTGAGACACTGCAACTAGTCACAGATGCTACAGACAATTTTAAACAGGTTTGTGCCCAACTAGTTATTGTTCACATTTATTTACATTTACATTGTCCATGTTCCTCAAGCTATATGCTTTTATATGATAATTAAAAATAAAATAAGTAAAAAAAACTACAAATAATATTTTCCTGGCACATGAGGGTGCCACATTTCTCGCACAACAACCTGAGGGGTGAGTAAATGACAGAATTTTCATTTTGGGTGAACTAACCCTTTAAAGTGTGCTTATGAGAAACAACATGGGTCAATGGAGCCACTCCTTGTTTGACTAATTACGATTCATAAATATAGCATTATTAATCAATCAATGGAATCTTTTCTAGCCCAAGTTCTAGCCTTTTATTTCTTTTCATAAATAAGAACTTATACATTTAATAATGTTTGTTTTAAACACCACCATGTTTCTTTTCTAATGACGAAAACCATACTTGAGTTATTAAATTACAGAAACTATCAATTAAAGACAATTATAGAAATAGAAACTAAAGATGTGTTTAAGATCCTTTTTTCTTAAATTCTAAAACTAAATTTGGATTAACTTGATTAAAAAAAAAAAAAGATCAAGGGAATCAGCAGATTAAAACAATTTGACAATACTAAATTTATGGATAATAATTGCAGTCAATCAATACAATCTTTATTTAATTGTTTGTTATTAACTCCATGCCAATTTCTTTTTCCATGAGGAAAACCATACTTGTTAATTAAAATAAAAACTAAAGATATTTAAAAAACAATTAAAAACCTTTTCAAGGATATCAACACAATGTCCTCAGAGGAATAGAAAACATTACAATCCAATAATAATCAGGGTGCATTTGATCTCTCAATTTTAAAACTCTTATCACCACACCAATTTCAGGTCTGTTAACCTCAAAAATGTTTTTAAAAAATTATTTTACTGACAATACTAATTAAGAAAATTATTTTTGCATTGCGAAGTACCTCAAGCACTGACTGCATTCAGAACAATTTTCCTATTATAATCAGTATCTAATCCAGACGTTTTAATTGATTCTGCATCTCACTGTTTGCTTCCGTCTACTATGGCTATAGAAAGAACTATTCTCTAAGGTGTGTATGTCTCACCGTCTCCCTGCATGTCTGAAGTCCACAGCGTCAGGTTGTCCCGTAACAGCTGCATGATGAGTGTAGAGTCCTTGTAACTGTCCTCACTCAGTGTGTCCAGCTCCGCTATCGCATCATCAAACGCGGCCTTCGCCAACCTGTTGGAGGAGCGAGTGGAGAGTCAGACTGGGGTTTTTATTATAAGGCAGTGGTTCTTAACTAGAGGACTACAGGATGATGTATTTAAATCAATAAATTAATAAAAATAAATTATGATAAAATCAAAAAATGATCTAACTCTAAATTAAATGCTAAAATAACTACATAAAATAACGAATTGTTACAAAAAATAACTATTGTTTTTATTAAAAAACAAACAGTTCTTAAAACGTGAATCATGAAGTACATCATGGTTAAAATCATTACAGCATTACCGGTCATGTGCATCACGCATGACATACATTTAATTTATTTGTTAATATCATTAATTTATTATAAAACCCCTATTTAAGTAAACGTCACGAGTTTATAGTAGGGGCTGTTTATAATAAACAAACAATTGAGCAGAGAAATCCAGACCAGTATCTTACTCTTATCTGACACTAATATTAAAATGGGCAGTCTTCACAGTTTCCACAAAATGGCTCTATTAACTGATTGTATATGTTATTTTTTCATCAGATACCATCCATTTTGAAACAAAATGAAAGCATGCTGAAGATTGGTGTGCAAACGGTAGCTCAGGTAGGTCAAAAACACAAAGCGTTAGAATAAAGCCCTATTCGGACGGGACTAATTTCGAGTTACAATTCTTATCACTCGACTGTGATTTCATGTACCGATTCAGACGGGACTAGCATCTCCATGTTTATTACAGAGGTGGGAGTGTGTGTTTTCTAGACGTGGGAGTTACAGAAGGTCATGTGCTGTGCTTGCGTGCATCACGTATAAAGTATGTGTTTTTTTTTTTTATGAATTACTTATTGATATAACTTATGTATTATTAAACCCTAATTAAAAAAAACAACTTAATTTAAGTTTATAGAAGTGGCTGTAAATAAACCCACATAAGTGAGCAAAGACATCTAGACAATTATCTTACCTGACACTGATATTAAAATGGGCAGTCTTCGCAGTTTCCACAATTTGCCTATTCATTTTATAATTTTATTTTTCGTCGGATACTATCAATGAAATGAAAGCATGCGGAAGATTGGTGCGCAAACGGTAGCTCTGGTAGGTCAAAAAACACATGAGAATCGTTAGAATTAGAGATACACCGATACTAAATTTCTCAGACGATGCCGATTATTCAGCATGATATCGGCCGGTGCGATACCAATAGTTTGATTTTTCTTATGGAAAAGAAACCTCTCCCAAATAATGCTGCAAACTATACAGAGAACTCACTCATTTGGTACACAGTAATATTGGTTGCAATAAACAACAAAGGTATTATATTAAACTGCTTTTTATTTTCAGATATAAGGCTAATTACACCCAAATAAAAAGTTTGTATACAACTCAGCTGCACATTTTTTAAATGGTATTTTTCATAAGCACTAGTCTTCATGACAAATTTATTCAAGCATACATATACAATTAACAGTAAGTAAGCTCCTCTCTAGTGTTTCTTTATTGCTAACTAACAAACTGAACATCAGGTGAGTTTCCTGAGGTAAATTAGGCTAAATGCAATGTGAAAAGCTGTTTTATTGACGTCTTTCCACGGTTGAAACACTGATTGAGTGATTACATGAGTCATGATACGGATTTCGGTAAGTTGTAGTGTATCTTTCAACATACCTTTTGATATTCATGCATGTTTTTCGAGATATAACTTGTATTAAAGGAAG
This sequence comes from Coreius guichenoti, assembly GCA_039654105.1. Lineage (NCBI taxonomy): Eukaryota > Metazoa > Chordata > Actinopteri > Cypriniformes > Gobionidae > Coreius > Coreius guichenoti. The sequence goes on along the minus strand of CM077168.1, from coordinate 10,618,143 downwards.
AGATGACGTGATGAGTCACTACAGCAATCTGTCACGTCACATTTAGGAGCATCAAAGCGGCATTTATCGTTTGAATTGAGATAAAATGGACAGAATTTGAAAGATGACACTTTGTTTCCTTTTAGAAGTAACAAAGCACATTGATATTTGCAATTATTGGATGAGAGGCGTGCTACAAATAATGTTTAGTGTAGGGAAAAACTGCAGACCTGGCAAACCTGGCTTGAACTACAGGTGATTCATAGGGTCAAATAGAGCCTGCTTTTATGTAGCTTTTTTTTTTAACCATTAATCCACTATTGTCACGTTAATTTGCCCTAAATTCAACATGAGACATTTTCTTCACACACACACACACAGTATGAGTTGCAGTCGGACACGCATTTTCCGCACCCTTTTGATTGTTAGGATACCATCAGCCCTGATCATCGGCTGTTTTTAAACAATCAGCCAATAGTGAAAATAATAGCTTTTATTGGCCGATACCGATTATTGGCGCATCTATAGTTAGAAGAATAATTACAACATCAGCAATCACAGACATTCGCATTCGGATAGGATTAGATTTTGCCGAAAACAGTAGGTAATTTGCCCTGGATTTTTTACAGAGGTTGTGTGAGAAAAACACTGACTTGGCAGATTCGGATGGGATTAAAACCGCAAAGTACGTCTGTGAAACACAAATTTCTCTAACACCCCCCCTGGAAAACTAGTCCCGTCCAAATAGGGCTTAAGACCCCCTTTAAAACGAGATGATGCATCTCAAGGGGTTTATCCTAAAGAATTTGTTACACAATATAAATTAAGCGCTGTTAACAATCTGTCTGCGTGACTTCGCCAATTCCTGTGGAGGTATTTTTTTTTTTCTGTGACTAACTGACTAATTAAAATTTGGTTGACAGAGCCGCTTGTCTTTGACTAATGTTGAGTGCGGCCCTAGAAGTTAACATCAAACAAGCATTACACACTTTAAGTGAGGAGAAAAAAAAACACCAACCTGCATGCGCGGTCGGGGGAATTAAGGATCTCGTAGTAAAAGACAGAGAAATTGAGTGCTAGGCCGAGCCGGATGGGATGTGTGGGTGGAAGCTCAATCATGGCAATGTCACTGGCAGCTTTGTACGCTACCAAACTGTTCTCTGCTGCTTCCTTCCTGTCATTACCCGTGGCAAACTCTGCTAGGTACCTGTGGTAGTCACCCTTCCTGCAAACACACACAAAAACAAGTGTTGGGGAAAAGATTTATTAAATTTGCATTAGCTAGACTGACTAATTTTCAAGCTCTTGATGTCAGAAATGTGTTCAAAAAAGTTATGAAATGAGAAATGTCATGATTAATGAATAGTCTGATCGTGGTTGTTTGATCTAATCACAACTATTTGAGATAACCACAATAATTGTGGAGCTTCAATTTTATTTCAATCAAACTTTGTCATCCAAATAAGGGAAAATTTAAAGAAATGCCATAAAATGCATGATATCATGTCTCCTTTTCTGGTGTGGAGAGAGTCATAATTTGGTAGGGAGTAAAGAATAAAGAATATAAAAAACACTGATGTAAAGTACAGAAAGATAGTCATAGGTCTTCCGTCATACGAAATAAATGCCTGTGGGTTTAATTAGACTGCATTATATTTATTATATTATATTATACTATATATTCATTTTCACAGCACTGAAGTAAATCATATGGGCCTATTTTATTATAACTTTTATATACAATAACATATTAACCACCTTGAATTGTGACGAAGAAAACTGCACTGAATCATTAATCTCAATAATTTGTATGACAATTAATCGTCAGCACACAATTCATGATCGAGACAGGCATATGACACAAAACCAGCCTAATGAATAAAGCATAATATCAAAGGCTACAGTATGTTCAGGATGTTAAAATGCACGCTATGCAAATTATTTTGTTAAATAAAAATAAATGCAGTAAACAAACATTACTTTTCAAACAAACAAAACAATTCAGGGGGTGGTCAATTTCAAAATGTACTGCTATTGTACAGTTTGACAGACTCCTATATCAAAAGCAATTTAGTATGTTCAAGGTATACATTTGATCATTATGAGTTTTTCCTGGGAATCAAGCCCATGACCTAGGTGAGAGTACAGCGCCATGCTCTACAGAAATGTGAAAATAAAGCTAATTTTCATGTCATGTACTGAACACTCTGACCCTCGCCCATCTAAGTGTTGTGTAGGAGACCTATGAAGTTCTAAATGCATGTACTTTGATTTGTCAAACCTACATCTTGTAGTAGAAAACTTTGGATTCTCCTGTGTTGGCTGCAGGAATAAGGTGTTTGTCCAGTACATCCAGTATGTCGTTACAAATAGATTTCAGCTCATTCTCAACCTGCAAAGGGTTAGACGAGAAATGGCACATTAATTATGGCATCACATACATCTAGATTACATGACAAAAAAAACAAACAGCCTAAAAGCCTTTCACAAGACACTATGTAACACCATGTCTACACTGGACGCGAGCGATGCGAACCCATTATAATCAGTGATGTTGTCTACACTAGATTCGGCTGGAGCGACATGACAAACCCCAACAGTAAACTGACGCCTCGTTCTATTTATGACATACTCCAAGCATTCGCGATACTTCTCATAGGAAGGACAAATGGATTTGCAATGGTCACTTTGTCGCGTCCAGTGTAGACAGCTTCTAGCTGTTGTGGCATCAACGGTTGTGTCCGGTGTAGACACAGTGTCAGTCTCTGAGCCATAGAGCTCACAACTCAAGAAAAGGCATTTCAAGGTATGGATTTAGGTATTATTACACTCTTAAAAATAAAGGTTATTTATTGGCATTGATGGTTCCATGAATAACCTTTAACATCCATGAAATCTTTCCAATGCACAAAAGGTTATTTACTGTGGAAAAAAGGTTATTTCGATTTTTAAAATGTTCCTCGCACTAAGAAAAAATAGTTTTTTTTTTAAGAACTGATCACTGAAAGGTTCTTTGGGGAACCAAAATGGTTCTTCTATGGAGGCTTTTGCACCGGATAATTATAGAAACTCAGTTAAAGGAACTAGTCACCAAGGCGGTTCCCCGAGAACTAAATTTTCCCCTAGAGCCATTTTCCTGGTTGCATTCACACCGACAGTAGGAACACTGAAGTGACGTAAGCTGGCCAACAGCGACGTCATTTAGGCTAAAGACGAAATCTCCTACGACAATTTGCAGTGCTACATATCATCGAGGCTGAGTAAAGAACACAACACCGCAGACAAAGGCGACAGGTAAATGCTATATAATCACTGTTTGTGGAGTTAGTTCTTTGAGTACGTAAACAGTGTGTTTACAAAGCTTTTTAAAAATGGCGGGTGCCAGTTAGGGGTGGGAGAAAAAAAAAGAAAAGAAAAAAAACCGATGCATTGCGATTCTCTCTCCAACGATTCAGAATCGATTCTGAGCTTAGTTTTTAAACTGCAGATGACGCTGTGTGTGTGTTTTAGAAACACCCGTATTCTGATTGCTTCTAATTCCTCACACACACACACACACCTTCCATAAAATAATCTTTCATGAAGTTCGGAAAGGTTGAAGAGAACTAAGGACATTCTCGCAGGATGCGCTGTGAGAAACGTGCACTTTGCTTGCTGTTACGCTTGCAGTGTACGGTCTCGTTTGCCGGTATTTCCCTTAAAAATGCTCTACGAAGGCATCATTTATGTCATTTGGAATGCAGTGGGCTTATATATTAAAAAATATGAAACTTACTAACAAAAGGCTGCTTTCAATTTCAAATGCTCACGTGTGCTTTGTGAGTGCTCGTGCATGCGGCTGTGTGCAACTGTAAGTGGTTTAATGTACTTGCATCTCAAAATGCTTTTAGAACGCCAAATCAATGTAAACACAGTCAGTTATGTCTTAAGGGATTAATAAGACAGGACAAACCACATCTTATATTTCAAGTTCTGTGCATTAGTGTGAATGCAGCTTATTAGATCTCTCGCTGTCTATGATGTCATCAGTAATAAACAATAGTAAAGCTGAGAAAGAGAAAAATCGCTCACAGCTCTTGAATGTGAAACGTTCAGATACTCTTAAATACTGAAAGCACTCTTTGTTTATTGCTTGTAATGTGTTTTTTTTATTCCTTTTTATTATGTACTACTTGCTTTTGTTTTGAAGCTATATTCGTTTATTAGGGGTGTAACGGTACACAAAACAGACAGTTCGGTACGTACCTCGGTACAGCAGGGGAGAGAAAACTAAATATAAAATTGCTTTTTTTTATTAAACAGTGGTTTACTGAACAAATTGTGTCTATCCTTAAATGAATTCAATTATAACTAAAAGTTTCTTAAGGATAAAAAAAAAAATTATCTCTGCTAATGCTGTAAACTAGGAGCCCTTACTTGCACATTACTATAATATTAAAGATTAACAACAAAGCCCAAACCATTAGCCTAAATTCAGTTGCTATTTATTTTTAGATATAATAATCAACACTCAAATAACACATTGTATGCAAACATGTAAACTTCACATAAGGCAGTTTTTGCATTAACTTCTAAATCTAATTATAAAATTATGTTTTTACTCCAATTTGTTGTTGAAATATAATCATTACACAGTGGCTGTAATTTTCATGACAGATTTATTTAAACATACATTAAATAATCAAGACATCACTAACAGGTTCAGTAGAATATGATGAATTTATAGGTTAATATAGTGCATATATTTAGTGAAAGAGTTCATTTCTCTAGTGAACTAACCAGCTGTGGACACTGAATGACTGCCTGAGGTAAATGTAATGCTACGTGACATTGTTTACAAGCTGTTTTATTGACGTCTTGATTAAAACGTTGTGGTCTTGGATTAACGTCGCGTTTAAAACACCAATTGAAAGATTACACGACATATGATACGTTTCAGTAAGTTGTAATGTATCCTCAATATACCGTCAGATGTTAATTCATGTTTATTCTTTGACTACGAAGAGATGATCGTGTTCACTCGCGCGCTGTGCTGCCGCTTGAACTGACACGCCTATACAGTGATCTGTCACGCCACATTAAAGAGCGGCAAAACGGCATTTATTGTTTAAATTTCGTGATAAAATGGACAGAATACTTAATATGTTTGTGTGAGAACTCGGATTTTAAGTATGTTCTGCGCGTAAAACAAGCCTACTGTTAACAAAGATTGCATTCAGTACACATGTGCACCGTACCGGAAGTCCTGTAACAAAACAATTTGAATGTGTACCGTTACACCCCTATAGTTTCTATATGTAAAATTCCTAACATACAATTGTTTTAATTTAATTTTTTAATGTGTAATTATTTTAAATTAATTAAATAAACATTTTTAAGATTTATAAATAAGATTAATAAGAAAAAAAGTAGATCTAGAATTGGATTGTGACTCCCAGAATTGGAATCGGATCAGATCATGAGGTGCCTAAAGATTCCCACCCCTAAGGCCGGTGTTTCATATGGCATGTGTTTGGCCAATCAGCGTACACTTATGTCACTGGTATTTCCTATTGTTCTGGATTAGACCCTGTTCTGAAGTAGGAGCTAATTTAGTTCCCCCAAAAGTCGTTCTTATAACTAAAATCATTCCCAGTTCCTGTGATGCAAATACGGCAAAAGCCGTATAGTTATAGGAACTATGAAAATGTTCCTCCGGTGCGAAAGCTAAAACTACAAAAAAAAAAAAAAACATGAAATAAAACAATTTAAAAAATAAAATGTAGTCTCACCGTTTGTCTGTATTCTCGGATCATTTTGAGTTTGTCCTCTCCGCCCTTGCTCTCCTCTTTCTGCTCAATGCTGCTGATTATCCTCCAGGAGGCTCTCCGTGCACCAATCACATTCTTATATGCAACTGATAACAGGTTTCTCTCCTCTACTGTGAGCTCGATGTCCTTCCCTGCAACATTCTTCATTGTCTCCACCATTTCTGAAACAGAGAGAGAAGATTGATCCTAATGACACAAAGTGAACCCAACAAAGATCTGGAGATCAAAGGGGAAAAGGACAGAGCTCTTCTGTCACAATTCATAAATGTACTCCATAACAATGTACAAATGTCACAGACTGTGTAGTGAAATAAGGGAACCTGAGTGGTTGAACCAAAAAAAAATAAATAAATAATATAATAATAATAATAATAATAATAATAATAATAATACATCTTTTTTTGTTCAACCACTCAGGTTCCCTTATTTCACTACCCAGTCTATGAATTGTAACCATAGTAAATTTAGATATCACTATTGTTTTACACTAACAAAGTAGCACAACAAATGATACTTTGTAGCAGAAACAGCACAGACAAATTATATACTGAAGTTTTAGCAAATAGCATGGAAGTGAAAATACAGCACTGCACAAATTTCAGAAAATGGGGGGGGGGGGGGGGTAATTTGAGGGAGGAGTTTTGGGTGAGCTTGATTTCAATCTTTGAATTAAATTGAAAAAAGCAGCACAAATAAATACAATAGAATAAAGATACAAATGAAAGAGAAAAGTTTTTTGGGTAGGTCTAACACTAGTATTCAGAAATACTACAGAATACTACAGAAACTGAATAAAGTAATCAAATGTAAAATAACACTGGAGAGTCTTTTAGTTCTGTATAAATTAAAGCTGCAGTCCTTAAGTTTTGCCTCTTTGTCGCCATCTGTTTGAAACCTGGAATTGCAGTTAGTTGCAGAATGATTATCTTTACGTGGGTTGTGCATCGGCTCCTCAGTGCGGCTGAATCTAATGTTTTAAGGAGTGTGTGTGGCTGTCATTCAGTCACCGCACCGGTGTGGATACTGTACTTCGGAATCACAGATTCTACATCTTGGAAGTATGACCAAAAAAAGTTTCACCGTAAAATGTCATCTGAACAAGTAACAAAAATGTCTGCCACTTTTGTTCTGACCGACTGAGAAAAAAAGCATTACAATCAATCGCGCTACCAACGGTGAATGAATCTAACGATCGCTTAGCTCACATCACATCAAACCGTGCACATTATTATTATTGTTGTTATACTTTGTTCTCAAATTGTTAATGTTAACAACATCAGCATTGCGTGACTACGTGTATTTAGTGTGTATTAGCGTTACCTGTAGATTTAAATTTCTGTACAGTCTAATCTTTTGCTTTTGACTACGGGTCGGATGATTGTCGTTTGGACCTTTCTGGATTACAATCTGCCATCAAAATGATAAATGTAATTATTCCAGCTCACAACAGCTGGAATAATTACATTTATCATTTTGATGGCGGATTGTAATCCGGAAAGGTCCAAACGACAATCATGTCATGTGAGGATGCTGCAGGTGGCGGATCATTTATAGCCCACCACCTGCAGCATCCTCACATGCGATCCTACTACTAGCTGGACTCCTCTATGTATACAGATGTTACGTAATGACGCAAAGACGAATGGCGGAAGCTCGAATTTCCAGCGGAAAGCTACCAGTACCACTCAAATTATAACACATTATTACAAGTTTACCATTGTGAATCGGGCTAAGGTAAGGAGATTTAAAATTAGATTTTGGATCATTTTTAACCAAAAAAAGTTACGGACTGTAAAAAAGTAACATTTTTTAATATAACTCATCGTATTCGATTGTATTCAACTGAATGAAGAATGTCATATACACCTAGGATGGCTTGAGGGTGAGTAAATCATATTTTTCATTTTTGGGTGAACTATCCCTTTAAGGCCTGTTCACACCAAGAACGATAACTATAATTATAACAATTTCGTTTTAAATATAATTCTAAATATGAATGAACAGCAGAGTCTACACCACAACTATAATGGCACAATAAAGAAACAATATAGGGTACGTTTACATGACAATGGTATTCTAAAACCCAAAAAGATTTTCCTTGTTTTTTTTTCATGTACAGACGACAACGTTGTCAAAACGATCCCCGTTCACACAGATCCGCGAAAACGACTAAAACTGCAGTGTTATGCACGCCAGGCCAGTAGTTGGCGATGTCACTTTGTAAAGAAAAACTATGCACCTATAGACTGAACACAAAATATGCGTGCACATGACGTCACCGTTTTCAAAAATTCACGTTTTTGTAGTTTACACTGAGACGATAACGGTATCGTTTTCAAAAACTTGCACTTTAAAACCCATTTTCAGTTTTTTAGGCCCCCAAAACACCGTTGTTGTGTACATGAACTGCTAAAATGCATAAGTTTTATGTTTTGTGGCAGATGACAAAAACTGCAGCGCACACTTAAACAGAACGTTATTGCGCATTTGTGTGGACGCTAATATAGTTATGGTTCTTGGTGTGAACGGGCCTTTATGTTGAAATGCTTGAAAAGCACGCAACAAAATTTGGTAACTGCAAGATTTTATACAGTCCAATAATTTTGTTTCATCTCATCAGTCATCTAAGTGGTCTATCTATTGGTTTATTTAACAATTTGTCTGTCTAAATCTATCTGGAAGTCTTTCTGTGTATTTTTCTGACTGGTCTGTAAAAACTTGCTTTTAAAATTTCTTATTTTTATTTTTAACTATGTGTCTATGTCAAGCCAACAACAAAAGTTGTCTAGAACTTTATCTATCTAGTTCTTTGTTATCCAACATATCAATCCAAAGGATCCAATAAACATCTGTACAAATACAATATTCAAAATTTTATTACTTTAACAGGAAATTACACTGTTTATTACCCCATGTCATATTTAATGCACCCAAGAAAATGACAGAAAAACACTGCCCTGAATTCAGCATGGGGTGTACTGACTTATGTGTCAATATCAAGGGTCCACAAAAACAATGATACAGTAAAAATATTGAAAATATGAATTTTAATAAAACCTCACACCATTTATCAACCCAATGTCACTTGTTAACAGACCTAAAATCTGAACCCAGTCTGTTTTTTGTTTTTTTTAGATAATTTCCAGCAAAATGAAAACAATGTATTCTTTAGTGCGGGGGTTTTCAGACTGACATCCAGGGACCAACAGGGGGCCGCAAGGGAGTGCTAGGGAGTCTGGGAGTGTAAAGTCTAAAGAAAAACAGTGTAAAAAATAAAAATAAATAAATAATAATAATAATAAAAAAATTTAACTAAATAAATGAATTGAATAAAATAAAGGAATTTTAGGACGGGATCCCTTGCACCAGGATGATCATATTTGTGGATCCACAGCATCTTTAAAAAAAAAAAAAAAAAAAAAAAAAAAAAAAAAAAAAAAAAAAAAAAATCCTGAAAAACCCCTGCTTTAGTGCATTTTTAAATGCATATTTTTTAATCATATGCTCCCAGTCCCAGATAAAAGTTACCAGCAGGGTAACTAATTCTACTAGCGTGAGTTTGTGAGCCCTAGCCATTACAAATTAACCATTCACAGACTTTACAGAACAGCTCTTGGCAATGAGAGCACAGATCAACATATTACTTTAGTACATTAACAATGCAGTATAAGCTTAGGTTGGGTTGAGTTAGTTTAGACAAGGGGTTTCAATCTTTTAGATGCCACAGAGCCCCAAAAATGTGTGAGGGACCCCATCCGAAAATTTTCTATTAAGTCACTTTATTATAATTTTTTTCTACTCACTATAGTAATGTACTGTTAAATATAGTATTTACTTATTTAATTTTAATATATTTATTTATATCCATTTGTATGTTTATTTTAATCTGATTTAATCTCTTTAATAGATTAATAACGTGTTTTTATTTTAGACACACTTTTATTCATTTATTTAAAACCAATTTTTACAGTTTTTCTCTAGACTTGCCCACGGAGCCCAGTTTGAAGCATTAACAATGCAGTAGGTTGGGTTGAGTTAGGCCTTTCCAAACGGATATTTCTTCCCATTTCTTTCACCTGGACGTGCGCATGCGAATGGCCAGCGCTTAGTTTTTTAGGGTTCAACCCACAATTTCACCAGTAATAAGACAAACAAATCCTGCTCTGCTTCTTCTTCTTCCTCTGCCGTAATTCAAATGCGTGACAACACAAATCGCCAAAAACATCAACTCACCATCGTATCTCTCAGCTTGCTCTGCTAGTTTAGCCTGGTATACCAAGTGCTCTCGATCTGCCATGGTTACTTGGGGATCGGGAGGAGGTGGAAATGGTAAGCGACGTTCTTTGTTTGAGCAGATGGATGCGAAGGTTATAAGTGAACAAATGCACGATATTGGGTTACTTAGTGGAGCAACGGCGGCTTAAAATCCTCGTACACTGCCGGCGACCCTGCACTAAATATGGCGATAAAACTCTATCCGGGAAATGCGCAGCGAGTCCTGCGCACTTCCTTCGCGACGAACGTGGATACTCCTTTTTTTTTTTCTTTTTTTTTTCCTTTCAAAGAACATAATCAAAATACACATTTAAAATAGCTTTCGTAGATGTAAAAGAAAACAGTAAATCAAGTCACACAAAAAAATTAGAAACAAAAAAGTGTACAAAGAGGGGTCTTTTTATTCATCTTCCAGTTAACCAAAGTCTCCTATCATCCGAACAAATTTAGAATAGTAAGGTTTTGTCTTCATACACTTGCTTTTAAATAATCTACGCAGAATCAACATTAAATTAATGACAAATTCAGCTTTTTTTTTGTCATCCAACCACATTAAAAAGTAGGTAGGGACTGGGCCTTTGTTTCCAACCAATTAGACATATCTTCCAAGAAAATATTTCAGTGCATGCAATAAAAATAAAAAAAGACAAAAATAGTTTTTTTTAAATGTTGTGACGTCACGTGGATACTCTTTTGCCTGATTTTTGTGACGTCGTACCTAGAAAAAAAAATCATGAACGTCTGTCACAAAACATTTTATCATTTAAAGCTTCACTAGTTCACTAGTTGTAATTCCTGATATCCGTTATTGATCATGGCAAGGCACTGGACATATTTTAGTTTTTATTTGTAGAAATTGTAATTAAAAATAGCATATCCACAATGGAGTTTTTACTAAGTGGAATTGTAATTCGAGAAGTCTAATTAAATTATTATTAATAAAATTGCCAATTCCAGATATGTCATTGTTTTTTTTTTAATCTGTCATAATTCTAATTGATGCTATTATTATATCTTCATTATAAATGATATCTAGAATAGATTTTTGATATCTGAAACTAAGATATTATTAGTCAAATTGGCCTAACATTGTAGATACATTAAATTTGATTTATGACAAAACATAATACTTACTAATTAAATGTAATTTGGTTTCTTAAAGTTATTTTATAATAAATCCCAAATCAGTGTATTATAGGACACCTGTCCTATAATAAGATGTTATGGCAACCCAAATTACCTAATGCTTTGGTTTGACAATCCATAATTATATTTCAGATAGTTACAATTGTGTTTTGACAAATCAAAGTGAGCATTAGAGATATGTGCAATTATAATTTTACTAGTAAGAAATATGGTTCAAGATATTGTTTTTGAAGAGGTTGAAATAAAAAAATGTCACACAATGAAATATTGAAATGGTTTACTTTCTCATACATTGTTTAGATGATTATAGTTAAGCATGTAATAATTTATTTTTTTTACAGATTTTTAGTTAGAATTTTAAAGTCTGGCTCTGGTGCAAGGGTACAACAATAAAATCTATACATATAAGGCATTTGAAAAGTAGCAACAAAAAATGAAGGCATCTGTTTTTATTTGATTTTTGTATAAGAAAAAGTTGAAATCTGATTGTTTTAATAATAATAATAATCAAGTTGAAACACCATAATATGTTTATCACGTAGATTAAAAGGATAGTTCACCCAAAAATAAAAATTCAGCCATTATTTATATATTAAACATCGCATACATTTTAAAATCTTTCTAATTACTTACAAAGCACTAAATGGTTTTCCTCCCCAGTACTTGAGCGAGCTCTTAACGCATTATACTCCATCACGTCTATTGCGATCTCAAAATTCTGGCCAGTTGATAATACCTAGAATATCAAAATCAACTGCAGGCGGTCGATCCTTTTCCTATTTAGCACCTAAACTCTGGAACAGTCTTCCTAGCATTGTTCAAGAAGCAGACACACTGTCAGTTTAAATCTAGACTAAAAACACATCTCTTTAACCTGGTATATACACAACACAATATCGCATTTCTATAATTCACATCCGTTAAAGGAATGTTAGGCTAGATAAATTAGGTCAGCCGGAACCAGGAACACTTCCCATAACACCTGAAGTACTCGTTACATCATAAGAAGAATGGCATCTGCGTTAATATTAGTCTCTCTGTTTATCCCGAGGTTACCGTAGTCAGCCGGATCCAGGCAGTATCCAGATCAGATGGTGGATCTGCACCTAGACACGACCACAATGCAGCCATGAATGTGAGCAGAGAACTGGACAATCCCCTGTGAAGGCCTCATCGACACGACAGCCATCGGCACAGATCCTCAACAAAGACCACAAGAACCAGACAAGTCCTCTGCACAGACCTACTTCCAGCTTCGTCTCCATACCAGTGTGATGAATCCGATCTTCGATCAAAAGGAACTGGATGAAATATTTGAATGCTACCAATCTGAACTCTGAATTGTGATGCAGCCTGAATTATAATGACACCGTGTTTGTTCGTTGGCCAGAGGAGAACTGAGCCTGGTTTCTCCCAAGGTTTTTTTTCAGTTCCGTCACCTGATGGAGTTTGGGTGCCTTGCAACTGTCACCTCTGGCTTGCTTAGCTGGGACACTTAATATTTAACAATATTATCGATTTGACTTCACCTGAACTGTAATCTGTTATCACTGTAAAGCTGCTTTGAAACAATCTGTATTGTATAAAGTGCTACATAAATATAGGTGACTTGATATTTATTCACCCTGGTGTGTCACCCTGTTGTTGTTCTAATGCAACAGTGGGTAGCTTAAGACAGCTTATGATACATCAGGGCCCAGCCCTTCAGAATGACTTCTTATAATTCTGCTGCATTTTAATATTAAGGGCATTTTCAGACCTGTAGATTGTTTGCTTTGTTCCGAAACAGGGACTTATTTGTTACAATGTTGCATTTTCTTCTTGGTTCGGTTCGCTTTCACAAGGCAACATTTCAAAGCGTACCAAAATGTGCTTAAGTCACATGTGAGAAAATCTGTCCTCTTATTGGAGTTTCCTCTGCGTCATCCATCAAGCTTATTGTGGCTTTATTTGTAGCTGTCGAGACACACGCAAAGACTTATAAATGATTATAAATGACAATCATTTATAAATGACAATGTATAAATGAGTCTATGACTGGATCATTATTGCAGTGATTATTATGTTTCTAGCATGTTATATGTTAGAAGCATGAGAGGGAGCATGAAGAATCAATTGCCACCTCTGAGTCCAGACCTTAAATTCATTGACAACTCATTCACAAGATCTTGACCAAAAACTGATACACCTCTTGATGGAAAAACATCACAACATTTATTTCCATCAAGAGGTGTATCAATTTTTGGTCAAGATCTTGTATTGACAATGCAAGAGTCAAGCACTCTGTAAAGTCTCCTCCAGCACATCCCAAAGACTTAATGAATTTAAAGGGTTAGTTCAAAAAAATTTTTAAATTACCCCATGATTTACTCACCCTCAAGTCATCCTAGGTGTATATGACATTCTTCTTTCAGACGAATATAGTCGGAGTTATATTAAAAAAATGTCCTGGCTCTTCCAAGCTTTATAATGGCAGTGAAAGGGTAGTTCTGTTTTAAAGCCCATAAAAGTGCATCTATCCATCATGTAACTGCTCCACACGGCTCGGGGGGTTAATAAAGGCCTTCTGAAGCGAAGTGATGCGTTTGTGTAAGAAAAATATCCATATTTAAAACTTTAGAAACTAAAATAACTAGCTTCCGGCGGACCGCCGTACGCATCGATTTACGGCGAAAGAGTAACCCCTGACCCTTGACACATGCGTATTCACGAATGCGGAAGTGCATAGAGCAAAACAAAACACCAGTCATGAATTAAAAGTCTAAAACGAGAATTTTAAAGAGAAATGGTGGAGGATTTTGATATAAGAGGGGCTTGAGTTTGTTGCCCAGCCCTATCCGCAAGAGGTGTCAAAGCATGCGATGCTCCTATACATCGCGTCAGGGTTACTCTTTTGCCATAAGTCGACTAAGCTAGTTATTTTAGTTTCTAAAGTTTTAAATATGGATATTTTTCTTACACAAACGCATCACTTCGCTTCAGAAGGCCTTTATTAACCCCCCGGAGCCGTGTGGAGCAGTTATATGATGGATAGATGCACTTTTATGGACTTCAAAACAGAACTACCCTTTCACTGCCATTATAAAGTTTGGAAGAGCCAGAACATTTTTTAATATAACTCTGACTGTACTCTTCTGAAAGAAGAATGTCATATACACCTAGGATGACTTGAGGGTGAGTAAATCATGGGCTAGTTTTCATTTTTGGGCGAACTATCCCTTTAAGGTCTGCACTCAGAAGTGTCAATTCATGTGTGAAAATGATTCTTCATGCTCCCTCACAACCATTCTTTCACAGTCTGAGCCTGATGAATCTTGACATTGTCATCCTGGAATATGGCCATGATGTGTCTTCCTACATGGTTGTTTAAGAAATGAAAAGCTACACACTCCAGTTAGGGTTAAAAGAACTGTTAAAAGAACATATAACAAAAATCACTGCAATAATGATCCTGTCATAGACTCTTAAGTATTTGCCTTTAAGTATCAGCGATTTTTTTTTAGTGTGTATATATATATATATATATATATATATTATATATATATAGCGATCTTGGAGTGATTGTTTGGTGCGGATCCAAGCGCGATTTAAATTTTGTATGCACAGATTTACCAGATTTGTTCCATAGTGCACCAATATTAGAACAAGAATTTAAACGAAAATGGATGCAATAATTTTAAACGGAGAAAAAGGTAAGTGAAAACCTGACAGATTAAGAATGGTCTGTCATCTCTCCTAGGTATTTATTTACTTTACTCAATTTTACAAATTGCAAAACAAGCAAGAAAATGTATCTAGCTCAGAGGCGTGTTGTTTGGCATAAAGATGATCCTTGCACTTTCACTGGTCATCTGTGAAGAGGTACCAAGTTGCACCTATTGACAGAAGAATAAAAATCAATTTATTAATGATACTCAAAAGAATGTTTTTGCTGTATTTACAAAAGCAGCAGGACCAATTTATCAGCGTTCAATAAAACCTTACAAGACATCAACATAATATAAATATTACCTCATTACTTGTTACCTGAATTAACATTATTGATAAAAGTAATTAATCCAAAAAACACATTATTTACCCAAGTAGTCCTCTACCAGACCAATGCTGTGGAGTCAAATTAAGATGTACTTCTTGTCCATTTCGAAACATTCCAACACGTAGGGATTTCTGCAGTACAGATTGGAGAATAAACCATTAAGACATCAAAAATCAAACTGAATCATGTACTACATAAACAGGAATGCAGGGTATTAAAAAGACTATGTAAATGTGTTAGAGCCTTAAACTAAATGGAGATAGTTTCAAGTTACACACCCCTTCACTATGTTGGACAACAGAAGCGATGTCACGCAGATTCCTGAAGTTTTGTGTATTTACGGACCCAAACTCCATAATCTCATCACCAACTCGCAAACCCTGCACACAGAAGAAAACAGAAATCAATGAACTGTAAGATGTTGGCCCAAAACACAGCCATTTTGTAAATTGCTGTACATTTGTTTTAAACTCTCTATCATAAGTTTTGCCTAGGATTTTAAAAAACAGGAAGGTGTATTAAGCAAAGAGGGTGCATCTTAATTTCAAGTTGACTTCGACCAATCAGGAGGTTAGAAATGGCTGATTGGGGGCACAAACTCACAGCCTGAAAAGCAGGGGAACCCTGTGTTACAGCGTCTACCAGGGCAAATGGGGATGGCAGAGACACAGTCTGTTCAGTGGTTTCCATCTTTGTCTCATCCTTCCCATGTCTGACCCGTGCTGTAGCATGTAGTTTATGAAGAGCCTCCTCTATCTCCACCATGACAGCTTTGTGATCATTCTGTAAACCTTTAAAATGAAATGATTTAATTAAAAAAATGTTAGGCACTTGAAGAGCTAAAAGAACGGCAAATGATTACAAATGTTTAGTAGATATATATACTTATGTAGTACCAGTAAAATGTTTGGAATAATTAAGATTTTTTTAAAAATGATTATATATATATATATATATATATATATATATATATATATATATATATATATATATATATATATATATATATATATATATATATATATAAAATACATATATTATTATTATTATATAATACATATTTTAACATGCATCAGAGATGTATCTCTCGTCTGTCATTTCTCAGCGCTTTCTGTCCCTCCATTGACAGCTACGCAACTACTACCACTTTGATGCTGCAAGAAGTTCATAAAGAGATCGTAAAACTAATCCATATGAATTGAGTGGTTTGGTCTAAATTTTCTGAAGAGACTTGATCACTTTATAAGATAAACAGATTTAATTTAGGCCTTTATTCATATACATTGATCAGTGAACAAGCTCAACCGAACCTGCTTGGCGTGCGAGAACAAACCTCATTGGTTCTTGCTGAAGCTCAAACGTGCTGCGTAACATGAGAACAAGCCTCATTGGTTCTCACAAGTTAAGCGAACATGCTTGAGCTTCCGTTTACCACAAATGATGTGTGAGTTGATGAATGTTTAAATGCGAATAAAAGCCTAAATTAAATCTGTTCAACGTATTAAGTGATCGTGCCTCTTTAGAAAATTTGGAAGTTGCGTAGCTGTCAATGGAGGGACAGAAAGCTCTCAGATTTAATCAAAAAGATCTTTATTTGTGTTCCGAAGATGAACAAAAGTCTTACGGGTTTGGAATGACATGAGGGTGAACTATCCCTTTAATATACTGATACACATACAATTTCTTTCTCAACTGTTTACATTCACTTTAGACATAAATGATGGTGTTTATGAGGATACTCACAAAGACGGGCATTTTGACACATAAGTGTGGGTATTTGACTGTTCAAGCCCAATAAATTGGCAAAAAAAAAAAAAAACTTGTGCTGTATGAGCAGTAGAGATATAATGGTATGAAAATTTCATATGATTATAGTGACCAAAATTATCACGATTATCATTCATTATTCGATGCAGTATCGAATCAATTTTACAAACTCGCAGGGCAGCGTTGATAAGAGTCTGTGTTCCTGAATGTTTCTGTGTGCACAGCGCGATCTCCACTCTCTGTGTGCGAGTGACGTAGGCCTATGTGTGTGCGCTTCAATGAAAACAGCGCATTAACTCTTTACAGGTCTGCACAGTTTTGGAGCCCTTTAGAAGTTTTGACATGCTCTGACATTTGTGCTTTTTTCAGTTGCTTATAAACACATTAATGGCACTGTATTCAGAACAAACTGGGCTACCATAATATGTTAGCAACATGTATGTACATGCTTGTATTTTTGAGAGAATAATGTTTATGCGTGGTTTTTGAAAAAAACAAAAATTGTAAGTCACTGAATTAAGGCCACAAAACACACAATAGATATGTGCCCACAAGACTTTTGACTAATGGGTGTTGTTGTCTAGAGGTTTTGCTTCAAACTGATGTGAGAATCATTGTGCCTGCTCATTCACATAAAACAATATATTGATTTAATTTTTGTAAGACACTTTTTCTTTACAGAGGCCGTATGCGAAGGGGTGTGAATGATCATGAATAATGCTGTGATTCACACCTGAGAGAACAAAAGAATGCATAATGAGCCGCATAATGAATGAGCTTTTGAGTCAGGCATGTGACTGAGAGGGAGCTAAGGAACAGGACAAAGGAAATATATATTTTTGGTAGTTTATTTAGAATATAGTCAACAAAATAAAGTGAGAGACAAAGGCACAATGTCCTATGTGGACCAGTATCAGGTCACTATGATTCTCAAATCTGTGAGATAAAATAAAAATAAAAAACTGATAATCTGTGAGGATACTGGATAACAGGATAACAGGATCAACTATTGTATTAACCTTAATATAATGTCCACTCGTAACAGAAAACATGATTGCTGATATTGCACAGCATGTGAACAAAATTTTGTATAGGCCTATTATATTTAAATTATATACAGTACCGGTCAAAAGGTTGGACACATTACTATTTTTAATGTTTTTGAAAGAAACATGGTCATCAAGCCTGCATTTATTTGATCAAAAATACAGAAAAAAACATTAATATTGTAAAATATTATTACAATTTAAACAATGGTTTTCTATTTTAATATACTTTAAAATCTAATTTATTTTGGTGATGTAAAACTGAATTTTCATCAGCCATTACTCCAGTCTTCAGTGTCACATGATCCTTCAGAAATCATTCTTATATGCTGCTTTACTATCAATGTTGGAAACTGCTGTGCTTCTTAATATTTTTTATAACCTGTGATACTTTTTTCAGGATTCTTGGATGAATAAATGAAGTAATGGCTGATGAAAATTCAGCTTTGCATCACAGAAATAAATGATATTTTACAGTATATTAAAATGGAAAACTTATTTTAAATTGATTTTTTCTGACAAAATACATTTTAATGGCTACAACAAGTAGCCTATTGAACACAAAACATTTGACTGGTACTATATTTGTAGCATCTTGAGCAGAAATTTGCGAATAAAAGCTCTATTGATGTAACACTTGGCTATTTTACAATAAACACTTCATAATCTGTCCAAAACAGGCCAAATAAATCTTTTCTAAACAGTCTTACGTCTATGACATTTTATGTTGCAGCAGGATTCATATTTAAACTATTTCTTTTGCGGTTTAATATTCACAGACACTAACAGAATAAACTTACCTCACAATCCTCGGCTGGATCCGTTACTCTTAGAAATAAACAGCTTCTCTTCTGAGGTAAATTATTCCAAGATTATTACTCACCGCGTCTCAAAACGATGTAAAGTACATGCACGAATCTTGATGTGTTTGAGTTGATGTGGGCGTTGACTCTGTTCTCATGGATCGCGTCAGTATTTGACTTTCAAAAGAATGCGTGCTCCGTGGGCGTGGCCGCATTAACACTAATGGCGACTGACATCTCTCTCTTTTCAAACAGATTACATAAACACAGAATATTTGTTTTCGATTTGATTTACATTATTTACAACCTGACATTTCAGCATTTCTTTAGACATATGTCTCATGTTTGTGTGACAAGTATTCACTAAGTTACAGTTCAATTTCTAAAGAGAATCAGAAAAGACTTCATTGAGAGAAAGGCTGCAGATCGCGCATCATGTTTGTTTTCTTTATTTTGCAAAAAGCACAACATTTTGTTTTTACTGTGAGTATACACAAATAAAAGTAGAAACTTAACAGATTATAATGATGTATAACACTTGCCTATATGACCAAAATCGACAGAGTATTTTGAGTCTCTTTCGCACTGATAAGAAAAAAAACGAGGCGGAGGCGCCTTTGCCGACTTCAGAGAGTTAATATAGAACGGTGATTAAACTGACTTGTAACTACCTGTGCATTAAACAGTTTTGTACTACAGGGCTGTTGAATGCTTGAATCTGATTGGTTGATGAATGTTCTACGGTGTGCAATTATTTTCAGGGAAACGCACAGCTAAAGTAGTTCCAGGTTTACAAATATCTACTGGTTTATTGTGTCTACCGGTAAAGATGAAAAACGAACTCACAAGAGATACTGTGCCTTGCTGATCGGACCTTGTACAAATCCACATCTGCACGAGGAAAGCCTTCGACATCAACCAGAGGACCGTCGATGCCTACACCTTCCTGCTGAAGAAACCACGTGAAGAAATGATGTGTTAGTTAGCTGCACAATATTAAACGAAAACATGTCAACAAGCAACATGGTGATAAGCTGGCAACAGACATCAAATCTATGGCTGAAACTGTGTGTCAAAACCCAGATATCCAACCGAGAGGGTAAACCCACAATCTAATCTTTTTTGTTACTAATATTATAATCAAAATTGATTGGTGAGAACAGGAAATTATATAATAGAGAGGACTTATATTTAAAGCAAATAGGCTAAGTATTTCAGAATCATTAAGTAAAACATCATTAATGCAGGAATGAACCACAAGCCCATAAAGCAATGAGAGCAATGTAATACAATTTTAAAAATTAAAAAACAAAACTATTGATTTAAAGTTGTTCATTAAAATTTTACTATTGGGATTTTGAAATTGGGAATTTTACTTCCAGAAAAAAACTGTTGCAATCTGGTATAGAGACAGGAAAGTCTCAAAATACGCACAGTGCGCATACAAATTGCAAATGCATAATTAATAAATTTAAGAATTTAAAACATTTAAAATTTGTGCGCGTATTGAACATATGTGTAGTGTTTTTCAATTTGGGAAATATTTTGTGAATGTGAATTACTTTTTGCGCGTGCATTATATTTTGTTCATGTATTAACTTTGACACTGTTCTGACTCCATACACGGCAGTTGGTTTAAGACACTCTTTCAGCAGCGCTGACAATAGTATTTCATAATGTTGTGGTGAAATATTTAATAAAATCAAACCGTATAGCACACTAAATGTAATTTATATTAAAACCACCTGTCACGTTACGTATAATAATAGCTTGTTTTCTTGATACATGAGACAAATGAACGTTCTCCAAACGCAGTTAAACGAGTTAAGCAAGGAAAGATACATTTCGAGCGCCATACACATTAGCCAAAGTCGTATTCGTCAAGTTAAAAACTTTTTAAAAACTCGTTGCGTGCATCGAAAAGAAAGAAGCGTTCCTGTAAGAACGACCTAAGTAAACAACTTCAAAGCAGCCAAGTGTCTATATAGGGTGAATGACAAAACCTATTTAAATCCATATAAATATATGGTTCGAACTCACCGTTTGGAGCATGTCGTAGTATGCTTTGATTTGCTCTTCAATGTCATCCTTTCTTTTTATTAGAAGTCGTACATCCTCTTCAGTTACACTTGGCTCAACAGCGTTGTTTACCTCTGTCATTTTCATGACAATTTCTGCCACAAAAAAAAAAAAAAAGAACTGAACGGTCGTTATCAAAATAATCTCTGAGTCCTCAACTATTACAAGATTTTACTTTTTTTATTTCAATAAATCTTACAAACTGTAATGAACTGAAATGATTCAACAGAAACGCACGCACTAAATGTTGTCACTCACTGGACGAAACCTCTTCTTCTCCAGTGGATTCACTGCCAGGTTGCAAACGAACTAAAGAGCTGCATAACGCCATCTATGTGCTGGAGAGCGAATCCATGAAATTCTTCTTCTTTATTGGCGGTTGGTAATTAAACCAGCTTTTGGTGCCTTCAGTTCTTTATTTTGGCGGTCCTCGATTCCTTTTTCTTGCAATTTTAGGTACAATACTTGTCTTTCTTTTCCATACTCTGTACAATATCTATGACATGTTTAACTGTCTCTTTAAATGACTGAACCCATTATGATGCTTTTTTGTTTTATATAGGTTACCATTAAGTCCAGTGTAGCCTATATGTAATCTTGTTGTAAATTATTCTTCTTTTCTTCTTAATAATGTTATGACTCCTCCTCCTATAGGCTACCCACATTTTCTTGTATACTAAATAAGTACATTTTCTTTCTCTATCCCACAGTTTCTGCCATATTATTTGCAGCTTTTCGAACAAGTGCCTTGGCTTCAGATTTGTTCATGAACTGTGATTTCAACATTATTGCATTTCAATGAATTTTTTGCTAGTTTGCCCACTATCTCATGTCCTTCTGTTCCTACTTGTGCAGGAACCCAAAGAAAATGAATGATACACAGCCTGTACACAAGTTGCAGAATATCATATAGCCTATTATATCCTGTTTACAGTAAGAGTGAACAAATTGACTTTTTATAGCTGCTAAAGCGTCTGTGCAGATAGAAGCTTGTTTCTGCCACTGAATAAAAATAAAAAGGTAATTGCGTCTCACATCGGGGAGAAAAAAAGTCTGAATTGTGAGGGAAAAAAGTCAGAATCTCGCAATTCTGACTTTTTTCAATTGTGAGTTTATATGCTGCACTTCTGACTTTATAACTTGCAATTCTGAGAAAAATAAAAAAATTGAGATGTAAACTCGCAATTGTGAGGGGAAAAAAAAGTATTGCGGTTTAAAAAACAAGTGATTTTAAACTGTTGATACCATAGACCGTAAAAAATATGGACGACGCGTCTTCACTACCTTCCACTGAAGAAAAGTGAAGCCGCCAACGTCCGAATATGGCGCTGACATCTTGCGCTGATTTAGGACAGAGTCTGCGCAGTAGTAAACGCGGGACCGGAGTCTGCGCGGTAGAGAGCAGGAAGTAGAGCCGCGATATCAAAAGCCTGCCCGCACTCTCGCAGATGCAGAACAACTCATTATGTCTGTGTGAAATAAACAGTTATGGAAATGTAGAAATTAAAGCTAAAGCTCCAATCTCCTCCCGAAAAAAGTCTGTTGGTGTCTCAGTAAATACTTCGCTCAGAGAAGCTGTCAATCTCAGCTGTCAATCATGATGTCACACCCCCCGTTTTTATAGCGTCAAATAACTAACTAAAACCAAACTTATTTAAAAACGAACACTTGAAATGACATCATCGTGATAAAAACTGCCTAAAATGACAGAAATCATCTTTGGGAAAGAATTACTTGAAGTGTAATTTGATTGTTTAGTTTGTCTCGCGTCCCATTAGAATACATGGAGGGGCGGGGGTTATGAGCTATACTGTGACCAACCACCTGGGGGCGTTTAAGATGTTTTGGCTTCACTTTTCAGGATGTGTGCGGCACGCTTGGTTGAAACGCAATAAGCTGCGAAAGAGAACTCATTTCGCTATATGCGCGTGTTGTCGAGATGGTTTCTGAGCGCTGTCTGAGATGTGCACAGATGAAGCCGCTGCTAAAAGAGCGTGTGTGTGCTTTTTGCCGCCTAATTGGGCTTGAACGGTTAATACACATACTTATGTGTCAAAATGCCTGTTCTCGTAAACAGTCATTTATGCCTTAAGTAAACATAAACAGTTGAGAAAGAAAACATGTAACAGTATATTGGATCCGTGCATTCAGTCTTAAAGTGACAGCAGCCTAATAAACCTGCTGTCGTCTGTCATTAATGTTAATCAAACAACAAAAAAGTGTTGGAGTGTTGACCAGAGCTTCATAATCCAGAGAGGATTATTCATAATAGTGTGAATTGTAGAGAATGCATTTCAACACTTAGCTCCTTTACCAAACACAATTATTACATAATTGAACATCTAAAACATGTTTGTCCCTTATCTCAAGAATCAGTGTCATCTCTGCTCGCTCAGCACTATACTTTAAATTGAATCATCATATGCCCATTTCATCTCTATGTTGAACAGATGCTTAGCAACCAGATTTTCTGAACCTACTGTAATATTAAGAAAAATATGACTTTTCAAATCACTGCATTAAAGTACCTGGCTGAAGACTGTTATTAGCTTATCAGCTTATGTGTATTTTATTAAAGATAAAAGATAAATCCTTTTTAATAATGTTGGTACAACTTCTGCTTTAAACATATTATTCCTGAAAGCTTGAAGAAGCAGCACCATACGAAGAAAACAGTAATATTAACTATTAAAGCATAAATATTGTTCAATTGAGATGTGCTCATATTTGAGATACAGCAGGTTTATATTATTTATTTTTCCAAGTCGGCACCATAAAGGGCAGTAGTAACACTCATTTGCTGTAAATTCAATTTTAGGAAGTAGTCTTTCACAATGTCAATATATCAATGACCCTATTACTTGACTCGTATATATCTGCCTTATACAAAAAGATAGCTGGCAGATTTATAGAAATCTGAATTGTGATGTAAAATGTTAAAACAAAAACAACTGCCCCTGGTCTCCCATATACAAAACCTGCATAAAATGTAATATACATGTAGTATCTTTAAAAGAAAGTGACTCAAATAAGTGCCATTTTTGTATTCAAAAGCAAATGCAGTTTTATATTAAAGATAGAAAAAAACCCAAAGTAAATCACTGTCACACACAGCTTGTTAGTATTGCAAAGGAGAACTACATATACAGCATCTTCATATTTACATACAAGTTACAACCAAAGAAAATTATAAATATATCTTAGTTAACTTACAGCAGTTACACGAGACTGAAATTTCTGGAAATTTCAAAAAAAAAAAAACAGCACTCTGTTAAATAACTGGCACCAACCCTACAAACAAATGAAGTGGTTATATAATTTAAATGAAAACAATTAATGCATGTTTGTTCAAAAGACTCTGTATACATTAACCAGTTTTGACTCCATTGTGAAAATCTGATTTCTTTTCTGAAAAAGGAGGAACGGAGGGAGGAAAACTAAACAGCAATGATCTCCGGTTGCCTCGCCAGCCAACAATTAGAGCTGCCAAGACCAACAAACTACTATGTGGCCTAAATGTGGCATGTGTTTTAGCAGCAAAAACATAGTCCTGAACCTCGGAGAACTGACTCCAAGGTGGTTTTGAGAACTCAAACACATATGGGTTTATAACAATCCTCAAATAATCTTTATATAAAACATGTACATAACAAATTTGAAAGCATCATACACAATTCCAAATATATAGGGTGAATATCACAAAACCATGCCCAAGTAAAATTAAACCCAATATAAAAAGAAATGGCTTTACATAAAAAGTCTGTCTGAATACTCGATTCTGATTGGCTGGAAGGTGTGCATTAAAACCGTTTGATGCACAGGTAGTTCCAGTCAGTTTAATGCGCTGCTTTCATTGAAGCACGCAAACATCACTCGCACATCGAGAATGGAGCACAGAAACGTATCAACGCTGCCCCGCGGCTTTTATTAATGAAATAGCTTTGCTACTGAATTGCTACATTATATTTCTCAGCAATGAGGGGGTTACGTCACTGTTTTTGAAGCAATTAAACTCACAACTGCACAAAAGCATGTAATTCACATACGCATCTCTCTCTCTCTCGATCGATAATTAATGCAAATAAACACTATAGTTCACTCTTTCAAATAAATGTAATCTTATACACTACTTTATCTCTGTGTCTGATTTAAATCTAGAGCCGTAACCGATGAAAATAATCGTCATTTTTACTCTTCCAGTCAAATATATAAATAACAGCTTTAAGTTGTCAATGCTGGCACATGACCATGGTATAAGCGGGATAATCCACAGCTAGCTGTGCATAAAATGTTTTGAATGCACTTCACGTTGGTTGGTGCTTTGCCTCCACATTGTCATTAATTACTCACCCTCATGTCATTCCAAACCCATAAGACCTTCGTTCATCTTCAGAACACAAATTAAGATATTTCTGATGAAATCCGAGAAATCTCTGACCCCTCCATAGACAGCAATTTAATTAACACGTTCAAGGTCCAGAAAGGTAGTAAAGATATCATTAAAATAGTCGATGTGACTCCAGTGGTTCAAACATAATTTTATGAAGCGACAAATATATTTTTTACGTGCAAAAACCCCCCAAAATAACGACTTTATTCAACAATTTCTTCTCGTCTGTGCCAATCTCCTACGCTGTTGACGTAGTAAATACAGTGTGATGCTGACACAGGAGCTAGCCAATGGTGAGCCGTAGAACTCGGAAGTTCTGCACTGTTTACACTACGACAACAGTGTATGAGACTGGCAAAGACAAGAAGAGATTGTTGAATTAAGTCATTATTTTTGTTTGTTTATTGCGCAAAAAAAAAAAGTATTCTCGTCGCTTCATAAAATTAGGGGTTGAACCACTGGAGTCACATGGACTATTTTAACGATATCTTTACTACCTTTCTGGGCCTTGAAAGTGTTCATTAAATTGCTGTTTATGCAGGGGTCAGAGCGCTCTCGGATTTCATCAAAAATATCTTAATTTGTGTTCTGAAGATGAACGAAGGTCTTACGGGTTTGGAACGACATGAGGGTGAGTAACTAATGACAGAATTTTCATTTTTGGGTGAACTAACCCTTTAATACACTGCTAGCCATGGATTATCCCTTACATAATCAAGACTTTTGCAATATGAGATTCTTTCCATGACAGTTCAACCCATTTTCTACATTGTCCTCAAGCTCATTATTCTCAAATAGGATTCTCATTAATGCAATACATTTTTACGGTATTACAGAAAAAGAAAAAAAATCAGCATGAAGGCAATACAAAAAAATTACAACCATGTAGTATAAATACTTTACAATTTAAATATATTACAATAATGAGAATCTATTATTATTTTTGGATTACAGTAATTAAAAATGGGCTTACTCCTAAAAAAAATGTAATTGTTTAATTGTCTTTTTTTTTCTTTTAATTTTGGGGAAAACATGGCTTGGCCATGATCCTGACAGGCTTTGTGACATTCACCCAGTCGTTGCATTCACCTACACAATTAGCATAGCCCTATAATTTCATAGATGGCTAAATCATGTGCAAGTGCAAGGTGCTTTACAGATTCTGCAGATTCTGGTTGGCTGGTTTTTTGTTTTGGTTGCTATATAAACTCTGAACATATTTTAACATCAACCAAGAAACGCCAGAACCATGTACCAGATGTGTGTGTGTGTGTGTGTATATATACACACACACACACACACACACAAAAACTGGCTTCATCTTTGACAAAATAACTGTAATACTCTTTAAAATGGACTAATTTATTCAGTGTGACTGAAAAAAGCAGATTCTTCATGAGTGTGTAAATCCTGTCCTTTGGCACCATCACAAGGTTTTGTGAACGAGTCTTTCAACAGTCCTAACGCTTTTAAAACTACTTCAAAAGAATAAAACATTAAAAACCCAATCCAAATTACAGAAAGTTCATAAATACATTTTTATAATGACGAGATGAGAGCTGGATGTGGAGCATTTCCTAAACTGATAGTCCATGAACAGATAATATAAGCTTGCATTAGAAACAAAAAGCAGTTTACTTCAAAGAGTTTCTCTTGTATACAAAAAGGCTCAAAATAATGGTCAGTGTTTCTTTTTTCCTTCTCACAAGGTCTGTTCTTTGACTCCAGCGTGCTGTGACCTTCTCCATAGTTCAAAGGACACAAAAAAGTGTTGCGTAGTCCAAAGCGAGAGGACAGAAGACATTAGAGGCAATCCAGATGAACTGAGCAAGGGTTTGTGTGCACGAATGTCGCGTACCATTTTTATATTTATGTATTATTGACGTGTAGAGTAATGCAAAAGGAAACTTTCAAGTATGAGGTCTGTCTCAAATCTATTTACAGTTCATTTGGCTGTTGGTGTATTTATGTATTAGCTTTCCTCTGTACCAGCTGCTTAAGTATATATATGGTCCAATATGACTGTACCTACCTGTTTTACTTCTAACAACAGTGTGCATTCAAGCCTTTTTCAGGCAGATTTTGAAATGAAACCGCCAACGACGTTTCTGTTTTCCCGTATATGTCTGCCTCCATGTTGACCGCTTCTGTTCGTACATTTTCACACTTCGCTCTCAGTAGAGGCTTTACGGTTCGGAACCCAGCCGGTGTCGGGATGCGCACTATGATGTTGAGCCGTTATGGCATGGGTGGTGTTGATACTCGAGCACTCTGATTGGTCACCCTGCAGCAGCTGTTCAGTTTCTCCATCGTTCAGAGAGGCAGAGCTTGCCTGTAGCGAGACGGTATCAGTGCGCATGCAGGCGTGAAGCCCAGCTCCTCGACACACCTTCAACTGTCTCAAGTCTTCCCAGTAAAGATCCTCTCCTGAGAGCAGACACACGCCTTCCACGATGCGGATCTTCTCTTTAGTGTAGCCTCCATCCCCAACACCCTGGACCTGCAGATGACATTCCACTGCCATTAGAAGTGACTTTAGACTCAATTTCACTTTAAAATATCACTGTAATTTGGAGATATTATTGTGAAAAAGTAGTAGACTTTAGCATACTTTTAAAAAGTACACTTGATTGCACTTAAATGAAAATTATAGTTTAAATGTATATTAAATGCAACATAATAGTGCTTTTGTAACCCACTTAAGTAGGACTTAAAGGGATAGTTCACCCAAAAATGAAAATTCTCATCATTTACTCCAAACCTGTTTGAATTTCTTTCTTCTGCTGAACACAAAAGAAGATATTTTGAAGAATATGGGCCAAACAGTTGATGGGACCCTTTGACTTCCGTAGTAGGAAAAAAAATACCATGGAAGTCAATGGGGCCCCTTATCAACTGGTTACAGACATTCTTTAAAATATCTTCTTTTGTGTTCAGCAGAAGAAAGAAATTCGTACAGGGTTGGAACAACTTGATGGTGAGTAAATGATGACCGTTTTCATTTTTGGGTGAACTCGAAGTACATCTTTATATGTGATTTCATAATTGTTTCTATTATCTTTGAAATATGGTTATGCCGAGTTCACACTGCACGATTTTCAAACTCGTCAGATCACAGTTCTTTTCACAATGCACGACTATCTGGGGTAGATTTCAGTTGCTGCTGCACGATGGATCGGTGACGGGGTTTCACACTGCATGACTTTACAATAGGAAGAATCGCAGACAACTCTGTCCGGCCCGCAAACTACGTTTCACAACCAAACACATGTGAGATGTGACAAGGAAACAACGTGAAATCATGCGTGCGTCAGACCTGAGTTCTCGCACGAGACTGGAATTGTTATTAAAAACGATAGCCCACAAGAAGCTTGCGATCCAAATTGTCTGTGTGCTGATTTGCAGCGAAAAGGAAAAAAATAAAAAAATTATGGAGGAGGAAATGGTTAGGGAGACGCGGGGGGCAAGGATTGTGTTCTGCAAAGAGAGTTGGAAGTAAATAAATAATTTTGCAATGTGCTGCTGGTCAAGCAAATGTTTGTGCTTTGCGTCTGTTTTATATAATTGTAAATATATATATTAAAATACTGATATTCTGGTCTATAACTCCTCCTCGAACTACCCGCTGCCCTGTATCTCACTCTCTCATTGGCTGTAGGTCATCACCGATGTCATTTTCAGTCAGAACACTTGTCGGCGATTCTCTCGGATGGCATCTTTGATAATTCACACTGCGTGATTGTCACTCGCGTGAACGAGCACTGATTTGCCTATGAGTCAAAATCGGGGCTAAAATTGTGCAGTGTGAACTCGGCATTAAAGTGTACTGCTGAATGTACTGACAAGCATTTGTGATAAACTAAAATATACTTTGATGTAATTTCTATTTAAACTTGTATGTCATGAATTTAAATATATTTATAGTTACACATCATAATGAAGTTGCAATTTACTACATTTAAAATATATTAACTTTAAATGTAATACTGACTAACACTACAGTTCAAATTATAATCAAGTGCTTTAGTATGTTAGTCAACACATCAAAATAAGTGTACTTCTTTAAAACATGACAAAAGATTATTTGATTATTGTGATTTCAGTAAACGAGGCTTTGTTACTTCATAACTGTTTCGAAACGTTTTGCGATGGCGATGATCTGTGAACCCATGAATCATGCGGATTCACTGAGATCGCCCCCCAGCGGAGCACCACTGAACAAGTGTCTATGGTTGTTTTTTTACCTGATGATCTCTGATCAGTTTTATACATTTGTAGACGTTTTAATTAGACATTAGTACAATTAAATGGAATAACAGTAGTTAATTGGCCTGTTTAGCTGAGCCGTCCATGGAACAAACAAAACAAGCCCTGAAAATTGATAAAAACACATTATACAGACACTTGAGATTTAATCTCATTAGATAATTAGTTAATTGCATTGAATAGATTTTACTTTTAATAAAACATTTGCAATGGGTTTGTAAAAGCTGTTTTTATGCATGTTTGGCCTGAGTTTTTGATGCAAATCATAGCTGCAAATACACTGTTCTGACCAGCAGGGGTCACCAGCGTGTGGCACTTCGAACACTTCGAAACAGTTGCGAAGCAATTGGTTTAATTGATTCAAAGCTTCGTTTCTCCCACCACTATTAAAATGTACCTTAAAGTAAAACTTAATTTGACGTTATTATAAAGTGCACTTTAAAAGTGTGTTAAAAATAGTTATAAAAGTGTACTCTCTTTAAATACACTTTAGTGGCCTTTTATTTCATTGTTATTAATCTATCTGCAAGTACATGCTTTTAAAAATATACTTTTAAGATTTGAAGTACACTACAAGTGCATATTCAAATAAAATAAAATTGAGTGCACTTTTCTTTTACAAGGATATGTTATTAGTATATTACAATCCATTTACTTCTATAATGTGATATTTTCTGGTTCAGGGCCTTCATGTTAATTTAAAACAGTACAGCATTTCTATTTCTATGGCATTAAAGGCACAGTATGTAAGTTTTACCCATAGACTGTAAAAAAAATATTTAATAAAAAGTTTTTGAAGCGTAAAGTCGGCCGTTGCCATCTTGGCAGCGCTTCACTCCCGGATAACCGACAATGGGCAAAGAGGCGGGACGTGGCTGGAGCTGAGGTGACGTGATGACTAACAGACAGCAGACAAATGGCAATCCACCTGTCACTCAAAGTGGCCACGCCCTTAATAATACAGAACTTTAAGGGCTTTATATAATGTAAACGAATGAGTTATAAAAAAATTCACCCCCCTCACAGTTGTCATGAAGGGCAAAATTAGGCGTATAGACCAAAACCACAATTTGTACCAGGCTGTAAACATGTTTTTTTCTGCTGTAAAGTTGGACATTTTAACATGGGACTCAATGATATTTTGCTCCCTTTTGGAGCCTGTCCCTAGCGTCCAGTCGATGAATTGCACTTTAATTCACTTCCGTATTGGCTTCAAGAGAAACTGGGGGAGGTTGCCGCTTGGTTTCACCGCTAGAGGTCGCTTATTCAAACAAAGGCGTAGCTTGATGACACCTTGAATGAGAGTGGAATCATGGGAGTTGTAGTCTTGACTCTTCACCTCCACAGCCGATGGAAAGGAATCCAACGGACTTGGGCAGAAATCATGTTCATGAATGAGCGAATGGATTAAAGTTTTATTAACATCACGGTGGTATGAAGCAGGACGCGCCAAGAGCCCTTGGGAGCGAATGTTAATGAGAGAGACCTGCGCGAAACACCGGTGCTTTAATTATGCTTATGCTGCAGTCGCCCGTTTGGATGGCCACTTGACAAAATAGTGTTGTCTCTGAGGCATGGTATAAACATGGTACTCGCAGTGAATCAAGAAAACAAGCGATTCAAACAATAAGACTAACTGTGTTGCGTTGTATAACAATGATAAGTTTTCTGTTGATAAATGTATCCAAACAGTTGCACGCCTGTCTAATAAAATACATACTATATCAAAGCTTCTTTGGGGTTTCCATGGTTTCTACGGAAATCAAGGGCAGCGCCGCGGATATGACGTCATTGACAGGCAACGCAAGGACGCGGACCGTAACACTGGTTAAAATAGCTGATTTCTCTGGATTTAAACATTGCTGGAAACGTTTGGGATAATGTAAGTACACATTGTACTAGTGGTTTTTGGATATTTTAATCTAAAAATCGTACATATTGTGCCTTTAAAGCCACCGTAAACCGGAAGTTGCGACCGAATTTACTTCAGTATTGTGATGTACTTTCAGAGTGAAACGGAATATTGTATGAGAAAAATAGAGGCTTGGCTTGTCTTTATCCCGCTGGGAATTGATTGGATCTAGAAAAGTGGGCGTTCCATTAAGCTCGCTGTTAAAGCTCACAGCAGACTGACAGTTGGAGAGAATGTTCTACCCAAACCGCCAAACTGACGTCATCAGAGAAGGAGGGCCATTCCAGAGGGGAAGTACATTTTCAGAGTTTGATCAAAGATTACAAAGAATCAAACATGGGACTCAAACTAGAATGAATGAATTGTTCACCACAAGACTACTAATGTGCACTAACAAAGTAAATAGGGTCAATTTTGATTCCATGCCGTCTTTAAGAATAATAAAAAAATAAATAAAAAAAAAAAAACACCAACAACACTGCACTTCAAACGAAAAAGTTCACAATTCATGCTACCTCAGGCAGTATAGGCTAAGACATTACTCCCCGAATTAAAATTATCATCATCATCTTAACAAATTGTAACATCTATAAATGCTAGCTTGCTTGCACTTTCATGCAGAAATTCTTTTCAAACTGATTACATGCACAAAGAAAAGGTTGGGATGCTGGATTTGAGATCGAGCATAACAGTTGCTCACAATCACAAGGCTGACTTCAAATTAGGCAAGCACGGATATTTTCCCAATTTGTTCGACTACCTTGTTTGCCATTCTGATGAAAATAAAAGGGGGATGTCAAAAGATGAAAGGAGAAAGGGAGTTGTAAGGATGATTGAGCTGCCGTGGAGAACATGGGGAAAAAAACATGAGTGAGGACTCTGTAAAGAAGTACTGCTCACGAAAATGATGAGAACAATTATGTCAGTCATGGCTGATGTCAAACAACATCAATAATAAATTACATTCATCTAAAATTATTCTTTTGAGAAATTCGCAAAGATGAAAAAGGAAAGAACAATAAACAATACCTCTTTTTTATATCGCAGTTGGTTGTTTATTGCAGGTTTCTGTGCAGTTTCTATTTTAACCTCCTGTGTTGAAGTTCTGTATGATGGGTTGCTGTAAGTCAAGTTGCTCACTCCTGGATCTGCAAACTTGAATTTTTTGTGCCTGGAAAGCAAAAAAAAATATTAGTATGAACAGCTGAGAAAAGGAATTAATTCATGAAACTTCATAAAACTTGGAGACCTACCTGTAAATAATGAATGCAGCTATGAGTATCAGGATCGCCAATATTGACAGAGCTCCACCAATCACGTAGCTGATATGAGGGCTCTCATCTTTATAAAAATGGTCAAAATGTAAATGGTCAATTCACACTTGCTTTACAATGTTCATTATTCTTATAAGACAGAATTTTAATCCATTTACCTCGAGGTGCAGACACCACATTGCTCTGAGAGCAGTCCTCTGGATTGAGACTTGCATCTGTACAACTGTGAGGAGAAAGTGATTAGATTTGACTTCATTCTTCAAAGGAAACCTTTTTTATAGACTGGATAGTTGCAGTTGACTTACTTGACCATTGACAGGCCTTTGTGAGGTTTCTCTGTGGGGAGTTTTTTAGGGGCCTGAGTACCCATGGTGCCCTTCTCAGGTGCTGTGGGAATGTAACCAGAGACTAGTCCAGAGACAGAATCGGGGTTATTATA
This sequence comes from Coreius guichenoti, assembly GCA_039654105.1. Classification (NCBI taxonomy): domain Eukaryota; kingdom Metazoa; phylum Chordata; class Actinopteri; order Cypriniformes; family Gobionidae; genus Coreius; species Coreius guichenoti. The sequence continues at coordinate 10,584,921 of CM077168.1, read as the reverse complement.
GTGAACTAAAACTAAAACCATGGACCATTTAAAAAAATAATAAAAAAACAACAACACTTGAAATCACTTGAAACTTGATGTACTAAAATAACTAAAACTGAAATAATAATTAATAAAAACTATTCTTTAGACATATAAACTATTACAAATGACAAAATCAACTTAAAAAAAAAAAAAATTGTATAAAAAAAAAAAGAAAAAAAGATATATATATATATATGAGAACTAATTCGAACTATTGATAAAAAAAATTAAAAATATTATAGTATATCAATTAATAACTCTAATGACTCTATTTGTACTAATTTATTAGTAATTAATAATAAGGACAAGCAAATATACATGAATATTCACTTAAAATGGATATTCTGAATGAAGATGATAATTCTGATTAATATGTAAGCTATCTGAAACAAAACTGAAACTATTAAAAATAGTTTTTTGAAAAAAAATTTAATTACTACATGAAAAAGTAAAACAAACCAAAAAAAGTAAAAAAAAAATTCAATCAAATTAGAAATGTTTCCTTGGCAACTAACTGAAATAAAACAAGTTAAAGTACTAAAATTAATAAAAGAAATAAAAATAAAAAATAAATAAAAGCTAAATAGAAATATAAAATAACCAGGACTAAAAAAAAAACAAAAAGTACATGATAAAATTACAACAAACTTGAAATTGAAGTGAAAACTTAAAATATAAAAATAGAAATTATAATAAATAATATAACAGTACATAACTGACACTAAAATGGTAATCTGGTAGATGTAAACGCAGTCATATTATTAATATAATTGTTCATTTGCGTAACATCTCAAATGAAAAAAAAAACCTGTGCATGTTGAACTCACTTGTAGAGCACGGTCTGCCATCAGGCTCATCTGGACATGCGCACACAAAACTGTTGCTCTTCGCAAGACACAAGTGTGTGCAACCCCCATTATTCACACCACAATAATTTGTACCTAGAAAGATAAGATAGGAAATGTTACTAATATATTCATTTCAATGGCAACTATAACATTTCTTCATCATTTATGTGCTCACTGTTTATGTATCAATAACGATCTTGAAAATATTTAAAAAGACATATATTGCATATGATAAAACTACACTATATAGGCAACATTCTTTCTATTTAAATCACACAAAAGGCCATATAGAAAGACAAGTGTTTTCCAGCTCTGGTCCAGGACACATTTTGGACATCTCCCTTATCTGACGCACACATTCCAGGCCTTGGAGTTTCCTCTAAAGAGCTGATGAGTTGAATTTTATTTGTTTGAACTGGGAGACATACAAAATGTGCAGTGATGTTAGGGCTCCAGGATCAGTGCTGGGAAACACTGTATTGGACCACAGACAAAGACCATCAGAGGATTTATGTATAACATTTCCTTAAGAATCCATACACTGTGATATAGTCAGACATTATTTAATAAAGTGTCAAGCAATAAATCACATTTTGTCTGGCGCTGGGTTTCTGTTTTCAGAGTGGATCTTTTTTTATTCACAGATCATTTCATCAGAATCATTCAGTGAGGAAATTACTCGAAATTCAAAACGAAATTCAATAGCCAATGTATTGATACTGTATTCATAGTTTTCACGTGACGTTTTCATTGTAGGAACGTCCGCCTGGAGGGCAAATCAAGGCTTTCCTTCATTGCCCGCAAGTCATTTTTACCAGGTTTGTGCTAAGTACTAATGTAGTAAGACAGTGATATTGAAAGACCAAATTCAGTATACTTATTGATATGCATACTATACAGACAAGCAGATGAACCATTATAAAGAAAACACTTGATCATTCAGTGTGCTGCGTTCATATTCTGGGCTCATCTGCTCCCCTGTATATTAGTATGTATCATCAATAATGTTTATACTGAATTTGATCTTTTAATATCACTGTTTTAGTACATTAAGGTACATCACGTGACTGAAAACTATGAATAGCACTGATTCTCAACCAGGCGTCTTCAAAATGACTAAAAAGTATTCAGTTAAGAAATTAAATACTAATATATTAAAATAATCAAACCGTAACCTAAATTAAAATACTAATTTTATTTTTTAATTTAGAAAATTCTAACACATAAAATCATGACAAACAAATTAATTTTCTTAAATAACATAATATAATAACAGTGATGAATAATAAAATAGAAATAATAATAAAAAATCTTTTTCCCTCTTCAAAACCGTTGAAGAACATAAAAATCTTTAAACTTCTAAAGTGACTAAATGAATTGTGATTAATTAATGAATATTCACTTGCAATGGATATTCTGAATGAGTATGTATACATAGGCCAAAATTCTGATTAAATGTAAGCTTTCTAGAAAACAAAACTAAAATTAAAAACTATTTAAAATAAAAAAAAAAAAATAAAAAAAAAAATGAAAAACTTGGCAACTAACTGAAATAAGTTGAAGTAATAAAAATACTAAAATAAAAATAAATTAAAGCTAAAATAGAAATATAAAAAAAAAAGAAATGCGGAACTAGACTCGCGTATGGCCGTTACCGGAAGCCAATTTATTAAAGTCCCTGTAAAGGCAATTCTGAGATTTGTTTCTAAACACATTATAAATGTGAGAAATGTATTGCTGAAACACAAAGACTGTGAACTGTGTAGTACTGAATTGTGACGTTAGACCGTTAAACAGTTTTTCACCATTGCTGTGTTCAGGATTTTTTTGGCGGGGCTAAAACAGTGGCTCGATGACGCACCAGAGCCACTGAACATATGGCCCCTCCCCCAACACTATCATAACTGTTGATGATGCACTGGAGCCACTGAGCCTGGCTCCTCCCCTAACACTATCATAACTAGAGCACATTCGCATCAGTTCGATCGTGAGTTACTGTAGCCTACAACTTACAAAACAAAAACGATATCAAGAAGAGGTGGATTAATTTTGTGAACAGCTACCTTGATGGAGAGCTGAGGATCAACACCTGCCTCTGCAGTGACTTTACACTGGATAGTACAAACTTTCATCGGAGACAACTGGGATTCACTGGTAATCCGCTGCAGAATGGGGCCGAACCGATTATCTCCCGCCCGGGCCTTCATCCTCCCGTCCCGCCGACATCTGGTGCCGTCGTGAGCTGTACGTGAGTGTTGTCTTGTGTGCTTACGGCAGTTTTTTCCACCACGAGTGGGCGTGGTTTCGGCGCCGACAGCGGACACGCCCCCAGTGTTTGAGAGCAGAGCAGAGAATGCTGCTTATTTTTTAGATTTTGATAAGCTATTTTATTTACTTAGCGATTTTTTTTATGATTCAAATTTGGCTGGGTGGTTAACACATTTGTCTGTGGTGTGACAAACTCAGAACACATGTTTAATTTTGACTTTACAGGGACTTTAAGTTATAAATATGGATATTTTTCTTATAAAAACGCATCGCTTCGCTTCAGAAGGCCTTCATTAACCCCCTGGGGCCATGTGGATTACTTTTATGATGGATGGATGTGCTTTTTTTTGGGGGGGGGGGCTTCAAAATCTGTGGTACCATTCACTCCCATTATAAAGCTTGGAAGAGCCAGGATATTATTTAATATAACTCCGATTGTGTTTGGCTGAAAGTAGTAAGTCATATACACCTAGGATGGCTTGAGGGTGAGGAAATTATGGGATCATTTTCATTTTTGGGTGAACTATCCCTTTAAGCAAACAGCAATGTCTTGCAAGTGCTTATATAGCAAAAATGTTTTCCAAAGAAATCAACCTGTGAATACATTTTAAGCTAAGATAGGAGAAAATGTTTTGCATAGAAAAGATGAGGTGCATCTCCCAAATGTTTAAATATTCTATGCATAAGAATTGTATGCAAAATAATTTAAATTAAATATCACAAAAACCCTTCAAAGTAAAACATGTAGACATGTTGTGCTCTTCAGTTCAGGCCAAACAAGTCAATCTTACCAGTCTGCCTTTGTGGTGACACCACTATGATGTCCATGAGGCCCTCTACATTAGGCAGCACAGTTTCCTTACTACGACCTGTATGCTTATCTACTCGCTGAATAGACTTGGTCTGCCAGTCCGTCCAGTAAATCCAATGGTCTTGCTGTGAGATTCGGGAAAAAGGAGTTAAAGGAGAGTATACCGGTTTCAACTGGAGACAAAGAAAAGGGGTAAAAAAACAAAAGGGAGAAAGAAAGATGGGAAGAAAAAGGAGGGTCAGAAAATGGAAAGATGCAAAGGAAGAGAACATCATGCTAAGGTTATAAATGCAGAGACGTAAGTGAAAGAGGATGGGTCAGTGGAGCGGGAGGTGAAGGTGCAGGTGAGTGAGACACATTAATTCGATAAGTGAGGGTGAGGATCAGATATGGAAAGGTACCTGCGTGAGGGCAAACGGGTGTGAGACGGGGCTGATGAGAATTTGACGCAGTTTGCCATTCAAGTCAGAACTTTCTATGCGGTCCAAGTGTGCATCCACCCAAAAGATCCTATACATGAAATCACGTAATAATTCAGTTGTGTGTTCTCCAAAATGTTTGAAGGTACTTGCCATAAGGTACTTGCCATGATTATGGTACAAAATAGAGTCTGAAATGCTTAGAGGAAGACATCTTTTTAAGCAAATGAAGAAAGTGAAAAGTAAGAGATGCCTTGAGAAAATGTTGATATTAAGCCTCTGGATGTCAAAATAAATATTTTATCAGCTGTTTTATTTTTCAATGAAGTTTGCAATTGCGGTTATCAACATTTGGGACATGTCTAAATACTATTAAAAACACACTTTTATTATACTGAAAATGGAACAAGTAAATAAATATATAAGGCAATGCTACTTATATTTTATTCTTATCAAAAAGCTATTATAAATCTACAGTTTTATCATTGAGATACTACTATAGTTTTCAATATTTTGAATTAGTTTTTTTTTAATATTTTCTGTTCATTTTAAATTTAAAGTTTAAGTAATTTTAGTTTTTCTAGTAGTAGGTTTTGTTTCGCAATATCTATACAATATCTTTCTATATTTTGTTTTTCTGTCTATATAGTTTTTATTAATTTAATTTAAACTATAAGTTTTTAGTATTGTAGTACATCAAGTTAAATTAAAATGAGAAATGTTGCTTGGCAAATAAACAAAAAAGGGAAAAACGGTTATGGTTATTTTTTATTTAAAGTCATTTTTTAATGATTTTAGCTTTAGTTAACTATAATAACCTTGTAAATCTGTTTTGAGACTTGTCATTTATTATTATTACTTTTATATATATATATATATATATATATATATATATATATATATATATATATATATATATATATAAACATAAACAACACCTAAATGAATAACAAGTTTGCAAATTTAACCTAAATGATTATTCAGAGCTACAGTTTTCCTTATTTCCCCCAAAATGGGACACTAACTGTACCCTATTCATGGAAAGTACCTGAACAGTCAAAGCCAGTTGTTGTTAGTGGTAAAGTGGCATTGAAAAAGTATAGCTAGGTGTAAAACTGAAGAAAGAAAGAAAAGAGAACAAAATTTGAAATGAAAATGATTTTCAAAAACAGCAAGTGTGTGTGTTTCATCTAAGGCCACATACACACTGCAACCTAGTGAAAGGAGTGTTTAAATGTGGTAGTGAATCTTCAAAAATCATTCGGTGTGCATCACCCTTGAAATTGAGATGACTGACATAGTGATAAACATGACTGTGAACAAGAAGCATGAATGCCAACCTGTTTGGTTTGAACGAATATTAGTAAATTTCCAAGGACAGAAGCACTGTTTTGATTATGCTGTTATGCATGATTATGATAAATACGGCCAACATTTGGTTGTGATTTGTTGGGTCTTATTTCCTGAATATGGCCCTGTATTTGGGCTTATTTTTATTGAACTCAAGTGACTTTGCCTCAACAGAGGATGTGATTGGATAACTGGACTAACCAGCGGGTCAATCGCGTCACACAGCGTCACACAGCATCTCAAATGTTGTTCTAGTCATTCTGAAATGCTTGAGCCAAAGTCTGTCATCAAAGTGATTTGGTATAATGACCTCCCAGAACTAGAATTTATGATGTATGACAAAAAAAGCCATAGTGGCTTTCCCGAGTGGAGCAACTCTTTTTGCGCCAATTTCCCAGCAAATGACGATTTTGCTCTCTTGGAAACATGGGATGGAAAGGGAGCTTTATTCGCAAATGTTTTAATCCGATATTCCAATTTTGAGCATAAGTTAAATTCACAACTTTGGATTGAAACGTTGGATGGACAGTTTGAGTATCACACCCTTTTATAACAAACAGCTGCCAATCTAACACACTCAATGTTTGAACATATGTGGATTTAATGTTAATGCAGCTGTCACCACCGGCATTTTTCAGGTAATTTTGTCAGAGAATGCAGTTGTAGCTCCCATAAATGACCAAACTGTATTTGTACAGAAAGGCATTATGCACTCAACAGGGAAAACTGTATGGTGTATGTGGCCTAAAAGTGCATCCGAATTTTGATGATATGGATTAAAGGTCCATTTTATACATGTATACCAGCTTTCAACAAAATCTTTATCGAAACTCTCTACTCTTTTTAATTAATTCTCCTCTTTTACCTGCGAGTGTCATAGTCCAGTGTCAAGCCATTTGGCCATCCCAGATCTGTGTTAATGAGGACTTTTCTGTCTGTGCCATCCAGGTATGCTCGCTCAATCTTTGCGATATGACCCCAATCTGTCCAGAACAAGAACCTTGCCAAAGAATAAAATGATGAAATGCATTCATTAGTAATAATAGTAACTATATATAGTGACTCCTCTCTCTCTCTCTCTCTCTCTCTCTCTCTCAGAGATATATATATATATATATATATATATATATATATACACATACACATACACATACACAGTATATATAGTAATTTATATAGTAAACTTCCATACCGCATACCACTGCTCTAAGTACACAAAATACATAGAAAATGTACTGTAATGTAACTATACACACTGGGAAAAATAGTCCATTTAGAATCAGACTAAGGAATTTTTGGATACTTTTCAGGATTGAATAATATTGACATTTCTCATTTTCTCTTCCCAAAGAGTAGAGCATGGCGCAGGTTCGATGGGTTCGATTTCCAGGGAATGCATTAATTGACACATTTTATACCTCCAATTCAATTGAATTCACTTTGAATAACAGAATCTGCCAAAGGCCTCCAATATACTTCGTGTGAATTCATTTTGAACTGGTGCGACGTCATTTCGAACAAAATCAGGCCAAAAATTTCATTTCATGAGTTCAAAACAGCTTGCCAAAGTAAATTTTCCAGAAAAGTTTGCTCTAAACACCTTCGAACTACGATTCGTCCATGGTGATCTTCTCCACTTAATTTCTTCTGTTCAGTCCGTCGAGGTCAGACTTCCAAGAGTAAAAACATGAACACACTGGAGAGCTGCTTTATAGTACTCCAGTGACTGGAGTACTGAATTGCAGAGCTCATGCAAACAATGTTCAGATGCTTTCTTAACTGCTGTTTTCTTACCGCTGTAATTTTTGTTGTTTGTTCATCTTATTATTGAGAGGAAAGCGTGCAGCACATATTTACATATGTATGTAAACACCACTCTCAGCGGTGTGGGAGGCATCAGGATGTCTGCTAACACTATATTGTAGGTCACACATTTTAAACTTTTTTTACTCTAGGGATAGTTCACCCAAAAATGAAAATTTGATGTTTATCTGCTTACCCCCAGGGCATCCAAGATATAGGTGACTTTGTTTCTTCAGTAGAACACAAATGAAGATTTTTAACTCCAACCGTTGCAGTCTGTCAGTCGTATAATGCATGTGAATGGTAACAAAATCTATGAGAGTAAAAAAAACACGCACAAACAAATCCATACTAAACCCTGACACGAAACGATCGGTTTGTGTGAGAAACCGAACAGTATTTATATAATTTTTTACCTCTAATACACCACTATGTCCAACAGCCTTCAGCGCGCAATCACTTCCAGTAAGTGAGGTCAATGTACAATGTACACGATCTGGCGTAGTTTACGCAAGCGGCGGAAGTGATCTCTCGTGCGTATCTCTACGCCAGATCGTGTACATTGACCTCACTTACCGGAAGTGATCGCGAGCTGAAGGCTGTTGGACATAGTGGTGTATTTGAGGTAAAAAATTATATAAAAACTGTTCGGTTTCTTGCACAAACCGATCGTTTCGTGTCTTAAGACATCAATGTGTCGTCACAAGCCGCAGGGTTTAATATGGATTTGTTTGTGCGTGTTTTTTTTTACTCTCATAGATTTTGTTACCATTCACATGCATTATACGACTGACTGACTGCAACGGTTGGAGTTAAAAATCTTCATTTGTGTTCTACTGAAGAAACAAAGTCACCTATATCTTGGATGCCCTGGGGGTAAGCAGATAAACATCAAATTTTCTTTTTCGGGTGAACTATCCCTTTAAGCGAAGAATGAAAAAGAACTTCACTGTGAGTACATCAGGGCCTTAAATGTAAATATAAAGAAATCCATGAATCAACACAACTGGAAGTAAATGATAATATGTTTATAGTTCTCACCCTTTGCTAGGAAACACAGCGATAGCTCTTGGTTCATCCAGACTGTTATTCACCAGAACTTTCCGAGATGTGCCATCTAAGTGAGCCACTTCAATGGTGTTACGGCCAGTGTCTGTCCAGTACATGTTGCGGGCGACCCAGTCGACAGCAAGTCCATCAGTGGTCTTCAGACCATGACTGATCACAGTTTCCATATTGCTGCCATCTAAATTTACCCGTCTGAAAACAATGAAATATTTTGTAAAAGAGAGCTTAACAATGCATCAAATCTAAAATAGAAGTAAATGCCAGAGTGGATATTTTTAAAACTTTTCTAGAAAAATCTTGCAGTAACAAGCAGGATAAATTATGCCACTACTGTAGTAAAAAAAAATATTTCAAGACCAATGATTAATTTTAGTATTAGACATCATACCTGATAACATCCAGTGACACATCGGTATAGTACAGTTTCCTCTCCACACTGTCATAGTCCAAGGAAATAACATTATGCAACTCAGGCACAGGAACATACACATCTGTATGGTCATTAGTGTCTAGAGAGATTCGTCGAACACTGATGCGATTCGAAAACAGCAGGTATGTTTCAGGCAAATTGTCACATGATCTTCCATCATTTTTCAGCAGAATACCCGTGGGACACGCACAAGACGTCACATTATGCCGAGGAAGGCACAGGTGAGTGCAGCCGCCATTTCTCCTGCCACATTTATTGAAGCCTGTAGGAACAGGAAGGACGATTATGCCAAAAAGTAACACAATTTTTGTATTATTATATGAACTGCACAACATTATTCACCAATTACCTATTAAGTACTTCAAGCACATTGGTGTTTAATGGTTACTTTACATTTAGCAGGCATTTTCTGTAACAAAAGTGAGTGTACTGCACACTAGTGTTATTTTAATATTACTTACATACTACACTGCACAGCCAAAAAAAAAGTCGCTGTTTGGATTTAAATAGGCAAATACTTAAGAGTCTATGACTGGATTATTATTGCAGTGATTATTATGTTTCTAGCATGTTATACGTTTGGCAACATTTCTTTTAACCCTAATTGATGGAGTTTGTAGCTTTTCATTTCTTAAACAACCATGTAGGAAGACACATCATGGCCATATTCCAGGATGACAATGTCAAGATTCATCAGGCTCAGACTGTGAAAGAATGGTTGGGAGGGAGCATGAAGGATCATTTTCACACATGAATCGGCACCTCTGAGTCCAGACCTTAAATTCATTGAACGTCTTTGGGATGTGCTGGAGGAGACTTGACAGAGTGCTGGACTCTTGCATTGTCAATACAAGATCTTGACCAAAAATTTAACAATCACAACATTTATTTCCATCAAAAGGTGCATCAATTTTTTGTCAATATCTTGTAGACTAAGTATTTGCCTATTTAAATACAAATAGCGATTTTTTTTTTTTTTTTGGCCGGGCAGTGTATTTATTAATATTATATACTTCAAATGTAAATTAGCTTTTATTTGTATACTTTCGGTTTTCATTTTAATTTTAGTTTTATTAATAGTAATTTTGTGTGCTTGTCATTTCCATATATTTTTAAAAAAATTATTTCTATATAGCTTTAATTGATAACAACTACAATTTCAGTTTTAGTAATTTTACTACTAGTAAATTTATTAAGTAATTTTAAAATAAAATTATTTAATTTAGTTTAGTTGCCAAGGCAATATTTCTAAAGTTTTTAAGTTTTCTAATATTTATATGTAATATTTATATTTTTATTTCATTTCAGCTTTATTTCAATTAATGATTAACATTTTTAAATAGTTTTAGTTCAAGACAAAAATTTTGGTTCTAAAAATGGCTGAAAACTCTTTTTCGCATCTACTGTTCTTTTAAAACATGAAGGCTATTTGATGCACAATGCGAAAGGCTTTGAGAATGAAAATATGACAAAAGATAAATAAAAACAACAAGTGTGTACTACTTTATAACCTACCCAAAGGTCTTGCACGGTCAACAGCCTGGATGTCCATGAGACCAGGTAAGTTGGAGCGGACCGTGATGGTGTTTGCCCCAGTTCCCTTGTCAGCTCTATGAATACTGCGGCTCTGCCAGTCGGTCCAGTACATATGCGGCCCCAACAGAGTGAGGCCGTACGGGTGCTGCACAGGAGACACCAGGGTCCTCCGGTTTGAACCATTAAGATCAGATGCTTCTATCCGCTAATGGTTAAAAAAAGATTAGGTTGTTTTATTTAATTCAACCAGCTCTTTTTTTTTTTTATATAAAAGTCTTATCATTCTTCTGTAGGAAAACTAAAACAAGGTGTTACATTAAAGGCTGGATTTTAAAACACTGGGCATCATACACTAAACGACTGAGGATCAAAAACAACCTGACATTCAAGTCGAAAAGTGTGCATCGTTGCTAGACACTAACCTCAGTATGTGCATCAGCCCAGAGCAGTTGTGAACCAGCTTTGTCTATGGCAAGTCCATTAGGCCAGCCAAGATTATTATTAATCAGAACTACACGATCTGAACCATCCATACTGGAGCGCTCCAGCTTGGCATTTTCACCCCAGTCAGTCCAGTACATGTACCTAAAAGCAGATTTTATATTATTAATCATTACATACTGTGCCCAGTAGCAAGAAACCCCTTATTTTAAGAAAACCCATAGTTACCCATAAAGTGAGGGGTTTGATTAAATTAAGAGGGTTTTTTTTGCAGCTGGCTTAAAATGAACATTTCAGTTTTAGTCTTTTGACGGTCATCTGTATGCACATAACTCTAAACATTGACATTTAATATTTACATTTTCTCCATCTTCTGGGAATACGGACCCAGAAAAAAGTAGAATTTTGTCCAATCAAATGCTTTCAGAACCAGAATACAATATTTATTAGAAATACCACCTGCCTTCGAAGTCCTCACTCATTCGTTCACTCATTCAATTCTACCCTTGTGAAAAACAAGTGTGCATTATTGTATTGAATGTGCACTTGCAGTGCACTTTAAATCTTAATAGTATATTCCTAAAAATTCTATGTGCAGATAATATAATATTAATGAAATAAAAGGCCACTTAAGTGTACTTGAAGAGAGAACACTTTTAAAAAGTGCACATTGTAACAATGTCAAATTAAAAGTTTTAAACTGAGTTTTAAAGTTTTAGTATTAAACGTTACTTTAAAGTGCATTTTGAATAATTGCTTTAATCATTTTTACACTTATTTTGATATGTTGACTAACATATTAAAGCACATGTTCTTTTAAATTATTAAGAGCGTGATGAGTACTCTTTTTAAAAGTATACTAAAGTGTACTTTTTCACAAGGGCACATAGCGAATTACACAGTGTATTATAAAAGGACTAGGAATTTTATCAAGTCTGGATTGGCACTGTTTGGAGTCAAAAACAGTGCAGGGCAAAACATTTACCCCATCTCATGGAACAGGGCGATTGCACGAGGGCTGTCCAGGTTCTGCCACACAAGCACTTTTCTCATGGAGCCATTGAGATTAGCAACCTCAATGCGGTTTGTCCCGGTGTCTGTCCAGTAGATTTTTCTGCCCACTGAATCCACTGCCAGACCATCTGTAGTCATTAGACCTGAAAGAGAGGGGAAACAATTCAAAAGACTGAAAAATTTAAACGACTAGATTAAAGGAATTTAATACAATTGCTAGTTTTGCGGGTAACTGTAGATTTAATATAGTTCCTTACCAGTTGAAATAATGTCCTCATGTTCTGTACCATTGATATTGGCTCTGCTGATTTTCTTTAACGTACTGTCTGACCAGTACACTTTACCTGCAGGAGCATGAACATTTCCAAAATGATTTAAATAAGCATTATATATAGCTGCACGATTCTGGATAAATTGAGAATCACGATTTTTTGGTTTCAAACAGAGATCACGATTCTTCCACGATTCTGAACAGACAACTAAATAAAATTACATGTAATTTACTAAAGGTTCTGACAAATGTTAATGGCTGCAGTCTATTTAAATTTTTTAATAAATCTGAATGAATTATTTGAAAAAAATGTTTTGAATGCATGATTCAATTCATAAATACTTCATACTGTTTCATTACTGGATCAATCAGCTTATTTTGAATGAATCTCTTGAATGATTCAATGACAATTTTTTTAACAGTCACTTGTCACCACCTGGTGGCGTAAAGATGTAATCGATACAATCGCTATTTGAAGCGCTATCCATTACTTTCAAAACGTAATTTGCTCTATTATGATCGCATCCATGGACAACAGTGTTTATAAACTTTTATCCCAGTTCTTCTCTGATAATATGAATATTTGTAACACAGAAATAACAATACTGTGTGGTTGAAAAGATGTTTCATACTTGACAACTGCTCTCTCTGGCAGCGCCAACTCAGATTTGAATATTTCAGTGTGATTTTGTAAAGTTTTAATATACACAAGCGAATCGTTGTCGTTTACGAATGAGATCACGTGGGTGTTTGAATTGAGAATGCGACCTTTCAACAATTAATCATGCAGCTCTAGTGTCTATATATTGAGAATTTCCTTGTACCTTCTACAGCATCCACTCCAATGGCAATCGTGTTCTTCATAGACACACTGACTGCCAGAACAACATCAGCAAAGTATGGGATGTCCAAAGAAATCATTCTGATGTCTGTCCGCCGGGCAAAGATAAGAAAGCTGTTCATTGCTGTAAGTTGAGAGAATAATAATGAAGGATGAAGTGTTTTTTCATATAACATTTATATATATATATTTATATATATATATATTTATATATATATATATATATATATATATTTATATATTTATATATTTATTTATATATATATATATATATATATATATATATATATATATATATATATATATATATATATATTTTGTGCAATGTATTAATTGCATTTAAATGTTAAAAGTAAACATGTTTCAAACTGATTAAGTATAAAAGTGAAAAAAAAAAAATCTATAAAGAACAATAATAAAGAATCAGAACATTTTCAGATATCTGGCATGTTTTAGTCCAGATTAAATTGTAAAAATGTTTTAAATGCAAACCATAGCGAATATAAAAATCTGAAAGTTTGACTTCCTTTCTTCTCTGTGACAAGCGGGTGTCAGAAACAGAAAGTTGCGCTGCCTGTTTGGTTTACGGGAAACCAGGGCAACCACATTATTTCTGCCTTTCCATAAGTGCCACCATTCCGTCAGGGAGTGAATGTGCATTTTTATTCAGTTTGTCTCGTTGCACATATTTTTAAACGGTTGATGGAAAAGTAAATTCATAATATGGTATTTAGAATTATACACAATAATGCAATACATCATCTTAGCGAATGTGTACCTTAAACACGTTCCAGTAAACGTTCTTTTGTAATTTTGTCTGACTCAAGAAAATGGTGTGAGAAGCTAGTGCAAATAGCCTTTGCCAACCAGATGGGCTATTTTCACGTAATGTAAATTAGCATATTCATATTAAAAGAACTTCTTAATTGCATGCACAGGAATAGTAAGTGACATTTACTGTACATGTAAGTGTAAATAGAACAAGCCTACCCAATCAGATCTGATCGATGGCATAAAATGACCAGAGTTGCCCACCGAGCAATTAAGTTGAGCAAAAAGACACAAATCCTCTACTGAAAACCAAATCGGTCAGTGACTCTTGCCTTCAGATATGCACCATGACATCATCACCACTTACACATCATTACGGTGACCCCTAAACCCCTAAGGCAACTCAAAACGAGCCTCAAATTTCAAAGATTCTTCTGCCCTTGCAACAAAAACCATGGACTGAACTGTCACCTGGAATCCCAAAAGCAAAAAACACCTGCAGCCATTTCATTAAATTTCAAGTCAATTGTGGAGTTATGGCTGCTGAATGAGCAGTTATTGCTGGTTCCTTAGATATTCGAGATGGGCAGAGCAGCATGGACTTATCGGCATTACCGTGAGTGCAAGTCTTGCCATCCGCCTGTAGGTTGATACCAGTGGGACATGCACAGCTTGAGGCTTTGGGAGCAGGAGCCAGGAGGCAAAGGTGACTGCAGCCACCATTATTCACCGAACAGGGCGTCTGGACTTTAGACAGAAAGCAAAAAGAGTGGAGACAGGTGAGAGAGAAAGGGGAAGAAATGGCCGTTCAATCAGATGTAACAGATGCCTATCAGGCCTCTGGGTGTCCCGGTAGATCATAATACACGAATGAGACTCCAGACTGAAGATCAGTTATCACTGGCCTTAATCCTCTGTCTGAAAACCCAAGACATTGGATACGGCAGAGACCCACATTCCACTTTAACACATATCTGCTAGGCATGTGTGTGAATTTCAGTTGTCAATGGGAAAAAGAAGAAGAATAGGGATGCCAACTTAAAAATTAACTATACTTAGCTTATTTGATTTGAATTTATAGAATACAGTTAAGGCATTAATATAATTTGATGTGCTGAATATACATTATTAAAAAAAACTTTGAGCCCTTTTAAGCCCTTAAAAATAGCTTACACTGAAATATTTTCAAATATGCAATAACAAATAATAAAGTTCAGATATGTAAATACACCCTAGTCAAACATGATTGAATTTAAACAATAATTTTAATTGTTGTAATTTTATTTCAGTCTAACATTGTGTATTAACCAGGCAGGATGCAAGATTTTAGCAACAAGCAATTTGCTTGCCCAAATGGTTTGTGACAAAATTAATCATAAAATACAGTCAATCATAACTGGGAAAAAATATTTATAAAAATAAATATACTTTAAACACTTAACTGCATTTTAATTGCAATTTAAATGAAAATGTATTATAGTTTAAATTTATATTAAATGCAATTAGCTGAATTTTACCAGGCTTTTTTAAGTACATCTTCACGTCTTTTTTAAAAATGTCTGAAATATGGTTAAAGTGTGCTGCTGAATGTAATGACAATTAAATTTTATGGTAAATTAGAATATACTTTAATGTAATTTCTGTTGAAACTTGTAAGTCATGTATTTAAATATATTTGTAATTATACATTTGTGATGATAAAGTTGCAATTTTGTACATTTAAAATACTAACCCATTAAATGTAATATCAAATTAAAGCTGCAAGCAGCAATGGTGGCCTCAGGAAAACAGCGAATAGTGGGGGACATGCATTTAAGTGGGTAAATATAGGAGAAATATGGCAAAGTCACTTCAATGTGCCACACTTCCTGCTGCCAGCAGGTGGCGCCTTGACTATAACTGAATATTGGCATGTAGATGTCTTCAGGCCAGGACAATTATCAAACATGTGAAGTTTGGGGCAGATCGGACACTGTATGCCTGAGTTGTTACAACAACTTCCTGTTTTGTGGCGTAAATCGCACTTAGCCAAGTTTTGCTTGATTTAATGTGTTTCTAGCATGTTTGGGACTTGATGGCATATTTAAATGTGTTTCTGGGAGGGAATTACAGTGTAAAGCATGCCATTTCCTGTTGCCAGCAGGTGGCGCTATGACTAACTAATATTGGCATGTAGATGTTTTCAGGCCAGGACTCTTATCAAAAATGTGAAGTTTGGGGTGTATCGGACATTGTATGCCTGACTTACAACAGCTTCCTGTGTCATGGTGAAACATCAGATTTTGTCAGGCCGCCACGGACACGCCCTTCAGCGAAAACTCAAGATCTTCACAATTTAACATCACCAAGGCCTTAAGATTAGACTGACCAAACACGATGTTGTTCTGGTTAAATCTCAATGAGGATACTCATCACAGTGTAAAACATGGTCTTTCCTGTTGCCTGCAGGTGGCGCTATGTCTGTAACTGAATATTGGCATGTAGATGTCTTCAGGCCAGGACTCTAATAAAACATGTGAAGTTTGGGGCAGATCGGAAATTGTATGTCCGAGTTACAACAACTTAATCTAAAGGCCTTTAGATTAGACTGTGCAAATATGATGTTGATCTGATTAAATCTCTAGGAGGAGTTCGTTAAAGTACAGCGTCTGGAAATGGCAAAATTTGCAACAATTTTGCAAAGAAAATTCAAAATATCTCACTTCCTGTTGGTTTTCAGATTTCATACCAGGAGACTTTTTTGTAGGTATTGGGCTTTTACATGTGTGTACCGAATTTCATACCTGTACGTGAAACGTAGCGGGAGGGGCACTTCGTTGAAATGTTGTAGGTGGCGCTATCAAGCAATTTTGCCATGCCTAATTCTGAAACTCATATGTAGATGTCTTCAGGCCAGGACTCTTATCAAACATATGAAGTTTGGGGCAGATCGGACACTGTATGCCTGACTTACAGCAGCTTCCTGTGTCATGGTGAAACATCAGATTTTGTCAGGCCGCCACGGACACGCCCTTCAGCGAAAACTCAAGATCTTCACAATTTAACATCACCAAGACCTTAAGATTAGACTGACCAAATATGATGTTGATCTGGTTAAATCACTATGAGGAGTTAATCACAGTGTAAAACATGCCATTTCCTGTTGCCAGTAGGTGGCGCTATGACTGTAGCTGAATATTGGCGTGTAGATGTCTTCGGGCCAGGACTCTAATAATACATGTGAAGTTTGGAGCAGATCGGACATTGTATGACCGAGTTACAACAACTTCCTGTTTTATGGCGAAACATCGAACTTTGTGAGGCCGCCACGGACACGTCCTTCAGGGAAAACTCAAGATCTTCACAATTTAACGTCGCAAAGGCCTTTAGATTAGACTGTGCAAATATGATGTTGATCTGATTAAATCTCTAGGAGGAGTTCGTTAAAGTACAACGTCTGGAAATGGCAAAATTTGCAACAATTTTGCAAAGAAAATTCAAAATATCTCCCTTCCTGTTGGTTTTCAGATTTCGTACCAGGAGACTTTTTTGTAGGTATTGGGCTGTTACATGTGTGTACCGAATTTCACACCTGTACGTGAAACGTAGCGGGAGGGGCACTTCGTTGAAATGTTGTAGGTGGCGCTATCGAGCCATTTTGCTATGCCTAATTCTGAAACCCATATCAGACGTAAATTTTTACCACTTTTGACGCGTGTGCAAAGTTTCATGAGTTTTCGAGCATGTTTAGGCCATCAAAAATGCGATTCATTTGGGAGAAGAATAATAATAGGCTGAGCAATTCCAATAGGGTCCTCACACCATCGGTGCTCGGGCCCTAATAACACACTACAGTTCAAATTACTTAACATGTGCTTTAGTATGTTAGGCTACTTTGACAAAGCTACAATATGTCCAAACTTCTGACTGTATTGTATATTTGGTACTAGTATTATTGATACACAATAGCTCTATTGTGACGATGACAGTTGTGATTTTTGATACATAACTCTATTGTGACCTTTTTACCCGTAGTTCTATGCTGGTGGAACATGTGAATGTCCATGAGGTTTTCAAGGTTTTCTGCCAGCGTTCTTCGGTCCAAACCAGTGAGCTTGTCTGCACTTTGGATGCTCTTGGATTGCCAGTCTGTCCAATAAATTCTGTCTTCATGGAGTGTCAACCCAAACGGATGAGGCAACTGACTGCCAATCAACACCTTCAATGCAGAAGAACGAGTGAGAAAGTATGAATTGCAACCTTTAGCCTAATTAAATAAAAAGAAACACACACACACTCATTCATTTCTACCTGTCTGCCTGATCCATCAAAGTTGCCATACTCAATGGTCTTAATGCTAGCATCAGCCCAGTACAGCCTCTCAGTTTGGTAGTCGATTGCCAACCCATTAGGCCAGGTCAGGTTAGATGAGATGATAACAGTACGGTTGGATGCGTCCATACCAGCACGCTCAATCTTAGGATTTGCACCCCAATCTGTCCAGTACATGAGTCTATGGTGAGACAAAACAAATAAGGTTATGTACCTTTTTTTATACTGTAAACATCCACATCTATTACTGTAATACTATCCAATTGAGTATACAGCATCCTCCATTTATATTGGCATCCTTGGTAAATAGACTTTCATTCAAATTATTCACAAAAATCTAAAGTATTTTAATGCATTAATTCTTCCTTGTAATGCACCTTATAGTACATTAAAATACTTATCTATTCATTGTTACACCTTTAGAAAGTATAATGCAAACAGCCAAGTTCCTATGTAACAAGGAATCTGCAAAAATTATAATACATTTTAACTTGCAAATTTGATATAATACATTATAAATGTACATTATGAATACCTTTATAATGCATTATACATAAAGGCTTCAAGTAAAGTATTACTGTATATTCTAAGTCATATGTTTTTATATATTTTTAGCATTTCTGTAGAGCATGGTGCTAATAATGCCAAGGTCATGAGTTTGATTCCCAGGGAATGCATGAACTGATAAAATGTAAACCTTGAATGCTTTGGATAAAAGCATCTTCTAAATGCATAAATGTAAATGTTTCACTGGGATACAAAAATGAGGTCATGCACAAGCCAAATTCCTTTACTCATCCATCACTATGGGAAAGACCCAGTAAAGTGATGTGTGACAAAAAGCTGTTGAGTTGCACAAATCAGGAAACGGCTATAAGAAAATAGCTCCGTTGTTGAAAAGGGCCATTTTCATTATCCAATCATTATCAATGGAGGTACCTCATGCCAACTGTGAAATATGGTGTGTATCTTTGATGTTATAGTTGTTTTTTTCCCAAAGGCCCTGGACAATTTAAGATACATGGTATCATGGACTCTATCAAGTACCAGCAGATATTAAATCAACACCTGACTGACCCTTTCAGGAAGCTTAAACATTGTCATGACAGGATATTGGGTCTCATTCACTAACAATTACGTGGCTTATTTGTATTTTTTACACATTTTGTACGCACAAAAGAACTTCTCACAAAAACCTTCCTCACGATTCACAACAGGCGTGTACGTGCATTAATTAGTTCTTAACCTTGGTCTAATGTTAATGAATTCAGAGTGTTCTAAATGAACGTCCGTGTGCCTAAAGTTTGTAATTTGCATAAAACGGCAAAACAATTCCATATAAGGGCTTTCTGCACAACCTGTCCTGTATAGAAATACAATAAACAATTGTAAAATCAAGTTTTTTCCACTTACGTAATTTAGCCAAGATGAAATCACATTTGACTCTTAAGAGTCTTCAAGACTATAATTGCAATGTGCTCTACAAGGGAATTAGGTCAATAATACATTTCTTGACAGCAAAAAGTTCAAAATGCTGCAGCTAGACTCTTGATGGGTATTAAAAACCGTGACCATATCACCCCCACCATGGTTTCACCGCACTGGCTTCCGGTATGTTAAAGAATTGATTTTAAACAACTTTTATTAGTATACAAATCCTTGAATGGTCTCGCACCATCCTGTCTTTCAGATCTCCTGACTAAATATCAGTCTGGAAGATGAGATCACATACCCTAAACCTACTAAAAATTCCAAGGTCTAAAGCAAATCAAAGAGGAGATTGTGCTTTTGCTGTAGCTGCGCCTAAACTCTGGAATAGCTTGCCTAATTATATTAGAGCCACCACTACTGTATACAAATTTAAATCACAGCTTAAAACTTCTATGGATTTTAACCACTGACTGACTGTTTTGTGTGTCTTGTTGTGATGTGATGTTATTTTACAAATGATGTAAAGTACATTGTTTAACATGTCGTTTTAATTGTGCTATACAAATTAAGTCACACTGACAATTTATATAGGTGGAAGTAATAGATTCATTATCAGGCTGTACATAAACTATATTGGCAAGTTTTGGGACGTCTGCCTTTGCATGCACATGAACTTTAATGACATCCCATTCTTAATCCATAGGGTTTAATATGGAGTTGGTCCACCCTTTGCAGCTATAACAGCTTCAACTCTTCTGGGAAGGCTTTCCACAAGGTTTAGGAGTGTGTTTATGGGAATTTTTGACCATTTATCTAGAAGCGCATTTGTGAGGTCAGGCACTGATGTTGGATGAGAAGGCCTGGCTCGCAGTCTCCGCTCTAATTCATCCCAAAGGTGTTCTATCGGGTTGAGGTCAGGACTCTGTGCAGGCCAGACAAGTTCCTCCACACCTCACTCATCCACGTCTTTATGGACCTTGCTTTGTGCACTGGTGCGCAGTCATGTTGGAACAGGAAGGGGCCAGCCCCAAACAAAAAGTTGGGAGCATGAAATTGTCCAAAATGTCTTTGTATGCTGAAGCATTAAGAGTTCATTTCCTTTCATATTCACACAACCCCTGAAAAACAACCCCACACCATAATCCCCCCTCCACCAAACTTTACACTTGGCACAATGCAGTCAGGCAAGTACCGTTCTCCTGGCAACCACCAAACTTAGACTCGTCCATGGGATTGCCAGACAGAGAAGCGTGATTGGTCACTCCAGATAACACGTCTCCACTGCTCTAGAGTCCAGTGGCGGCGTGCTTTACACCACTGCATCCAACGCTTTGCATTGCACTTGGTGATGTAAGGCTTGGATGAAGCTGCTCGGCCATGGAAACCCATTCCATGAAGCTCTCTACGCACTGTTCTTGAGCTAATCTGAAGGCCGCACGAAGTTTGGAGGTCTGTAGCTATTGACTCTGCAGAAAGTTGGCGACTTCTGTGCACTGTGCGCCTCAGCATGCGCTGACCCCGCTCTGTGAATTTACGTGGCCTACCACTTCGTGGCTGAGTTGCTGTTGTTCCCAGTTGCTTCCTCTTTGTTATAATACCACTAACAGTTGACTGTAGAATATTTAGTTATTGCACAGGTGGCAACCTATCACGGTACCACGCTTGAATTCACTGAGCTCCTAAGAGCGACCTATTCTTTCACAAATGTTTGTGGGAACACCTGGAACACCTGAATTCAATGATTTGGAGGGGTGTCCCAATACTTTTGGTAATATAGTGTATATGTATCTGAATTTTTATGCAGAGGAACTTATCACAGCTCGAGATATAACGCTCCTTTGGTTACTCAAGATTTCTGTGTAAAATCTTTTGTTACGCAGAATTTACACAAATTTGTGAATGCGCACGGTTAATAAATGAGACCTAGATCTAAATCACACCTCAAAATCAACACAAAAATGGTTGATTGAGCATAAGTGAGGACTTCTGAAACTAAAGGATCTGGAGAGATTCCTTATGGAGGAATGGTCTCAGATCCCTGGTCATGTGTTCATCAACCTTATTACACATTATAGGAGAAGACTCAGAGCTGTTATCTTGGCAAAAGGAGGTTGCAAGTATTAAATGAGGTGGTGAGCAAAACAAGATGAGATCCTTCTTGACCTACCCGCCGATTGGGTCAACAACAATGTCCCGGGGACGATCGAGATTCTCCCAGATCAGAACTGTACGCATGCTTCCGTCTGTGTTTGAAACTTCAATCCGGTCTGTGCCTAAAAGTGTTATGAATGAAAAAAATAAAATAAAATAAAACTAATCAATATTTTCTTAACAACATTGGGAAAAATGAATTTCTAAGTTTAGCTGAAAAAAAAACTAAAAAAAAAACAAAAACAAAAAAAAAAAAAAACCTTAAAATGTACCCTAATAATGACAATTATTGAGAAAAAAAGATATGAAAAAAGATAAATATAAACATATGTATAATCCGCTTGGTCTGAAAGATGAACCAATAAAAGATTAGTACCTGCATCAGTCCAGTACAGTTTATGTGTAAGCCAATCAATAGCTAGACCTGCAGGGCTTTCCAAACTTGTGTCCACCACAACCTGCAACCAAATTGAATATAATCTGTCAAATTACATGAAAATACATTACAGCCATCTGCTTTATAAAGGACGATTTGTTGGTTTTTGCAAATTTGTTCTCCAGGGGTCAGTATTTCACACATTTCTCCCCATTATATACTAAAACGTGCATAGTTCATACATTAGACATCCAACAGCAGTGGCGTCCACAGACATTAGCAAAGGCAAGGATAGAGAATTAAAAAAATATATCAGTAGTACTTACACACAACAATGTGTTTCACCATTCTCTCACCTACAAGAACAAATGGTGTGTGTGTGTGTGTGTGTATATATATACACACTACTGGTCATAAGTATTGTTGAAGGTAGTCTCTTAATCTCACCAAGGCTGCATTTATTTGATCAAAAATACAGTAAAAACAGTAATACTGTGAAATATTACTACAATTTAAATGAACTAGTTTCTGTTGTAATATATTTTAAAATGTAATTTATTCCTGTTATGCAAAGCTGAAATGCAAAAGCAGCCATTGCTTCAGTCTTTAGTGTCACATGATCTTCCAGGAATCATTCTAAAGATCATTTCTTATTATCAATGCTGAAAACAATGCAGTTTTAGCTGCTTATTTTTTATTTTTTGGGAAATCATGATGCACTGCCATTCAAAAGTTTGGGGTAAGTAGGATTTAAAAATATATATTTTTAGTTAGCAAATGCAAAGAAAAAATTTAAATTAAAATGAAATTAATAAATATTACAAAAAAGTTCTATTTATAATAAATGCTATTTATTTTTAAATTTATTAAAAATAATAAAAAAAAAATTAAACTTTCTATTCAAAGAATCCTGAAAAAAAATAAATAATCAGTTTCCACAAAAAAAACATTACTAGCATTAACATTAATAATAATAATAATAATAAGAAGAAATGTTTCCTTAGCACCACATCAGCATATTATAATGATTTCTGAAAGATCATGTGACGTTAAAGACTGAAGTAATGATGCTGAAAATTCAGCTTTGCCATCACAGGAAAAAATTACATTTTACAGTATATTACAACAGAAAGCAGTTCATTTAAATTGTAACAATACTTCACTGTATTACTGTTTTTACTGTACTTTTGATGAAATAAACGCAGCCTAGGTGAGACTAAGAGACTACTTTCAAAAACATTAAAAAAAACCTTAATGTTTCCAAACTTTTGACCGAAACTACCGTTCAAAAGTTTTAGATCGGTTTTAAGATCTGTTAATGTTTTTAAAAAGTCTCTTCTGCTCAACAAGGTTGCATTTATTTGATCCAAAATGCAGCAAAAACAGTAATACTGTGAAATATTATTACAATTTAAAATAACTTTTCTATTTGAATATATTCTAAAATGCAGTTTATTCCTGTGTTACAAAGCTGAATTTTCAGCATCATTCCTCCAGTCTTCAGTGTCACATGATCCTTCAGAAATCATTCTAATATGCTAATTTGCTGCTCAAGAAACATTTATTATTATTATCATCAATGTTTAAAACAGTTGTACACATTTTTTTTCAGGATTCTTTGATTAATAGAAAGTTCAAAAGAACAGCATTTATCTGAAATAGAAAGCTTTTTTACGCATTGCAGGTGTAATAGGAACTGCAGTAGCAACCGTTTTATATTTATGTAAGTATACGATGAACAGCCACAAAGAAAAAGTACCTGATCTACCTACCTGTTACCCATCTAAAGCTTTTTTTAATGCTTTTTCCAGTTCTAAAGGATGTGTCATTATTGCTACATTATTACCATTATGCATTTACGGTCGATTATCATGAGGTTGTTTTTTTATATAGACAAAACAATAAATCTGTTTCTGGGTCTCGGGCTAAATTCCTGCTAACCTCCTGTTTGGTGCCGTCCCATTTTGCTCTGTTGATGGAATCAGTGGTGACGTCAGTCCAGTATATATATCGCTCACTGGAATCCCAGTCCAGGGCCACTGCATTTCGAATATCAGCCAGTGGAATGACATCATCCAACTTGTCTTCAGTGTCAAAGCTGATTCGACGGATGTCCGTCCTTCGGGCAAAAAGCAGGAACTTGTCAAGACCTGATCAAAGACCAAAGGTCTCCTGTCAGTTCTCCAGATTTGAAAAGTTCATCAGTATAGACAAGCATTTACTTCACAAAGTCAGAAATGTGATCATTATGAAAGGAAAATGACAAATTTAGTATGGATTTGTTAAATAACATTTATCATTCATTTTTGTTACATGTAAACCAGAGCATGTGAGCAGAGCGGAGTGGTAATATTTCCTCCAGAGCGGAGAGCGCCTTTCTGAAGTTCCCGCGCCGCTTGCTCATTCCGCTCACCGCCGCTCGCTCAACCCAGAATTCCCATTGTGATATGCTGGTTCGAAAATAAGTGAAATTAGTAGGGCTGCCCCTGACTAAAGTTTTTTCTACTGGACTAGTAGTTGTTCATTTAAGCCATTAGTTGACGACTAAGTACACATTTATATTAGGCTAATTTAATAACTTAAATATATACTGGAGAGAATTCTAAACGAGCGTTTACGTAATACATTAGCCTATTCCGCACTCAAGCGCACGCATAAAGCTTGCCACAAAGAACAGCAAAAGTAGTAATTATGAATATGTCAAAAATAGCAAGGAGACAATTTAATTGTTTAAACTAGGTTTTTTCTTTGTCATTACCGGCTGCAAAGATGAAGTTGACGATGCTGACTTGCCATCTCCGCAGTAGTGGACGCACCAAGAGAGAAATGCACGTCATACAGATACTATTTCTTTTCGTTTTGAATTGTTTCGTTTAAAAGTAGACATTTCAAGCTTTCTATAGACATATTTCTTGAGTTTTGGTTCATTTATAAGACGCGCTCTAGTCCATGATTAGCGCCATGATTATATTGTCTGCTATATTTGCATATTATTTATTAAATCTAGGCAATTGGTTGATGAAACATTGATCAAAATTAAGATACAATTTATAGAAAACAAAATTCACTTTAAAGAAAGGCTTTCTACAAAACAATCAAAATATTTCCTGATCCACTCCATGTCTTCCAACATATTGTGCATCTTATGATGTGTCCTATACTCAAGCTGTTCACTTTTCATAATCAAAAGATGAAATTATATAAAAATAATATTATAATATTTAAACATAAATATGAAACAATTTTTTTTTTTAAATGGCTACAAGTATAGTGCAATACAGGGAATCAAATTTCACATCGGAGCGGGATTTGAGCGAACGTCGTTTTACCGGTGAGCGTGAGTGGTTCATGAGTGGAGCGTTCGCTTGGGCCGTGAGCGATTGAGTGGAGCACGCTGGCATAGAGCGGAATATTAAGCTGAGCGTCACACCGCTCCGCTTCGCTCACATGCTCTGATGTAAACAAGGATGGTTAGTTGATAAAGAGAGCAGCTGCAATTGACAGATTGATTATTAACATTTATAAGTATTAGTATAAGTATTATTTTTGAGTGTACATATTACTGCACTATAAAAAAGCAACTACATATTTTCCAGTTTGTGAAACATTTTGAGTCTCAAATACAAAGAAATGCATTTTTCTTGAAACTACATAAAAAGCAATGTTAGACCAACAGAATCCCACAAATGTCGTCCCAACTACAGTTTTCTGAACAAAGGGTTTGATACTGAACAATACTGCTGAAATGTTAAGGGTTTGTGAGTTCCCAGCATGCATTGCAGCATGAATAAATTGTGCAGCTACTGTACTATTATTTTGGTCTTTGCTGACTATTTCAACTTCTGTTGTTTCCTGTTAGTTATTTGTTGTGTTGTAATATTAAGAGCTCTTTTTTAATATATATATATATATATATATATATATATATATATATATACACACACTTTTTTTTGATTATCACTGTTTGTTTGATATACATCTCAAAACAAAAAAATCAATTTATTGTTACTATTTGAAAATAGTAACGATTCAGAACGATGATCAAAACATTGATGGAGTAGATCAAGTCCATCAACACCCCTAACGTTTGCACAGTCCTATAGCGCGTCCTGGGTCAACATTTCATTCAGTAACATTAGGCAGTTTTGATTGATATGCTGTTTAATGTTGGTGATCGCGTTATTTTACATATGCATATGATAATGCAATGTGCAATACATATGCAATGCTATCGCTTGTTTATGCATCTTCTTCAGATGTGTTTTTATCAGAAGATTCAGTACTCTTTCAGAAGATGTGTCATAGCGCCCGCTACCATATAACAGTGAAAACATGGAAAGCCAGAAAATTCCGGGAAGCATTTTTTCTCACAAATGACGGAAATGTCCGTCAATGGCAAGGAAAGACTTGCCTTAAAAAGTATTTTTACTTTTAAAATGATAACCATTATTACGCATTATCATTAAGACAATAGTTGAGAAAACTTCTGAATGCATCATGTTACTGATTAAACATATAATTCAGTTTCTGTTAATTACCCAGAATGCATCTGTGAGACTACATTACACCTCTCTTCTTGTAATCCCTTCAGAAGCCTGCTGTCAGTGAGTGAAAGGCTTCTCGTGGTATCAATATAATGATGCACACAATCACTTTCTGGAAGTTTGTATTGCACTTCTCACATAACTGTCCCCTCAGGGTAAAGGGCTTATGTTGTAGCATAAATAAGGATTAATAACTAAAATAAGCAGTACTTACTCTGGGCACAGTTATAGTGGTCCACCTTTTTAAAGCCTGTAGGACATGCACAGGTGTAGGTCTTATTGCTTGGAAGACACAGGTGACTGCAGCCGCCATTATTGCTCCCACAGCGATTTCTCCCTCCTAAAAATAAAGAGACAAAATAATAACGCTTTAAACATTTATTTTATTTACTCAACCCAGGCTCATTGGAAAAATGTGACAGTGGCGACATTTCTGCAAAATAATATTATGTTGCTTCATGCACATTTCACGGCACTTTCAAAATGAAATGTCCAAGTTTTATTCGAATGAATGAAGTTTTATCCAAAACAGATAAATATGAATCTGGCAATGTTTTATTATGTTGGATGATGTATGCATCACGGCAGTTTAGTAATGAAATGTCTGGTGAGTGGCACGAAAAGGTTAATGCTCTGTCATGTTTAAAAATAATTTACCACCTACACTAAACCGAACCAACAGTGTTAACGATGCATTAACCGTGCCATTTTAGCTTGCTTATATCTGTCTTTCAGCTCTTTCATCGTGACTTGTTTCACGGTACTCACGGTAACTGCAATACAGAGCAAGTTTACTACACCAGATAAGCCTTAAATATTAAGCTTGTTATGTCATGTAAATATCAAAATATATTAGGTTTACAAATCATGTGCCATGATAAAAGTGTTTTGAGGTCATAACACAGTATTGTGCAAGAAACTGGATGAAAATAAGTCTTTATTAATCGATAATCTGCCCCTGTAATAATTTGTGTGAAAAGGAATAAAAGTTGTTTGTATTTTACAGACACTAGTGTTCATTTCAGCTGAAAACTGCAGTAAATTGTATGTATAGGTACATTTTTGGAGTACCAATGAGCCGATGTTGCATTTACTTTAACACGATTTGTGTTTGTAAACATTGTATACTATAATCATTGTCTACTACACTATGAGTAATAAGGACTTATGTTTGGTTGACCTGCAGGTTGCCTCTGTGGGTGCAGCGTGTGGATGTCCATGGGAAAATGCAGCTTGTTCCGGATGACCTCTTGGTTCTTGCCAGTGAACTTGTTGGCACTGTTGATACTCTTGGTGTGCCAGTCGGTCCAGTACAGACTGTCTTCAAACACTGTGATGGCAAAAGGATGTGGAAGACCTGGAAGATGGAAAGAAGGTTGAGAGTTTGGAATCATGAGTGGACTGCTGTCATTTATATATTAGTGCTGTCAATCGATAAAAAAAAAAAAAAAAATTAACAAAATCTCACATTTTTCTGTAATTAATCGCGATTAATCACACCTAACATGCAAGTTAATATATTTTTATATTGTAATACTTTCACATTGAATCTCCAAAATAATGTAGAAACAACATAAAGACGGTATATTTTAAATATTTGTTTAATGGCATCTTTTTTACTAAGCACTATGAATGAAGGCCAGTATTACTGATACCAACGCTGATTTTACATGGATTTTTTTCTCAATTTTAGCCATTAATTATAGCCATTCAACATTACAGTATAATTGAAAGCTATCATAATTAACATTTTGTAGAAAAATATATAACAACTTTTAATTTAAGTGAACTTAAAACAATCTTCTCATAAACCCATTGTAATAAATGACACATTTAGCTGTGCCTTTAATATATCAGGGCTCAACTTTAAGGTTTTTTTCTACTGGTCCAGATCTGTACTTGTCCTGCCAAAATGCACAAAAAAGTTATTGTTTTTGACCCATGTAACCTTGTAAAACGTGCTTTAAGATTTTCAGGTTGGTCAAACAGGTAAATATACAGAAATTGAATCCTTTCTTTCTGTATCTTTTCTGTATCTGTGCAATAAACACATACATTATAAATTGAATACAGATTAATCCTTATTAAAGCTACAAAAGTTATCCAGTGAAGAGCAGTGAGTGACTTTCTCTTTGCATAAATGACAGACAGCAGCAGGTTTATTAGGCTGCTATCACTTTAAGACCTGACGCACATGACATGGAACTCTTTACATTCATTTAACACTTTTGAACTCATTTAAGACTGTGCTTATGAGGATACTCGGCAATATTGGGAATTTTGAAATAATTTTGTGTTTTTGTCCGTTCAAGTGCGAAAGAGAACTTATGAAGCGGCATTCTGTGCGTGCGTTTCGGGTGTTTGTTCACAGAAAGCAGCTTCACAGACAAATTCGATTTTTTTTCCCGTCTTGAATGGTTTGATAGCACTTGAATGAATGATAGTGTCATATAATGTCATGCTAGCCAAAGGATGGCATAAAAAAAAATGGATGCTGCTTTTAGTGTTTTAAATATTTTTAACGTGTTAAACTGAAAAAATTTATCACATGCGTTAACACATTCCTTTTGACAGCCCTAATATATAATTAATGACTGCAGTCCAAAGCTCAAGACCTAAAAGACATGACCATGTTACAGAAAGTTGACAGTCTTCCAATAACTAATATACTCAGATGATTTATAATCCTCTTATGTTTAAGAGTGAAAAATCAAGCTTAAATGTTATGTTTGGTCAAATTATTTTTGGGTTCTCCACTACAGTAAATAACTGCATATATAAAAAACGTTGTAGCCTTATTGAATGTCAAGCTTTATGTCTACACTCTCTACTGTTACATCCATAAGTTCAGGTCCAACCTGACCCAGGGGTAAATAATGCTGGTTTTCAATGCAGCTGCGTTTTCTTGAGTGAAGAGCGTCACAAGATCTCTCTCACATTTGTATTTATATCAAGGCACTCTAGAATTCTTGATTCTGATTGGCTCACAGATGCTCTAAGGCACTTATTATTTTTTTATTTTAACTCAGTTCCAGTCCGATCAGGCTGAGCTGGTTTCTAAGCTGTTGTAAAGTACTCTTTAAACACATCTGTGACATTTGTAATAATGTCAAATTAATCAAGTTGAACTTTAAAGTGCATTTTATATACTAACAATACTAACATACTAAAGCACATGTAAAGTACTTGATTATAATTAACTGTATTGTGTTTTTTGATATTACATCTAAAATTTATATATTTTATTTTAAATGTACTAAACTGCAACTTCATTACAAATATGTGATTACAAATATAAATACATGGTTTCAATAGAAATGACATTAAAATATATTTTAGTTTAGCATAAATGCTTCTCAGTACATTCGGCAGTACACGTTAACCATATTTCAAACACAATAGAAGTGATTACGAAATTACGCATAAAGATGTACTCTAAAGTTCAGCTGATTGCAAATAATTTAAACTAATTTTAAACTATAATACATTTTCATTTAATTGTAATTAACATGCAATTAAGTGTCCAAAAACATCACACACTTCACACTTAAGTATATTATTTCTGTAATAAGTGTGCTAAACTGTACTTCTTTTTCACAAGGGTTTATTGGGATTTTTTGGATAAAATTAGACATGACGACAATCTGGTGTACTGTAAATTTTGAATTCAAAGAAGAATCCTTCCCTTCGAGCAACAGCGAAAAAGCTGGCACTATAACCTCCCATTTTTTTCCTAAATACTTATAACCTCCTATATTTTTTTTTTACAGTTATTTCTCTTCTTTTCTGCATTACACTTCTGCTCTAACTTGTGTGCTATTCTATCTTATTCTTTAAACTTGGCACTCTGCCAAACTATAGGCGTGTAACGTGCCCTGCCTGTATCTGCCGCCTTTTCTGCACCTTTCACCCTTCTCCAGGTGTACACACACAGCGTGGGGTTGTTTTGTGATCTTATCTTTGTAGAGAAGCAAGCATAGGTTTGAGTTGGAAGGTTTGTTTGCCTTTTCCATCTTTTCTTTTGTTTTCAGCTCCGCTGCCATCTGCTGTCCCTCCTTGCTGGTACCTTTCTCTTGTCATCTCAATCATCATTCACTTTTGATCTTGTTTTTCCAGTCAGCATATCTTTTCTCAGTGTGTGTGCACTCTGATTTTTTTTTATAATGCTGGTGCCTCCCTCCCTAGTAAATCTGTCATTGATGACCACTGTAAGCAAATCTGCGCTGAATTTTTTTTTAGAGCTCGGTTTTCTAAATATTCCCCCACCTTTCCCAGGTGCACAGGTATTTTGTTCCTGCAAACCCCGAGGCTTAGCCTTCCTTTCTAGTGTGCCATTTAGAGGGAACATCGGTTGCACTCTATCACACATCAGAGAGACATCTGAATTTATCTACAAAGACACGCTTATCCTCAAATGAACAGAATACTCAATAAAAATAAAAAAAGCACAGCAGCCTAACAAAGTTTCTTAAAGGACAATCTGTAAATCTGTCCAGCTGTTGAAACACTGAACGAACAATAGAATTGATGTTTTGTTGAAGCAAAGTGCGTTTTTAAAATAATTTGTCCATAAGACGCACTTATTTAAAAAAAAGTTTAATTAGAAAACTAAATCATCAGACTAAAACAATAATGTCTCTTTTTAAAATGTCAAGTAAATGCTTTAGACTGACTTGAAACATATCAGTCTGGTTTTTGTGAAATCAAACTAACAGACTTAATGCAATAATAATCACACTACAATGTTTTCCATTTGAATATATTTTGAAACGCATTTTATTCCTGTGATGCCAAAGCTGAATTTTCAGCATCATTACTCCAATCTTCAGTGTCACATGATCCTTCAGAAATCATCTGATTTATTATTCATCTTTATTGGTGCTCAATCATTAATAATGGTTCTTATTATTATCAATGTTGGAAACCTTTGTGCTGCTTAATATGTTTGTGGAAACCGTGATACACTACCATTCAAAGGTTTGGGGTAATTAAGATTTTTTTTAAAAAGGAAAAAAAAAAAAAAAAAAAGCAGCAATGAATACTTTTATTCAGCAAGGATTCATTAGGGGCGTTTGCACCGGAGGAACCTTTTCATAGTTCCTAGAACTATTGGCGGAAGTACCCGGATCTTGGTGTGTTCGCACTGCAGGAACTAGGAAAGATTTTAGTTCTAGGAATTCCTTTTGGGGGAACTAAATTAGCTCCTACTTCAGAGTAGGGTCTAACCCAGCACAATAGGAACTACCAGTGATGTAAGTGTACGCTGATTGTCCGAACGCACGCGAAACACCAGAACCTGCCATTTTTAAAAAAAGCTGTCTACACTAATAGCCTATATATTAACTCCAAAAACTAACTCTACAAACATGAAAAACAGTAATAGATGGACCTCTCAACCTTTATGCTAAAGAGAAAATTCAACGCAACTTTGAGAGGAACAAGCTAAACATGAGTATGTATTTCTGCTAAGCTAGCGACATTGGACATCAACCACACAGCAAACGCTAATACTTTTTCATATACCGTCTACTTTCTTTGTATAACAGTTCTATCTAATAACGTATTAGACAGGACTGTTAAACAGATCGTAAACTAGTGAAGACAGAATGCGAGAACTGTGTGCGTTCTCAGCACCGTCAAAGTAAAGGTCCGCCGCGCCGTCAAAATAAAAGTCACAAAAACAACGTGGCTTATGTCACTTCAGAGTTCCTACTGCCGGTGCAAATGCAATATTCCTAGGGGAACCTTTAGTTCTCGGGGAACCACCCTGGTGAATAGTTCCTAGAACTACCCGGAGCGAAAGCCCATATTAAATTGATCAAAAGTGACAGCAAAGACAATTATAATGTTACAAAACATTTCTAAAGATTTCAAATAAAAGCTTTTCAACTTTTGATTCATTCATCAAAGAATCCGAAAAGGATGCATCAGTTTCCACAAAATAAATACAAAGCAGCAAAACTGTTTTCAACATTGATAATAAGAAATGTCTCAAGCAGAAAATCAGCATATTAGAATGATTTCTAAAGGATCACGTGACACTGAAGACTGGAGTAATGATGCTAAAAATTCAGTTTTACATTAAAAGAAATAAACTGCATATTAAAATATATTCCAATAGAAGACTGTTATTTTAAATTGTAATAATTTTATACAATATTACAGCTTTTACTGGATTTTTGATCCAATAAATGGAGCCTTGGTGAGCATAACAGACTCTTTCAAAAACATACATATACAAATGTTAATTGTGAAACCAAGCCCCATGTTTACCACTCTATAAGGAGAATAGATTTATCTGGAAAAGAATAAAAGGTTAAATGTTTTTTTTTTTTTACCTTGGCTAATGACAGCTTTTCTATTCTTCCCATCCAGGTCAGCTCTTTCAATGACGTGGTGTTTGGCATCCACCCAGTACATGCGGTGACTGGCATAGTCAATGGT
Source organism: Coreius guichenoti (assembly GCA_039654105.1). NCBI lineage: Eukaryota > Metazoa > Chordata > Actinopteri > Cypriniformes > Gobionidae > Coreius > Coreius guichenoti. Next base: position 10,551,769 of record CM077168.1, on the reverse strand, counting down.
AAGTCCATTGGGCCAGAATAGGTGTGTATCAGCAATTATTTTTCGATTAGAGCCATCCATGTTGGCATATTCAATGCGTGGCATATTTCCCCAGTCAGTCCAGTAAATCTTCCTAAAGACAGAGCATAAGTGATGTTAGAAACATCGTTTTATCTTAATGTAATAATATGCAGGTAGGACCCAATGAAGCAAACAATAAACGTCCATTTTGATAATGGCATAACACTGGAAACATCTTTTTCCAACTCAATTTTGACCATGCAATTTACAGGAATTACTGTGCATAGGTTTTTACCGTGAGGGCTAAAACAAAAAATGCTTTTGGGGAAGAACTAGTTACTGGATTTGACCAGGTTTCCCATGTTAGTGGCACCAAATCTATAAAAGAGCGATTTTTTTTTTTTTTATAAGGACTGAAACTAATTCTACTAAATGTCACCCTACAAATAATCCTTATTCTTTATTGCTTTTATCATGCATTTTATCGCTCAGAAAAACAATGTAATGCTTTGGCTTTTCTTAAATACAGCAAGATCTACGTGCATCTGTGTGTAAGAATCAGTGGACGCAAAGCCAGGCAAAACAAGGGCTAAATCTTGTTGGAGAAGGAGAATTCAAGCCAGATTTCATAAACCCCTTTGTCTTCCATGACAAAGAGCCATGATGAGCGTCGGCTACAACTCAAGCCTTGTGACAATCTCTGAATAAAAATTTTGCACAGCCTTTGTGATTAGAGGCAAATTAAGTTACGAAGTTTAGCCAGAAGTCACCAGAATGGCTTCATGCTCTGCTTACCATTGCTTATTACAGAACAACAACTTCTGGTCACAAGAGGGGATTTTTCCCCATGCAAAAGAACAAAGAGGCAGTGAGAGTTTTCAATATATAAAATAATAAATGTACAGCATTTAAACACATAAATTAAAGGGGTCTCAGCATGAGGAAAGAGTCTGATGTCCCTTGTGAAAAAGAAGTACACCTTAGAGGGCTTTTAAAAAGTAAAACGTAGTGCTTTCAGACACTTAATTGCATGTTAATTGCAATTAAATAAAGGAATTTTAATGGAATTTTACATTTATATTAAATGCAATTAACTGAACATTAGAATGTTTTTGACCCACTTAAGTAAAACATTATATGTAATTTAAAATATACATCTTTAATTTCTATGTAATGTATGTAGTCACTTCTATTGTCTTTGAGATATGGTTAAAGTTTAGTGTTAAATGTACTGACAAGCATTTATGGTAAACTAAAATACACAAATCATTTCGATTGAATCGTGTATGTCTTGTGCTAAATTTCATATACATTAATATCAAATGTAATATTGAATAACATACTACAGTTCAAATTATAATCAAGTACTTCACATGTGATTTAGTTTGTTAGTCAACACTTCAAAATAAGTAAATATTTAAAGCATGACAAAAGATTATTAAAGTAAAATGATTTAAAATGTACTTCATAGTAAAAATTTTCATTTGACATTACAAATTGCACTTTTTAAAAGTGTACTTAAGTGTGTTAAGAAACATTTGCGTATTTCTTGTGCAAGGCTTGTGATGAATATCCATTTGAAGGATCCAGCATTATTTGCAAATTGCATTTTACAGTATATGTGAAGTAAAACACAAGAGTCTGAATATTTACCCTTCAATGGGGTGCAGAGCAATGGCACGGGGTTTCTCCATTCTTTGCCATAAAAGCACTTTACGGTGTGTGCCGTTCAGATTGGACACTTCAATACGAGATGTTCCTGAGTCAGTCCAGTAGAGCTTATTATGAATCCAGTCTATGGCCAGACCACCTAAGATATTGGAATAATAATAAAAAAAAAAAGTTATCTATATGTAACTATTATTCAAATGTTATGTATTATTTCTTCTTTTCCTTGGGGAAACAGAGAATCAAACTGAGCATCAAATTAGAGAATATTAGAGCATCAAACTCTTCATTTTAATATCATATAATTAATATTTTTTATAATGTAATATAATCTTTTAGACAGTGTATCAGTACTGCATGCCTATAAAAACAGCTGCTGATTATTGTCCTTGATATTTTTTGTTTTTGTACTTTTGTTTAACAAAACCTTTTATTAGAAAAGTAAAAAGTATTAAAAAGTATTCAAAATAAGCCAATAACTGTTTACTTTATTGCTGTTTTATACATCTATTAATCAAGACATTGCCTAAACTGTCAAACTTCACATTGGTTCTCTAAACAGCATGAAGAACAAAACTATTATTTATATTTTGAACAAATTATACACAAAGCGAGAAACATAATACTGGAATTCTTCCATTATCAATCAATGAAATTGTCACTAACTGCTTTAGACAGTTTAATGTAGCTGTAGTTTAGTATCTGCAGTCCCATTATAATCAACGCAGCTGTCTACACTGCAGTATAAATCTCTTAATTACACTGTCTCTGTGGCTTGTTGAGTGTAATGGGAGCTTTTGAGTTTTGTTGCATCTCCAAATACTCCATTATTTATTTGATTAATTGTGCACCTCAACAGTGTACAATGTAAAAAAAAAATGTTTTGGCTCAAAAAAAAAAACACAATGTGTTACGAGGAATTTCATTACTTGTAGTTGTTTTAATTAATTTAAGTTGTTATAAAATAAAATAAAATTAAATTGTTCCAACTAATTGAAATTATAATGAATCAGACAGACATTACTGGTCAATATATCCAAATCTATACCTTCATAACCATAACCACAAGCTCTATTATTCAGCACAATGATAACCACAAAAACTTCAACAGAAACACTTATAAAAAATTTCAAATATAAGAGCATTAAACACTAACAGGACTTTCTTTTTACTAAAAAACATAAAATAACACTTAATTTCAACATTTACTCTCCATATCCAGTCCTATGCAAATGAGAACTAGAATTTTCACTGCCCAGTTTTCAAATTTATCAAGACGATTTGAACAAGTTCATACAACTTCATTAAAAAAAATTCTGTTTAAATGACCCTATCTATACCCCTAATCATAACCCTACTCATAACTTATCCCTAAAATCAGAGGGAAATGATAGGGGAAAAACACTGATGTAGAAGCTCCTAACTCTGGCTGTAAACCTAAACTTGACATTAACCGTAAACTTGTCCCTCAAATCCTATTGGTTGATTGGAATGTTGTTCCAGGATCAACAAAAGATGGTGATCCAGGAACATGTTGTACTTGGTGAAATCACATTCACCTATTAAATAAATCAACATTAGTGTCAACAGAAGTCATCAAAATAATATAGCGACTTAAAATGTTTAATCAAATTAGAATTAAAACAATAAATAAGAATGTTTAACTTACAACTATTCATTTAATTAAGTTGTGCTAATGGAAAAAAATCTGAATTAACACAATTTATTCAAGTCAAAAATGTATGTAATGTGGCTGAATCAACCTACAGTAAATACTTTTTACTTTACTTTCTACCACCAAAACTACATATGGGTTAAATCAGGTAGAAATAGCTCTTTTAAAGTAACAACTGCAGGTTACTGCTTTTTGCAGTGTGGGGTATAGTGCAAAGCAAGCAAGAGTCCTAAAATGACAGCAGTGCATATGAGGAATATACTGTGAAAAAGGCTGGCTAAACTGATAAAATATTTACTGCTCACCTGGGCTCTCAAGGCCCGTGGACACGACCTCCTCCACATTGCTACCATTGAGGCTGGCTCTCATGATACGGTCCAGTGTGACATCTGACCAGAATACCAGCTCTTTGTTATGATGAAAGTCCAACGCAATGGCATTTTCCAGATTATTGAGTAATAAAGTGTACTCAGAGCGGTGCGGTAGAACCTGTCGGATGTCAATCCGATTTGCAAACAACAAAACCGGTTCTGGACCTGGAATAGAAAACAAGTTACTATTAAATTGGACATCTCTGTTCCAAACCACCAATGTCTTGCTGCTTTTATTATACATATTCAGCCTCACCCAAAGCCTTGCAACTGCGTTTGTCAGGTCGAAGCTCATAACCTTGAACACACCAGCAGTGGAATCCTCCTTCTATGTTGGTACAGCCTTGACTACAATAACCTTCATCCGCACACTCATCCACATCTAGGTTCAGACACAGAAGCAGGAAAGAAACATTTATTAGTTAGTTTCCCCTTTAGTTATAGCAACATGATGATTCAAGCAGAGAGAGATTGACCGCAAGCAAGACTGTACAGCTTAGAACTTGCAACAATTTCTAACATTACTTTTAAAAATAGTTAATGCCAGTAGCAAGGTTTTAGGTTCCCCTAAAACCTGTATAATTATTAGGTAGTGAGGAAAGCTTGATCTATTTTAACAGTTTGTTCCCACCCTCTTTATTCTGAGTTTCAGCTTTTGCCCTCAGGATCTCGGTTCAGGTTCTACTCTGTTAGAAGTAACAGGTATAGACACTCGTTCATTCCCACTGCTATTTCTCTGTTAAATTTGGGTATGAGTGGAGCAGGGTGTAGTAGGAAGTAGGAATTTTGTCTGTGGCTGTTGTCGTAGATTTTCTTTCTGTTGTGTATTGCATTTTCTGTTGTGTTATTTTTAATGAATGGTGGCATTTTTAATGGTGTTTCTAATGTATGTTATAAATTGTTTTGTTTGCTGGCCTTGCTGCAAAACCAATTGCCCTTCGGGGACATAAATAAAGTAAAGTGATATTGTACTGTAATATTTCTGAAACTAAACTGCCACACTTCTTACACCCATACGCTCAGTATTTTAGGTGTTTATGTACTGTGCAGAAGTCTTAGACATATTAGATTCTTCACCAAAAAAGTTATTTTTACCCTTTTTACACTGTTTTACACTGTAAAGCTGCTTTTAAACAATCTGAATTGTATACAGCACTATATAAATAAAGGTGTCAGAAAGAAGAGTGCTCAATTGTATTGAATGAGTACTTCAACACTTTTAAGATTTGAAGAAAACAAAAAGAAGAAAAAAACAACAATGTACTTGCAGGTAATATAATATTAAAGAAACAAAAGCCACTTAAGTGTACATAAAGAGAGTACACATTCATGACTTTGTTTCTTAAAGGGGTGGTTGATTGCCCCTTTTTACAAGATGTAAAATAAGTCTCTGATGTCCCCAGAGTGTGTATGTGAAGTTTTAGCTCAAAATACCCCACAGATAATTTTTTATAGCATGTTAAAATTGTCACTTTTTGAGTCCCTTTAAATGCAAATGAGCTGCTGCTCATGGGGCGGAGCTTCAAGAACTCCAGTTAGCAGCTCTGATAACCTCATGCAGAAACTCATGCAGACAGGCAATGAAACTGTTCAGCCTTTTATGTTCAAACCGAAGTTGGACAATGATGGAGAGACTCAAGAAGTGACAAGATGTAGAATGCAACAAGATGTTCCTGAATGGTTAGTTGATGAATTTATGTAGCTGATGTGGAGTTAACTATCTTCAAGTCATTGATTAGCATATTCTGTCATGAGTAGGCCTTAAGCATGTAATTTCATAATTCTACTGTTTTTAAAATATGTTTAAAGTGTACTACAAACACATTTCAATAAAAAAAAATGGCATTAAAGTATATTTTAGTTTACCATAAATGCTTGTCAGTACATTCTGCAGTACACTTTAAAATATTTCATTTCATATGAAATTACATATAAAGTAAGTCTTAAGTTACTTAAGTGGGTCAAAAACACTCTAAAATTCAACTAATTGCATTTAATATAAATTTGAACTACAATACATTTTCATTTAATTGCAATTAGTTCTCCAAAAAACATTACATTCAGTTTGGACTTAAGTATATTATTTCCTTAATACTCTTTTTAAAAAGAACTGTATGCTAAACTACAATAATTTTTTTAACAATGGTATCTTTTGCTTTAGTGTGCCAAACATTGTTCTTTTGCCATTAATTTTTGTATGCACAAGGAGTATGACAACAGACTGTGTGCTCCACAATGAGATCTGCTCTCATTACCATCCAAGCTGTCTGGGATTAGATAAAGAAACAGAAAAAACTGAGACAGACTACATCTGTGGCAACATCTCCAAGACACTTAGAGAAATCTATCAAAATGAATGTAATTAAACTGTACAAATATATAATATATGTACAATATACCCGTTTACACCTGGTGTTTTAATACGTCTCTTTTGTCCACTTCTGTCCTGATTTCTTCGAGGGGAGGGTGTATGTGCGGGTAAATGTATGGAGTTTTTCAGATCTTTCGATGTAATGGACAAAATAAGCTTGCGCAATTTACATATGAACGTGCCCGGAGACGACGGAAAACACAGAAAGCAGCAGCTTTTCGTTTCTGCTCTAATAGCAACAAGACCCAGGCGAAAGCTGTGAGTGCGTGTTCGAAATCAGGAATGGTGAAAGAACATTGTGCTTGGTACATTTTTCGTCTTCAAACCAAACTTGGGTCTTCAGCTGACAAAGTTTAAATCCCATCTGGCAAGTGCACTTCTCATAATGTTTACGCATTAAGTCAGTGGAGAATAGGTGGTCTTTTGTGCCTGTCTGAATGCATTCAACCACATGAGCGTTTACACTACGAAAGCAATCTGGTCGAATGCGTTTACTTCACTTCAAAAGTGAAGATGCTCAAAATGTTTTAGACCCCGTTTACACCTGTATTTAGTGTCGCCGACTTGCTATCCGATCAACCAAAACGCATCTTAACACCAGGTGTAAACAGGGCCAAAGAGACAAAAAATATTTTAGGGCGTTTTCACACCTATAGATCGTTTGTTTTGTTCCGAAACAGGGACTTACTTAATTTGTTACAATGTTGCATTTTCTTCTTGGTTCGGTTTGATTTCACAAGGCAACCTTCCAATGCGTACCAAAATGTGTTCACACAAGTCACATGCGAGTACAACCGTCCTCTTATTGGTTTCCTCTCAGTCATCCCTCAAGATGATTGACAAGTTCGCTCCATGAGCTTATTATGGCTTTATTTGTAACTGTCAAGACACAGGCAAACACTATACAAATGTAGCCGTCATTCCCTGATAAATTATATACTACATTTGTATTAATACTGCAACAAATTCAAACGCTTCCAGCACTGTCTTGAGGTTAACTGTTTCAAAACACACGCAAACACTATACAAATGTTATAATGCAGCTAGAGCAGAAATCAAGGCTTCATCGAGACAGCATTCTCCCACGGAGAAGCACGATTACACAACATTTTAAGATGAAGAGGTGCTCTTTTGGTTTTCAACTGTGATAACTAATGTGCTCACTCACAGAATCAGACACGACTGCTATTTATATAGCACATTTCCCATTATGAATTATAATACCAGTTGGTCCGTTGGGTCGGATTGCTTTCACACCTCAAGCAAACCGCCCCTGAGTTTGTTTGCAAACGGGCCGCGACCACCTCGTTCAGGCGATCTCGGAGCATTTGATTTGGTGCGGATCCGAGCGCGATTGCCACGTTGACATATGCCTAAACGAACCGACCCAAGGGAGAAAAAACACCTGGTTCCGAAACAAATGCTTAGGTTTGAAAGCACCCTTAGATATTTACCTTTACCCTAAGAATATAACATAGATAATCTTGTTCAAAAGTTTAAATCCCCTTGCTACTTAACTTTCTTTTCTGCTGTCTTCTCAATTTAACTGTCCTTTGTTTTTTTCCCCCCTTGTCTATAGCTCACCTTTGCATGTCTTCCCATCCTGTGTTAATGTGTAGCCGGTGTGACAAGTGCACTGCACCAGACCTCGAGACATCTGGCATTTCTGTGAGCAACCTCCGTTGTTAACATTACAATTTTCTTCACTTGACTTGGAACCTAGAAACACACACAGGCAAACATTTGAATGTTAACAAAGAGGAGGGAATGTGATATTTTCAGTGGGGAACTACCATTATTTGTCTTATGTAAGATTTCACATGCGCTTGTCTGTCTGCATGCAATAGTGCATTTTGTAGACTCACGGCAGTCCTGGAATGGATGTTCATCAGTCCCATCTTCACAGTCTTTGATGTCATTACAAACCTTACGCTGGCCAATACAGCGGCCATTCTCACACAGGAACTGATCTGACGCGCATGGAGGAGTTTCTACGAAACAAGGGGAATGTAAAAAAGAAACTGAATAAGACAATAAAGGCAAGTAATGCAGCAAAGGTAATTGAGCAGATATCAGAAAATATGAATGCTTTTTGCGCATATTTTCAACATATCTATGTAGACCATTTCAGAAACCAAAACTCACACACATCGTGTGAAAGTTTAATCCTTAACAACTTTTGGTCAATTCTAACCCATTTTAACAAAACGTGTACTCATTACTTTTAGTTGCCCAAAAGCACAGCATGTAGGTGCATTAAAGGTGGGGTAAGTGCTTTCTGGTAACCGATGCTGATATTTCAAATCACCAAAACAAACACGCCCCTACCCCTATTTTGATAACTCCGCCACACACATACGTACGCAACGCAGGCAACGACTATGGCAGAATCTGCTGTGCCAGCCGGCCGATGGGCTGAGGGTATGATGTAATCAATAAGTGAAAGCAATGCGTGTTACTATGGTAACCCAGGTCGAATGTTCAATGAAAAAGTCATCCCTTCCATCCCAAAAACACAAACGCAGTTCTCATGAACAACTCGATAGCATGAGCACGAACATATTACAGTTATGACAATAACTGTTGGGAGCTGACGCTTAGGAGGTTTAGACGCTCCAGGGTTATCGGGTGTGGAAATTAACGGGTCTTTATCATCGCTGAAGTGAACGACAATACGATTGCAAATGAACAAACAAGCGAACATGACCCACGTGCATATTCAAGCAAAAGCCAGCATATATTAGTTCTGTGAAACAAAACAAAACCAATGTTACTCGCCTATTGAGAAGAAATAAAGCAACCTCGGCGTCCGATTGCAGCCCTTGCCGCTCCTTGAGTTCTCTCCAGCTGGAAAGCTGATCCGATATTTACACAGGTCCTACTTCTTGCCTGACAGTAAGCCTTCTTTTGTTTCACAGACATTTCCACTTTTTTTATCTGCCATCTCTCGTCGCTCGGCTAATGTCCGTCCTGTGTGTCTTGTCTTTTGAATAATGACGTGCACTGAGCGATCTCTTCACCACATCATTAGTAGACACGCCCCTTACTGCTGATTGGCTACAAGATTGTTTTGGTACTCGGCCCGAGACACTTTTACTAAAGCATTTTTGAAATAACACTTACCCCACCTTTAATTACCAGATCTTATAAATAATCTAAATAATTCAAAAAATAAAATCCATTTTATTTTATTTATCTATTCTAAGGCAGATTTATGGACTTTATGCTCAATTAAGGAGCTGGTCACATCACACTAATTGAAAAGAATCAGTCACACCTAGTAAATTTGTATTGTCTATAGGAAGGTAAGAATATAATTTCTTTAACATTTTAAATTTAATGTAAAATAATTTAATTATTAGAATTTTCATAAGGCGGCAAATGTAATTATTTAAAAAAAAAACAAAAAAAAAAAACTTTAAGATAATATAATATTAATGAAACAAAAAGCACTCTTAAAAGGCACAATATATAAGATTTCTGGATTAAAATATACAAAAACCACTAGAACAGTGTTATATATTTTGATGACTTGTGTACTTACATTTTCCCAAATGTTTCCAACCATGGTTAAAATATCTGATTTCTCTGGATTTAAACAGTGTAACAGACCATTTCATATCCGTGTTACCCTCGATTTCCGGTTTTACTTCCGTAGAAACCATGGAAACACCAAAGACGCTTTAATGTATAATGTGTTTTATTAGACAGGTGAGCAACTTTATAGATACCTTTATCGACAGAAAACTAATCATGGTTATATAGCTCAACACAGTTAGTCTTATTGTTTAAATCCCGTTTTCTTGTTTTACCATGAGTAACATGTTTGTACCATGTCTCAGAGACAATGCTATTTTGTCAAGTGGCTAACATAGCATAAACAGAAACTTTATTTGTAGTAACAATAATACAGCATTTTCTCCACCATACAATATATTTTAAAATTAATTGCATTTCATTTAGCAACACAAGTCATCCAGCTTTAATTAATATGACTTCTAATATCGAGCCAGCTTACTGCAATGTGCAAGTAAAACAGCGCTGCGTTACCCCACAATTTTAATTCGTCAAATAAAGTGACCTGTATAAGTAGTAATTCAGCACTTGCGGCTATTTCATTAGAATGAAATAAAATGTGAATTTAAGTGATCAAATCTAGCTAACAATGTTCAGGGAAGGAGGCAGCAGGAAACGGCAAACATTAACTTTTTGTAAAATAAACACACAACATAACGAAAGGAGCGGCAGTGGCTGACTGCGGCATATAAGCATAATAACTGCAATGTAAAATGTCCCAGGCTCTGGGCCCCACCCTGCTTCATAAAACTTTAATACATTAGCTCATCCATGAATGATTTCTGTCCCGTCGGATTGGTTTACATCGGCTGTGGAGGTGAAGACGACGACTCCCATGATTCCACATTCATTCACGGCATCATCAAGCTATGCCTTTGTTATTGTTTAGAATAAGCGACCTCTAGCTGCGAAACTTACATACTGTGCCTTTAAGAGGTAAATCGTATGTGTTCCTCACCTGTCTTTTCACAGCCTTCTTCATCACTGCCATCAGAACAGTCATTTTCTCCATCACAGCGCCATGACAACCGCACACATCGACCAGACATACAGCGAAACTGATCAGCCATGCACATCGATGTGCCTTATGATGAGAAAGAGGCATGTGACAGATCTGAAATACACTCACACACACACAAATATTACACTAAAACAGTTACTTACTGCAGTTCTTTTCATCTGATTGGTCGTCGCAATCGTATTCTCCGTCACACCTCCAGCCTGCATTTATACACATACCACTGCTGCACATGAACTCTGCAGAACGGCAGGGTTGGTGGGAGGCTGCGTTCACACACACACAACACAAACACACACCAAATCAGATATACACACACCCCTAAAACGCCCATAAAAATTCTATTGAAACTTTTTTTGTCATGTTTTTAAATATAGGCCTATTTGTATGATGGATTGATGCGCTTTTTCAAAAACCAGGCTCTACTCACTCCTATTTTAAAGCTTGGAAGAGCCAGAATATTTTTTAATACAACTCTGATTGTGTTTGGCTGAAAGAAGAAATTATATTATACACGTAGGATGGCTTGAGAGTGAGTAAATTATGAGATAATTTTCATTTTTGGGTGAACTGTCCCTTTAAGTACTACTTTAGGTGGGTCAAAAAAGCAGCTAAGTGCATTTGATATAAATTTAAACTACAATAAATTTAACTGCATTACATACAATAGAATGTCTGGAAACATTACATTCAGTTTGCACTTAAATATATTGTTTCCATAATAAGTATGCTAAAAGGGAAAATGAGAATTATTTCTAATGATTGTGAGTAGAGAGGCATTTCAAACAAAAGGAAGTTATAACAGAGTAAAAAAAGAATGAATGATCCTCACAACAGTCAGACTCATCAGACCAGTCACCACAGTCGTCATCTCCATCACAGTGGTAAATGTCCAGAATGCAACGACCATATGCACACTGAAACTCCTCAACACTGCATGTGGCTGTCATCACATCAGATGCTGGAGAGAGAAATTATGTAACATGAGTTACACACACTCCCACACACATGCACCCTGAATCAGTCCAACAAATCCCTCTACACAGTTATTTGCAATGAATAAAAAAAAAAAAGAGAAAAACAAATATAACAGAAATAAATACAGTTTCAAGCAGCAATCACTGGGATCCAAACTTATGGTATAGATCAATTTACCACAATTTAGCAGTTGTTGTTCAATAGCAGCAAATTTATTGTGATCAAGTTCATGTCTGAATATTTTTTGGCTGGCATCTGCGAAACGGTATTTTTTTGTCGAGAAGCTTTCTACACTATACATGCAGAGTTTTGGATGGCCTACAATGAGTAGAAAAGTTAAGAAAATCAAAAATAATTGAAGATATTTGACCCAAACACATTTTCGGATGGACGGCTGGATGGATGGATGGATAAGGGCACTAAGAAACTCAGAGTAAACTTACGGCAGTTCTCTTCATCAGTTCCATCTTTGCAGTCGGTGTCTCCATCACAGTACCAGTGTTCTGCGATGCAACTTCCATCAGTGCAGCGGAACTCTTTATCAGAGCACTTCCTCTTATCTGGACACAAATACAAGTCATGAACAAAAAGGGCTTGAGATGCTTGGGATGTGCAGATGGGACCGTACTGTAATACTATGAAGGTTTTACAGAGCCGAGATAAAAGCAAGTGGAAATACAGCAGCAAGAACCAATTGTAAGAATAGGCACAACACCAGTAACATATACAGTGGGGAGAACAAGTATTTGATACACTGCCGATTTTGCAGGTTTGCCCACTTACAAAGCATGTGGAATTCTGTAATTTTTATCATAGGTACTCTTCAACAAAAATCCAGAAAATCACATTGTATGATTTTTAAGTAATTAATTTGCATTTTATTGCATGACATAAGTATTTGATACATCAGAAAAGCAGAACTTAATATTTGGTACAGAAATCTTTGTTTGCAATTACAGAGATCATACGTTTCCTGTAGTTCTTGACCAGGTTTGCACACACTGCAGCAGGGATTTTGGCCCACTCCTCCATACAGACTTTCTCCAGATCCTTCAGGTTTCGGGGCTGTCGCTGGGCAATACGGACTTTCAGCTCCCTCCAAAGATTTTCTATTGGGTTCAGGTCTGGAGACTGGCTAGGCCACTCCAGGACCTTGAGATGCTTCTTACGGAGCCACTCCTTAGTTGCCCTGGCTGTGTGTTTCAGGTCGTTGTCATGCTGGAAGACCCAGCCATGACCCATCTTCAATGCTCTTACTGAGGGAAGGAGGTTGTTGGCCAAGATCTCGCGATACATGGCCCCATCCATCCTCCCCTCAATACGGTGCAGTCGTCCTGTCCCCTTTGCAGAAAAGCATCCCCAAAGAATGATGTTTCCACCTCCATCCTTCACGGTTGGGATGGTGTTCTTGGGGTTGTACTCATCCTTCTTCTTCCTCCAAACATGGCGAGTGGAGTTTAGACCAAAAAGCTCTATTTTTGTCTCATCAGACCACATGACCTTCTCCCATTCCTCCTCTGGATCATCCAGATGGTCAATGGCAAACTTCAGACGGGCCTGGACATGCGCTGGCTTGAGCAGGGGGACCTTGCGTGCGCTGCAGGATTTTAATTCATGACGGCGTAGTGTGTTACTAATGGTTTTCTTTGAGACTGTGGTCCCAGCTCTCTTCAGGTCACTGACCAGGTCCTGCCGTGTAGTTCTGGGCTGATCCCTCACCTTCCTCATGATCACTGATGCCCCAGACCGAGGGAGATTGACCGTCATCTTGAACTTCTTCCATTTTCTAATAATTGTGCCAACAGTTGTTGCCTTCTCACCAAGCTGCTTGCCTATTGTCCTGTAGCCCATCCCAGCCTTGTTAAGGTCTACAATTTTATCCCTGATGTCCTTACACAGCTCTCTGGTCTTGGCCATTGTGGAGCGGTTGGAGTCTGTTTGATTGAGTGTGTGGACAGGTGTCTTTTATACAGGTAACGAGTTCAAACAGGTGCAGTTAATACAGGTAATGAGTGGAGAACAGGAGGGCTTCTTAAAGAAAAACTAACAGGTCTGAGAGAGCCGGAATTCTTACTGGTTGGTAGGTGATCAAATACTTATGTCATGCAATAAAATGCAAATTAATTATTTAAAAATCATACAATGTGATTTTATGGATTTTTGTTTTAGATTCCGTCTCTCACAGTTGAAGAGTACCTATGATAAAAATCACAGACTTTTACATGCTTTGTAAGTGGGCAAACCTGCAAAATCGGCAGTGTATCAAATACTTGTTCTCCCCACTGTACATTGCAAGGTTTTGAAGGATTGCTGGGCTGGTGCCATGTCTCTGGCCTTTTAGACAAATCTAGATGCTACAAAATGGACCATTATTCATAGCTTTTCCGCATGAACTGCACATTTTTATTTTGGCATCTATATTAACAGGTTACAGCATTCACATTGGCAACATAAGCTGTGTGATGGCTGTGCACTAAACGTAGCAGTGAACAGAGAGAGACTTTTTTTGCCATCTAGCTCATGCTGTACTCAAGGAAAAACAAAAAAATGATTTTGTACAGGGGCGTTTCCTCCGAGGAGGCAAGGGAGGCAGTGCCTGCTCAATAAATTGGATGAGAAAATAATCCAAGTCACATGAGAGGAGGCAATGCCTCCATCACGCTATTATTGGATATGATTGGTTATGATTGGATATGATTGGTCCGTGCGATAAATCCCGCCTCTTGTTTTCATGCACAATCATTGATTTGATATTGATTGCCATCCATATATGACCCGTTTTAGGGGCCCTATTGTATCTGTTAGTTTTCTTATTATTATTATTATAATTTGTGCCTGTTATTAAAGATAATAATTAATTAGCGTAGTCTCCCAGAAATAATAAATTTTTTGAGCAGAGCTGCAGCTCTGACATACAGAGGACACATGGCCAGCATGAAAACACAACGTGAGCATGTTTGCTCACACCCCAATCAGTGTGAGAAAAATCTATTCATGCTATTTACTGATGTTGAATATTTTGGCCAAAATTTTGGACAAACATGGCAGAAATTAAAAATAAAATAAATAAATCCAAATTCTACACCATTTCAAAAAATCTAAATGGTAAAAAGTCATTTTGCAGACCTTGAAGAACTGATTAGACAACCTTGTGCTGTAAACTTCATCTGAATATATTAATAAACTGACAACAAGAGAGCACAAGGTCTGAACAGCTGTCATTGCTGCAAGGGGAGGAATATTTAATGAACAGTGAGTTTGAAGAATACTGCACTTAATTAAAATTCAAAAGTCATTTATATATGAAACTTGTATGTGTTGTAGGCCTGTTTAAATATATTTGTAATTATACCTTTGCAATGAAGTTGCAGTCATTTAAAATATATTAATCTTCAATGTAATATCAAATAACACTAAAGAAGTACACGTATTTTGATGTTGTTGACTAACATACTAAACCGAATGTTATAATTTTAACTGTAAAGCACAACAACAAATTAAAATAATGATTTAAAATGCACTTTAAAGTAAAACTTTTAATTAGAGATAGACAGATTTAGATATAAACTTTTTGCAATGGTCTGTTCTGTTCTCTTATTACTCTTTTGCTCTATATAGAGGGTATGCACGTGATGTGGTTACGTCCACTGAGTGGCAAAAATATATCATATCAATATATCAATAAATCATACCCTATATATTGTATTGTTATATATTGTATTGACAACTCATCGATTAACTAATTTGTGCCCAAATTTTTCTGAATGGTTTCAAGCATATAGTCGTGTTAATAGTGTCCTATGTGAACATGTTCTGCATTTATTTTCCCCAGGTTTTTGGGTTTTTTTCTTGAAAATCGTATTTGAATGGTGGGCAAATATGTTGTATGCACCCCTTCGATGTCAAATTTGAATAGGAGGAGAACTTTTGGCATCTAACTCAAAATAACTGCTTTCAACAGATCAATCTTTATTCATAAACAAATTTATTATGTATAAGTCGAAGAACATTTGATGCAAACTCAAAAAAGCTGCATCTATCTTATAATCTTTTGAATATGAAAACACAACAAACTACAAATACATTTGTCTTAAACTGGTGGAACAGAAGTGCAGCCATTAAGTTGCCCCAACAGGGCATTGTGTATCAAAAAGTTAAATGAAAAAAAAAAATAGAATCAAGAAAAAATTACATCTATATAAAATAAAAAAATGAATAAATAGGCCCATAGTATTCAATGGCTGACTGTAGTAGGTGATTTCATATAATAATGTAAACTCATTACTTCTGAATTTCAACATTATAATGGAATTATAAGCTATAGTCATAAAAAGAATTAGGGTCCTTGACCGATTAGAATGAAACGCATCCAAACTGGATGAAGTGGCCTCAATATTTTGCACCTTACAAGACATAAAAGGGAGAAAAAGATAATTCTACAGCAATTAATCCCAATGCTTTAACTCTATCTTCCCATTTTTCCTTTTGTGTGACTGAATGAAGTTTGGAAACTGCTGCTGTCACTTGAAAACTGGAAGGCCTATCCACCCCTGGACAACAGACACAGGGGTGGGACAGTAGAGCTGTGGAAAGATCTCCTCCTTTTGACAGATTTATTCCCTGTCGAATTAATGTCTACTGTACAGTAGAGATGTCAGTTAAAATTATGTTTTGGGTGGGATATTATGAAAGCAAAAAGCACTAAACAAGACTAAAAACCTTGATTTATTAACCTATTAACAAAGTATATCCCATTTCCTCATGATAAACATATACATGTCAACAAAAAATCCTTATTAGTAACATGAAAATGACCTTTCTTTGGGAGGGTTTGCCTTTGCCATGCTTCCTGGAAGTAAGGGTAGGAAGTTGGCAGCCTCATGTGACAGGAAGGAAGTGAATTTGGTTGTTTGCTTGCATGTCATTGAGATGTAAAACATGGATAACATCTAGGAAAATATTTACAAAAGGAAAATTACAACTATACACTATGGCAACTATAGTTGCCGGTGGGCTTAAATGGGTTAAATATTTACCATCTTATATTCTGCATAAATGGATGTTTGTAAATAAACACTGTCAAAAACTATACAAGTGTTAGGGCTGGTCGGCTGGACGATATGACGATGTATATAACATTGATATAAGTGATCACCCAGATTTAGACCTACCTATATTGTATTTATATAAAGCGTTCAAAGGCAAACTTGCTTCATGTATTTCCCCGGTGTCGAAATCAGGCACATACAAATGTCAGGAAACACGATTCCTGGCTGCATATCAATATCCATTGGTCACTGGATCTTTGGTAAGTTGTAAGGAACACTATATGGAGTCTAACCTTTAGTTTAAACTGATAATTGTTTGTTTTACTCGCGTTTCCCCTATTAAATCCAGTCATGCAGCAGCTCTTTTGACACTCAGTCCGGCTGGGAAAGTGACGTCAATGCATACCCTCTATTGCTCCTTCCACTATGCCATGGCAGGTAAGTGACTAAGACCAGCTGGCCCCAATTACAATCAAGGACGACCTGTCTGTTGTGATTGGTTAATAGGAGGAACAGAGAAAGCATTAATGCTTGACACACACTTCAGAATCTCTCCGGATGTAGTAGGTCATCCGGGTACTTTTTGCCTACTGTTTTTTGAATACTAGGTATTCGGACATGCTACTCTGTTGGCGTACTGTTTTTGCGGTTTTTGCATACTATACAGTACGGAAGTATTCGATTTAGGACACAGCGCAAGTTTTACAAATCATCCTGAAAGAAGTATAAAGGAACTCACCACACTGCTCGTCACTGTTATCTCCACAGTCATTGTCTCCATCACAGTACCAGAGGCTGCGGATACAGTATCCATTCTGACAATGGAACTCATCTTCCTCACACTCTCGCGGTGCTGCTCAAAAACAAAAAACATACGAGACCGATATTGAATAAATGTCAGCAATGGGTTCACATAGATCAAACATATGAACTGTTTTCGCAAAAAAAAAAAATCACTTGTAAGTACAGCCCTATGACTTCCACAAGATGGAAAACGTGGGATGAATCGTGGAATCAAGTCATAAAAGTTTGGTTTAACAAAGAAATTCTGACCAAAATATATTACGATTGTACTGTAGAATGTACTTCTCAAAGTAATAATAATAATAATAATAATAATAATAAAATGATTTTTTTTTTAAATTGTGAGTTTCACAATTTTACATGTTTTAAATTTTAACAGTAAACCTCTAATGGCACTGTTTGCCAAAAAAATGTAATCATTAAATAAAAGGATTAAAATGTAAAATTTTCATTTGATTGCATTTTAAAATATTCCATAAAATATTTCATAAGGCCATTTCATTGTAAAAAAAATATGTTAATACATTATTAAATTATTTTATGAACTCAAATGACTATACATGTTTTTTGAATATTAAAATTTAATTAAATCAATTTCATATGGCCCTAAAAATGTAATTCTTGTTCAACTTTTAATAAATTATTGTTAAATTGTATAAGTTTCATGACTTTAATTAATTACACATACTTTTTTATTACTAAAATGGAATTTAACCATTAAAAACAGGCAAATCCAGAAAATTCAAAATGGGAAAAAAAAGAATTTGGGAAAAAATAAAATGGTTTCTTAGGGCCCTATATTAACTATATATTAAACGTGTGCTCCTCAGAAAAAGCTAGCAACACTCTGCAGCTACACAATCCAGTGCACTGGTGGCACTCACAGCATTTTATTGACACCAGTAGAGACTCCAAAAGCAGCATTAAATGTGATGCTGCTTGTATTTACACCACCCACCGCGCCAGACAGACCGACACCAGACATAAGTGTATTTCTGCACCACTGCACTTTTACTCGCCATACGAACAAAACAAAACATAATAAATCAAACTGCATCGAAGCACACTGGAAAAGCAAAAAAAAAAAACATTTTCCCCCACTCGCTGTTTCATATTACAGTATTTTACATGGTGTTGTATCTTTATATAATTTTTTTCATGTTTATTACTGTACCTTTTGTTATATTGCCCTGACAGTTTGTAGCAAAACCCATATAGTTACATAAAAACATGGGATAGAAAGGTCTTACTTGTACAAAACTGGTTTTCTTCAAAATGAATCAAAATGCACAGGACATGCGGTGTATTGAAAGCATGAAATATCACATGCTATTTAAATTATAATATAAAACAAAAGGAAAAAGACAGAAGCAGAAAGAGAGATACTGAATGTAAGAGATGAGGCAGACATAGAGCAGTGTGGTGGAAAAGACACTTGCCATACAAAGCATGTCAATGAAAAATTCATGGAAAGCTTATGGCAGACAGACCCCCCATCATGAGAAGAGCCTCAAGAGTACAACGCTGAGAAATGTGGGTCAGATGCAAAAGATGCTTCTGTTTTTCTCTCAATGCCTCACAGACACACATACTGTTCCTTTACAACATTATATATAGTAAACTACATGCATATACATATACACATATATACACACACACATATACATACACCATATAGGCAAAAGGAGTCGGAATGCACACGGGTTAATTTCGAGCTACAGGCAAAACAAGTATAAAAAACAAAAAAAAAAAAAAAAAAACCAATTTTGAGGTTTTCACAAAAATGAGTTAATTAAGCCCTCGTCTAGCGATACCAATGCTCCAAATAGCAATGAAACATCTAAAAGTATCTTTATTTGTACGTTTTCAGAGAGGAGTACCTTTCCTCTGTCCATGAAAACGATCTCACTCGCGCTGACTGACAGATCCGAAGCGCGAGCACAAAGACGCCTCTCACAGCGCGCGATCCCAATATACACAGAATTGGGGGTCATTTTTTAGGATTCTTTACCTAAGTCTCTGAGATCCTGACACCTTGCACTTCTGGAGACTCCAGGTAGGTTGCAGTTCTGTAAAATGGTGACTGGAGACTAAAGGGTTCCTGATGGTTTCACACTTAATTCTTCACCTTAATTCTTTTGTGGTTAACATGTGTCTTTTCTTCGCCACCTGTTTTTGGCTGACCCAATGAGCATTTCACTGTCCAATGGTCATGCCTTAACTGCACTTTCTAGTATTGCATTAGTACTGTATCCTTCTCATGGGCATTTCATAATTTTTGACTTTTCAGTTTAAGTTAAATCTCTTTTTCGGCTCATTTTATCTGTAAAAGAAAATGTGCCTATTAATTCTGCACACCTGAATATAAGGCGTTTTCATTTCCAGGCTGCATGAACATTATAATCACTTATTAATGATTAAATACAAAATGAATAGTAGTTAAGATTAATGTGGTTTGGAATTGGTAAAATGTGCCTGGAAAAAAAAATGATAAAATCAACGTGCCTAATAATTCTGCACGCACTGTATGTTAGATCCGTGCATTACAGTAGATCTTAATATATAGGCTGTCTGTTTCATTAATGTTAATCAAACAATTGTGGTATCATGGAAAAAAAAGTTTAATATATATTTTTCCTATAGATATTTGGTGTTGACTTGGTGTGTGTGTCAAATTTAGTGTTATTACCAGGCATTTTAAGGTATGGTTGCTAGGTGATTTTGTTTTGGAACCTTCAGAAAACTCTCAAAATTGACTTTGCGGACTCTATCGACTTCAAACAGATGTAGCTCAGTCATTTTTTGTCCGATTCAAACAAATCATTTTGAAGGTTTTTTGAACACAATTTTTTTTGAAAATTTGATCACTGCAACTCATTTTGCCAGCACGGGTCACATACATATACATATATATATATATATATATATATATATATATATATATACACACATACACACACATATACTGCACACACATTTCTGGTTCTACATTAATAATAAGGTCCACATGGTGTTCCTCCTTTAGTACTTCCCACAGTACGAGATGCTAAAATGGAAGTGAAGGAGAATGAACAATGCAAAATAAGTTTTTATGGCCAGTAAAAAAATATTTATACAGATGTGACAGTTCATTTTAGACCCATACACGTTTAGATGTATGACTTTGTAGCTTATTTCATTTGGTTGGCTGGGTTAGAGTTTAGCTGACAGATATTTGAAGCTTTATTTCAAAAATCTGTCAGATAATTATGGCAAGTGGGATATGTGTTACTTGTGTTGCTTCTAATCTTCTAATTTACGTATATGAACAAGCGGAAATTTAGAAGTCATTTTTGATTTAGTACTAAAATTTGATCAATCAATTCTGTGGCAAAAGTGAAGCCAATTTTGTCATTCAATGATCTGGAAACTGTTATAGATCCTTTTATTTCATTCAGACTTGATGTCTGTAATGAACTTTTTTTTTACAAATTCCTTACAGAGTGGAAAAACAATATTTCTCCTGTGTAGGCCTCTCTTTTTTCTTTAAGGTCATCAAAAACCACGCTGTTGCCCGTTCCCAGGTCCAGTCTAAAATTTGAAGGCCTTCAGAACAGTTTTTTTTTTTTTTTAAATAACAGTTCAAATAAGTAAAACAATTGCAAATACAGCAGTCAATAGTAGCTGTTTTCATCCACCTATTTTTAATGCGTATTTTGGGATATCGCCAAGATGCACATAAATTCTAAAAATGTGCATTAAACACATGCACTCAACTGAGGCAGATACAATATTTATCCGATAAGACGGCATGCGCATAAACTACGATGAAAACACATTTACCAAATAAATACCTGGATGCGCAACAAAACTTTGCCTCAACAGTGGATGTGATTGGATAACTAGCGGGCCAATTTCATTGCACAGCATCTCAAATGTTGTTCTAGTCATTCTGAAATGTCTGAGCCAAAGTCTGTCAGAATGATTTGGTATAATGACCTCCCAGAACTGCCTCACACGAACGCATTCCCAAACACTAGGCACGTGCATGCAGCGTTTATTGTGTTTCGTCTGCGTGCTCTGAGACGCAAGTCATTTATGATGTAAAAAAAAAAAAAGCCACAGTAGCTTCCCCGATTGCATCAACTTTCATTTTTATTAAAGATATTTTGAGCCAGTATCCTGGGAAGTGGCAATTTTGTTCTCTCGAACACGTGGGATGGAAACGCTGCTTTATTCGCAAATGTTTTATACAATATTCCAATTTTTTGCACAAGTTAAATTCACATTTTGTAATGGAAACACAATAGTGACCATCTTTGAACGGACACAAAAGGTATCATAAAATAATTATAGCATAATTATTTTATGATAGGACTGCTGCTCTCATGCACTCAAGAATGAACACAGGAGAGTACATGCTGAGGTCAAGATCACTAAATAATAAATGACATTTCAGTCTGTTTCTCACCAAAATCGCATGCTTTCAGAACACTAGAATATACAGCATGAGCCTAAATCATTTTATTTTTCAAACGTTCTCCTTTTGTGCCCCACAGAAATAAGAAGGTCAAACGTGTCTGATTAAATGACTGAATAAAATACCTGGGAAAATATTCCTTTTAACATTTTCTTGTTCATTGGAAGTATACAGGGCTAAGAGAGGCTTTGTGACAAACACTATTCTTAACCAGTCACACTCATACTCCTGATTAAAAGTGGACGAACAACTCAAAAGCAACTTCAAAATTTGTGTAATATTTTTGTTCATAAATATTTTTTATTTAATATTTTGTATTTTGAGGGAATTTAATGGCACAAAGTAATATTAATGCAATAATTAGGATCCATTTGTTTCCACAGTTTTTACAATACAATTAATTGTTCTTATTTTTTAATATTATTTTTAATTAACCCCTTCATTGCTGTGTGCTATTTTGATTTGAAAATATTTATGTTTATTTATTTTTATTTCCAATTAATTTCTACGGTTATCATTTTTAACCGCGAAGAGTACAAGTCTCTTTTTTTTTGGACCATTTAATCTTTTTGAATTATATCCACAATTTTTGTGTGTGTTCACATAGCAAGTGCCACATAAGTCACCAAGTGTCATACCATTCCAATGAAACAAAACATGCTGTTTTAAATAAATTAAATTAACTGTTTAAAATGTAAAACATAGAATTGCAGTTCAGCACAGTCCATCCCACATGCATCAGTCTTGGAAAGAACAAAACAACAAAACCAAACAAACTTTTTTTTAATCTTTAAACTATGACAACAAAAAAAGATAAATGTACTCACGACAGTCTTGTTCATCGGAGTCATCCTCACAGTCATTGTCTCCATCACATAACCATGAGCGTCGGATGCATTTTCCATTATCGCAGTGAAAGTCTAGTGGTGAGCACGTGGGCAATACTGAAGGAATGAGATGAAATTAAGAACAATTAAAAAAGACAAAAACATAATTCAACTTCTGAAATTTTGAATGATAAATAAATCTGAATTATTATAATATTAATATAAATAACAATAATAGCTGTTGTTAATTGATGAGTGTATAATACATTCATTCATGAATTGGGCCGATCCGACTTCATCTGTTCTCAACAACTCAATGATTCAAATGATTCGGTCAGAGTGAATTCACAATTCTGACTCAAAATGAGCCAAAAACAGGAGATCCTCGGAGCTTGAGTGCACGTGCAACTGATGATGGTGTGAAAAGTAAATTATTAATGCAGAAATTTAGAATTAATTCTTCATATTTAAATCAAATCATATGTAGGTCCCAACTGTCAGTTGTTTGTGAACTAAATCTACTGTAAAAGGGTGAGCTGCTAAGCCCATTGTATGAAATGCTTGAATGTGGACATGTCCAGGCTTGGGGTTTTAGGTAAAAACTAAACGTATTAAAAACAACGCAAATTCATGCCCAAGCATCTTTTAATACTTAAGTACAGTAAAAATCAAGTTATTTTGTTAATTTAAAAGGAGTACTTAATACTTTTACTGGAGTAATATTTAATAGGGTCTTGAGTAAATCTGTACTCGAGTACTTGATTTGTGTACTTTGTCCACCACTGGTAAAAATGCAGAAAGTTTTCTGTTAAGGGTAGGGTTATATGGGATAGAATACAGTTTGTACAGTATAAAAATCATTATGCCAATGGAAAAAGTCCCCATAAAGCATAGAAACCCAACGTGTGTTTGTTTATGTGTGTTTGTGTGTGTCTGTACTGTAGACAATCTGTATACACTCCTGGGCAAAAAGAGGGCCAAGCCAAAAATGGCAAAATATTTAGTGGTCTTTTAATGGTCTTAACTATTTTAATCACAAATCACTGGTCAGGAAATTAGCAAAAATTACACAAATACTGTAGATAAAGTATTCTGTGCAAAGTAGCTTAGCACAGAATAGCCTTCCCCAACTTGCAGACAGCTTTTTACAGGAATATGTTTGTTTTTCATTTTCAATCTCAATATTCTCCTGTACTCCAAAACGTTCAATTCTTTTCACAGTGAAGTAGCTCACCAATACCAGCAGCTAAAAAAGCTCTCCACACAATGACACTCTTCTTCAATGCTTCATGTGGTAGAGATGCATTCATTATTATATTTCTCACCAGATTTTCAAAGACATAGCTCTCATAGCTCGTCATAACTCGTGTTTCATTGTGATTCATCACTCCACAGACTTCACAGACAAACTTCCCATATTCTGCCAAAAACTTTGTTCTGTCTTTGATGTTTTTCTAAAACGGCAATGGCTTTTTAAGTAATGCATTTGCTTGAATTTAGCTAATTTCCTGACAAATAATTTGTGGTTAAGACAATTAAAAGCTTAGGGTTTAGCCTTTTTTTTTTGCCAAGGAGTGTATGTGCATAAAACAACCTGTACAGTATCTATATGCGTATATGTCCATAGAAATGTGTGCGCATGGTTATGTGTGTGTTTTGTGTAGTAAGCTGTTCAATCTTGTTCCTCATTAGGAATATGGAGAAAGAGACTCCTGAGCCTTTCTGTGTTTTCAGGCTACGGCAGACTTTGCCTGAACGCAGCATTGACAGGCCATTGTTAGGATGCTAAGGGTCCTTAATGATTTTCCTGGTGCTTGTTCTGAACCTCCTGGAGTAAGTGTCCTGATGTGAGGGTAGAAGGCTTCTATATGGCCCTGTAAAGAGTGACATGCTCAGCTGAGCACATCACCCTCTGCAGGGTCATTCAGCCCTGTCAGGTGCAGTTTGTGAACTAGGCATTGGTGCTGCCCAAAAGGATGCTTTCTATTGTGCTGTTGTAGAATGATGTCAGAGCCATCCTGAATTTTGCCTTTTGTGCCACACTGTGACCATTCCTTGTGAAAAAGTAGTGTCTTTAATTGTATTGAATGTGCACTCGTAGTATACTAAAAATATATATATTTTTAATGAACTGTACTTGCAAATAACATAATATTAAACAAATAAAAGGCCACTTAAGTGCACTTAAAGGGATAGTTCACCCAAAAATGAAAATTATCCCATGATTTACTCACCCTCAAGCAATCCTAGGTGTATATGACTATCTTCTTTCAGACGAACACAATCAAGAGTTATATTTAAAAAATATCATTGCCCTTATAAGCATTATAATGGCAGTACATGGCAAGTCCAAAAAAGTGCATCCATCGATCATAAAAGTAATTCATACGACTCCAGGGGGTTAATAAAGGCATGTGTTTGTGTAAGAGAAATATCCACATTTAAAACTTTATAAACTAAAATAACTAGCTTCTGGCAGACGGCCTACGCAAAGTGAACTTGTGCCAAAAGAGTAACCCCTGACGTGATGTATGACGTAAATCGCTGCATATGGCCGTCTGTCGGAAGCTAGTTATTTCAGTTTATAAAAGTTTTAAATATGGATATTTTTCTTACACAAACGCATCACTTTGCTTCAGAACGCCTTTTTTAACCCCCCGGAGCCGTGTGGATTACTTTTATGATGGATGGATGCACTTTTTGGATGTCAAAATCTTGACCCCCATTCACTATTATAGCCATTATAAAGCATGAAAGAGCCAGGACATTTTTTAATATAACTCCCATTGTATTCATCTGAAAGAAGAAAGTCATGTACACCTAGGATGGCTTGAGGGTGAGTAAATCATGGGGTAATTTTCATTTTTGGGTGAACTATCCCTTTCATCAGTCACTGAAGCACACTTTTAGGCCTTGTCCACACCAATAAGTTTTTGTTTGAAAACGCATCTTTTTTCTCTCCGTTTTGGGCTTTCGTCCACACTGAGACAGTGTTTTTGTCCAGTGAAAATTGAGCTTTTTGAAAATGCATACCGAAGTGGTTGTGAAAACGGAAGTATGTTTAGTAGGGGTGTAACAATACATTGATATAGATTGATACATCGATCTAATGTCTAACGATACAATGCATCGATGACGCGTTAAAAATCGATACCTGTAGGCTATTTATATATTTAAGAGGCACATTTGATTTAACACTCTCCACATTTTCACACAATGTCAGTCTATGTATTATCGCCAACGCGTGCATTCTTGTTTAAATTACCTTTCAGAGCTTGTGAAAGACGCTCCGGACAGTCGATGGAACTGTCGCTGTCCCGATTGGGCCAGTGCTGAATCTTCACGAAAGTTTATAATTTGTTTATAATAATGTTTAAAGCCTTGCAAAAAGCAGCGCGCACTCATCTCAAACAGCGCACAAATAGGCCACTGAATTGAGTCTTCTTTTACTTATTTTTGTGCTTCAGTAAATAAAGGTCTATGGTTTTGCATATATGGAGAATAGAGCGTTATGAATCGTTCTTCACACACACAGCAACTGAAATTTAAAACTGTTAAAAGAAATTGCTCAATAAACTGCTGCATAGGAGCGCTGCACGCTGTGACTCTGTGTTGCTTCAAGCGCATCATTCTGCACATGAAATGCGCATAAGTGCTTTGTGCCGCTCTGTATTGGAGCCTTTCATATTATGATACTTTTGCACAATGAAAGAATATTAATAGCATATCTTGTTCTGCCCTACCTATAATATGTTGTTGCTTCATTTAAAAATCTGTGCTATACATTTAAAAGAAATGTCTTTTAATTTTATAGTATTTATATATAATCCCAATTGGTTGCAGTTGTGAGTTAATAAAAATGTAACTGGTTGTGTAAAATAGGCACATAATATCATAATATTGAAATATTTATTGATATACCCCTGAATAGAATCATATCGTAATCATAATCGCAGAACTTTTTGAGGTATCGGAAAATATCGTATCGCTGACTATGAGAATCGATATTGTATCGAATCGTGATGAACCGTCCGATTTACACCCCTAATGTTTAGTCATGTGACACATATTGAACTGACAATAAGGTGAATATAGATTTTTAAGTCCTACTTAAGTGTCAAAAAAGCAGCCTGATGTTCAGCTAATTGCTTTTAATATAAATTTAAAACTACAATAAATCTATGTATGACTTTCATGTCAAGTGTCCAAAAGCCTTACATTCAGTTGACACAAAGTATATTCTTTTAAAGTATATTATTTCAGTAATAAATACTCTTTATAAAGGGTTGTATATACATGCTAGACAAAGCTGCGCAACAGTCTCAGACTACGATTTCAGTCATGCTAAAGTATTTACAAGACATTTTAAAAAGACAAATGATGGTTTTAGTCTGACTGAAATTGACTTTTAAAGTGCATGTAAATGCACTGTGATGTACAATCAATTTCAATTGTATTCAATTTGTACAATTCAATTGTACAATCAATTATAATTGATTGTAGATAAATTGTCACTCAATCCTTGTGCTCCTTTTGTTCTCTGTGTTCAAAAGAATCACGTCACTGTTTTAAGGACTGAGAAAGCACTACAAGCTGAAATTTCAGAACATTTTGCTAACCCATTTGACCAATTAATGGTGTGCTCAATACTGCAACAATTGAAAAAAAGATTCCAGCAAACATAGACATGTACACTACCTTTCAAAATAATTTTTGTAGTCAAAGCAGAGGACTAAATAACAATTTTACCTCGGAGCGAATTGTCTTTGCATAAATAAATACGTGTGTATTTGTTTTATGTTATTATATTGCATTCTCATGAACGTGCATGGTAAAAGACTCACTGCAGCTGTCTTCATCACTGTGATCTCCGCAGTCATTGTCCCCGTCACACTGCCACTGCGCCGGGATGCATGTGCACTCGCCAAATGCACTGACCGCACATGTGAAGTGATTTCTCCCACAGGAGCATTCGGCAGCACCTAAAACACCTGCAGAATTCACATAAACACATGAAGTCAGTTACTAAAGGGAATTTAATCAGTTCATTATTCAGAAACTGTGAAAAGGGTGTGCAGATTCAAATGTGGGCTATTCTATATATTCAGATTCTATATATTGTGAAAAAATGGTTGGGAGGAAGCATGAAGAATTATTTTCACGCATGAATTGCCACCTCTGAGTTCAGACCTTAATTTCATAATATCACAACATTTATTTTCATTAAGAGGTGCATTAATTTTTGGTCAAGATCTTGTATTGACAGCCTGATGAATTTTGACATTGTCGTCCTGGAATATAGCCATGATGTGTCTTCCTACATGGTTGTTTATGAAATGAAAAGCTACACACTCCAACAATTAGGGTTAAAAGAACTGTTGCCAAACGTATAACATGCTAGAAACATAATAATCACAGCAATAATGATCCAGTCATAGACTCTTAATCATTTGCCAATTTATATAATATATATATATATATATATATATATATATATATATATATATATATATATATATATAAACTATGAAGTAACTAGTTGAAGTAACTATGAAATCAAAATGGACCGATCTTAATATTACATGCATCATTATGGCATTTCTTAAAACTGTTGTGTTATGTTAGTTCAGTTTATTTTGTTAAACTTAAAGGGTTAGTTCACCCAAAAATGAAAATTCTGTCATTAATTAATTACCCTCATGTCGTTCGACACCCGTAAGACCTTTGTTCATCTTCGGAACACAAATAAAGATATTTTTGTTGAAATCCGATGTCTCAGAAAGGCCTCCATTGGCAGCAATGACATTTCCTCTCTCAAGACCCATAAAAGGTACTAAAGACGTCGTTAAAAAGTAATCTCACTACAGTGGTTCTACAATAATTTTATGAAGCAATGAGAATAGTTTTTGTGCGCAAAAAAAAAAAAAAAAAAATTCAAAATAACGACTTTATTTAACTTTAAATTCTTGTCTTCCGTCTAGGCCTCTGATGTGAACTCACAAAGCACCACGACGCATGCGTGAGAATATGACATAGAGCCGGCGTTCGGGCATCCAGGAAATGCACACTTTAGCACAATTTTGAGCACTACGCCAAGACCTAAAGCACAATCAATGTAGAATTCAACAGCTTAGATACGGCCGGCTCTACGTCATATTCTCGCGCATGCGTCGTGGTGCTTCGTGAGTTCACGTCAGAGGTCCACATGAAAGACAAGAATAAAGTTGAATAAAGTCGTTATTTTGATTTTTTTTTTTGCGCACAAAAACTATTCTCGTCGCTTCATAAAATTATTGTAGAACCACTGTAGTGAGATGGACTTTTTAACGACGTCTTTAGTACCTTTTATGGGTCTTGAGAGAGGAAATGGCATTGCTGCCAATGGAGGCCTTTCTGAGCCATCGGATTTCAACAAAAATATCTTAATTTGTGTTCCGAAGATGAACAAAGGTCTTACGGGTGTCGAACGACATGAGGGTAAGTAATTAATGACAGAATTTTCATTTTTGGGTGAACTAACCCTTTAAAATGTGAGCTTTTTGGAGTCCCAGAGTTGAAAGTCTGAAAGTCTGTGTCTTTAAAGATAAATAACATTCTGTGGTAACTGCACTCTAATGCATCCATCTGGCAACAAATAATAAATCACAATTATCTTCAAAAACTTTTTTTTTCTATTAAATTCAAAACCCCTGTCCTCTCTGTCTCTCACTTCCTAGCTGCCAGTCTGGGATATAAATTCAAAGAATGTTTATATCACCACTGGCTTATGTTCCCAAAAATCACATGAGGCAAATTATTAAACAAAATAAAGGTGACCCTTATAAATGTCACAGGCAAGATAAACACCAGCTCATCCAACTTGTTCTAACTAAAATGACTATTTCACTCCCATCAACAACACGCTTCAACGCTTGCATTTTCTTCACAATAATTCAAGGAAGTGTATTTAAATAACTATTCCAAGTATGTGGTTCATCATGCATGTTTCATGAAAATGACTATGTACTCAGACCATTTGCATCTATTTGTTCCTCTCTGCATTAGAATCTGCTTGCTTTGGACCGGATTATAAGAGAAGTGACCAAATGAAAAAAAAGTGTAGAGAATCAAGTAGTGAACTTGGCATGTAGAAGCACATGGTTCTGTGTTCCTTTTTGGCAAGCTTGAATAATTACAGCCCTTCTCTTGTGGGAGATCAAGTTATATATGCCATGTTTAGTCACTAAATGGAGCAAGACATTCATCATGTATGCTTTAAAGACTTGCCATTTCTGTTTCAAAGTCAAAAACTCCTTAATATCTTTGAAAGAGTACACAACATCACTGATAAAATATAAATATATTTTATATACATAGTCCCAAAGCATATTTGGGCGCTTGTAATAATATTTTAAAGATAGCGGAAGCAGATTTTTACAAAAACATTTATTATTAAAGGTGCAGTAAGTGATTTCTGAGAAAAACTGCTGACATTTGGAATCAACCCAAACAAACACACTCCTCCCTTCATTGCTCCACCCCCACAATGCACAAACACTCAATGCAAGAGTGGATGTCTCTTTATCATAGCTGAAGCTAACAATGAAGAACAAAAAAAATTAGTATTAAGTAAACAGGAGTACAAGCAAGAGTTCATTGTTAGTCACAAGAAGCACACCAGCTCCAGACAAACAAGGACACTCAAAACGGTCCTGTTACTATAGTTAACATTACAACAACAGCATATCTTAGCCCGTATTCAGACCTTCCCGCTTCGGTCTCTCCAGCGCTGGAAAGCTTTTATAATATTAACGTGGGTCCTAAAGCTCTTGCCTGATCATAACACTTCTTTTTCAAGTGATATTCTGATTATTTAATGTCTCTCAGCCATTGCTCTTTCTACAGTCCTTCTTCAAATCTCGCTCTTGCTCGCTCGATCTCCTCCCCCATCATGAATGGACACGCCCCCTACTGCTGATTGGCTACAAGTGTGTTGTGGTGCTCGGTCCGATCCACTTTCAACAGCGTCACAGAAATCACTTAAATGCACCTTTAAGCACAAAATAAGATAACTTATATAGTGGTCAGACCTGATGTTTGCGACTCAGCTGAACAGGTAAAAAATGTATTTCTGTAAGTGAACACTATTTATTTGTATGTATGTATGTATGTATTGTACAGTATGTATGTACAGTATGTATGTACAGTATGTATCTATGTATGTATCTATGTATGGGGTGGGACGCTTTAGATTCTATAGAACAATAGATTGGACATAAATCTGATGAGAAGCAGAAATGCAGAGTGATGTCATCAAAATCATTGTTCCATATTGGCAGAAGTGAGAGACTGTAAGTTTTGAATACTTATATCTTCTAAATTTGAATTTTGTAAATGTTTTGGAGCACACTAGCTTATAGATAACAGTAAGGCTAACATATTCATACTAAAAGCCAAAAAACTTTAATATATATATAAATTGAGCAGATGCTTTTATCCTTTACAATGCATTAAAGGTATACATTTATCGTTATGACAAAATTCAGACAAAACTGAATTGAATGCAGTGAAATTCACACTTGAAGTGTGTCTTAATTGTCCAAATATATTTTGGGGATACTGTTTTTCAGATCCATTGCAATTCATTTTAAATAATTGTTAAACATAATAAATGCTTTTAATCCATTAAATATGCTGCCTTTATTTATTTTTTTCCTCTTAAATCCATTTTCTCTGTGCTTAAATCCCAGCAAGCAACATTTGGCAGAAACTGTCCACATCCACTGATCTAGAGTCATCTTTTCGCATTTCAGTAATATTTATGGTTTTGATTTGACCAAGACTAGTGGTTATGGGTATCTTTATGTCAAAGCAGAAACCGGAAGCAACAGGTTGAGTAAGAGGATTCACTGGATTCTTTGTCAATCCAAGATCATACCAGCTAAATGCTTGAGTATGAAAGCAGAATGTTTCACTGCAGATTAGGACACTGACTGGCAAGATGTAACTAGTACTGTTGGAGATTTTGAATTGCTTTACATTATGTTATATTACGTTACGTTTAGCATCCAGTAGCAACATCATAGAACAGGACTGGTGAAGTTGGCATGCAAATGTGAAAAATTAGGGTGGAAGCAGAGGTGCACCCACATATGCATTTCCAAAAAAAAAAGAAAAAAAAAAAGTCATTTATTAATTTCCTTATTTTTGCTCAAAGCAGATAAATATAGAAAGCTGAGGAGACCAATCAAGTGAGATCACTTATACAATAAAAGAGCAGCAGATTAGTCTCTACTCAAATTATCAAAAACATCATCTTTTCATTTTCCAGCTTTCCATCTCAATTCCACCCTTCCATTTACCGAAAACCCCTCACATCTGGAATCTCTTCTCTTCCCCCCGTGGCATTGGTTGCTCTCCGTTACAGACACTGGCAACAAAAAAATGCCAATACCTCACTGTGTGTGCATGTGTAACTGCCGTTCTCTCTAATTTCTATACTGTGAAATTACCCCTCAACCACAAAGATATATCAACATGTCCTTCCAGAAAGCTGTCAGACTTCTAAGCTTAACCCCTCAAAGGCGAAATGAAGACACAGCTGTGGATGTATGAACGGGAGCCACCCTTTCAGCAAGAAAAGAAAGAATTTACATTTAAAAAGTTCTTCAGCACTGATGAAAGATTTGCTTCCAACAGCTCAGCTGTATAATGCAAGCTGGTTAATCTATTCATTGTGTTATAAAAGGAACAAATGGAATATTTTATATATTTCGCTCATTTCAAAAGAGCGAAAATAAATTCTAAAAGTGTCTTTTAAACTGGAGTGAATACGTCCAAGTTGTTGAAACCAGGGTTATTAAGAGCGATTAACAAACTAAAACCATAAAATAAAATAAAAAGTAATTTTCATTACTTGAAAGCTAGTTGCCAAGACAACATCTCATTTTCATTTACTTTAAGTTGAAGTAAAATAACAAACTTAAAAATATACAGACATTTAAAAAAAAAAATACTAAAATTTTATAAAATCAAGATGAAAACAGAAAATATATAAATAAATATTGAACATTCTAATATAAAATCTAATATAAAAAAACCCTAATATAAATAACATAAGCTAATCATTAATAAAAAGCTAATTATATAAATCAATAAAATAAGTTGAAAGCTGTAGTCTACAATTGATCTGTGTTTTAACATAAAACATCAACATCAATGTGATAAAGTTGATATGATTAGTCATGATGTAAAGTTCTTGTTAAAAGAATAGTTCACCAAACAAGAAAATTTGATCTTCTACACATTCAAATGTAGTGAATTAAAATTGGCCTTAAACATACCGTGACATGTCTTGAGGCTTCAAAGTCTGAATGTGAAATTAAATATGGAAAATTAATTTGATTATTTCTTGATTAATCTTGAGGAGAAAAATGGAGGCACCGGCATTCTCACGACCCTATACAGATCAAGCATTTTGGAGAATGGATGGAAAAAGCCAAATGTTTTCCTGCAGACAAATCTGCAAATTGACGAATATGAGAAACAAATATAATAAAAGGTAAACAAAAGCACAAAATAGGCTAACATTGCTGGACAGATCTGATGCTTGCCACTCAACTGAACAGATAAAATTGTCCTTCTATAAGTAGTGAACGTGTATTTATTTACTTCCATCCCCTTCTCACTGAGAAGGATGTTTCTTAAAAGGTTGAGGGAAAAGATAACCTGAACTGGCTTTTGGCTTTAAAGTTTAAAATATCTACACTGTTACTAACTGTAACATAAGCCTTTTTTAAAACCCCATAGAGAAAACGGAAAGAGACATTTGTCTGAGATTTAAAACGAGGGTATCCTGTTGCAGATGCCAAGTGCAGAGTTTTAGTTTTGAATGATGAGGTACAGTAAAGGGGAAAGATATGATGCATTTAGAGGGTTAAAAAAAGAAAAGGGAAAAGGACTGGAAAAGAAAAATAGGGCTTGACGCTGAGTGTCGGTTCTTTTCCATCAGTCAGCCATTTTTAATGAACTTGGCTGTTCTAGCCTGCATTTGAGGCAGAGCTGAGAGTCAGTGGGCTGAAGGAATGGGAAAGGGGGAAGTTTAACAGTGGCATGAACGTGAAAGGAGAGAAAAGAAGTTCAAAATGCAGCATTAGTAGCCTCGACTCAGTTTGAATCTGAAATGTGCAAGTTCAAACAGAGTAGGGTAAGTGGGAAAAATGCCCTCCTCAAGAAAATTTTAAATTGTAACACATTTAGATATAAGTTTAGTATGTGCAGGATGATTATACAGTCAGCTAACGTGTTAAGGAAAATGAACGGAAACATTTGTTACTTTAGTTGTCATTGCACAAAATCCGAACCTCAAATGCTCTAACAAGGATGACAATACCACTCGTAATGATTTCTGAGCAAGACAGTACAGACAACTTGCCTGGACCAAATTTTCTAAATATAAAATTTGACATGATGAAACAAAAACTGTGGTGCAGGATTTACTTTGAAATTAGAGTAATGTACCCCTTTAGAGTAATTTTCGACGTGCAGGGTGCACCATTGCTTTCAGTTGTTTGCCTTGTGCTCCAGATCAAGACGCATTTATTTCTTTGCATTTGTAAAAGTAGAAATGATTTTATAAATATTTATACTACTATTTACTACTAATGTTTTGGAGCACCTAACACCACCCCACCCCTACCCTAAACCTACCCACTTCTCAACAATATAAAACACACAAATAAAAGTAAAATAAAAGTATATAACAGTAAAATAAAAGGCAAATAAAAGTACCGTCACATGAATTTTTGCAAAAACTGACCCCCCCCCCCAAAAAAAAACTGTATAAAAGTATTGCAAACAAGTTGTATGATATCTTTATATGAAGAACAGAGAACTTAAGGTTAATCGCTAAAAATGATCCCGTTCTGTGAAATTTCATTCAAAAGATACACCCAAAACGATGCAGTCGTTCACGAGACACACAAGAGCCAATGCCATTTCACAAATAAGCTGACGTAACGCTTCTTTTTTGAAAATTACATTGTAACTTTTGGCGCTTCTCCAAAACTTTGAGTACCTTCAGGGCATGGTGCCGAAGATACATACCGAGTTTCGTAACAATACGCCAATGCGTTCATAAGATATTGCATTTTACAACAAAATTCAAAATGGCCGATGCCCAAAATGGCCATTATGGGAAAACCGTTCATCTCTGCATGCTACACCGAATCTAAAGAGACCAGTTTTGGCCAAACCGTTCAGAAGTTCTAAGCAAAAATATAATTTCTTAATCTTCTGACCACTAGGTGGCACAGCTGTGCAGGTAACCTCAGGTCATGGTTGTCATAACACACACCAAGTTTCGTCAGAATTTGCTAAAGCGTTGCAGAGATATAGCCTCACGCCCATTTTGGCGCACTCTTCGTCAGATTCGTTTGCGTGTTATTCAAGAACGGTTCGACGAATCAATTTGAATTCCATAACTTGTCGGCATGGTCTGGAGATGATCTGGTTCAATTTTCATGAAAATCGGACCAACGGCCTAGAGGAGTTCAAAAAAGTATGTGTTTCGGGAAAATTCTAAATGGCGGAAAAATTTCCATGGCAGAAAATGACGTCATAGGGTGCAATCGAATAAAAAAAAAAAAAACAGAGTGGAACAGAGGTTAATCGCTAAAAATGATCCCGCTTCGTGATAACTCATTCAAAAGATACACCCAAACCGACGCAATCAGTCACAAGACACACTGCCATTTCACAATGTAAGCTGATGTAACGCTTCTTCTGGCGGCAGTTTTTTTTGATTTGCGCACACAGGATCTGAGCTTGACGGCAGATGCAGACTGTGATCGCTTTTGATCGTTTGGCCTTGGAACACTTGTAATATTTGTACTTTTTGAATAAACTGTGACTGTAGTCGTATTTATAGGTTGTTGATTGGATGGAGGCAGGTAGGTGTGTCTCTACCTTGCATTTAGAAAATAGATAGGGTTACACGTTTTTGTAAAAATATGTTTACAAATGATTAAAAAATGTTGTGTGTTTTTCTTTTGTTTCTCTGGTCCTAATTCCAAACGTGTTTGTGCAGAATAAGGAATCCGCTTTTGTGTTCAGACGCAACAAAGAACCACAGAATTGTTGGCAGTTGGAGGGGGAGACAAGATTTCATTCCAATTCTTCCCAAGATGTCTTGGTGTAGTACCTAACCCATCTTAGGAATTGTCTCTTTTACAAAACAGACCACTTGTCTGTTTTGGCTGCATTGGAACAATATGTATTCTGAAAATTCTGTTACAAATGGAATTGGACTAAAATTCACAGCAGTTAATAGTTACTTAGTCTCAATTTGGAAGAGAAATCTGTAATATCTTGGATCATTTTACAGTCAGCTGAGATGATTTGCAACAGTGTAAAACCACTATGAGCAAGGGTGAGATTTTTAAACATTTGAATTCATTTGTCATGCAAAATCAGTAGTGCCATTATTAAGGGAGAGTAGGGTAAGCTGGGCCACACTATACTTAAGTTGTCCTCTAGGGAAGAATAAAGGAGACAGGGGATTAAAAGGAGACTAATACGACTAATTATATAATCAAGGTGTCTATTAACTGAAAAAAAAAAAAAAAAGTGAACAGTCATATTTATGACCATGACATTAAATAAAAAAAAATATGACATTCCAAAGTATTACTTTGTTATCCTAATCTCCCATAGTAGTACAAAATACTATGGTTAACTTAACATCACAATAGATTTTACAATAGTTATGTTTAACTAATACATTTTAGTCAAATGCTTTTCATTTTGATGTTTGTGTATGTTTTGAGTAAATCTCTATATTACGACATCTACTACATATCATGATCATAAATATTCATAATTAAGAAATGTTACCATTTCAACTAACTTGCATTTATCTCTTCCTCTTTTGTCTCCTCATCTGTACTTTCTTTTTTGTCATTGTTTACCACATTCCGCTGATATTCTTACTACGAAATACTTGTTTGACTCCATTCCAGTTACCCAATCACTGCTATATGCTCTAAATTGTCTGAGCTACCGGCTCTAAAATACACCAGTGTAAAGGTAAGCCCACCCAGAGAGCCTTTCACAGGAGGCATGCATCAGCAAACTCTCCCTACACACAGACAGAAACATCTCTGGATCAAGCTGATCTAAGCAGATGTAATGACTAAACAATTCCAGCACTGAAATGATTTGTCTTGAGGCTTAAGTAGCTTGTCTGGATAACCTACAATCTTCTATAGCCAAACTTGACTATCGGCATGAGGTCTAGTCCACTTTGCAGTTTATCCTGGCCAAGACCAGCCCAATTATTCAAAGCAAGTTGGGTTTTGATTCAAACAAGCAGTTTAGGGGTATGTTTATCTGAAATAGTCTCAAAATACCAACGTAAAAAAACTCTGCCACCTTTCTCATTTTAAAAAAGATTTAAAAGGTACACTACGTACTTTTTTTTGTTCAAAATTAACAATTTAAATGAGTCAACACATCAATCCTTCCAAAACGTGTTTTATCTTACTCTAATTATGGTAAGCTTTTTATAAGCGGGATGCTTTTTGCGGGAAATTGCATACATATGTCACTCGTCCGCGTGTGTCTCTTCATATCCGTAAATAGAGAAAAGTTGCTTCGGCTAGGCTACTTGACACATGTGGGAGTGACATAGGCTGGTTGTCACAGTGAGCGAGAAAGCTCGCTCCATGTCAACCTATCTCCAACCTCCGGGGAAACACTCGTTTAAAAAACCTCAGAACAGAGGAGAGTCTGCAGTAGGGCTGCACGATTATGACAAAAAACATAACTGTCGATTATTCCCTTGAAATTGTAATTGGGATTATTAATTATGATTATTACAATTTACATTGAATTATGTTTTTAATAGCTTTATACCATTGTTTGAAGCAACTGGATGCCATATTTGTATATGAAAATAAACAAGCTGAAAACACTCTTCCTGAAAAACTTTGTCCACCAAAGCGTTTTTTCATGAGGCTGGCTGGCGTATCCAATTGTTTTCAATGGGAGCGCTGCGTTTTTAGACCGCTATGAGCGTAACGAGGCGCTGAGCATCTATTTCACGCTCAAGCGCAGGGCGTTTTTTACTGGTCACCGAGATTTGAAGAATGTTCAACTTTGAGTAAAACACAGCGCTCATCACTGTCACCTTTTACCTAGCCGACCAATCACAGTGGAGAGGAGGGGCGGGACAAATACAACACTGTCAGCAGATGACAACAAGCATAATAACGGAAAAAAATTATTTAAAACAAGAGCCAGAGCAAATACTCTCCATTGTATCAGCATTTTTATATATAAACAATACTGAAACCAACTATCTGTGAAATTAAATAATACTAGTAACACTTCCACGGATATTCCGTATCATAGCAAGCAAAGTGTCTCAACTGGGAAAATAAATAAATAAATAAATAAATAAAATTGCTGCGCTGCCAAAACGCCCTCAAGCGCTCACAGTTAGTCGCTTTCAGCAGAGCGCTGCCTAAAAACGCTTTGGTGGAAACACGGCCTTATTGCTTTTCTATAGCATTAAGCCTCAAAATGTCAACTATTAATACATTGGTTTGGTTTCTTCTTTAAATAAAAAGTAAAAATATGCATGGTATTATAATGTTATACAATTAAATACAATTAAAACCATGGAAAAACCCTTAAGATAACCTGTAGAAAAAAAAGAAAAAAAAAAAAAAACACACACACATCTTATCAATTAAACTTAAAGTAAACTTTTTTGTTATTGTTGTAATTCCGCCTCGATTCCTTTCATTGATTATGTAATTTGTGGCATCCGTAATTGCAATCACGATTAGAAATTCGATTAATTGTGCATCTCTAGTCTGCTGGCAAAAACACAACGTGACAGAGCTCGTAATAAAAATGAGAATCAACATTGGCTTGGCTTTTCGCAGAGATGGCGTTTTTATTACTCAACAGGTAAGGTATTTTACTGAACAGATAAATTATGTAGCAGTTCATTGTAAAGCATTATCTATTGTGAAGGGTCATTTCATTACGGTTGTTGTAGTGTTGTCAATTATTTTTGGTTGCCCCCACTTAGCACATACGTATGAGTTTGTGTACATATACTGTGTGCATTACTTTGCATTGCCACAACGTTTGGTTTAAAATCCTGCATCAATTTAAATCCTGCTGCTAAGGACTACAAATGCCATTGTGCATAAAGTCACGGCTTCTCAGCTGATCACGGTTTCGGTTGTCTTCATCCATCAGCAGGGAGGAATTCACCTTGAGAAGTGTAAGACGATAGATAAACTCACAAAGGTCGTCACAGAGTTAAAGGCACACATATACGAAAGTTAGTGGAGATTAATGAGATTCAGTTTGAGTCTTGATGTTATGTCAGATGAAAGGAAAAAAGGATTTAGCAGTTGCTTTTTTTATCTACACACAATGTCTTCCACACAAAGATACAATGCATACATTTCTCAGAAAAATCACAGATGTGCTCAGACATCTAGCATGCCTGTTTCTAATCCCTCATCTGACAGCACTCACTAACATCCTGTCCGTAAGGAAGAATCAGCACTGTTTTCTTCAAGGGTCACTTGTTTCCCTGTGGACATGCCTCATCTCACAAAGACACTTTTGTTCCATTTGAACTACGGCTCATCTCTCTGCTCTGATAGGTTAGAACTGTGATTTCACGAAATCTATCCTTTCTTTCCGCTATTTGTATCTGAAAATCTCTTACATTTACTTAGTAAACAACTTTATTCATCTTTCCTGGTTCAGAACAGGTAGGGTAATAAAGGTAACAGCTAAAACGGTAAAGAAGCAACAGCAACAGTGGCAGATCTGTTACTACTAATGTAACGTACAGCATCATGAAAGTGATGAAAGAAAAGTAGTTTTAAAGCCATAGTTATTGCCATGTATAACGTAATACAATTGCTTATAACTTTTGAGCAAAACAGTAAGTGTTGCTTTCTTACCATATGATACTGATATAGATTTCCACAAAGCAGAAAAATACATATAGCTGCCAAATAAAATTAAATAAGTTATAAATACTTAGTTATATTGTTGTATAACTATACAACAATGAATATTTAAAAAAAAAAAATAATAATAATAATAATAATAATAATAAAATTGCTTTTAACTTGTAAATCAACATGGGCTCTGCCACTGTATTGATGTTATTCCCAGGGCACTGGTGCCAATGACAAAGTAAAAATTGGGCCCAATGTATTATGTTAATATGTTGGAAATATATATTTATTTTTCACAGGTGTTTTACTTGTATTTTAAATTACGCATTGCATTGTGTTGTGTGTTAGTGTTAAAGGAAACTTAACAGATAATGTTCTGGCAGATTTTTTTCTTAAAGTGTTAAATGAAAATTCTGTCATCAGTTACTCACCCTCATGTCCTTCCAAACCCATATTTTTGTTAATCTTCAGAACACAAAATGAAGATATTTTAATGAAATCTGAGAGATTTCTGTCTCTTAATTCAAAGTCTATTCACCCAAAGACACGAGACATGAATCGAGCAGTTTAATCAGTCTTCTGAAGAGACACGATCACTTGATGATTAGATTTAAATGTAGATTTAAATGTTTATTCACATATAAACATTGATCAGCAAACGTAGAACACTCAAATATGGTAAACAGTAACTCAAGCATTCTTGTTTGACACGCAAGAACAAACCTCATTGATTCTTGTGGAAGCAAAATTTCGAAGATGAGCGAAAATCTTATGGGTTTAGAACGACATGAGAGTAACTGATGACAGAATTGTAATTTTTTGTGTGAACCGTCCCTTTAATTAAATGGAAATGTAACCAAACTGAACACTAATAGAGGGTTTAGTACAAGTCCTGAATAAACATCATATTTCACAATGGACAATAGAAAATATAAATAGAATGTCTGTCTTTCCTATTTTCCTGCATTATCATCCAGATTTAGTTTAAATCAACTACTGAGAAGGCTTTCCCATGCCAGCACAGCAGGATATCAGAGCATGCTGTGTGAAAGCTTCTGTCTTCATCAAAAGACAGAGATGAACAATGCTGCCTGCTATGGCTGCGCTCTGAACAATTCATGTTGCTCTGCCTTACTCAATGCATCCACCATGTTCAGCATCAGCATTTCCTCCAGCAGTGAATCTGTCTTGTGAAAGACAAACAAATTCAAAGAAATAGAATACAGGGAATGAAGTTTCACAC
Organism: Coreius guichenoti; assembly: GCA_039654105.1. Lineage (NCBI taxonomy): Eukaryota > Metazoa > Chordata > Actinopteri > Cypriniformes > Gobionidae > Coreius > Coreius guichenoti. The sequence goes on along the minus strand of CM077168.1, from coordinate 10,510,758 downwards.
GTCTGTGAGTTCTCAGGACCCGACTGACCTTATTTCATATAAAACTTTGACATTTTCTGTGCATCGTTCCCAGCGATGGCATGCCCATCCTTATTTGCTGTCATGCACAATATCCAAGTGCAGACAAAAATGAAAACGTTGATACTATTATGAATAATACTTTGCATAAGCTACACCCAAGCATCTCTATATAAGACATACATTTTATGTATATTGCACAGATCAAAGTGTGTGTGTGTGTATGTATTCATTCGCTTTTCTGTTTCATCACAGGATGCCCATCCTGCTTCAGGTTTGGATCCAGCCTCTTATGAACACTTCAAATGACCCAACACCTGTGAAGAGATGACTCCAACTCCTGCAAGGACTTCAGATGAAGCCATCTCTGAATCAACATGCACCCATGCTAAATTTTCTATATATCCTACTCATGTTGTTAAAGGGATAATTCACCCAAAAATGAAAATTAGCCCATGATTTACTCACCCTCAAGTCATCCTAGGTGTATATGACATTCTTCTTTCAGACGAATACAATCGGAGTTATATTAAAGGGCACCTATTATGCAAAATTCACTTTTACATGGTGTTTGAACATAAATGTGTGTTGGCAGTGTGTGTACACAACCACCCTATAATTGTAAAAATCCACCCACTCCTTTTTTTTTTTTTTAATCCCCATAAATCATAAGCAGTGTCAAACAAGCCATTTGCAGATTCCTGGCAAAGTGACGTCACATTTCACAGGCCCCGCCCACGAGTGTTGATGGACACTGCCGTATTAGCAAAGACCCCTCCCTCAGAGAGCTGTACAAAGTCCGCCATGTTTATCTCCTCGCCAGAGCATTTAACAGCAGCATTCAAGTAAGAAATGTGTTCTTAATAAAGCTACTAAAGTTCATTCAGTCAAGAGCAGTGAGTGATTTTATGTTTATCTTTTGTTGTTTGATTCATATAAACAGCAGATAAAGCAGTAGGTACTGTATATTACACTGCTTTCACTTTAGTACACAGATCTAATATACACACAGGATTTCTGTACTTGCTGCATACGAGCACAGACATAACCAACTGTTTTCATGTGAACTTTGTGTGTTTGACATAACCTTGTGTGTTGACAGTTTATTCGCAATAACACATGAAAGAGAACTAGTCAGACGCACCGACATCCAGCTCTCTGTGCGCATGCGTCGGGTGTGTGTGCTCAAGTTGAGAGCATAGAATGTAAGGTTGAGAGTGATATGGCTTTAAAACACATGCAGATGATAATATTTCATGATGATGAAGAACTGCAATGTCACGCGAGCGTGTCCGCGATAGAGATGATAAATCAAAGCCAAACAGATGTATCATGTTTCAGTTTTCATTTGCGTTTTCACTGGTGTTCACGAGCTGTGAAGGCTCCGCCCTCTGGGGTGGGGAGCAGCAGCTTATTTGCATTTAAAGGAGACACACAAAACAGCTCATTTTTCTCAAACCCAAAAATTGGCATTTTCAAAATGGTATATTAAATGATCTGTTAGGAATTTTGATCTGAAACTTCACAGACACACTCTGGGGACACCTGAGACTTATATTACATAAGGGGCATAATAGGTGCCCTTTAAAAAAAATGTCCTGGCTCTTCCAAGCTTTATAATGGCAGTGAATGGCTGTTTCTGTTTTGAAGTCCATAAAAGTGCATCTATCCATCATAAAAGTGTTCCACACGGCTCCAGGGGGTTAATAAAGGCCTTCTGAAGCAAAGCGTTGCGTTTGTGTGAGAAAAATATCCATACTTAAAACTATAAACTGTAATCTCTAACTTCCGCTAACTGTCGTACGTGCGTTCACGAGAGACTGGCGTTCCAGCGTATGATGTATGACATAGGACGCAGGCGTAGCGTAAGTTCCGGTGACGAACGCAGAAGCGCAGAGGCTGCCATTATAAAGCTTGGAAGAGCCAGGACATTTTTTAATATAACTCTAATTGTATGCGTCTGAAAGAAGAAAGTCATATACACCTAGGATGACTTGAGGGTGAGTAAATCATGGGCTAGTTTACATTTTTGGGTGAACTAACCCTTTAACAACATGTATTCATTACTTCAATGAGCTCATTGTTTTTGCCTTAAATTAATACATTGTTAGCCAGCTGTGTGATTTATGTGTACATTTCTGAAATCCATCACTTGGACACAGTCACCTCAGATCAGATCAAGCTCAATTGTAATGTAGACACATGCATTTCCATCATTCATTCTGTATATATTTAAATATATAGTAGATTAAGTAGCTACTTAACGATAATTAAAATTCGGCTAAAATTTTCCTGCATTTAACAGAACAAATCTACTTTTTTTCCCCGAATAGCATAAGAAAAAAAATCTCAGATATCGGTAATCTAAATTAATCAATATACCGCACCTGTCTGTTACTGAAAAAAAACTGGTGGCGTTTTATGTTGCGAGTATGTATACAGTACAAAATGAATGTATACAGTGTCAGTAGTGAGCCAGGGTCATTACCAGTGCTCGAATTTGTGTACATGATTTACTGATTCGTGAGCTATGAAGTTGATGAAGACACACCTGTAAACATGTGGCATTCCTACAGGTTTTTGAAAAAGAAATGGAAAGGTTGAAGAAAGCTGCTTACCGACTGAACCGCATGTACACAAGGGATAAGAGCAAACCACTAACACAATGCATGTAAAAGCAAATGCCTCACAGTGTGTATGTAAACTTGCTTACTCCGTAGAGTTCCCACAGTATTTCAAATGCATTTTAAGCATTTTAAACATAATTTGTAGCATAAAGCACAGTCTCCCGCTAGGCCAGGCCTAATAGTCATTGCCATTGTCCTCAGTTAATGGGACACTATATCTTTTCTTTCCACCTAAAGCGTCTTTCTCATTTTCTTTCAGTGCACAACAGAAGGGGGCCATGTGGCCAAATAAAATGTTTTTGGTAGTCAGTGAATTTGGAGTTAAAGTTCTTTTCGATGGAGTCCTTGGGAGTCATTATAGAGGACTTTCATTAATTTACATTACATTTACATTTATTCATTTAGCAGATGCTTACACACCAAGCGATTCATCTTAAGGAGGCAATAAGTAGTGACAGCAATACAAAGTTTCAAACATTGTCCAGAATAGTAAAAGCTAGCAGGCCCGGCGTCAAGGGGGGGCTGCGATGATCTCAAGCCAACTGGGACTCCCTCCCCGGAACATGATTTCATATTTCATTCATTAGTTCAAAAACAGTTTACAATCTACAGTCACTTTGAAAGTTACTCAATATTGTCTTTAGCTGTGCATATTTATAGGTGTCAATTTAATACATATTACATGCATCACAAACCCTACCTTCAGACATATTAATATTATTATTGAGATATTATTATGGAACTTCAGCTTATAGCAATAACAATGCTACTTCTCTCATAAAAAAAAAATGTGCTTACGCTTGCTTAAAGGGATGTTCACCCAAAAATGAAAATTGTGTCATCATTTACTCACCCTCAAGTTGTTCTAAACCTGTATGAATTTCTTTCTTCTGCTGAACACAAAGGAAGATTTCTAGAAGACTGTTTGTAACCAAGCAGATCTCGGTAGCCATTGACTACCATTTTTTTCCCCACTATGGTAGTCAATGGCTGCCGAGATCTGCTTGGTTACAAACATTCTTCCAAATATCTTCCTTTGTGTTCAGCAGAACAAAGAAATTTATACAGGTTTGGAATAACTTGAGCGTGACTAAATTACAGAATTTTCATTTTTGGGTGAACTATCCCTTTAAGCACAAGCAAGCATGACTGGTGGAAATCAATATTTTCACTTAGTCACCATGAAATCAAACTTGACGATTCTTTTTTTTCTTACTTAAATATATTGTGGTATTTATTATAAATGCCTTATCCATGCACTTTTTTTTTAATTCATGTGCCTCGTAATCTTTAAACAATATAACTTCCCCTCCCTCTTGCAGCCACATCTCTTCTCTGATGACGTGTTGTTTACTGATGCGAGGGCGAGAGAACCTGTCACTCACAAGAGATCGACCAATAGCAAACCACAACTATCTAACCAATTCCCCATTGCCAAAATCAAGTCTTGCCCTACATTTTTGTTTAAAAAGCCGTTTCACTCACATATACGTCACAATAGAGAAGAAAAGACTAACACAACTTCTGTTTCATGCCGACTTTAATAAATGCATATATTTGTTTTTCACCAAAACATTGTATATCAGCAGTAGACTTGAAAAAGATGGCATGGACTACATTTATGGTACGTTTATGGTGCTTTTAATGCTTGCCATTGAATGGGAAAGGGTGACAGGAATATTTATCAGAATTCCTCTTTTTAATTTTCCTCAAAGTAACTTTTTGGTAGGCAAGATCATAATCTTTTACATCAATTCTGTGTGAATGAAAAGATGTCAACTTTTTTACTGCCTTGTTTGTGTAAATTCAGTTATTATTTTGTCTTATTGAATTTATGTAAACATCTGTTTTGTGAAAGAACCTATTCAGTCCAATACTAAATAAAAAACAAAATGCAATATGTGTATCTAAAGCATGATTACACACTCATTTGGCCTGCCCTTTATATACTAAAGTCACATTTTGTGTTCATGTGATACACACAATTTTGGAAAAAAAGTTGTGGAATCATCTGATCAATATAATTTTAAATAATTACTATGGCCAGCTGCATAAACTGCTTAGACTAGTCTTAAAAGTTAGTAAATTGGTCATAACTAAGTCAGTTACATAAAAAAGGTAGATCGTATAATTTGAATTGGAAAAGTAAGACGGATTACCCCTTGGTTAACTGCTAGTTGGTTAAACTACTTCAGTCTTTGCCACTATGTTAAGACTGTGCTAAGTTTATGCAACTGGCCCCAGATTGATGCTTTTTTTTTTTTTTTTGCCGAGAGAGAGAGAGAGAGAGAGAGAGAGAGAGAGAGAGAGAGAGAGAGAGAGAGAGAGAGAGAGAGAGAGAGAGCGAGAGAGAGAGAGCGAGAGAGAGAGAGAGCGAGAGAGAGAGAGAGAGAGAGAGAGAGAGAGAGAGAGAGAGAGAGAGAGAGAGGAAGAGAGAGAAAGAAAGAGCGAGAGAGCGAGCGAGAGAAAGAGAATAAGACAGTTACTAGCAGGAGGTGGACAGTCAGACTGTTTTAAATAGCCCAAATTATCAGCTGTTCATATGGTGATGGCATTTGCTCAGAAAAGTATCGGTCATAAGAATTCCTACAAGGACAGGCGTGCTTTTAATAGAGCGCATGTGGCCAAGACTACACAAATAAAACACAGGACCTCCAAAGCAATCTGAAGATCACAAATAAAATTAAGAACGCTGCATAGTCAGCATTTCTATCTCATTTTAAAGGAAACCTAACGTAATCTTTTAGGTAAGAGCTTGATATTCTATGAAAACATAAGTCATTAGTCATCAAATCCACTGTAAACATCATGCCCGCAAGCGTCAGATCAACTTTCTCTATCAACATTTTCACCAAATCTTTTACATTCTCAATTCGTTCTCTGCAACAGTGCCCCTATACTCGTCTCACTTCCGCAAAATCAGATTCAATATTCTTTACCAAAAAACGCACAGGGAATTACAAAGACTGAACTTTATGCAAACCTGCAAAAATTATTTCATGAAAGTCACCATGAAATAAATGGAAACATTTTTTTTATGGAATATAATTTATTATAAATGATTTATCCGTGCACATCATTATATATAAGACTCTCTCAACCAGTTTCATGCCAACTTTAAATAATATACAACTAACACTTTATGGATTTAATCTCACATTATTTACCAATGTTTTTGGTGTTGACCTTCAAATCAGTAAATAAAACTATATAAATAACGACATGACTTTAGGTAAACAACATTTATGTTTAATTAACCTGATGCATATTCATTTCGCTCTTGGTGTGTATACACCATTTGTCTGTGATTCTTTTTCGCATTGCGTTTTTTGTGAAAGGGTTTTTTCTGTGAAAATATTTGTATTGTAATGCGTTTTACAACTCCCTGTGTATTACAGCTGCACAATTAATCAAAAAAACATGCAGAACTGAACTGAAATGACAACTTTAAGCTGGGTTCACACTGTACAATTTATAATAGTCCTTTACAATTGTTTCTTGTCTGACTATACAAACATGATCCCCGCTGTAAACCATGTCACACTGTGGGATCTCAGAAGTCAGACTGTACGACAATCTTCGTTAAAAACGGACACACGTCCGGAGTATACATCAATCCGTGACACGTTCGTGACGGTGGGGTTTAAAATGGTGGCTAGAAAACAAAAACAATCTCTAGAATTAATTCTGATCATGACTTGTTCTGCACTCCTATTGGTTTCCAATTTGATGGTTGTCGTAGGAGAAGTCACACTGCAGGACAGCGCCGACGCTGGCAGATTTTCCATCGGGGGTAAAATTTGATCGCAATGGTCATTAATCGGCTGTTGGCTGTTAGCGATCAAAGACTACAGATTTTGGCCTAGGACCAGAGGAATCTTTAAGGATTCGCTAAATTTGTCTCAAACAGCAAATCGTGGCCAAAAACGTACAGTGTGCACACAACGTTAGTTATAAAGAGAGCATACTTTGCTTGTTTCTGTATACAATCTATTCACTATTTGGATAACAGTTTTGTTTTTAATGCTTAATAAAAGGACCAGTGGCCACGTGCACACTACACGCTACACTACGCTGAGTTTCGGCAGTGGCAACCAGTGTTGTCAAAAGTACCGACTTCGGTACCAAGTCGGTACTGAAATTTTAAAAATGTGATGCTTTGAGCTCTGTTGAGCGGAATTGTAAACACCTCTGATTGGCAATTGTGCTCACATGCTCATCAAATATGTCTGTGATTGGCTACAATGATCAGCGCTTCAAAAACATGTTGTAAATATACATCAATGACGCTTTCCACCGAGTGCTTACACATATACACACGGGACCGGTCCGCCGATCGACGCCTGCTTGTGCTTTCAAACGCTCCCGCTTTCAAAACACTTTCAAACACTTCCGTGCACTGATCATTGTAGCCAATCACAGACATATCCGGTGAGCGCGTGAGCACAATGGGCAATCAGAGGTGTTTACGATTCCACTCCACAGCGCTCAAAGCGTCATATTTTTTAAAATTTCAGTACCAACTTGGTACCGAAGTCGGTACTTTTGACAACACTAGTGGCAACCATATTTAAATGTGGGAGAGAATCAAAATTGCGATGACTGACGTATAGTGATTTCAAAGCAAAGTCTTGACCCATGTGCAACAGCAATAATCTAATTAAGAATTTTGTGAAAATTACTAGCAATTTCTGAATGAAAATTTCAAACAAACGGCAAGTAAAACTGAAATAAACATGAAATTTTGAAGACTAAAATTGTATTTTCTTGTAAAACTACTTCAATAATATTGGTTTAATTTACAAATTCGAAAAAAAAAATTGTGTGTACAATATGGGAAATAATTATGATTTATGTCATAATCGTGCAGCTATACTGTATACTGCAAATTTTGGACTGTCTGGCTGTAACTGTATCACAATTAATAACAGGTAGGTATCTATCTATCTATCTATCTATCTATCTATCTATCTATCTATCTATCTATCTATCTATCTATCTATCTATCTATCTTACCAACAGACAGAGTATCTGTTAAACAATTATTAACTAAAAAAAGTGATTAATTGCAATTCTGTACACAAAATCCTTTGTAAAAAGCAATTAGCATCTAATAATTTTGTCAATTAAATATTTCATGCACAGTATCTGCTGCGCCGTTAAAAAAACAAAAAAACAAAATAAATAAATAAATAATAATAATAATAATAATAATTTAAAAGAGCAGTTTTCTATTAGTGGTCAAGTGAAACTCACTGCTCGCTTATTCCAGAGAGAAGCAGATTCCTGGGGACCTTTTGATTTTGTCAGCCTTGATGAGTGAACCCACAGCTTTTCCCACAAGCCTTTACTGGGGAGGGTTTGTCCCACAATGCTCGGCAGGGGTGCGAGGGGCCCAACAAAAGCACCATAGGCAGAACGAGCTGCAGTTAAAAGTAGAAGGGAGTCGTGAAACTCACACTTTCTTATCCCTCTTTTCAATGTCCCCCCATCTCCCAAACCCCCACCTTGGAGAAAACCTGAGCCACAGAAAAGGGGTAAAAGGAGGAAGCAAAAAGAAAGAGGCTGATTGATTGAAAGCTGTAGGTAGGAAATACTCGAATCTCATACCAAAACACTAACAAAGCCAGTTCGCCACAGGACTCAAAAACAGCTTAGCACTCCTGAAAGGTTTTCACACACACAAAAAGCAGTTTAACGTCTAGAAGCAATGATGAATCAACAATGTACAATTTACCGTAACTACAAAGGTACCCTATATGCAATCTCAAAATGGTGTCTGATGTGCTCACACAATGAAATATATATGAATCACTGCAACAAACAATAGTTATAAACCTAGAGCTACTTTTCATGAAAACGTAACCTTCTCTTGAGACACTTCAAAAAGGATAAGGTTTCACGTTAGCATGATGAAATCAGAAAAGTGACACCAAGATTACACAAAACCTTGGTGTTCATGTTCCCCATCAGCATAAAACAGTGGCTATTAAAGTGTTTATGGCCCATTCTCCAAAAAATAAATAAATAAAAAGCACTGGACGTACAGAGTTTAGTAAGGAACTCTGATGAGAAGTGTACCAGACTTTTTTCCTCAGTGGATGCATAAGAGCTCATATTTAATATTAAATACATGGACATGGAGTTTTTTTATTTTGCATACATTGTGACAAATTTTGAAATTACTGTCACTATAAGATATTAAATATTACTTTTATTAAAAATTATTAAAAAAAAATATTTTATTTTATTTTTTAATTGAATATAATATAATATATTTTAATTTAATTTAATATAATTTAATATAATATACACTTCGGGTCTGTTCCTCACAGAAATCTATTGTTTGGAATGGATTATAGTGCATGAGTTATGTTGACCTCTTTTATGATGATATTTTAGTCGTTTTAACGTTTGAACTAATCCTTTTCGGAATATGATTCTTTTTGCAGTGTAGGAGCATATATTTGAGAATAAACCTAGCTTACCATTTGTCTCAAGCTCCTGCTTTCTGTGTCTTTCTAATGTGGCAAGGCAAGAGAGATAAACTGTCCCCTGCAGACGGATAATAAGGTCTGTTCGAGTTACACTGATATTGTCAGTTCTAATTTTATGCATTAAAAAAAGTAAACTTTTCCCCCCATTTAAAAAATGTAGTTCATGAGATGAAGACTGCAGTCACATCAGTGGCCTAGAAAAATCTGTGTGCCATGTTGAGATCACAGCTGAATACTCACTTTATCTGCATAACTATTTTATAATTTCTACACCGGTATCACTGTAGCCGAAAGATTGTGTGATTCTGCATGCATGACGACATGTTGGTATAAAGGATAACTATAAAGATAACAAAGATATAGTTCTAAAAATCATTCTTTCTAAATATAAAAGAATAGCAGCGTTCACACCACAACTATAATGATAATGGCACAGAAAAATATTTTGTCATGAACAAAAACATTGACAGCCAATCAGAATCCATCCTGCTTTAAAGAGCTCGAACATTGAAAGCTGCAGACGGCAACAACTGCAGCGCATGCTTATAATAAACAAAGATATTGTCCGCTAGTGTGGACACTAATATAGTTATCTTTATAGTTATCGATCTCGGTGTGAACGGGTCTTTAGTGCTCCTAATCAATTCACTTTCAGCTTCATGCGACAAATGGAAAATAGTAAAGTGTTTCACAAGAAAATTCTATTTTCAGTCTTTCTACTTAATTTCACTACTGATTCAATGTTTCACTTGCCATTTCTTTTTCTTAGAGAAAATTGCTTCTACACCCATCTTTTTCAGTGTACACAATGTCAGTTTTTACTGACTTCCACCTGCCACACAACTACAAAAGGCCCTAGCTGGCTCAGAGATGCACATTTTAAAGCAGCAGAATGGAAGCTGTATTTGCAAAGGCTCATGGGGCCTCTGATTGATAGACCTGTCAAAGACCAATAGTCCTGTGAGTAACGCATGTGTCATTTGCTCTAGACACAAGAGCAAAGAAAATAAAGCTCTGATCATATTTGCAGAAGAACAAAAGGAGACAGGCCGTGCGTCCTTTAGACAGGACGTGCTAAAACAGAGTGCGAGTTCAAGAGAGTCCCAGAGGGACTGACTGCTATTGACTGGGCACAGCTGATGGGCCAGTGGAGTAAAGAAAAGGGGGAAGGGGTTCCCCAAGAGAGCTGAAGATCAGACAATGGTTCAAGAAACATGCATTAGGCCAGTCTCTCCAAGCAGCTGGTCTGAACCTTACGAGAAGGTTGGGATGAGGGAAAGTCATAACTAATAGCAAGACAAGCATGAGTCATGATGCATCAACCAAAGAGATTTAGAGACAAAAATAAATAGTTAAGTTAAGATTGCATGATTAATCGAAATAAAATTGAAGTGGCAATATGGATTAGTGCGATTGTCAAATCGCAAAGGCTGTGATTTAATTAAATACATATATTATCGGTCAAAAGTTTGGAATAATTACACATTTGTCAATGTTTTTGAAAGAAGTCTCTTATGCTCACCAAGGCTGTGATTATTTGATCAAAAACAAATGCAAAAAATTCAGCTTTGCATCACAGGAATAAATGATATTTTAATATAATCAAATAGAAAACAGTTATTATAAATTGTAACAATACTTCACAATATTACTGTTTTACTATATTTTGTAAAAATTTTTGCAGCCTTGGTGAGCTTAGAGAAATGAGAAGAAATATTTCTTATTTGTTTTTTAGTATTTTAATTTAGTAATAACGACACAACAACAGCCATAAAGCCATATTGATATATAAATAAAAAAAATTTGGCCAAATAAAACTACAAACAAGCACAGCAATCCTGAGGTGGTATTTTATATTACCAGTATAGAAGGGAGACAGGAATCATATGTCACCCGTGCTGGCAAAATGAGTCGCAATTAGCAAATTTTCAAAAATTAGTTGTTATTTTCAATAACATTTTGTTATTCAAAATCATTTGTTGGGATCAGACATAAAATGACTGAGCTACACCCGTTTGACAAAAAATCAAGTTCAAGTTTTCTGAAGGTTCCAAAACAAAAATCACCTAGCAACCATTCCATAAAATCCCTTGTAATAACACCAAATTTGGCACACATCAAGTCAAAACCCATATCTATAGGAAAATAATACATAATACCACAATTGTTTGATTAACATTAATGAGACAGACAGCCTATATATTAAGACCTACTGTACCGCACAGATCTTATATAATGTTACGCATCAGATGCTTTTCCCCAACAGTTAACCAAACATTCACTTAAGACATAACAGATAATGTTTGCGTGAATACTCGCCAGGACAGATATTTTGAAATACTGAAATTCTGTGTATATGTGTATTTCAGGATTGTGCGCTGTCTGAGAGGCGTCTTTGTGCGCACGCTTCGGATGTGTCAGTCAGCGCGAGTAAGATCATTTTGTTTACATCAGCATGAATTGAAAATCACATTTCATTGGTTCAGTATCATGCCATCGAGAATTCAAATATTCACAAAGTTGGAATGCTGTGCTTTAAAACGATACCTAACTTGTGCTGAGGGGAAGCGCCAGTCGTCAAGAAGCGAGCAGAGAAACACAGCATTTTTCATGGACAAAGGAGAGGTACTCGTCTCAGAAAACATACAAATAAAGATATTTTTAGATGTTTAATTGCTTGGAGCATTGGGATCGCTAGACGAGGGCTTAATGAACTCATTTTTGTGAAAACCTCAAGTTCGACCAAAATTGACATTTTTCACTTGTTTTGTCTGTAGCTCGCAATTAGCGACTCATTTTGCCAGCACGGGTCACATATATATTTTACACTGTAGTATTTCATGTTTGTACCGAAGTAACAGTCCTTTTGTACTTTTGACATCAGCTTTAGTTTTTGCAAGTTGGAGTGCTTTTTATGCTGATTTTGCTTTCCTCGTTGACTGTGTCCCATGTTCGGAGGGGACATTTAGAGATCACTCTAGACATATGGAAACAGATGGCTACTGACCTGGATATAAAAGCTGTGATGCCGGTGACAGACTACATTAATCCCCCACCTTCATTTGACTGCACACTCAGGAATACAGAAAAGGGCAGAGCTGTAAAGAGTCCCATCCACATACAAATAAGTTCTTCCTCCAGTAGGGAGCCACATTTTAAATTTTAGCAGATAAACACTATGACCCAGATTTACCATGATGTCCTGTCATCTGCAGCCTCGTGTCTGGACCCCAAGCTCATTAAAAAATGATCAGAGTACCTGCTGCATACTTAAACAGCTCCAGTGGGATGTGGAGAGGCACTTTGAAAAACGCCCAGACACCATTAGAGTACACGGCTTAAGTGAACGATTGACCTCCTGTGGGAGAATTGCACAAAACTCATTTACACACTCGCCTTCAAACAAACAAGATGAAAAAACAAACCTTATTGACCCAAGTATCCCTTTGTAAAAGAAGTACACTTTAGCATACTTTTAAGAGTACTTATTACAGATATTAAAAGTGGGGGGATCAATTTAAAACAACATCGTTGAATAGAAATGATGACCATCAACCAACAACTTATCTAAATACAAAACTCATTCTTGATAGTCACAAAAAGAATAATGCAATGATACACTGGCCAGTCATGGGACTCTGGAAGAAAGCCAAAGGCAATCCACCCATTATCACTATTGAGGGCATCTTCTTTTTATAAAGTCTTATCTTGCATGCTTGAAACTTAGTCCTATGAATGAATTCACTGTGGAGAAGCCAAAGGGTTTGTTTGATCTTAGCGCTATTCTACAAATCATGTGACTACTGACACAAGGCCCTCATCTGAACTCTATTCATTGCTTGCTGCTACTGCCTCAACATTGTTAGCTGAGTAATTTTACAAGCGGCTCACAAGGTAATAATCTAATGGGTAAACGGTCAAAAACAGATAGACTTCAAGGAATGGGCAAACTCGGTCCTGGAGGGCCACAACACACCTGAACAAGACCCTTGTGATACATTTGCCACAAAACCACCAAAAAATAACAGCAAAAATATCTAAGCTATGTGGGACACATAGGCATTCTAGGCACATGCATATGCTCACAAGTCCTGGGGGGGGGGGGGACAATTACAATTATTAATCAGTAATTAATGTGACAACTCTGTAAGACAATTACTTTATGAATTAATACATTTTAAAATATTGCCGCTGTCAGGCAGAAATTGTGTATCTCCATATTTCATCTTTTTTTCAGAAATCATTACTATTGGTCACCTTTTACATCTGTCTCCTTTTACATCTAACTCCATTGGATCATCATACTGTCTGTCAAACCTCATAACTCCACCCCACCTCAATCTTGAATGAATTGCTGCACACATTTTGGAACTTCTCTGCTTGTTTGCAATGCAAAGGTAAATAAAGAACTGGTTGTTTGAATAATTACAGCGTTTTCTTTACTCAAGAAACACTATATATATAAAAAAGCCAAATGTTTCATTTGAGTGAGTGTCTTAGTCTAGCATTTGCCATCGAGTCATAGCCAATACTGTCTTAAATAGCCAGTGCATATAGCACTTCATTTATAACATAAGATTTTGGCCAAATGACCGAAAAAATTGAGCGCCCACAGCTACACTCTAGTTGGGTTAAAACAACCCAGCGCTGGGTACGTCCCTTTTTGACCCAGTGCTGGGTTGCCAAAATAACCCAAATTGGGTTGTTTTTAACCCAGCATTTTTTAGTGTACAGCTACAATAAACTTCATAACCTGTAATGTCGTATATCCGACATTTGCTGGTCAAAAACTATGTAACTTCATTTTGAACTTGATTTTGGTAAAATGTTAATAACATAAATGACACATGCAAGTATATGATCCTATATAAAGCCACAATATCAACGTTGACAACACATTGGGATTAGGTTGGGGGGCCCAAAAATGTATTTTGCCTATGTCACAATGTGATGTAAATCTGGCCCTGATTCCAACTTTTGTCACTATAAATGTCCTTACAAGTAGAGCTGGGATTTAGCAGACTGTAGTGAACAGGTTAGTTATTTAGTTCTAGTGTGTTTAAACAAGCCAACAAAAAGATTCATAAAAAACCCCTTTAAACAGCTACTTTGCTTTACGTGTGAGCGAGGACACAAAAGACTGCATTACATATGCTCACTTGTCTCTGCTTGCTCGTGGTGTGCATGACTCTTTCTGCACCACATAAAAGGAAGCACAATCATTTTGATCAAAACAAGCAACAACAGAATCGTAGCTGTATATGAAAAACTGCACTATTACTAAATGATGAAACTGTCTTGTAAATAAAAAGCCAGTAATAGTACAAATACTGTAATGTACTTGGAGTGGAGTCTTGTGATACTTCTATAATTGTTTCAAGTACAAGAGTTTGTTGACTTACTTCATTACGTTTAGATGAGAAAATAAATACTTTACTCCGATATTCTCCAGACCCTTTTGTTACATTAGCTACAAAAAAAAGACAGCAGAAACGATTCTAGATTTGCTCAAAATTGTTCGGTCACACCAGTTTAGGTCTCAATGATTCATTTCACAATTTACAATATGTAACAACATGCAATGAATCTCCACTGGAGTCTCTAAGGAGATTCTAAGGAGAAATTGTGATTGTGTTTTATAGAAAATACATACATTTTTGGCTTAAGTATTAGGAATACTATTATGAATGTTGTGAAATGCTGATGAAATTATGTGCGATATGATTTGTTGAATTATAAAGCGAATTATAAAAATGCGGTTACGATTTAACCAAGGTGTCATGTATGAGTCAATAATTACCAGACACACTCAAGACTGCCAACAAAACATCCTCTAATATCATTAAAGCTGCAGTATGGAAGATTTGGCCCTCTAGCTGTAACAATGTTTTTTTGTTTTTTTAAATCATGCAGTTGCTCAATAATTAATTTTTGCTTTTTTAAACCAAAAATCTTCCGTACAGCAGTTTTAAATGTATCAATGTGCACCTGCAGCAATTTTTTTTTTTTTAATTAAAAAAAATTTATTAGTAAATGTTGAAATTGCCATTGACTAAGATTAATAAATGCAGTGGAAGTATTGTTCATTGTCAGTCCAAAAACATTACATTCAGTTCACAGTTAAGCTTTAAATAGAATATGTTTGCGTGAATGACTCTGTGCACCTTCTGTATACTAGTATAATTCAGCTTGTGGAAAGGCTACTTGTGATGAACTTCATGATTCATGTTGCTTCCTCTTTTACCACCTGCATTATTATGGTGCTTGTCAGTATATGCTAAGGTACAAATAGATTTTAGTAGCAGCTAGTGAGTTGATGGATTTAAATTGCATTTTTCTTGTTTGTTAATTACAGTTTCATACTGTAAAATGTACAGGTTGTTCTGTAAATATTTTTACAGAATTATTCTGACAACAGCTGCCAGGTGTACAGTGTATTTTTACAATGTATACTGTAATTATTACTAAAATAAATGAGGAAGTACTGCACAGTATTACTGATACAATATTGAAAACAATGACTGTATTCACTGTATTCAGATAAAATGTCTGGAGGATGGATTCAATAGAGCATTTAAAAACCATGGCAACTGAGCAGAAATACTAATTTTAGAGTGTTTTAGAATAATTAGAAATAAAAGTATAACCCTTTTTTGTATGTCTGACTATGTGGGAAGAGTTCAAAGAATACCACATGAAAAGAGAGGGTGGGTGGAAGTAAGGGCAGGCTGCCAATGGAAAATATCTGACCATTGACTATGAAGCCAGGCAGGCACCAAATGAGCCATTTTTTTCTACCCACTGCCACGACTGCCCAGCAACTGGACCGCGCCATGCACCTGTCTCACACACACAAAACAGAGTCTCTAGACACATATGCAATAAGGTTTGTGCATGTCAAACTACACAAAGTGGAGCATGACAAATACACACCCGCATAGATAAAAGTGTGCACACACACAGAACTAAGCCGTGGCACCTGTCAGAGCTGTAAATGAGGGCTTACGTATGAGACTGGCTGAAGGAACACTGGCACATTCACAACATTCCAGCCCAAATCCCCATGATTCACTATGAAACCTACAGGAGACAAAGTATCTCAACACTGGCCAAGCAGTAGAGACTAGGGGTGTCACAATACCTTCATTTAGTCTCACAGTAATATACCAGCTGAAGTATCATGATGCCAAGTAGTATCGTGACCATCCATATACTTTGGAAGTGCCATTCATTACACAAGATATTATTTATTAGTTAGTATTATTAGTATTATTATTACTATAGTGAATACTTTTAGCTCTGCATTAAGTGTTTCAGGTAAACCTTTTAGTCTTATTCCATTTTATTCTAAAAAAAAATTAACTAAACTGAAATATAATAAAATATATTAAATCATTGAACTGATTGAATGCTTCAAACAAACCCGACCAGTGTGTCCCATCCTGAACACAATTTGGTGTACATTTTGATTTTTGTAGTTGATGATTGGAGGACGTTTTACAAGTGAATAACTTCATGTCATGTCTTTCTACTTCAAAACGTCGCGTTTACTTCAACGTGTTACTTGCCATTTCTTTGTAATTAACAAGCAACTTCTGAGTGAAAATTGTTTCTACACCAATTTTTTTTTTCAGTGTAAGATTTACTTTCAGTGAAAAGAATTTTCACTCAGAAATTGCTGTTAAATTTCACAAATAATTACAAACAAACTGCAAGTAACACAGTGAATTAAACCTAAAATGTTGATGTAGAAAGACTGAAATAGTATTTTCTTGTAAAACATACTCAACAATAATCTTTTATTGTAAATAATCTTATTTACAACTACAAAAAAAACATTTTTAGACCTGATGCGATAAGATTCCAGCAACTTACAGCAATTTATCTGTCCACACCAGATGCAAGACAGCAATAAGACGCAATAAATTCAATCACAAATAACAGCCAATCAGAAGATTGTGTGGGCGGAGTCTCTCTGCAAGCAAACTAAATGGATAAGTACATCAAATGAATAAAAATGAAAGCATCTTGACACTTTTTGAGTGCCCATCGGTTTAGTTTTTTCGGTGTGTTTCGCACCGATGGCTCTAGTTAGACACCGGCAGGGTTTTTTGGGCCTATTCAGCATGTTTGAATCGGTGTCGGGTCATCAATGAGAGAGAGAACTCTGATTGGCTGCTCAGCTTAGCGAACGAGTCAGTGCACAAGAATAAAAGCAAAAGTGATGAAAGCAAGCAAAGTAGTCAAGACAGTACAGACAGACGGCTGTTATAATTGTACCTCATCTTACCTGAGCATTCAAATGCACGAATATGAAGAAAGTGATCAGCGTGATCGAAATGGTAAGCAAGCTTTGTTTACGGTTTGTATATCTGCAGTCCTAGTTCTCCCTTTTTGAATGACGAAAATAGACTATTGATATTGCTGATATAGACAGGTATTTACTTACACGCAGGTGCAGAACACACATGCTAGTTGACAGTTGCCTGACTCACCTTTAATCCTTTTGGTGTGTTCAAGCGTAACATTTTGGCCAAGACGCAGCCATCGAGAGGTGACAACACAGTTCTTTGATGTTGGCTTAGTGTGTCCCTGGCTTTACAGTTCACAGTTTGAATGTTATTTTCAATATCTGAGGTAATTTATCCATTATCACACTCATTATGGCTATTAAAGTCATTAACAATGATATTCAAACTCAAATTAAACCATTTTAATATTATACATATCACAATAAGTACCTGAGCTGTCAGCTGTGACTTATAAATACATAAAGCATTTTAACATCATTCCAAATACTTACTCAGTGATGGATACAATCTTTATCATGTAATACACTTGAGGTATTCATCGTAAACATCTGAGGTAATTTATTCATTGTCAATTTCATTATGGCTACTAAAGTCATTAACAATGATATACAAACTCATAGTAAACCATTTTATAATATTGTACAAATCACAATCAGTGCCTGAGCTGTCAGATTTTGCCAAAATAGAAACCCTCTCGCTCGTCAAGTATCGCACATAAACTCTGAATAATAATAATATAGTACAATGTGTAAATTTTCTTCCTTATATTTCATATGCTCTTTTTAAAACAGTTGGTCTATGTACATATTAATGAGATAAACATTTTAGCTGTTGCATCATTTTTTTTTGTAACATGTCTTCTGTTAAAGTCCCCATGATATAAAAACATTGAAGTTTTTTGGTTTTTAGTATGAACAAGTTAGCCTTACACAGCGTCAAGCAATTTGTCTGTCTACACCAGATGCGACGCGGCTACGAGATGCAACAAAATCAATCAAAAACCACAGCCAATCAGAACAGCGTGTGGGCGGGCTCTCATGGTGCACTTCAGATTCGCATTAGATTTTCTGTCCAATCAAATGCTCTCTAGATTTGAAAGAGTCCCGGCCCCTACACTATAAATACACACTTGAAGTCGCGGCTGAAATCGGTCACTTGTTCACACTTGCTTCTACATTGTGAATGGCACATAGCGCACTATATAGGGGATAGGGAACAATTCAGACAAATATGTAAATATGCTTTTCATTGGGGGGGGAATTAAGTCTGGTTTCGCGTTAATGTCACGTGAACCGCCGAAGCGCACACACAGGCTGCTCCGGTTACAGAGACACAATATCACAGAGCGGATCATTGGCGCAATTCGGCACAGACCAGAAAACGTATCAGAACCATTTGAATTATACACGGGAGGCTGTATCGGAAAGAGATATGGAGGAGATTAGGAGGAGAAACGGTTAGACAGACTCGGCATTAGAAACAGCACTGACGAGTAAAAGAGATAACACCAGTGCCATGCACCTAATTACACACTTTTCAAACTACACATCCTCAGCATGATTATGTTCACGCGGTTTTGCTTTAGTAACAGTTTCATATTTAATCTAAAAGGGGAACCTATTAGACTGTGGCTATCATAAGCTGTCAAATGTAGGGATACACAGATCTGATACTCAGTATCGGTATCGGCTCTGATACCGCCATTATTTGCCGTATCAGGTATCGGTCAGACAGGACTGATCCAAATCCGATACTGTGCGTATAACATTCTGTGTTATTGTTAAGCCCCAGTGCTCCACAAAAGGCACAACAACATTATAAAGCATAATCAACTCTTCTTCGTGCACTATATTAAGTGTTGTGAAGCCATTCCATAGTTTAATGTGAGGTACAGATGAATATTAAAGTCGTTAAATTCAAGTTCACGTAAATGCTTCCCTCCGCTGCGTCTGTCAGTCATTCTCCATTCAGCTTTCAAACTGCGTGTCAACACAATGAAACTCTCTCCAAGATGATTCAATGTTCCTGTTATTATACTTAAACTGTAGATAACACTCTATGGTTTCGCATAAAATGACTATCTTGCTGGAGTTTACTGCTGTTTCTAAATCGTGTTACTTTCTACCGGGTGTCTGTTAGATCACGACACTGGACTAGAGATTGTATTGTTCTTCACACGCACGGTAACTGAAATTTTAAACTGTTAAAAGAAAAGGCTCAATAAAATATTGCATAGATACATTACACATCGATATCGCTTCCCTTTGCGTTTTGAACTTTTCAATGCGACTCCATGTTGCTTCAAGCGCATTATCCTGCGCACAGGATGCGCATGAGCGCTTTGTGCCGCTCTGTATTGGAGCCTTTCGTATTAAAATACTTTTGCGCAATGAAAGATTATTAATAGCCTTTCTTGTTCTGCCCTATCTATAATATGTTGCTGCCTCATTAAAAAGCTGCACTATACATTTAAAATAAATGTCTTTTAATTTCTTAGTATATACAGTGGGGAGAACAAGTATTTGATACACTGCTGATTTTGCAGGTTTGCCCACTTACAAAGCATGTAGAGGTCTGTAATTTTTATCATAGGTACTCTTCAACTGTGAGTGACGGAATCTAAAACAAAAATCCAGAAAATCTCATTGTATGATTTTTAAGTAATTAATTTGCATTTTATTGCATGACATAAGTATTTGATACATCAGAAAAGCAGAACTTAATATTTGGTACAGAAACCTTTGTTTGCAATTACAGAGATCATACGTTTCCTGTAGTTCTTGACCAGGTTTGCACACACTGCAGCAGGGATTTTGGCCCACTCCTCCATACAGACCTTCTCCAGATCCTTCAGGTTTCGGGGCTGTCGCTGGGCAATACGGATTTTCAGCTCCCTCCAAAGATTTTCTATTGGGTTCAGGTCTGGAGACTGGCTAGGCCACTCCAGGACCTTGAGATGCTTCTTACGGAGCCACTCCTTAGTTGCCCTGGCTGTGTGTTTCGGGTCGTTGTCATGCTGGAAGACCCAGCCACGACCCATCTTCAAAGCTCTTACTGAGGGAAGGAGGTTGTTGGCCAAGATCTCGCGATACATGGCCCCATCCATCCTCCCCTCAATACGGTGCAGTCGTCCTGTCCCCTTTGCAGAAAAGCATCCCCAAAGAATGATGTTTCCACCTCTATGCACGTTTGGGATGGTGTTCTTGGGGTTGTACTCATCCTTCTTCTTCCTCCAAACACGGCGAGTGGAGTTTAGACCAAAAAGCTCTATTTTTGTCTCATCAGACCACATGACCTTCTCCCATTTCTCCTCTGGATCATCCAGATGGTCATTGGCAAACTTCAGACGGGCCTGGACATGCGCTGGCTTGAGCAGGGGGACCTTGCGTGCGCTGCAGGATTTTAATCCATGATGGCGTAGTGTGTTACTAATGGTTTTCTTTGAGACTGTGGTCCCAGCTCTAGGTCATTGACCAGGTCCTGCCGTGTAGTTCTGGGCTGATCCCTCACCTTCCTCATGATCATTGATGCCCCACGAGGTGAGATCTTGCATGGTGCCCCAGACCGAGGGAGATTGACCGTCATCTTGAACTTCTTCCATTTTCGAATAATTGCGCCAACAGTTGTTGCCTTCTCACCAAGCTGCTTGCCTATTGTCCTGTAGCCCATCCCAGCCTTGTGCAGGTCTACAATTTTATCCCTGATGTCCTTACACAGATCTCTGGTCTTGGCCATTGTGGAGAGGTTGGAGTCTGTTTGATTGAGTGTGTGGACAGGTGTCTTTTATACAGGTAACGAGTTCAAACAGGTGCAGTTAATACAGGTAATGAGTGGAGAACAGCAGGGCTTCTTAAAGAAAAACTAAGAGGTCTGTGAGAGCCGGAATTCTTACTAGTTGGTAGGTGATCAAATACTTATGTCATGCAATAAAATGCAAATTAATTATTTAAAAATCATACAATGTGATTTTCTGGATTGTTGTTTTAGATTCCGTCTCTCACAGTTGAAGTGTACCTATGATAAAAATTACAGACTTCTACATGCTTTGTAAGTGGGCAAACCTGCAAAATCAGCAGTGTATCAAATACTTGTTCTCCCCACTGTAGGCCCTATTTCTATAAATATATTTACATATTTTTCATGAATGTATTTTACAACAATGTGTAACATTTTACCAGATTTAGTGCTACACTTACTCACTTTTATTTGTTCCCCACTAAATGTTTTTTTTTTCCACTAAATGTTTAGATTTTATACAATTATTGTGCACTCAGTAGTATTTTTGTCATAGATTGCAATTATATATTTTTTTTAATTTGTTGTTTTTCTTTATAATGAAGTTGTCTGTATTTAGTAGATTGTGTTTAACACACAAAAGAGTGATTATCAGTTCAACACACTGAGGTATAGAAATTCTACATTGAATTTTTAAACAAAACTGCGCTGGT
Organism: Coreius guichenoti; assembly: GCA_039654105.1. Taxonomy (NCBI): domain Eukaryota; kingdom Metazoa; phylum Chordata; class Actinopteri; order Cypriniformes; family Gobionidae; genus Coreius; species Coreius guichenoti. The sequence goes on along the minus strand of CM077168.1, from coordinate 10,488,856 downwards.
ATCGGATTGGTATCGGTATCGGCCGATACTCAGAATTTTTGGTATCGGATCGGTTCTGAAAAAATGGTATCGGTGCATCCCTAGTCAAATGCGGCTTTTCCAAGCTCAACGGCTCTGGCTGAGCTGTGATATAAGCAAAACGCTATTGGCTATTTTAAAAAGTCCCGCCCTGTCTTCCTGTTTCAGTGGAAATTACATCCACATGGCTCCAGGGGGTTAATAAAGGCCTTCTGAAGCGAAGCGATGCGTTTGTGTAAGACAAATATCCATATTTAACATGTTATAAAGTAAAATATCCAAAACTTACGAAAAAAGCGCAACGTGACGCATGACGTCGGACGTAGCGCAAGCGTTTTGAACTGCGAGAGGCGTTACACTTTCTTCGTAAGTTGAACAAGAAAGGCGGTCTGGCAGACGCTAGATATTTTACTTTATAACGTGTTAAATATGGATATTTTTCTTACTCAAATGCATTGCTTCGCTTCAGAAGGCCTTTATCAAGCCCCTGGAGCTTGTGGTAATTTTCATTTTGAAGTGAACTAATCCTTTAAGAACAACGTGTGAAATTTCAAGGCCGCAGCTTAAATGGGTTCGTAGCCTGAGGTTTCATATTTCCAAATCTCATATACTGGTTGCTAAGCAACCACAGCCATAATCATCCCATAACTTAGATTATTATATTCATATGTTGACAAAGCTTTAAAAGTGGCTCACGACTTAGAAGAAGCCACACAAAAAGCATTAAGACTCTGCTTTAATATAATTTAATAAATACACTGTGCTTTAACATTTTTTCCCCCTTTTTTTGCAGTCAGTTCAGTGAAGAGACTACTGAGCAGACTGGAAATACTTCTGCAAAATAGCATAGAAAACACTGTTGCCATGGTTTTCATGGTCTTTAAGCTCTGCTACCTGAAAAGCTGAAGAGATACAGATCTGGAACAAGACTGAAAAAAAAAAGTGAAAAAAGAACTACAAATGTAAGAGTGAAGATTGTGGCTGAAGATAATTTGTATTGATGATAAGGTTGTAATCATGAATGTTTACTGTACAGTTTAGTTTGAGCACATTTTGTGTTGAAGAACAGCAAATAAAGCTAGCAGGACAATAGAACTCAACTCTACACTGAATTTGGTGTAGGATTTACTCAGAAATGGCTAATTTCACAAATAATTATAAAGAAACGCCAAATAAAAAATTGAACTAAACATGAAATTTTGAAGTAGAGAGACTGAAATAGTATTTTGTAAAACAGCATTTTGTGTTGCAGCGTCTGTGTGTTGTTTGGCAACTATTTCGCTTCTGAAGAAGCTTGGAAGAAGAAGAATATTTTTATCAATACCATTACATTCTTGTATCTGTGTGTTTATTTTATGAAACCTTGCCAGGTATGTGGAATAACCGTTTTATAAAAGTAATAAGCCCTGTGAAGCTGGGGCTTCTTGGGACTTATTGCTTCATTACATAACTAATGTGCATCCTTCAAAAGTTTGAAATAATTACGATTTTTTGTACTGTTTTTGAAAGAAGTCTCTTATGTTCACCAAGGTTGTATTTATTTATTTAATGAAAAATACAGTAAATTATGTATTATAATTACAATTTAAAATAACTAGAAGACATTTTAAAATGTAACTTATTCCTGTGATGCAAAGCTGAATATTCAGCATCATTACTCCAGTCTTCATTGTTACATGATCCTTCAGAAATCATTCTAATATGCTGATTTGCTGCTCAAGAAGCATTTCTTATTATTTTCAATGATTAAAAAAAGTTGTGCTGCTTAATATTTCTGTAGAAACCCTGATACAATACAGTTTAAAAGTGTGGGTAATTCTTTTTTTTTATGAGAAAGAAAGAAAGAAAGAAAGAAAGAAAGAAAGAGAGAAAGAAAGAAAGAAAGAAAGAAAGAAAGAAAGAAAGAAAGAAAGAAAGAAAGAAAGAGAAAGAGAGAAAGAAAGAAAGAAAGAAAGAAAGAAAGAAAGAGAAAGAGAGAAAGAAAGAAAGAAAGAAAGAGAGAAAGAAAGAAAGAAAGAAAGAAAGAAAGAAAGAAAGAAAGAAAGAGAGAAAGAAAGAAAGAAAGAAAGAAAGAAAGAAAGAAAGAAAGAGAAAGAGAGAAAGAAAGAAAGAAAGAAAGAAAGAAAGAAAGAAAGAAAGAAAGAAAGAAAGAGAGAAAGAAAGAAAGAAAGAAAGAAAGAAAGAAAGAAAGAAAGAGAAAGAGAGAAAGAAAGAAAGAAAGAAAGAAAGAAAGAAAGAGAAAGAGAGAAAGAAAGAAAGAAAGAGAGAAAGAAAGAAAGAAAGAAAGAAAGAAAGAAAGAAAGAACGAACGAACGAACGAAAGAACGAACGAACTCAAAAAGGAGGCATTAAATTGTTAAAAGTGACAGTAAAAGACATTTATAATGTTACAAAAGAATAGAGCATGAATGATATTTTTCTTCATCTGCACCATCAAATAGCCAGTGTAACAGTAACAGTCAAAGTTTTGAAGCTTTTGTTTTTTGCTCAGTGGTTGATTGACATGAGAAGTCAGTCAGTCCTTCAGTGTTATCGCATCAGAAGAGATGAGCAGTTACACCACATGTGCATGTGTTTTTGACTAGGCCTACCTCTAAATGTGGTTTGAGTAACTGGATCACAAAACATTCTGGGCCTGTATTAAGCCTTGTCCACTCATGATTGGGTGACACGAGACAAATCTTAATAACAGCTGTAAATGAGGTCATTAAAGAAAGTGGTGTTAAAAACACTTGTTGAAGATGATGTATTGATATCTGCGCTGACATTTTTTGCTTAGAAGCACTCATGCCCAGAAGTTGTGTACTTATACACACAATTCACTGCAGTTTCCAGCCGAAATGAACAATAGTGTCTGTAAAACACCAACAACTTTTATACTTTTTTTACACAAATTATGATTAAAGGTGCAGATTATTGATTAATAAATACTTATTTTGCACACAGTATCTTGCATAATACTAGGTTATGAGCGCAAAACTATTTTACCATAGTGCATGATTTGTAAAGTAATGCATTTTCTCGTTTGCATTACATATCAGCTCTATGTTTTGGCTTTTGTGACATAGTAAACTTGTGGAGCATTCGGGTACTAGTCGTGAAACACAGGTGGTCACAATAAAAGAGAAAAAAATATATAAAAGAGTTGTTTCGCTAACATTAGTTAAACCATTAGTTAACATTAACAATGAACAAGATCTGTATTCCGCATTAGATAATCTTTGTTAATGATAATTTATACATATGCCTCTCTTAACATTAATAGCTTTGATTTTTAACAATTGTTAATGCATTAGTTAACATTATCTAACAATGATCTTTACAACATTAATTGTTAATATATTAATGTACAATGTTAATTCATACATTTACATTTCTTAATATTCAAGGTATGCTACATGTTGGCATTACTTAAAAGCATTAGTTACCACAAAGTAACAATGAACAGAATTGTATTAAAGTTACGTAAAAGCAATAAAGCATTTTATTTACACATATATAATCTTAGTTTAAAACAAACCAAGATTAATAAATGCCAAAAAGCATGATCATCATTAGCTCAACGCTAACAAATGCAGCTGTTAATATTAAGAGATGTATTAGTATTCAGTATATGAAGTTAGTTAAAGGGGTCATAAATTGAGAAATCAACTTTCCCTTGAGCTTTTGATATATAAAAGGTCATGGTAAAATAAGAATATCCTGTAAGTTTCAGAGCTGAAAACTTCCTTGTTAGTCAAAGAAAAGCTTTTATTGGCAGCTGGTTCAGCAAACGCTTGATCTGGGAATGTGCCTCTCTGTGACGTCAGAGTGTGGTGAAACACCGCCTTAACCGAAGAAGACGAACGCCTGATTCTGTAGCCCCGCCCACCGATTTGTGCATGACATGTTATAGATAAATAACAGGCCTACGTGGAGCTAAACCGGATCGAACTTCCAAGCAATAAACACACTGCATAAGCTTCATTCAGATTCCAATATTATGAATGCATGGATGAACTTTATTTTGAATGAATATCCAGCTCACGTGGGTAAGACATTGCGCGTTTGTTCCTTCATTTCACCACGAATTCTTTTGTAAACAAGAGACTGGATTTGCAGACAGGATGAGATTACATGAATGAATGAAGCAATACACTTATGTGAGTAAAAAATGTTTTTTATATGTCATAGTATTGCATTGTTACAGATTTGATATCTATTGATGTTTACTTCCAAGTCTTCAATGCGGCACGCCCATAAAAACAGAGTGTTTCATGAGAGAGGCTCAAAACCAGGGTAGAAAATAGCCTATTACTTATTCATTAAGATGTTTTTGAATGTAAAAACCATGCGAACATCATAAGTTGACCTCTGACAACACTATAAAATAAAAATAAAAAAAAGCCAGTTCATGACCCCTTTAACATTAACAAGGATTAGATAATGCTGTATACAAACGCTGTTCATTGTTAATTAAATGTTAACTAATGCAGTAACTAATACAAATACAAGCTTATTTTAAAGTGTTACCAGTAATAGTACTCCCCTTTCTAACTAAACACTTAAATTGAGAATTCAAAGTTGTAAATTAAACAAAGATTATTGGAGCAAGTTTTACGAGTAGGGTTGGGTACCGTTGACATTTTAACCGGTACCTGAAACTCTGTGCTGGTACCTAACAGTACATTTTTTCGGTATTTTAGGGATGTTTACCTCAATAACTGTAAAGAAACAGTAAATCATTTATAGAAGTGTTTGACATTATGCCAAAGCTGCCTTGGTCGCTTTCTGCCTTTGTCTGTGATGTTTGTATACTGTAATATTTACCAGTAAATAGTAGGCTACTAGCTACTTAATTGAATTCATAAAAACAATCATTTTAATTGTTTAATTTTTTTTAAATTTCATTTCTATGAAAAGATTTCCCACAAATTCTGTGTTGTGTATTTTCTGGAAATCAAATGAAGACATAAACATTAATTTAATTTAATTTATCTTTTTTTAATTTAATTAAACTTTTTAGTCAAACAAAGTGCTGCACAACTGAGCTTTATACTGTTAAAATTAAAACATGGAAGAAAAATTGTGATTTATTACTTAAAGTTTTGATAATTATTATTACATTAGTGTTAGTATTATTATTACATTGAGACGTATCTAAATTCTACTGTACAACAGTAATATATTTGTCAAGTTAAACCGAACTTTTATTTTGACGGGTTGCCGTGACGACCTTTGACCTTTCTGTGTGTTTTTACGATAGTTTTTCTCAAATAAAAAGGTGAAAAGTTCATGATGTGACTCTCAGAGCGGCTCTGGAGATGACGTTCATGCATTCATGTCCTCGTATGAGACGGCAGAGATGGAAACACGCGACTGTCACGAGCGATTCAGAGTGTGTGAGGTAAATTAAACCGTGCGTCTGCGCCATTTATTCGCATAGAGACACACGGGACATGCAGGATTCATATTTAAATAGTCTATATGCGGTTTAATATTCACAGACACTAGTCTATATCACCAGATGCGTTCTCAGGTACTGAAATTTGGCACCGATTGATTTAATGTGAATCGGTACTCGGTAGTACCGACATTATTCGGTCAGTACCCTTAAAACTACAGAGTTTGGTACCCAACCCTATTTACAAGAAAATACTATTTCAGTCTTTCTGCTGCAAAATTTCACATTTAATTCAGTGTTACATGCAGTTTCTTCGTAATTATTTGTGAAATTCACTAGCAATTTCTGAGTGAAAAATTGTTTCCAAGTAAATCCTACACTGAAAAAATCTGGTGTATAATTTTATAATTTAATTCAATTAATTAAAAAAAAAAAAAAGGGCACGTGAAATTTTGAAAGACTAAAAGAGTGTTTTCTTGTAAAACGTACTTGACATTTAATAATCTTGTTTTATTTACAACTTTGAAAAAAAAATATTTTTACAGTGTAGACCTTTTTTTTTTAGTGCAGGTACACCACTTTTTTCTAAGTTTGACAACCCTTTTCCAACTGTCTCCTCATTGATTGGGAGAAAAAAACAAACAGGGACACTACAGAGTCTCAAAAGCTATTGTTTGCATACATCCTATACTGCTAGGGAGAGAGGCTGGCTTGTTTGGACATTTTGTCCCGACACTAAAGGACCACTTAAGTTCTCTGACTTCATTAGTGAGTGGAGCTTTTAACTTGCATACTGCTACTTAAAGCCTTGTGTTGTAGGACTATTACTATTAGAAACCCATATTGTCTCTTTAACAGAGCCTGTTGCTGAGGCCTCTTGGATGGTTTAGAGTATGCAGACATAGTGGTGTGAATGCATTTCTGTGTGAGTGTGTGTGTGTTGGGGGTTGGACAAGGGGTTTCAAAAAAGAGGGACCACTGAACGTGACATGGATGAGTGAAAGATTTCTAGGCCAAGGACACAGAAAGCCTTTGACAGAGAGAAAGAAAGACAGAGACAGCCTGGGAAAAAGAGTAGTGAGAGTTCATTAGACACAATGCACCCAGTAAATAAAATTACTTACTGCTTCATTCTATAGCTGTTCTAAATTCAGAATGCTTTCTTTAATCACGAGGAATGCCAGCTATTGTGAACACACTAATGAATACAACAGATACCGATAAAAAGGGTAATTTGCCATTACAGACACTAAACACCTTCTCAATGCACACACTAATGTTGCATTCTCTTAAATTAAACAGCAACCTTCATTTTTTTCTTGAACATATACACATACACACATACATATATATACACACATACATATATATACACACATACATATATATACACACATACATATATATATACACACATACATATATATATACACACATACATATATATACACACATACATATATATACACACATACATATATATACACACATACATATATACACACATACATATATACACACATACATATATACACACATACATATATACACACATACATATATACACACATACATATATACACACATACATATATACACACATACATATATACACACATACATATATACACACATACATATATACACACATACATATACATATATATATATATATATATATATATATACACACATACACACACATATATATACATACATATACATATACATATACACTCACCTAAAGGATTATTAGGAACACCTGTTCAATTTCTCATTAATGCAATTATCTAATCAACCAATCACATGGCAGTTGCTTCAATGCATTTAGGGGTGTGGTCCTGGTCAAGACAATCTCCTGAACTCCAAACTGAATGTCAGAATGGGAAAGAAAGGTGATTTAAGCAATTTTGAGCGTGGCATGGTTGTTGGTGCCAGACGGGCCGGTCTAAATATTTCACAATCTGCTCAGTTACTGGGATTTTCACGCACAACCATTTCTAGAGTTTACAAAGAATGGTGTGAAAAGGGAAAAACATCCAGTATGCGGCAGTCCTGTGGGCGAAAATGCCTTGTTGATGCTAGAGGTCAGAGGAGAATGGGCCGACTGATTCAAGCTGATAGAAGAGCAACTTTGACTGAAATAACCACTCGTTACAACCGAGGTATGCAGCAAAGCATTTGTGAAGCCACAACACGCACAACCTTGAGGCGGATGGGCTACAACAGCAGAAGACCCCACCGGGTACCACTCATCTCCACTACAAATAGGAAAAAGAGGCTATAATTTGCACGAGCTCGCCAAAATTGGACAGTTGAAGACTGGAAAAATGTTGCCTGGTCTGATGAGTCTCAATTTCTGTTGAGACATTCAGATGGTAGAGTCAGAATTTGGCGTAAACAGAATGAGAACATGGATCCATCATGCCTTGTTACCACTGTGCAGGCTGGTGGTGGTGGTGTAATGGTGTGGGGGATGTTTTCTTGGCACACTTTAGGCCCCTTAGTGCCAATTGGGCATCGTTTAAATGCCACGGCCTACCTGAGCATTGTTTCTGACCATGTCCATCCCTTTATGACCACCATGTACCCATCCTCTGATGGCTACTTCCAGCAGGATAATGCACCATGTCACAAAGCTCGAATCATTTCAAATTGGTTTCTTGAACATGACAATGAGTTCACTGTACTAAAATGGCCCCCACAGTCACCAGATCTCAACCCAATAGAGCATCTTTGGGATGTGGTGGAACGGGAGCTTCGTGCCCTGGATGTGCATCCCACAAATCTCCATCAACTGCAAGATGCTATCCTATCAATATGGGCCAACATTTCTAAAGAATGCTTTCAGCACCTTGTTGAATCAATGCCACGTAGAATTAAGGCAGTTCTGAAGGCGAAAGGGGGTCAAACACAGTATTAGTATGGTGTTCCTAATAATCCTTTAGGTGAGTATATATATATATATATATATATATATATATATATATATATATATATATATATATATATATATATATATATATATATATATATATATATGTGTGTGTGTGTGTGTGTGTGTGTGTGTGTGTGTGTGTGTGTGTGTATATATATAAATAAATAAATAAATAAATAAATAAATAAATCACTAAATCTCAACTAATTAAGACTTATTGATTCAATCATATTGAATCAATCATATTGAATATGATTGATTCAGCAAATGTGTTTTCATCTCACATTTGCTTTTGTTAACACTATCGGTTAGGTTAGTGTACGTTACTTTCAAACGCAATAGAGCATTAATCTTTTAGCGTCACTCGCGAGACATTTCATTTCCAAACTGCCACAATACATACAACAACCAACATAATAAAACCTTCCTTGCTTCACGTTCATCTATTTTGGATAAAACTGAATGCCCTTTTAGCATCACTCACTGACTGGACATTTCAAAACACAAAAGCAAACGTAATATTTTGCAGAAATGGCACGACAGGCACGTTTTCCAATGAGCCTTGGTTGAGTAAAATAATGAATTACCACAGTTAAATGTGGTGGTGTGCAGATTGAAAATCCTAGTAAATGCCATCATGTACTGCACAAAATAAAATAATGTCATTCACAGGGTGAAAATATCAGCACAACAACAACAACTTTCTGAGACAGTGGCAGAGAGCAGAAGTAAGCGGGCCAGAAACCTTTTTACCCAAATTATCCCACATTTAGAGGTGGCTCAAAGAACATTAAATTCAACCAGCTAAAATCAACCAATAAGTTAAAACTGGGTTTTCTTTAAATAGCCTTCTAAACGTTTGGTCTATCTGTCAATGTGCCAGTACCGAACTAAAGCCGGGTGCACACTGCACGATTTATAATAGCCCTTTACAATTGTTGCTTGTCAGACTGTACAAACATGATCCCTGCTGTAAACCATGTCACACTGTAAGATCTCAGTTGTCATTAATGTCAGACTGTACGACAGTCAAGAAACATTTAAAAACGGATGCACGCAAGAAAACTCGTCCGGAGTTTTAAATCAGTTAATGACACGTTCGTTGAGAATGAGCTGCATTAAACGCAGGATTGAAATGGTGGCTACAAAGAAATCTCTAACGTTAATTTTGGTCATGGCTTGTCTTGAAAAACGAAGACATTTTGACGGTCGCTGTAGAAGTCACACTGCAGGACTGTGAGTCAAATCTTCTGACAAAGCCAGAATTTCGTAGGAGGTAAAATTTGATCGCACTGGTCATTAATCGACTGTCAGTGAACATGTCAAACTAACGATCAAAGACTTCAGATTTTAGCCTAGGATCAGAAGAATCTTTTAGGATTTGCTAAATTTGTCTCAGACGGCCAAAATCGTACAGTGTGCACCCAGCTTAAGTTGTCTTTCATGACTTAAGCCCAAAGTATACTTTGTTTTTTACGCGTGTGCTAGCGTATAGTCGAACGCATAGCCTTTCAAAGTATACTCCATTTGACAGCGTGCGCAGACGGTCGATATGTGCTCTTTGACCAGTGTCTGCGCTATTTTTCTCCAGAAGTTATGAACGATAAAAATGTCTTTGTACTCTTTGAAACTAAAGTTGCAGCTCTCTCATAACAACCTCACACAAGTGCTTGTCAATGTGGGCATCTGTTGTTGTTGCAGTACTTGTCCTCTGTATTTTATTGTTGTTCCATCTTTTTAATTTTGTTTTCTACTGTGAAACAACAGTCCAGGCCAGTGTTGCCACCTTGTGAAAACTGATTAGTGCAAAACAAATTTAATGTGCATGTGCGACCTGTGCATACAAAGTTTTGTTACAAAAAACAGGCAGCACGTACAATTCTGTACAGACGAAATTTGCACCATGCACACTGTATGCGAACCCTGGCATACGCATAAAAACAAAGTATACTTTGGTCTTTATTGCGCTCGTATGGTCAAATACACACCAAATTTTGTCAAAATGCCTGTCTTGGTGAGTATTCATGTAAATCACAGTTGGTTAAGTCTTAAGTGAAAGTAAACAGTTGAGGAAAAAAAAATGGGATCCAATATATGGTGTCATGTTAATCAAGACAAAGAGAAAAATCACTCACTGTAATTTACTTCATAACTTTCGTAGCTTTAATAAGGATCAATTTATATTTAATTCATGCAGTGAATGTTTTATTTTTTTACATTTGATTTTTACAATTTCTGTAGTATTCCTACTTAAAAGCTTTTGTTGGATATTTAACAAAGATAAAATTAACAAAGATAAAATAAAAATAACTATACTGTGATGATACTGTTATTGTAAAAATAAAATGACTCGCATGTGAAATAAGATTCACATAATCGCCCACCCCTAGGCACAGAATTTTTTCCCATTATTTACATGGATTCTCCAAATAAAACAGAAAAATGGACTGTAACTGTTAATTACTGCATTAACTATCAAACATGTACTAAAATGTAGACACCATGTTCATTAACAAAAGCTCATTTTCCAAAATGCCTTTTTAAATTTTAAAATACCTCAAAAGCCCATATTCTAAAATGCCTCAAGCTTTTTACACATTTAAAACACATTTTTCTTAGTCTTCAGGTTTCTATATAGAACTCTAGGGTTCTTGACTCAATTTTAAAGAATCCTTTATGCCAAAATGGCTCTATATAAGGAAAAATGCCTTAAATGATTGCATAATACTTTCATGTTTAATGGGTTATTTCAATTTTGCCTAGTGTTAAAGTAAGTTTACATGCTGTTTAATTCATAACATTTCATGTAAATTAAAATAATTAACAAAATGAATTAATTAAAACTAAATCCATAAAATAATCCTATCATGGGAACCCCAAAAAGGTTCTATATATGAAGCGCCTGACAGAACTCCTTAAGGTTCAATATAAGACCTTTTCTTTTAAAAATGTATAGTGTACGAACTTGTAACACAATTACTCATTCAGACCCATATATAATAATAATTACACAATTTTATGCATTAGTCAACAACAAATAATTCAAGAGTCACTAAGAACTCACAGCATTTTGTTTAAATGTTAACTCTTCTCCAAATAAGATAAAGAAAAACAAAAATGTCCTTATCACAATAGGTGTAAACGTTTCCAACTCACCTATAATGAGATGTTGCTGAAGTCTTTGATATCTGACTGATTATTAGCAGAGGTCGATAGAGATTAGGCTCAACACACAACCTAGGCTCAACCTAAAAGCCTATTGGTCGCTTTCCTTTTCTTAATTTTTTTTTTTTTTTACACTTTAAAAATTAATTTGACATTCATATTTATTGAAATATTAATATTTGAAATATTGATTGATTTATTCAAAATATCAAAAATCAATTTATCCTACATAATGAAATTGCCATGCATTTTTTTTTTAAAAATGGCCAAGTTTTCAAGGAGAAGAATTAATTTACTGATTTATTATAAATATTCAAAATCTTTTCATCGCTTTACTGAAAATGCTTCAACTTGGGCTGTTTCTGACGGCAGGACTCCTAAGGCAATTAGGAGCGTATATACGCATCTTAAGAGTAGTTGAATAGGATCATGACATTAGAGCTAATGCCCAGGGGGGTTGTGAGAAACTTAAGACATTGCCACACATTTTCACACACTTTATAAAAAGCCCATACAGGACATTGATAGACCTATATGGTTGCCAGTGACTATAAACGCAACAAACATTAAGGAAGCGTCAGCTTAAGAATACACCAAACAGAATCAACCTGTTATGAGGTTTCCACATCTCAGAACAACTAGACCCATGGATGATACAGATTTTATAGTTCATCTTTAACATTACTGACAAAATTGTAAAACCAATACCATACAGCAACAAGTTTAAAGGTCATGCAGAATGTGTATGTTGGTTCATATGTTTAACTTGGCTGGTTTGTACAATGGCACATTATAACTTCATATTTGTTTCCTGACGGGTTAGAAATTAGTCTATTTCAATAGACAACTCAATTTCAGTAGTATGTCTGAGTGGTCAATTCTTCTGCAATGTTTTGCAAAGAAAGAAAAACCTAGAGTGAATAAACAAATTATGTCCATGTGACTAACCCTAACAAAATTGTAGATGAAGTGTCCTACCAAACCTATACATGACCCTGGACCACAAAACCAGTCAGAAGTCGCACGGGTATATTTGTGGCAATAGCCAACAATAAACTGTATGGGTCAAAATGATCGATTTTTCTTTTATGGCAAAAATCATTAGGATATTAAGTAAAGATCATGTTCCATGAAGATATTTTGTAAATTCCCTACCGTAAATATATCAAAAATGTATTATTATTAGCAATATGCATTGCTAAGGACTTCATTTGGACAACTTTAAAGGCGATTTTCTCAATATTTAGATTTTTTTGCACCCTCAGATTCCAAGATTTTCAAATAGTTGTATCTCGGACAAATATTGTCCTATCCTAACATCAACCATACATCAATGGAAAGCTTATTGATTCAGCTGTCAAATGATGTATAAATCTCAATTTCAAAAAATTGACCCTTATGACTGGTTTTGTGGTCCAGGGTTTTGTTCACTTAAAAAAAGAAAGTTCAGTTGTGCCAACAAGCAAAACATGATCTACATCTTGAATAGTGCGTGAACCTCAAAGCAGTTTCATTTGTCTGCATGCGTAGTTAAAATTTTAGTTTAAACAGTTTGTGTCATGAGAGATAAAGTTTATTCTTTAGATAATATTGAACAAGACATCAAGCTAGCGAAACATTACATTTAAACATGAAAGATTTTCAGAATAATGTGAATATAACAACATATGTATATGACAAGGCATGGCACAGATACATATAATTACACGTAGTGTTATGTAAGAGGTGAAATTGTTTGGAAAGCATACAATGAATAATGAAACTCACAGAGATACATTTACGCACACTTTTTTGCAATCGCTCCAAGGGTCTTGTGTTTCCTGATATACAAGGGAAGACATCTAGTTGACATTTACAGGCCTATCGATGCATTTTCACTGACGCAACCCTGTGTAATTTATCTGTGTAATTCTGCGTCCTTGTATTTCTTTATTAAGGCCGAACCTGCGCTTTGAAGTCGCTACATTCCTGCCCGCGTGCAGCGGCTGTTCCAACATGTTGCAAATACAGTGCGAGCGGCGATGTTGACTTACAACGAAGTGGTGATTATGTATTTTATAAAAGACACATGGTATTCAAAAGATAGACTACTTCACATGTTATATTGTAGAAACGTCCACGTTTACGTAAACGAAAGGCATCAAGTTCGTTTCAGCATAATTTCTCTGCACGGTAAATTAAATTCTATTTATACAGGCTACATCAACAACTACATAGTAGCTAGTAATAGTTTCATATCGTGGCAAATTGACCATCGTGAGGTGATTTTCTGCTTTAACGCGGTCTGAGTCTATCACGACTCTGTTTTGTTATGTTTGTGTAAATGTCTGAATAACTCTTTGAAAATCACTCGGTTTAATTCTGTTCGCTCAGACTGTTTTCTAGGCTATTTTCACACACTGGCGACTGTATTTACAAGTAACGACGTGTTTACTTCTCAAAGCAAGGGCAAAGAACTCCAAAACACTTACCCTCGGCGAGAAGCATGAAAGTTAAAAGACTGCCACAAAGCACCGCAGTGAGCCTCATCGTGAAGAATCCTCTCTCGGTCGTGCTGTGTTTTCGCAAATGTTTCTTTCAAGTATCAGCACCCTTCAGATAAACTGAATTAGATAAATAACTCTTTAAAAACCATTGTTTAAGGCGTCTGTGATCCCGTTCGCTCACGGGTTAAGTTAAACTACAGACAAATCGGGACGCCACAACTCCACCAAGAACCTTGAAATGTTGTTCCACAGTCAGTCGCTGCTGCTTCTGCTGGAATGATCAAAAGGTGCATTGGATTGTACCATGTGTGTTTCAGGGGTAGTTCCAATTTCAGCGCGCGGTATCTAGAGGGAAACGGAGGGCACAAATCACAAATCACCGTTCCCTAGTAAGAAACTTTTCCACCTTCGCACTCGAGGTTTCGACCGCTCTGTAAGTCCAATGAAAACAACTCCTCTGTGACATTGCTCGTTGCTCGTAACTCGCCACAGAAACTTTGAAGTTCTTTGAACCCTTTTCAAACGGTGGACTGTGCAGCGGCCCTTCTACAAAGTGAGGCAATCCAAGTCAAATAAGGAGACGTCAATAGGCCAGTTGGCGGTATTTGGACAGTGACGCCTATATATTACAGTTATAAAGCACGTTTTATCTGCCCAGAATATTTACTGAATGCTTTACAACCACTAGTTCTGTCACAAAAAAGAATACCAAATTATTCCAATAATGCTATATATTCACGTCAATATATGTGGTTGCTCTGAATAGACCTAGTTCTAATATTCATATTTATTATTAAAATGTTCAGATAGGCTGTCTCATACATATTTTTATTTCTAAATCATTGTTTTGTATTGCTATTTTTTGCATTGATATGATCTTGACCAAAAATGAATGCACCTCTTGATGAAAGTAAATGCCGTGATTTTATTTCCATCAAGAGGTGCATCCATTTTTGGTTCAGATCTTGTACTGACAATGCAAGAGTCCAGCACTCTGTCAAGTCTCCTCCAGCACATCCCAAAGACGTTCAATGAATTTAAGGTCTGGACTCAGAGGTGCCAGTTCATGTGTGAAAATGATCCTTCATGCTCCCTCCCAACCATTCTTTCACAGTCTGAGCCTGATGAATCTTGACATTGTCATCCTGGAATATGGCCATGATGTGTCTTCCTACATGGTTGTTTAAGAAATGAAAAGCTACAAACTCCATCAATTAGGGTTGGAAGAACTGTTGCCAAACATATAGAAACATAAAAATCACTGCAATAATGATCCTTTCATTGACTCTTAAGCATTTGCCAATTTAAATCCAAACTGCAACTTTTTTTTTGGCTGGGCAGTGTACTATGAACATAAAGTTAAAGTTTCTTTTAAACTGCCTCCTTATCTTTATTAGTTACCTGTAACATTACATAACTCATTAATTAACATATTGTTAAGGTCAATATAGATTAAAAACCTTAATACATTATCCTATTCATTTCCTGAATCCTCAGCTTCCGGGGCTGTCCCCACCAATTTCAAAATCAAACCTACGCCCCTGTATCAATAAATAGATACCTGGGTGTGCTTTTGGCAGCCAGTAAGAAGGAAATGGGTTGAATATGTATCAGAAAGAAGGCTTGATTTTGCTGCTACATGTAAATAGAAAGAGATTATTATATATAGATGTAGGTATGTTTGCACATATGTGCATGTGTGTATATATATATATATATATATGTATGTGTGTGTGTGTGAGAGAGTAGGTTTAATATCTACATGCATATAGATGTATGTTTATTTTCAAAATACTGACTAAAGTCGTTTGAGTTTATTCTGGATGGAATTTAATTAGGCCACATGTTTCTACCTTTATTTTATTTTATTACAATTTACATTTAAAGCACATTTAAAAAAAAACAAAAAAACAACTAAAACAACTGGACAAGAAAACTTGAGGTCAAAACACAACTTTTATCAACTGCTGGTCTTTGTGAGAACTGTAACAATGCAACCTTCAAGGTTGTATGAAGCACATGGTGTGTGTGGTAACAAACAATGAATATTTCATAACATCAATAGCATATTTTTGTCCTGTGTTTATGCAAAAAATGTCTCTTCCTTTCATGTCAACCCCATCCAGAAGAGGATCTCTCAGAACTCTCATTACAAACTAAATAGAAATTCCGATGGCCATATTGTCTGGAAATGGTTTCTACAAATTTGGCTGCTAAATCATGACTTTTTATCTTCAATTGCAAATAATATATCATGGTATCAACTCTAATCAATAAACTGTGTAGCGAGAGTCTACATCATGCACTTACTTTTTTTTTTTTTTTTTTTTTTTACAATTTCCCCCCTCTCCCTGCAGTTATCTTTTCACTTTACTTTTGGGTGATATGTTATCACACAACCAGTACCACCAGCAGTACTAGCATCTGCTGTTTACTGTAGTTAAGCCTGTTTCACCGTGTTATTTAAGTAGTTGTCCCCTTTGAATTTACGCAGACTTAGGTTTGGTTCGCTAGTGCACACACAAGCATAACATTCACACCAGTGTTATTTTAGTTGTATTATTATTTTAGTTTTCGTTAGTTTTAGTTTTTATTAGGGCCCGAGCACCGATGGTGTGAGGACCCTATTGGAATTGCTCAGCCTATTATTATTCTTCTCCCAAATGAATCGCATTTTTGATGGCCTAAACATGCTCGAAAACTCATGAAACTTTGCACAAGTGTCAAAAGTGGTAAAAATTTACGTCTGATATGGGTTTCAGAATTAGGCATGGCAAAATGGCTCGATAGCGCCACCTACAACATTTCAACGAAGTGCCCCTCCCGCTACGTTTCACGTACAGGTGTGAAATTCAGGAGACACATGTAAAAGCCCAATACTACAAAAAAGTCTCCTGGTATGAAATCTGAAAACCAACAGGAAGTGAGATATTTAGAATTTTCTTTGCAAAATTGTTCCAAATTTTGCCATTTCCAGACGTTGTACTTCAACGAACTCCTCCTAGAGATTTAATCAGATCAACATCATATTTGAACAGTCTAATCTAAAGGCCTTTGCGACGTTAAATTGGGAAGATCTTGAGTTTTCCCTGAAGGACGTGTCCGTGGCGGCCTCACAAAGTTCGATGTTTCGCCATAAAACAGGAAGTTGTTGTAACTCGGTCATACAATTTCCGATCTGCCCCAAACTTCACATGTATTATTAGAGTCCTGGCCCGAAGACATCTACACGCCAATATTCAGTTACAGTCATAGCGCCACCTACTGGCAACAGGAAATGGCATGTTTTACACTGTGATTAAATCCTCATAGTGATTTAACCAGATCAACATCATATTTGGTCAGTCTAATCTTAAGGCCTTGGTGATGTTAAATTGTTAAGATTTTGAGTTTTCACTGAAGGGCGTGTCCGTGGCGGCCTGACAAAATCTGATGTTTCGCCATGACACAGGAAGCTGTCGCAAGTCAGGCATACAGTGTCCGATCTGCCCCAAACTTCACATGTTTGATAAGAGTCCTGGCCTGAACACATCTACATGCCAATATTAGTTAGTCATAGCGCCACCTGCTGGCAACAGGAAATGGCATGCTTTACACTGTAATTCCCTTCCAGAAACACATTTAAATATGCCATCAAGTCCCAAACATGCTAGAAACACATTAAATCAAGCAAAACTTGGCTAAGTGCTAATGTATACGATTTACGCCACAAAACAGGAAGTTGTTGTAACTCAGGCATACAGTGTCCGATCTGCCCCAAACTTCACGCGTTTGATAATAGTCCAGGCCTGAAGACGTCTACATGCCAATATTCGGTTATAGTCAAGGCGCCACCTGCTGGCAGCAGGAAGTGTGGCACATTGAAGTGACTTTGCCATATTTCTCCTATATTTACCCACTTAAATGCATGTCGCCCACTATTCGCTGTTTTCCTGAGGCCACCGGGTGGCGGTGCTCCCGGGTGCGAGGGCCCTTTCATCGCTGCTTGCAGCTTTAATTTTCAGTTTATAATTTTAGTGCTCCAGCTTAAACTTATTTCAGTTTAATGCCAAGGCAACATTTCAAACTTTTGTGTAAATTAAGTTTTTCAACTAATATTTACATTTTATTTTATTTCTGCTTTATATCAGTTAACAGGCAAACCGAGCTTTAATGTGAACACCCACAAAATATGGCTCTGATTGTGTTGAGCAAAAGGTTTCTCATTTTTAAAAGGTTAACAGGCAATGTTTCTTTACTGACTTTATTTCTGGACTGATGTTAATCAAAAGTTTTGCTGTGAGAAAATTGAACACAGTCTGTCGTGTGATGTCTGCAAGTCTTTTTGAAGGAATTGCATATTCAGAAGCCATCTGTTTTATCAAGGACACGCCACTACTTTGCAAAGACTTGAATAACATTCACAGGATGAATATTGAACACTGCTGCAACACCATCTGTTCCTCTGTGGAGGTGTGTTGACACTCAATGTTTAAAATAGTTTTGGTAGCACTTTATTTTACAGTCCGGTTCTGTATATACTTACTATAATAACTAGGTATTAACCTGAACCTAACCCTGAACCCAACCTTAGTTCATATTAAGTCCAAGTAGTTACATTATATTACTCACTACTTTTATTTTTTGGTTGAACTTTAAATACTGTAAAATAAAGTGAACCTTAATTCTTATAACACTTAATATCTTTACTAAATGAATTTGACTGGATAAAAAAAAAAATCAAGGCCATCCATGCAGGGTGTTTCCCTGCAGAGACACTGATGGATGAAAATGGATGAATTGAATAGATGTATTTACTGCAGTAAATTAACAACAAATGTTATTGAATATTGAAAGTGTAAAAAGTAAAATTAAAATATTTAACAACTAAAAGTAGCTAAAAAGCCAGCAGCTATCACCCTGTAGCTCAAGACTGGTTGCCCACTGAAGCTAAGCGGGGTTGAGCCTGGTCAATATACCCGGATGGGAGACCACCTGGTAAAACTATAGGTTGCTGCTGGAACAACTGTTAGTGAGGTCAGCAGGGGGTGCTCACCCTGTGGTCTGTGTGGGTCCTAACGCCCCAGTATAGTGATGGGGACACTATACTGTCAAAAAAAAGAAAACTGTCCTTCAGATGAGACATTAAACCAAGGTCCTGACTCTCTGTGATCATTAAAAATCCCAGGATGTTCTTCGAAAGTGCTGGTAGGAGTGTAACCCCGGCATCCTGGCCAAATTTGCCCATTGGCCTCTGTGCATCATCATGGCATCCTAATCATCCCCATATATACTGATTCGTTCTGGTGCAATATGGCTGCCATCACATCATCCAGTTGGATGCTGCACATTGGTAGTGGTTGAGGAGATTCCCCCCTTCCATATGTAAAGCGTTTTGAGTACAGAGAAAAGCGCTATATAAATGTAACAAACTCTATAGGAGAAACTGATAGTTGAAGAAACTGATTTAAAGTTGACTGCTTTCTCATTGTAATCACACTACAGAAGAGCGGTAGAAATCACCTGAATGACAAAAGCAAAGTGTCTTGAAACACACAAAAAAACTTTTATTGTTTTTTTGAGACAACATATACGCATGTGTCTCATATTATGGAAAACAATGATGTTTACTACCATTCAAAAGTTTGGGGTTAGTAAGATTTTTAATGTTTTTAAGGTTCTCCAGTTCACCAAGGCTGCATTTATTTGATCAAAAATACAGTAAAACTGTAATATTGTGAAATATTATTACAATTTAATATAATTTTTGTCTATTAGGATATATTTTAAAATGTAATTTATTCATTACTCCAGTCTTCAGTGTCAAATGATCCTTCAGAAATGATTTACTGCTGATTTACTGCTCAAGAAACATTTATTATTATTATCAATGTTAAAAAAAAAGTTGTGCTGCTTAATATTTTTGTGGAAACTGAGATACATGTTTTCAGGTTCTTTGATAAATAGAAAGTTCAAAAGAACAGCTGACACTTTTGATCAATTTAATTCATCCTTGCTGCATAAAAGTCTCAATTTCTTTCAAAAAACATTTGAATGGTAGTGTACATGTATACAAATGCATGGTTTCATGGAAAAGGTTTTTTTACTTCTAAGATAAACAGACAGTAAGAACACACAAGGGCATGTTTACGTTATTTATGGTTTGAATCCCATCCGGGACATGACAGCATTCTCTACATAAAACTTCAAAAAGTAAAAAATAAATAAATAAATAAATAATGTTCAAAAGCAGTCGGCAAAAAAGAAGACATGACATGCATAAAACAGAGAGTTCAAAACCATCGGGGGAGAAGACAGTCCATATCTAGACTAAAGCAAGCATGTTTATTTTTTTCTCATACCCATTTGAAGTCAAATCTATGAATATACAGACCCAACTAATAAGTTTCTGAACATGCTCAGTTTGATCACTGATGATGCACATGAATAATCTGTGTTTTGGTCAAAGCATGGGGATTTAAATATTTGTTATTCAGAATTAACAGATGTTTTAGCACCATGTAGTGTTTTCGATAAGATTTTGTAATTAGAGTGATTTGTGTTTCTCTTCGGTTAAGTTTATTCCAATTTTAATGCACATACACAACTTGTTTTGGAGTAAAGAAATAACCTTTTTAGTTTGTTCAACAAGCTGATACCCAAGTTAGATAAGATAGACATAAAAATGTACAAATAGACATTAAAAAGTGAGTTACTTTTCCTGATCTATTATTTATTTTATCCATTTGTTAACCAGAAGTTAGGTTAGCCCAATACCTGCCGTCAAATGCATTTCAAGAAATGTACACTAGTATATTTAGATATACAGTAAGCTACTATAGCTCTCTTTATACACTCTGTATATTACTGTGAATTATTATTTAAATAAGTTGTGCTCCATCATTATTGTACTCCTGCACACCTGACAATGGAAAGCAGGAGAACGACATACAACCTGCTCCAAACAGGAAGTATAACAAACAAGTGTTGTGAAACAAACTGAGGCTTTGGATTAATATTTAGGCGAGAGTTCCCTCTGGTGGGCTGGAGAGGGAGCTGCATGCCACATAATCTCAGGTCACAAAATCTCCTTGAACTGGATTGATTTGTTTTAGGATTATAAAGGGACCAACATACCTGGGACTTAGGCCACTTAAGCCCTGATTGACAGCCATATTATTTACGCTGGATGATAACTGGGCTCCCCATACCAGTGGTGGCTGGTATCCTATTATACAATGGAAGGGTCTCAGTGGAACTCATAGATCTATTCCACATCCACGCTTACCTCTTCTCTTAATTTTCTTCATCTGAACACCATACCTGAGCAATATCTGCATTATTTGTATTCAAAACCACTGACCCCATCCGTGGTCCTGATTATACAATCTAAGGTTCAGTTTTCATATGTTGAGAACCATGCTCAGAATGTAATAGAATTTTGATAATTATTGAATTATTGAATTATTCAATACAATTAAGTGCACTTCTTTTTCATGATGGTAAGTTTAAGGACATTTAGCAACATACACCAATATTGCTATAGTTCATAAATCATACTATACTGCAGACCCTATAAGTCCCTTGACTGCAGATTTGTGGAAGAGCCTTATCAGCATCTAAAAACACATATGCCACAATAGTAGCATTTAAGGTTTTGTAATAGGTCAATATTACAAACCAATTTAATTCATACTAATACTACAGTTTACAAACCCGGTTTAGATATTTACAATCTTATTTAAAATAAGTGTAAAAAGTGATTTAGTTGTGTTAGTAGTGTGTTGAAACTCATGGCTGACCAATCAGAGCACATTGTGCTTTTCGGAAGGAGGGGTTCATAGAGACAGGAACTATACAGAGCGTTACTGACAGACTGGGAAGAGAGGTGCTGCAATGTAAAATATGTGAAAATTTTGTTTTTTGAACATTAAAGCATGAAAACCTATTCTAGTTGACCAAAAAAAAAATCAAAGCATAATAGGTCCCCTTTAACAATTACACATCTCGACATTTACAAGAATTTACAAACAGCTAACTATTTGTGATGGTTGTTTGTTAACATAGTGTCTGTCACTAACCTGATAACTGTAACTGGAAACTACATGTAGTCATTGTGAATTCAAGCATGAATTATTGATCAGAGGGACAGTTGCAGTAGTAACCATCCTTTTTTCCCCACTGTTAGACAGTGAACATGTCTAAGAAGGTCAAGGTAAGGAAATGGTCTCTGTTTCATTTGTAATGGCCATATATTAATATTTTTATGCACTTAGTGTTGGGGTGAGAAAGGGAGAAACCGAGTGTGTGCATATGTTTGTGTGCATCTAAGTAACCTTATACATTTCTTTGTCTTAAGAGTACAGCATTAGTCTTCTTCTAATAAGGCTTTCTTTCATGTCATAGACAGCATACATGAAATAATGAATGATTATAAAATAATGTTGCTGTAATGTCTAGACTGTATCAGCTTGTAGGCTCTGTAAAGTGTAACTGTATTAGCTGAATAACAATCTGAATAGTTTTAATTTTGATTAAATTGCAAAACTAATTGAGAGTCCAACTCAAACAAAACTCAAACTCAGATCAAAGGTAACATTATCCCCCTTTCAAAAAGGTGCACCGCCGCACCTTAACAAAAAAAAAGGAGGGCAGGAGGGGGCTTAGGGGGAGGATGTGGAGCTGGCAGAGGAGTCAAGGGGGGAGCCAGGGAGTGAGCCCAAACCATGCTACCAGGAAGGTGGAACCAGGGAGTCGACTGACAGAGGCAGAGCCAGTGGAGCTGAAGAGACTGGGCAACACCGAAGGACCTGGAGGCCAAGGCAGAGCCATGGTGACGAGCGGCCGAAATGGAGCCAGGGTGCCGGAGGACTGAGGCGGAGCTGGTGCGACTGAGGACTGAGGCAGAGCCAGAGGGAAGGAGGAGCCCAACGGAGCTGAAGGGATGGAGGGACGAGGCACAGCCAGAGGCCCGGAAGTCCGTGGTGTAGACAACTGACCAAGGTGGAGCCGGAGGGACTAGGGAGCCCCGTGGAGCTGTAAGGACGATGGTCGCAGGTGGAGCAGAGGGGGCGATGAACCAGGATGAAGCCGACTGGTCAACGGGCTGGCTGGCGAACTGGAAGTCCAAGGCAGATTCGAGCTGCTAGGAGAAGCCAACGAAGGAGGAGCTGAAGGGCTGATGGGAGCCAGCGGAGATAGGCCTGAAGAACTGGGTAGCATAGGCAGAGGGTTACGGGACAGCCTCCTTGGCCATGACAGAAATGTAACATTAAAACATGAAAAAACAGGCTTGAAGCTTGACGGAACCAGCGGAGCGGGAAAGACTTCAGACGGAACGGAAACATTTAAATAGCAGGATGGAAACGGCAAGAAAGGAGGATGCTCCAGGGCAGAAACAACGAGGTGAACTGGCTCAATGTCACTCAAGTTAATCAGCCACTCCAGTCAGTCCAATTCCACCAAAATTCACAGATGGTGTAGGGGAATCCACATTGGAAAAGTACCAAGTCCAAATACTCCTTGAATATCCCTTGAGGGCCATCTCCTGCCTGGAAAAACATGCAGAGGATGGCGTCATCGTAATGGATGAGATGGTGCAGATCTAAAAACCTATGTGTGTGTACCTGAGGGAAAGATCTGTTGACTGTTTCCAGCGACATGACAATGTCCTGATTGTACAACATGAGGCTTTAGGCTATTTATTAACATGATATTAGGCTATTTATGAACAACAGCAGAACTGTTATTTTTATTATATTATTTTTTTAATGTTATTGTAGTACATTATGATAAATACTATGCTTGTTACATTTACATGCAACATTTCATTCATAAATAAATTATAAATGTTAGCTAGATTATGTTCATTACCTGTCTGGCAATGCATGTTTATGCTGACATAATTGAATAATGGTTTGTATTTTTTTTTAAAAACATCTATCACGTGTCATTATGTGTAGTGAGTTGGCTCACGTGATTTATGTTTCACATTAATTTGTTCACATAAAACAAATTATGTTTCGAACATATTGAGCATCAATGCTCCCTGTTTTTTCACAGTGCATTGTGGAACTTTTTAGTGAGCGAACGCTTCAGTGCACTGACTACCTGATCAGTGCCCAGACTATGAACTAGGGAGCTGATTGAGACACACCCATTAACTAACACAGGAAACTGAACAGGAAATCCAACTCAAACAAAACTCAGATCAGACTTAACACTTATAATTTTAGTAGGATTTTTACATCAAAAACTGATAACAGTGATTAGAAATAATTGTCCATTTCCTTTCATTTAGGCCCTCTGATTTGTTTGCAAATGAAATTATGCATTTGGAACAGTTTTGAAAACTCTGGATGATTATGATGATAACCAGAGCCATAGAAAAACAGAGTTGCGACACGCTTTGATCTCGCCGCCACGTGGTCACATGGTTCATAGAGCTCTCAATAGTTCCAAACAACTCCGCGTGTCAATCTGTTTGAATCTTAATGTTAAACTGGGCATACACTGTGCGATTTTCGTCCGATTTCGAGCCGAATTCTGACTCGTGCGACTCTTTTTTGGGTCGGTCGATTTTCAGCTTTGTCGTGCGTCGTTTGTCGCTAGGTGTTCGTGCAGTGTACAGGGGGAAACGAGAGGCGACAAACCTCTCCCGATCGGCAATCGGATGGTCGGATGAATTTCTGGCATGTCAGAAATTCTGGTCGCCCCTCGTGAGGGTATCGCACAGCTGAAGCAGAGCTACGAACTGATTGCCCTATTGCAGAAGTTGAACCATTTCATCTTTAAGGGAGATCTTTAAGTTCTGTAGGCATCTATCAAATAGCAGAAATTTAGCAAATTGTTGCATGCCTCCAGTTCGTGTTGTAAAATGCATAATCCAAGTCTTCCAAACCACCGTGTAGCCTATCCAGTGCCTCTTTTTATTAATTCAGCTACTTGATCAGTGTTCTGACATATATCGGCGCAACCTGGCACGGCATATTTCACACGCGCTCGACGATCAGACGGTACAGTGTGAGCACATAAACCGTGAGCTTTGGCTTTACATCGTATGCGATCTACTCGTACAGTGTAAGGTAACCTTGCTGAAATCGCACAGGGTATGCCCGACTTTAGGGAGTGGAAATGGCTAATGAGCCAACAAGTGTTCCTCATTCGCCATCTACTGGTTTTAGTGGTCATTTCTTTTATAATTTTAATGTTGTTAACGTCCTAATGTTATTTTATGATACTCACATAAGCATACACAACAGGTGAATATAAATGAGTGATGCTAGCATAAACAGAATTTAACCCAAAAAAGAAGTTTTAAATAGTGTTTAAAAAAACAGGTGCAACCCTTTATATCCAGGCGCTAGATACGTTATTCCTTGAATGGGCTACTTCATAGAAACTCATTCGACAGAAAGATCCCAGAGAGACTAAAAACTGTTAAAATATGACAGATAGCATCTGGATATAGTAGCTGTTGCAGTGCTGTTCACATTATCTAACTGCAGTTAGAGTCTAACGATCTATTATATAACCATAAACATTAACTATAACGCGCTCCATAAAATACCACTTCTATCAAGATTCCTGAGAGGTCAACTAATGCAATAAAATCTCAAAATATGTAATTTCATATTTTCAGAAATTTGCCAGCGTGAGAGTGCTTGAGATACACTGAAATGAATAGGGTTCAATGCTGGAACTATTGGTTGTTTGGAACTATTGTTCGCTCCATGACACACTTTACTTCTGCATTCCTCAGTTCCTATGGAAGTCTATGGGAGTGTCGAAACTGTTTTTCAATGGCTCTGATGATAACCATTACAAAACAAGTATCGTTCATTTAAAGGTGTCCTATAATTCCCCTTTTTACAAGATGTAAAATAAGTCTCTGATGTCCCCCAGCGTGTGTATGTGAAGTTTTAGCTCAAAATACCCCACAGATAATTTTTTATAGCATGTTAAAATGGAAACTTTTTGAGGGTGAGCAAAAACGTGCGTTTTGTGCATGTCCCTTTAAATGCAAATTGACTGCTGCTCCCTCCTTTCAAGAAGAGGGCGGAGCTTCAAGAGCATGCAGACACACTGAAAATGTCAGAAACTGTTCAGCCTTTTATGTTCAAACCGGAGTCGGACAATGATGGAGACACACTAAGAAGTGACAACATGTAGAATGCAACAGGACGTTTCTGAATGGTTAGTTGATGAATTTATGTAGCTGATGTGGAGTTAACTATGTTCAAGTCATCGATTAGCATGTTCTGTCATGATAATCTATAAATAGCTCGTGTGGGAACTGTTGTAAAATGCCTACAGAGCCAGAGAATATATGCTGCTGCATGAGGATAGAACAGGTATAGTTTAGTTTAATTACAGTTATAACTTATGTAGTAATCTTGCTTTTATGACATGCTTATGCATTTGTGTTACATGCTGTATTGCAATAAATGTGAAAAGACGGATACGACAGCTTGAGCAGACTCCCAAATGTGCTCTACTACAACAACTCTTCCTCTTCTCTAAAGCTGCCCAACATGGGCAGGGTAAATTTTAGGGTTAGTGATGCCACTAACCCCGGAAGGAAGCTCATTGTAGTCCCTACCAGCTATTTGTTGTAGTGATTTCTGTAAAAGAAAATATCTCCCTTTGCTTTAAACCTGGAGGTCTACCTTCCTGCAAAGTTCAGCTCCAACCATGGATCAAACACAACTGAACCAGCTAATGAAGATCTTCAGGAGTACTTGATAATCACAAACAGGTGTGTTGGATTCTGAACTCTGCAGGTAGGTAGATCTCCAGGAACAGGACTGGGTACCCCTGCTTTAAGTCAATGTACTACTCGTATACTTGTAAGTGTACTATTTCAATACTTCTTGGGACTAAATTGGTCCAATTTTGGTTTATAAAAGTATATTATTTAACTTTGTTAAAATATATAATATAAATATATAATAATATGCCAAATTTGCCCATTGGCCTCTGTCCATCATCATGGCATCCTAATCATCCCCATATATACTGATTGGCTTCATCATTCTGTCTCCTCTCCACCAATAAGCTGGTGTGTGGTGGGCGTTCTGGTGCAATATGGCTGCCATCACATCATCCAGTTGGATGCTGCACATTGGTGGTGGTTGAGGAGATTCCCCCCTTCCAAATGTAAAGCACTTTGAGTACCCAGAAAAGCATTAAACATAGACATAATTACATTAAACATGAAATTTTGAAGTAGAAAGACTGAAATAGTATTTTCTTACTCCAAATAATCTGATTAATTTACAACTTAATTTTGTTTTTGTTTTTTCAGTGTACTTGGAAAATACACTTGATGACTTAAAATAAATTTGAAGAATACTTTTTTGTAAGGAATGCCCTGCCTTGACCTCACGTTTGCACTCAGGCCATGTACAGTACAAAGTTACTAAATTAAGTTCAAAATTACACTTTAATTTAAACACATTCATAAAAATATAGATTTTTTTTTTTTTATTGGCATTGATGGTTCCATGAAGAACCTTTAACATCAGTGGAATCTTTCCATTCCAAAAAAAGGTTCTTTATATTATTAAAATATTCTTTACACTAAGGGAAAGACATTTTCTTTAAAGAACTGTTGAGTGAAAGGCTCTGTGGGAAATTCAGAATGGATCTTCTATGGCATCACTGTGGGAAATTTTTTTGTAGCATCAGGATGGTACTAAACTAAATATGATCTATTGTCTATTATTATTTATCAACTATATCTTTCTATGTATTTATCTCTCTATCTAGAGAGCTGTCTTAAAAATAAGTCTTATTTGGCGAGAGAAATAAGCTATTTTCACCTTTTGTGAAAAAAATTTCACAAAACCACTTTTGAGGGCAATTTTTAGGGGGAGGAGTTTGGCAATGCTAGGGAAAGGACAGCAAGATGACAAACATGCTGCGATTCTCACTTGATTTTCTTTCACTTCTGTCTAATTTTGTATTCAAAACAACATATGTATTCAGAAAAGGGCTGAATAGGGCTGGATTCAGAATACGTAATGCATTACTTGTATTCAGATACATCCCAAATCTGTATTAATGAATTATATGTCTGTCACTTTAATGTTAATTTAGTTTGCATTAAATAATTTTTTACTAATCTTTGGTACGTGTGTGACTGCACATGTGGTTATGTGCATGTCTGAGAGAGCATGGGTTGTTTGTGGGATGGACTGTCACGGTGGGGTTTATTTCTTAGCGTGGGAAAGAGAGAGAATTCTGGGTTTAGCAGAGCAACTTGACGTGCTTTTGGGAGGAGAGAGAATGTAGACTAACGGACCATTCATTTTACAAGCACATATTTGAGCCCCTTCAAACTCAGCCCACAAGAGCGAGAGGAAACCGCTCTTTCCCCTCTCCCCCCTTCTCTTACTAGGACTGTTTGTAGAGCAACTGGGTGGAGTAGTGCTCTCTGACACACACATATAACACACACACACAGACAGATGTTCATAGACATGTACCATTCAACCAGCGAGGAGTCTGATTTGGTGAGTCCCAAATATCAGTTTTTAAGCTGCTTTCACACTAGTTTTTGTCATTCTTTGTGATGTTCAACTTCCATTTTCTTCTCTTTTAAACAATGCACGGCTCCTTTCTGGAATTTTCTTGACTAGGATTTTGTGGGTGGGAATAACACATTTCCTGAAAGTTTCCTGAAGACTTTTTTCCACAGCCTTGCATTGATGTGTGAATGTGTTAGAGACTGTAAAGGTGCCATTACAAGCCTGTGATTGTACTAACTGCGTATGCGATGGGTTTCAACATCAAGTATGGAATAAATAGAGCTTTCTTAGGCCATTGTATATAGACATACTGAACTTTAGGTTTCTAAAGAACTGTCTGCAACTGCTTGGCATGATAAAACTCAAGGAATAATAACTAGAAAATCCTCTGTAATGTCTGGATCACTTTTTTTGTACTTTCTTTAAGGCTAGTTTATAACATTCATGCGCGTTTCCTATTAGGTTCAGCATAGTCTATATACATATACAGTATTATAGCAAGTTTACAATCAATAAGATCTTTGAAAATAAAACAAGAATAGTAAATAGATTTTTTTTATTTTTGATTAACAATACTTTAAGGAAAAGGTGTGGAAAAGCTATGTGGAAAATACCATTTAATGCAGTTAATGGGTGCTCCATCTATCATTTAAAATTTGTGCATTTGTAGCATGTGTTTTTGTAGATGGATAGATATTTTTAGCTAGTCATCTCGAGGACAAATATCTCTACACAACAAATGAAACAGCTTAATATTTAAAGTGTGAGAAAAAGGAAAGATAAGTGAGAAAGAGAGAAACACAAATAGCTTACACTGTAACCTTCAAACTGTTATAAATGCAAGCAAATCACTAGATGTAAGATTACATAGTGACATTATCCAAGTGTGTGTGTGTAAATCTTTGGAAATAGTCGATATGTGCAATTATCCACATTGATGTGTGGTGTTCTAATTTAAAATGACAGTGGAACATGGTCGAATACATCCGAGTGAATTTGTGTGTGTGTTTTACGCTCTCTATGACCTCTCAGAAAAAAGTGAGCACAGCTGAGACTAAGTGATTGTGTGTGTGTGTGTGTGTGTGTGTGAGAGAGAGAGAGAGAGAGAGAGAGAGAGAGAGAGAGAGAGAGAGAGAGAGAGAGAGAGAGAGAGAGAGAGAGAGAGAGAGAGAGAGAGAGAGAGAGAGAGAGAGAGAGAGAGAGAGAGAGAATTAAAAGGGATAAAATAGGCTCATTGGAAAATCGTACCTCTACCTGGATTTCTGCCAAACTGCAAAAACGTACATACAAGTCACTACAGTTTCCAGCTGAAATGAACCCTATTGGCAGTAAAAAGACAATTTTTATTCCTTTTCACGCAAATTATGATTACAAGGGCAGATAATTGATAAATGAAAAAAAAATTTCACGCATTTCCTGCAATGTTATGACCTCAGAATACTTACCATATGCATGATTTGTAAACTAATACATTTTGATGGTTGCATCAAATAATCAACTCAGCTTTCCTGACATAGTAAACTTGCTCGGTAGCTCACCTGGTACAGCATTGCGGTTGCTTTGCGGAGCACTTAGGTACGAGTCCCATGAAGAATGACCCGATACTCCACAAAAGAACTCAAAGACTTGTGGAAACAAAGGCATAGTTGCTTCAGCAAATGTTTGCTTTTGATAACACTATTGGTTAGTTTGGTGTAGGCTGTAGGGTTTAGTGTAGGTGGTAGGCTACGTTACTTTCAAACAGTAGACCGTAAAAAAATGGACGACACGTCTTCACTACCTTCCACTGAAGAAAAGTGAAGCCGCCAACGACCGAATATGGCACTGACATCTTGCGCAGATTTGGGATGGAGTCTGCGCAGTAGTGACCTCGGGACCGGAGTCTGCGCAGTAGAGAGCAGGAAGCAGAGCCGCGATATCAAAAGCCCGCCCACACTCTCGCAGATGCAGAACAACTCATTATGTTGGTGTGATATCCTCCCGAAAAAAGTCTGTTAATGCCTCAGTGACAACTTCACTTAGAGAAGCCGTCAATCTCAGCTGTCAATCATGACGTCACTCCCCCCCCCCCTCCCTGTTTTTATAGCATCAAATAACTAACTAAAACCAAACTTATTTAAAAAACGAACACTTGAAATAAAATCATCGTGATAAAAATTGCCTAAAATGATAGAAGCCATCTTTGGGAAAAAATGATTTGAAGTGTAATTTGATTGTTTAGTTTGTCTCGCGTCCATTAGAAAACATGGAGGTAATGAGCTATACATGAGGGTTATGAGCTATACTGGGACCAACCACCTGGGGGCGATCGAGACGCTTTGGCTTCAGTTTTCAACACGAGTGCGGCACGCTTGTTTCAAACACAGACATACACGGTAGAGCATTAACCTTAGCGCCACTCGCTGGACATCTCCGTTATGAACTTTCACAATACGTACAACAATTGACTTAAATCATTGATGCTGTAGCGAAGGGCTACCTGAAGATGTTAGGGCTAGTTTAGATCGCAGTAAACCAGGTACAGTCAGCGAGTCCTGTCTCAATCAGAGTGGGTTTGGTTCGTAAGGTGACTGGGTGCTCATCAGCTGGCATATACTTGGATGGTATGGTTGTGGTTAAGGATGTGTGTGTGGTTTCTTTTTATAGGACACACACAAACACAAGATACATCCAATCTGAGGCTGACAATGGCTTTGATGTACGTGTTCAGCGCTTGTGAATGCTGCAAACCCGATTCTGCAGAAGCCGATGCAATCTGTCGTTTGCGCCATGCTGAATGAACAGTGTCCAGCCGTGCGCGCACTACGTACTTTCATAATAAGAGTCCCAGCTATGGTTAGCGTGATATTGCTCTGACATTCTCTCACTCAAGTGGCCTTTTCCACAGCCGCCCCCAAATTGCATGCAATTTGCTCATGTAAAAGACTCACTTCTCAATCTGGAGACGCCGGAGGTTCTTTCTCATCCTCCTCAGGATCTGGGATGACTGGAAGAGTAATAAGCCGGGCAACTGGCCGGGTATAGACCCTGTCATTGACCTGTATGTCTACGGATCGCACATGACCATCGGCACTCGGATGCGCTTTAACCACTCTGCCAGCTGGCCAGAGTGCCCTGGGAAACTGTAGCTCCATCAGCAGGACTACAGAACCTACTGTCAGATCGTCTGGGGCACTCTATTACCTCCTCTCTGGTGAGTTTCTGGATAGCGGGACACTTATTTAGGAAGTGCTCTGTGCACTCGCAATATGGGAAGTAGGGATTGGCTTTACCCTTCCATCTCACCGCAGATGCGCTCTGACCCTCTTGTCTGGTTGCTTGGTTCGACGTATAGCTCTCTGATCCGTGTAGCACTGCTGGCTTGTTGCGTCGCTTCTCGGCTCGGTAGCCTGACAGTCCTTGGGGGCAGATGTCTGAAGGGTTGTCATAGCCTTGGCACCATGACTCGTACGAAGCCATTCTGCCAGGTCAAGCAGTGTATGAATGTGCCCGGGACGATGGAACATTTGACGCCGGAAGTTTGCTCTCATCTCTACTGGAAGCTTGGTGAGGAGTCGGGCCACATGTGAGCCACATCTCAGCTCCACTTCTCCATCTGGGCCTAGTGTCTGTAGCATGCCAACAAGGGACTGCACATGCAAGGAGAACCTCTCAAAAGCAGCTACATCTCCTCTCCTCACCTCAGGTGAATCTATAACTGCAGCGATCCTCTGCAAGGCTACATGGTGCGGCTGTCCGAAACTTCTCGGTCAAGGCTGCCATGGTGTCTGTGTATAGCCTGGGCGAGTTGATTAAAGGAGTCGGCGATGAGACAAGCATCTTCAAGCTTCACATGGTCCACAAGTAACTGATACTTGAAAAGCTCCGTAGCGTCAGCGGGTAGCAGGTTTGCTAGAGCTAATTTCAGCCGAGAGAACTCCATCGGGTCTTTATGAACGAAGAGAGGAATTTTCGGCACTGGGCCCCTGTACTCTCCTCCTCCCTGAGTCGCCAATGCTGGCGAGAACTGTCTTCTTCGAGCAGGGGGTAGTTGGCTCATATCAGGCCTGGTTAGGTACTGAGTTGAGGATCCCGCATCCGTGTGATACCTACTGAGCTGCGGACGTGAGATGGGCGAGTAGGGTTCTGTCCTCGGGGTGTGGGACCGGACATCATACTGTTCAGGACCTCGTCTAGGCTGAGGTGGATTCAACCTACGAGGAGTAGAATGTGGACAAGTGTGCGGTGTGATGTTGGACGTTACACTGTCCCTCATGAGCTGTAGCTCGCTCATCATTCGGTCTATGACGATGACAACTCGTTCCTCCTCGGCAACTGCAGACATTGGAGGGTAGTCAGACGAAGGCCATGGTGGAAGGCCATGGTGGAGGGGGCAGTCCCTCGTCATACTCCCTTCCAAGGAGCGTTCCAAGGACTGATCCTGCTGCACTGTTCTTTACACTCTAGCTGAGGCCGTTAACTCACACGATTCCCTTCTAGGGTCACGAGATGAGGCGAAACTGTACTGCATGCTCTCTCTGTGTTGCCTGCTCGGCTCTGTTCCCTCCTCAGTGTAGGGTATAGGGGTATGTGGCCAGCCTAGGCTTGTGTTGTTAAAGCTCTCCTCAGAGCTTGGGGAATAATCGTCCTGTGCTTTGTACGGCCTACTCCACTACACATGACGCTGTGAGATCCACTCTTCCCCTCTAGGCGTGTGTGGTGCCGGGCTGGCACGTGACTGGCCACGTATCTTCGGTCGCACTGCACTGACCTCATAATCCTTCAAATAGGATGGCTGTCTTATCTGCCATTTGGGCCGAGTGGGTGGGGCCCACGATGCTTCATCACTCTGTTGCATGCTCCCAGCACAGCTGCGATCCGGCTCGAAGGACCACAAAATGTAGCGAAGGGCTACCTGAAGATGTTAGGGCTAGTTTAGATCGCAGTGAACCAGGTGTGTCGGTCAGAACACCACAGAGTGAAGGGTCAATTTAACTGGTTTATTATCACTGGTATGCAGATATCAACATCAGAGTGTGGAGTCAGCTTTTACATGAACATTAACAAGTAGCATTAAGTAACAGGACTGCAGTGGACTGTGGAGGGCTTAGGTGTTAGTCAATAAGGATTCCTTTGCAGCGTTCAGAGGGAATGGATCTCTGTAGCTTAGTTTGAGCCTGGGGATAATTGCAGAGAATCATGCGATGGTTGATACAATGTGTAAGCAGGTTAAGCACATTTAGCTGAGAAACCTGAGGTACAGTCAGCGAGTCCTGTCTCAATCAGAGTGGGTTTGGTTCGTAAGGGGTTTGTAATGTAGAATTTGAACTCAAGAGACGATTCAGTCGAGTAGTTTAAATTTTAAGGAGACATTTCTTTCATATGGAAGGCATTTTCTGCCAATTTTAAGTAAATCAATTAAATGATAAAAATGAAAACTAAAACCAGATTAACCAGATTAATTTCATTATAGAAAACTGTATGTAAAATATGTGACAATTGAAAATTAAATTATTTAATATTCATTATCACAATGACAATGCATCATTCCTGTCAAATTGAAAAATAAAATGCAATTGGTGATTTGCCATTTCATTTTCACTACAATCTCGAGGCAAGACTGCCGATATTAAAATGAAAAGGCAAACGTGAAAAAGAAACTGCAAATACAGTTTTTACAAAGCTTTTTATTAATGCTCACGCAATAGTGACACAATTCAAATTAAAATGTAAAGTTATAGTTTTCATTTTATTTCCTTTTATTTCACAGTTTTCTTTTTCATTTTCAGTCAACTATGCAAATTCTATGTTAATGAGTGGGTGGAGGTTATTCAAGTAACGGAGAGTGTCTGAGGGTAATGAGTGAGTGCGGAGAGTGTAGTGCTTACAAGTGATTGAAACTATAATGTCGTGATCATATTGTATTCGAGACGAGTCACGTCTACAGCTACTGCTATGCTGTTAATATGAATCAAATGACAAAAACATAAAATCCCTCACTGCTCTTGACTGAATTGACTTTAGTAGCTTTAATAAGAATACATTTCTTACTTGAATGCTGCTGTTAAATGCTCTGGCGAGGAGATAAACATGGCGGACTGTGTACAGCTCACTCAGGGGCGGGGTCTATGCTAATAGTCCATCAGCAGCGGTGGGCAGGGCCTGTACAGTGTGTGGATTAAAAAAAGAGGAGTGGGTGGATTTTTACCATTATATATATTTATACCATTTAACTGTATTTCAAAGCGATATAGAAGAGATTATGATGAGAAACGGTTAAAGATTAGGAGAAAAGCAAGATGTGATATAAACTAAACGCTATTGGCTGTTTTAAAAAGGGGGAGGAGCTGTTCGATACGTCCCACTTCTCTCTTTTAGGGGAAATTACGTCAACACATTGAATAATGCTGCGCGTTTAAAGGCACTTCAGTGGGTCTTTAAGTCTGTGCTCTAAAGCATTCGACAGTTTAAGTTGAAATTAAATTAAATTTTCAGGTCTATGCTCAAAAAGTGAATTAATAGATTATAGCTACTGCATAAATATAGTTTAGTACCATAAAATCCCCTAAAAAAATACAAAATATTAAATAAAGAACATTATCGAAGACGTGAAGACCACCAGAGGGTTAAGTAGGCTACACTTAGGTGGCCCTTTATTTCATTGACATTGACAACAAGTGCACATTCAATACAATTAAGCACACTTCTTTTTTCACAAGGGCACATGCAAATTTTGCAGACACAGCACACATGCTCCCGCACACACACACACACACAAACAAGTAAACGTGCAGCGCGTTTAATCACAGAAGACGACACACAGATGGAGAGACTCTGAAGACCAGCGCAGAGGCAGAGAGTGAGGAGGATGGGGAGGGTGGGAGATGAGAAAAGAGGGCTGAGTGGAGGCAAAACAGAGGACGTATCAGAGACACAGGAAGACTAGAGCTGACAGAAAACTGGGTGCCTGATGTTTAACTGAGGAATATGCAGAAGGCGGGAAGGACAACGTGTGAAAGAAGAACTGGCAGTTAGAGGTGCAAATCACTACAGCAAACGTGCTTGCATCTTTAGCGTCGGAGCGCTGGGCTCTGGGGAGCGGGGAAGGGCTCTTCATAGAGGAGCATGACAGCCTGGCTCGGTGGTGTTGCTGCAGCGGGATGGACCGAGTCTCATTCATTCTAGGAGGAAATACATAGGCCGTTGCAGCTCTCACCATCCACTATGCGCAGGGATCGAGAGCAAGCACATGGAATTGCGTGCCATCGTCAACAACACAGCAGAACTCTTCGTTCCCACAGCGACAGCACATCTAGCGTTGATAACATTAGCCCGGGCAACAGCCGAGATATTAGGTAGCATCTGACTTTATGTGGGTTAAATTGTAGTTTTAGTCAAAGCTACAGGAAAGAAAACAGTTTAGCTGAACAATTGCAGTAGTGCATTTGTTGAGGTCCTTCATGCATTTTATCAAACAAGGACCTTCTGCTCTGATATAGATTTAGTTTTTTCTTTTAACTTAATGATAATTTC
Source organism: Coreius guichenoti (assembly GCA_039654105.1). Lineage (NCBI taxonomy): Eukaryota > Metazoa > Chordata > Actinopteri > Cypriniformes > Gobionidae > Coreius > Coreius guichenoti. The sequence goes on along the minus strand of CM077168.1, from coordinate 10,452,844 downwards.
ATTTTTGACTGTACCAGCTCTCAGGTTTAAGTATAATGTTTGCGTATAATTTGGTAGATGATGGGCGGTGTATAGTTGTTGTTAGAGTTTATTGAAGTTTGTGGTTGGTATGGTGAGGAGAGCAAATGCTCTAACTGGATTGGCTGATGAAGGCCTCCTGGATACGACTGCTGAAACGAGCAACAGGAAACCGAGTCAAGAACAACATTGGCGTAAGAAGCTATAAATCTTAATCTACTCTATTTGTGTGTTTGAGTGAGTTGTGCGTTTGAGAATTGACAGCGAAAGGATATGCTAGTATGATATATTGAGTATCTTGTGATTTATTCTCTGTATGTTCTTGAATGATAACACCCACATTTCACTTCTGACCTTGCTTGACATTAGGTGACCGTGATTCATGTTAACAGTGCCTATTCAGTGTGAAGGTTTAATCTCTAAACATTTCCTTGAATCTCTCTCTATAGCCTAGTGCACAAAAGGGGGTAGAAATATTACAGAGATGCACACATTTTAATGTATTTGTTATTTTTACTACCCTTTTGAAAAAGTGTGCTTAATTGTATTGATTTGTGCATATGTAGTCTTGAACTGTACTGTAATATAATATTATTTATATAAAAGGCAATTTAAGTGTACTTAGAGTACACTTTAATTACTGTTTCTTAAGTACACTTTTAAAAAAATTGTAATGTCAAATTAACCCCCAGTTTAAAAGACGCTTTAATATATTATGCATTTTATTAGACGTGAGCAACTGTTTGGATACATTCATCGACAGAAAACGAATCATTGCTATATAGCTCAACACGGTTAGTCTTATTGTTTGAAGCTCTTGTTTTCTTGATTTAGGGTTAGGGTTAGGGTTAGTTCTCTTATTAGCATTCGCTCCCCCAGCCTCATTCAGCTCCCATGGCTCTCTGCCTGTGTCTTTAAGTTCATCTAACTGCATTTCAAATATATTTTAACTATAATACATTTTAATTTGATTGCATTTAACATTCTGTGATGTGTCTGAAAGCATTCAGTTCGCAATTAAAAACTTCTTTTAAAGGAGTTCCATAATAAGTAGGGTACAAATGGGCTAAAGATATCATAAAAGTAAAAGTGTTTAAAAAAATCTTACAAATGGTGGCAAGGTGGGTCTTTTACCCCACACACTGGGTAAAAGGTTTACCAGCATGGGGCAAAAGGCACTCAGTATTGATACAAATACTTTAGCTAAAATAAGTTAATACTTGTTCAAAACAATCACTTTAGCAACATTTGTACTATTTTCTGTTTATTTTGATAAAATAATTCATTTTTGTTCAATAAATATACTGTCATTAAAATGTTAATATAAAAATATATTTTAAAAGTACAGAAACAAAATTATTTTAAAAAGTAAAGATTCTGAAAGCATTGAAGGACATCCCATAATAATTTAATATAGATTTACAGTAGTAACAAAAACTGATTAATATCATATTTTTAAATATGCTGGTTTTTCATTATAAATATGGTGATTATCTCTAAAGTAGACACCCAACTTGATATGATATTTACATCTGAATCTAACCATGACATGTCAACAAATCGAAAAGTCAGCCAGCTATTTATCAGCTGCTTTTTACCCCAAATTAAGGGTTGAACGACTTTTTTAAAGTAGACAGTTATGTGATGAAAGTCGAATCGACGTTGACTAGTCGCTGATGACGTCATTAATGAACAAATAAGCCTGAACATGGGTTGCCTTGCCTTATACACAGCTATGGCGTATGAGACGGCGCTGCCCACAAGGCTATTGCTCCTACATAACAGCTTATTTTGATCAGTTCTTTTGTCTTTAGGTCATTATATTTCTCACAGATTTGTGCTTGTTCCAAATCAGATACAGATAAAGTAGCACAGTAAAGATTACATTTATATGAATGCATTAGTGAGAGAGCGATTACGTGTGAATTAATTCTACCTGGCAGAGTCTCTCTACTAATAGTGAAGCTGTGAGTTTTAGGTACTAAGAAATATATGCTAGAGGTAAGTAGATCATCCACTGTGTCACATGAAGAACTATAATTAATCACTTTCCACTTACCTAACGTGTCAAGGCAGTTTTCCAGGCATTATCAAACGAAAGCAAGAGCACCCTTAGTTGAAACATAATCATATTGACGAAACAGATTTGGGTTTGTGCTCTGGATAACTTCGGACGTTTCTATTTGCGGTGCTTTTTGCCTTAGTTGAAACATAATCATATTGACGAAACAGATTTGGGTTTGTGCTCTGGATAACTTCGGACGTTTCTATTTGCGGTGCTTTTGCGCGGTAAGTGGTGTGGCCAATCACAAAGTTTGTTGATCCTTGAAGTTTAATATTAGTCAGAATCCACTCACCACTCAAAATGCCAGAATATTTGCTAAAAAAACAAAATGTATGAGACTGTGTTATCAAATTTTATTATTGATTTAAAATCTGAAATTTAATTGTAAGCTTTGTGAACAGCTTTGGAGAATTGTTTTTGAATTGAAATGTTTCCCCATTCAAAGAGATAGGAGCTGTACTATCATGACTTAAAGGGTTAGTTCACCCAAAAATGAAAATTCTGTCATTAATTACTCACCCTCATGTCGTTCCATCCAAACCCATAAGACCTTCGTTCATCTTCAGAACACAAATGAAGATATTTTTGATGAAATCCGAGAGCTCTCTGACCCCTCCATAGACAGTGACATAAACAACACTTTCAAAGCCCAGAAAGGTAGTAAAAATATCGTTAAAATAGTCCATGTGACTCAATTGGTTCAACCTTAATGTTATGAAGCGACGAGAAAAATAACAACTTTATTCAACAATTTCTTCACGTCTGTGTCAGTCTCCTACGCTGTTGACGTAGTAAATACAGTGCAGCGCTTCCGAGTTACGTCAGAGCTACGCCAGCACGCCGGCTTACCATTGGCCGAAGCTGTTCACGTGAGCACCACGACGCGTGTGTAAACCAGCGTAAACTGCGTAGAAGACTGACACAGACAAGAAGAAATTGTTGAATAAAGTCGTTATTTTTGTTTGTTTTTTGTGCACAAAATGTATTCTCGTCGCTTCATAAAATTAAGGTTGAACCACTGGAGTCACATGGACTATTTTAACGATATCTTTACTACCTTTCTGGGCCTTGAAAGTGTTAATTAAATTGCTGTCTATGGAGGGGTCAGAGCGCTCTCAGATTTCGTCAAAACTATCTTAATTTGTGTTCTGAAGATGAACGAAGGTCTTACGGGTTTGGAACGACATGAGGGTGAGTAACTAATGACAGAATTTTAATTTTTGGGTGAACTAACCCTTTAAATAGCTGCCCGAGAAGCGTTTCAAGTGGCACGCATGCACTGGTATGTAGGCATGTAACACCACACTGGTAGATCACTAGGGACACCCCTCAACAACAAAAAAAAAGGTACACAAGTAGTACACAATACACATAGTGTTACACTGCGAGCTGCTTCACATGCCTTAAATGCACCTTATGGCAGCCAACTTGTCTAACGGCTAGATCTGCTTGGAGGGACACTTGCGTTGGCAGATGTAGTCCACCAAGACCATGCACATGCCCCATTTCTTATACTTAAATAAAACTAAAGGGCCAGGCACACCTGGCTTGTATTGTTCAATCTTCATTGTCACTTGCTCTGTTGGGGGGTCATGCTATATTGGACAGCAGCAGCATGTCTTACATGCTCAAAGCAGCGTGTTGTGTAAGTATAGGCAGTAGCAAGTCCCGTACTTGCTCTGCAGCAGCAATAACAACAGCAGCAATAACCTACAGCAGCATAGCAGATCTATTCCTCCAAGACCAAACATATCAACATTAACATATCCATTACCATGCCAAACACTCAGAGAGTTGTCATGACAGAAGTGTATTTCTTTTTTTTTTTAATAAGGGTCTTTCTCAGTTGCTCAGTAAGATTTTGTTTACTTTTACTGTCTCTTTTTCATCCCAAATGGTCAGTAGTTTTGGACTTTATACTGACACAGATTGCCCTGGATGCATTAAGTTTGATTAACTGCTGCTGAAGCTTTTTGTTTATGTTTTGTTTTGTTTCAATGGTTACCAACATTCTCTTATGTATATATAAAATAAATCTCTCTGCTCTTGCCATAGGGTTCTGCGGACTCATACACTAGTCGGCCATCGGACTCAGATGTGTCTCTGGAGGAAGATAAAGAGACCTTACGCAGAGAAGCTGAGAGACAGGCTCAGGCTCAGCTCGAAAAGTCCAAGGTCTTGCATGTTTTACTCATTTATGATGAATGTCTGATTAACTGGCAGTTTGACAAATTGAATGTCTGTTTTTCTTTGAGTCTGTCTGTGGCTATATTCAGAATATCACACTGCCGTATTACTCATGTTATATCTTTAGTAGTAGTGATTTTTACATCATTGGCATCGGCCTGGTGCTGATCTATATTATATTAAGATTGTGTCTCAAGAACAAGTTTGACCAACTAGCTGTTAGATAATCAGTCTTACTTTAAATCGAATTTGACCTATCTATCTTTTTATGTAACTGACTTTAAAAAGTTAGGACCAGTCTTGAAGAAAAAAAGTTAGATGACTAACTTTTAAGACTAGTCTAAGCAGTTTATGCAACCAGCCAAGTGCACTAAGTATTTCTGTTTAGCCGATAAGTTTTGGAAGTAGCTTTTATTTTGACAGCTACATGACTTTTATTTTGTCAGCGCTGAGAACGCAGAGCTTGATAAATTGTTATATTCATGTCATATGTCACTGTGTACTGTATGTACATTTTGCATTACCTGGTCTTTGCTTGTTTGTGAAAAGTACTATAATAGGATTGCAGGATCAAGAAGTTGCTAAAAACATAAATCTGTTTATTTTACAATTTTTTTTTTTTTCATATTGATTCATTTGACAAAAAAACCTTTTGGGTTTGTCTGCACATTGAGTGCCATCTTCTTCTAAAGCTTCGTTTGTAGCTGGGCTAATTTCTAGACATAACTTTCTCTGAGGCAAATCAGCAGCTGTTTGGAAGCAATACATGAAATCTCACTGCATTAGTCTTTCCAATCTATTTTTATTCTTCTATTGTCTATTCAATCTTGTTTTGTCACTCTCTTTTTCACCTCTAAAAATAACTACCTCCCCTAGTGCTTGGCTTCAATCAGATTTTATTATTTATTTATTGAATGCTCACATTAAAATTGAAAATAAAGACAGACGGCAGTAAAATATTCAGACACAAGTAAAATTCTTCACTGACCATGTTTCTTGAAATATCTGCATCTGTTCTCTCACACACGTATAGTTTCAAAAATCAAACGCTTTTAAAAGTGCCTTAAAGGAATAGTTTACCCAAAATTGATTTTTTCTTTTTCTTCCATGGAACACAAAATGTGTTGAGATTGTGCTTTTATTATAAAAAGAAATGCTCCAAAAAGAACAAAACAGCACAATATATTCTAAGACTTCCTCTATCCTCTAAAAAATTTCTTTGGAGGACTAAAAATAAATAAATAATAATAATAAGACATTATACACAGTAAGAATATAGAGCTATAAAACTAATGTAGACAGCATAGCTCAGTTTTTTTTCTTGGAAATATACAGTACCAGCCATAGTTTTGAATAATTACGATTTAGAATGATTTCTGAAGGATCATGTGACACTGAAGACTGGAGTGATGATGCTGAAAATTCAGCTTTGACACCATAGATTAATTACATTTTAAAATATATTCAAATAGAAAACAGTTATTTTAAATTGTAATAGTATATCACAATTTTTACTGTATTTTTGATCAAATAAATGCAGCCTTGGTTGAAGGATCTAGATTTGTTATCTTGCTAAATCTGAATGTTTTCTGAAATTCTGGAGATACAATTGAAATTAGAAATATATTTTTCTAACGAGAAAAAGAAACAGAGGTCTCAATTTTCTCCATTCTCATTGGAGTGTAGAAACAATTGTGATACTTAAGCAATAGTATTACATTTTTCTTCCTTAAGAGCAGATACCTGAATTACAGCATTTCATCAAAAATCTGAATCTGTATTAGTTAAAAATTTAGCATAAGCGCTCTCAAGTGAAGCAAACATGTTGTCAAATGTCTTTTTGGTTGATGAATAAAACCGTATAGCTGAACGGGCATGTACACGCAAGGTTACAATCGCTACGTCTGATCAATACTGCATGTATAGTGGAAAATCGTGTTACATAAGAGGCAGGCAGTGGCTGTTAAAACAAAACAGGGATTTAAAAATGAACAGAGAACTGCAAACTATAAAAAATAACACAAAATATAATTTAAAGCTCGTATAATAAATATTACATTGCATAATTTGCATTTTCTATTGTAAAGTAAAGGTGATAGGCAGACTGAAATAAAGGAAAGATAAAAGGAGCATTGTCTTGACAGATCATGGAGACTCATGAAGAGCATGTGAGCAACCCACCATCCCCACTTCCATTAGAGGACACCGTGTCCTCTGTTTGTCATACCCATAATTCATTGTGTGCGCAGTGCAGACCGTCTTGTGTCCATATTGATATTGCCCTGTAGTAAATGCTACTGTTTTTTTTCTGTTTTAAAAACATTGGGGAAAAAATCTGCAAATAATAATCTGAATTGATTTGTAATGGCAACTCCCATCTTTTTTCTGTTGTGTTTACTGTGCAGTTTCTAAGTGGAAACGCCTCCACCCATCTAGAAAAAACAAAAAAAAAACAATCATTAAAGTGAATCCTCCACTAGGAGGCAGCGGACCTATTAAGTCAATTTGTAGGTGTGTCAGCATGTCACAAAGAAATTTTAAAGGGGACATATCATGAAAATCAGACTTTTTCCGTGTTTAAGTACTATAATCGGGTCCCCGGTGCATCTACCAACACAAAAAACATGAAAAAGGACAACCCAGTAACTTTGTTTTGGTAAGCATTTTTCTGCAAGCATGTGAAAAAACGAGCTGCTCAGATTTCTCTCCCCTTCTGACGTAGGAAGGGGATCTATTATAATATTACCGGCCCTTAATCTGCACATTTCCACCAGTTTATTAAGCACCCCCTGAAAAGGCATACGGTCTGTATATATTTGTTTACTGTTAGTTGTAAGGAGTGTTTTTGTGTAATTCACTGTTTATGCTGATGATAATGCAATTGGGAGAGAGAGTGTTTATGGACAAGACTTTAATGCGCACTTCTTGTACTGTGTTTTATTCAGCTCTTACAGTGATTTTATGGAGTGAAAACAGACGCTGCATCTTTTGTGTGATGAACAATAAACTTCATAAAATACATCAGTAAAGTTTTGGCCATCATTTGGACGGGTCCGCTACAACATGCTTGTACTAATAGTGGATAAAAGCAAGATGGCAACATAAGTTAAAACCGTAATTAAACTAAACTATACCTGTTCAGTGTTTCCCCTAGAAATTTTTCCAGCAGCGGTGCTGTTACGTGCCGGAGGTTGTTACCAAGCCGCGTGCGGGGGGGTCCGGGGGCATGCACCTTTGGAAGAATTTTTTTTTTAAACAACCCCTTAAACCATGACTTCTGGCAAGTTTTGTGGATAGAAATGGACATTTTGAGACATACAAATATGACATACCATCAACAGATTCAAGGCATAATTATTGCAGCACGTACCGTGAACTTAGGGATGCACCGATATGAAAATTTTGGCCGATACCGATAATTCTTTATATTTGAAAGCCAATCACCGATATATGGGCCGATAAATCTAAATCCAAATTTTTATAAACTTTGAGAGCCTGATTACAAAAACAAAAGGCTCACCATTAAAAGCCATGTCCCAAACACTTCAGCATAAATCAAACATATAAAATACAGTAGCCTAGTTTGAACCAGTGTTAGATTCTTTAACGTTTCAAATAAATTTTACACTCTTATGGCCAATTTACTTTATTTAAAAAATGGTAACACTTTACAATAAGGTTTAATTTTTGTTAGCATTAGTTAACCAACAATGAATGAACAATACTTCTACAGGATTTAATAATCTTAGTTCATGTTAATCTCAACATTTTCAGATCCAAAGCTGTGTCTGTTAACATTAGGTAATGCACTGTGAATGGACTGTTAATAAACACAAACATTTTATTACTAACATTAACAAAGGTTATTGCTCTCGGTTTCTCTGTGTTAGTTAATGCATTAACAAATGAGACCTTATTTGTAAAATGTTACAAAAAATTCTATTGCCTTCCAAAAAAATAAAAATAAAATACCTAAATACTAATGCAAATAAGTCATTGGACAGCATTACTTAGGCTGCATATAAAGAATCAAAATGCATGTGCCATGCATGAAATAGCCTCCGCACAGACAATAAGGAAATTATTTTAATCAAACCATATTGTTGATGAAAATAATACGAGAACAATAAAAGTACTAGTTATTAATAATTTATTATTAATATTATTTAAAAATGTTTAATATTACAGTAATAGTAAACATCTTTAATATTAGTCTATTCGTCTATCAAATAACGTTGCTGTTTGAGAGCGCGCGCTGAAGCTGAAGAGAATGAACAACCGTAAACTGAAGCGCTTATAAGGTTAATTAACAACTAAACGCATCATATATGAGAACAATCAGATATTTATACAAAATAAATATAATATTACAACTTATATTTGCACAAAATCACGCACAGGTGAACTAAGTTACGTAGTCAGAAGGCCTAGTATAACGCGCGTATATGCGCTCTTCCCCTGTCTGAGAGCGCGCGCTGAAACTGAAGATGATCACCGGTACAATGAAGCGCTGCGGGTTATTAACTCAACGAAACGCATCCTATATGAGATTAATCAGATGTTTATACTACATAAACTTAATATTACGACTTATATATGCTTAAAATGACGCGAATGCACAAGCGAACTTGACTGTGCTGGTCAGAATCCGTTGTGGACGCGCTCTCCCCTCAACAGCGCGCTGAAACACAACTAAACCCAGAGAATTCACAACGTTTTATTACATAACACTGTTTCTCATTACAGTGTTATGTATATGACAGTCCCAGTAGTTATTAATGATGTGCATTTATGTTTGAACTGCGCGCGCTGAAGCTAAAGACCGGTACAATGAAACGCTTTACTGCATCGTTAATTAACTCAACCAAACGCATATGAGATTAATCATATATACACAGAATAAATATAATATTACAACTTACAATGGCACAAAAGGCTGCGAATGCACAAGCGAACTTGACTGTGCTTGTCATGAAGGTGTAACTCCGTGGACGCGCTCTTCCCTCAACAAACGCGCTGAAACACAACGTTCTTTTACAGCCGTGTTCTCATTATAATTTTATGTAGCCTATATATGTTATACTTGCTGCACATGTTGCACAAAACTGTATTTTACTTTTCGAAGTGATTCCAATCATATTTGAAGCGATTCAAAACCATAATGGTGGACAGCGTGTCTGAAGTGTCTCAGCTGAAGGAAATAATACATACCCTATATCGGCTTGAATATAGCCTATCGGTCAAATTTTCTTATCGGATCGATAACATCAAAAATGATAAATAAATATAAAAATTACGAACACAGAACACAGAACACAGCCTATTGATCCACAAACGTCGCAGTTACTATAACTGGCAACATTACGAATCTGATGCGGGAAACTGTGCGCGCATGTCACAAAATGATTCTGATTGAAAGTCAGCACATGTGATCAGTTTAGATAACGTCTCATGTAAACTGTCCACCGAATATTTCAATCGGAATGATTTTAATCGGAATGACATAAAAGTGTGCGTGTAAACGGGGCTAATGTAGCCGTAATGTTCAGATCGTATGGGCTGCAGACTTGTCTTCGGGCTTGTAATCTCCTGAAACGTAGCCTAACCGTAGGCTAAGGGAGGATTTCATGTACTTAACTTAGTCAAGACTTTCAGAAAACAATTTCAAGATGACGTTGGCTGTTGTGCTTTTACAGTGTGTAAGTGAATGTCGTGATATTACTGATCATGTGAAGACATCTGAAAATCCAGTTTCTGAAACCGTTTCTGACATGTTGCAATATTGCACAAGCAGTTGAAGCTCCGCCCTCTTCTTGAAGGAACAGACAGGGAGCAGCAGCTTGTTTGCATTTAAAGGGACATACACAAAAACGGTGTGTTTTTGCTCACCCCAAAAAAGTGGCAATTTTAACATAACTATAAAAAAATTATCTGTGGGTTGTGGAGGAAAAATTTAATTATAGAAGAAAATTAATTTTAATCATTATGCACGTGTGTATTTCTGTCTCTCTCTCTCTCTCTCTATATATATATAATATATATATATATATATATATATATATATATATATAAACATTGTGTTATGTTTATATATGCCTTGAAGGATGAGATATAGATGTGACGGGACAACTGGGGAGATGTGGAGGCTCCATCCGTGACCCTACAGGTTACCATGTACCTAAATCTGAGGGTCTAGATGTATAGGAGGATGATGTATAGGGATGTGCTTAAATTTCTTACCAAAAGCTTTTTACTGCAGAAGACACTTTGCAGGCATTGAGATGACTGTATGACTGTTGACTCTTCTTTTGCAAAAGAATAAACCATTTACTGAAATTCGGTGAGGTTTGTCTCTTATTCAGTGATAGTTAAAAATTGCCACAACAGGGTATATGTATTTTGAGCTAAAACTTCACATACACACTCTGAGGACATCAGAGACTTATTTTACATCTTGTAAAAAGGGGATAATATGTCCCCTTTAAGCTTTGACGGAGAATTTGTTTTGAGACATACTAAACACCGTTTGCATAAATCAGTACAAGCATTTCTCATCTTTGGCCACCACCATGTTTTTGAAATCATTCTTGCATGTAACTTTTCAGGACCTGCATGTGCCAAACCATGAACAGAGACATTAATTCAGTACGAGCAGAAGAAGGGCAAACAAGTTGCTCATTAAATTTCCACATTCCATCTGAGCTCTGGTGTGCACCTAATTCTGTCCATTGCTCTACCTCATCAGCATCATCAACTGCATATAGTGCATAAATGTCTTTGGCACAACCGTCCTCCTGTGGAGAAAGAGACATTACACTGACAGTTCCTTCTGTTTGTTTTGCTGCCCCCCTGGCAGTGGCATCTGCAGCTTGGTTTTGCTTGGATTCAGGCGAGTTGTCCTTTGAGTGTCCTGTTACTTTGATAACAGCTCCTTCTGCAGGGAGAGCACATTAAATTACCTGCTGTTGGTGAGAGTTAGGAAGTCCAGCAGTAGTTAAAAATCCTCTGCGTTTCCACACAGGTCCGAAACTCCATATGCATTCTATGGTCTGTGTACACATTGACCCTTTTCCTTAAGCAAACTGCAGGGCTCGTGTCAAAATGACAAGTTCTGCAACTTGAGCCCCTTAGCCTGAAAGAGAACGACAGTCAACAGTTTCACCATGGTCATTTACAACAGCCCAGCCTGTAAAGCGTGTTCACTGCTCATGAAAGTTGGACCCATCAACAAACAGTTTCATGGCATTAGGTAGTGGCTCAGTGTCTAGAGGGCTCTTGGTGACATGTTCAATTAGTTGTAGACAGTTATGCACATTTCCCTCATTCTGTAGCAGTGAGGCAGGTTTGATAGTATTATCACCTTGGCGTCATCCTGGACTCAGAATTATGCTTAACCAAGCAAATAAATTTGGCGTTAAGAATAGTTTTTATCAATTACGGATTATTTCTAAACTTAAAACATTTTTGTCTTTTAAAGATTTGGAGAAGGTTATTCATGCTTTTATCACATTGCGTTTAGATTATTGTAACTCATTATACTTGGGTCTCCCTCAGTCATCTCTTGCTGACCTCCAGACCTCCAAAATGCAGCTGCAAGGATGTTGACCAGGGCAAAGAAATATGACCATGTTACCCAAATTTTAGCATCGCTCCATTGGCTCCCGGTCCATTTTAGGATCCAGTTTAAAATTCTGTTTGTTTTTAAAGCTCTTAATGATCAAGCTCCTTCTTATCTTAAAGATGTCCCTCGATCATGTTTAAAAACCAAGGGTGATAGAGCTTTTTCAGTTGCTGCTCCTCGCTTATGGAATCAGTTGCCACTGGATATCCGCCTTACACCTTCTATTATCATTTTTAAGAAGAGGCTGAAAACTTTTATCTCCCAGGCATTTTAATCTAATTTTAGTGTTATTTTATTGTCTATCTTTTATGTTGTTTTTCTATTTAATATTTTTTTTACTCTTTGGTTAGCTTTGCTGTGTTTAAATGTGCTATATAAATAAAATTGACTTACTATTTACTATCACAGTAAATTTGTATCTCCACATTTTTGCTCAAAAGAGTGGCTTCCCACTTGGCCCATCTCTGATTAGAGATTGAGCCATAACGGTTTCAGGATCTGATGCTTGGTGTGTACTACCACCTTTTGGTGGGCTAAAACTTCCTCAGTTATTTTTAGAGCCCACTCTGCACAGTCACATATCAACAAGCAAGGATGCTGTCCTGCCATTGAGGCACGAATTGGGGTTGAGGAATATCCTACTATTCCTAATAATCTTCCTGGAACTCTGACCCAAGGCTGCTGAATAGGATTTATTACCCATCCAGGTCTAGCATCAGCGTGCCTTAAAGCTGGTGTGGAAGCAAGAGCCTTTTTACTACTCACAAATGCATCTTCCATCTCCTTTGTCCATTCAGTTAGTTGTGGCCCTGGCTTTCCTCCTTTCAAGGCCTCTGTAAGTGGTTTAGATAGATCAGTGTTAGCCAGTAGCCATATCACCCTGTAGCCCAAGAGACTGGTTGCCCACTGAAGCTAAGCAGGATTGAGCCTGGTCATTACCTGGATGGGAGACGTCCTGGGAAAACTAGGTTGCTGCTAGAAAAAGTGTTAGTGAGGTCAGCAGGGGGTGCTCACCCTGTGGTCTGTGTGGGTCCTAACACATCAATATAGTGATGGGGACACTATACTGTAAGAAGCACCGTCCTTCGGATGAGACAATAAACCGAGGTCCTGCCTCTCTGTGGTCATTAAAAATCCCAGGATGTTCTTCGAAAAAGAGTAGGGGTTTAACCCCGGCATCCTTGCCAAATTTGCCCATTGGCCTCTGTCCATCATGGCCTCCTAATCATCCTCATATTGGCTTCATCACGTCTCCTCTCCACCAATAAGCTGGTGTGTGGTGGGCGTTCTGGTGCAATATGGCTGCCATCGCATCATCTTGGTGGATGCTGCATATTGGTGGTGGTTGAGGAGATTCCCTCCTTCCATATTCCAAATTATTATTATTATTATTATTATTCAGAAACATACCTGCGGCAGTAATTCAGAAGTCCTATTACTTGCCTTAGACCAGTAACAGTGGTTCGACCAAGTTCGGCAATGGCCTTAAGTCTCTCAGGGGTGATGTGTCAGCCATAAACTCATAAACAATTTGACCCAGATAGTTTACTTCGGGTTGTGCTGTAGCTTTTTTCAAATTCACTTTGAAACCCTCATTTTCAAGGGCTTTCAAAACAATTTATACAGCAGTTAAATGTTTAAACTTCGCTGGGCTAGCAATCAAAATGTCATCCACATATTGCAGTATGACAGACTCGTCAGATTCATTTGTCTTGCATAGTGGGTCAATGAATGATGCAAGTGCCTGATGAAACAGCGTGGGAGAGGTAAAAAAAAACCTCTGTGGTAAATGAGTCCATGTCCATTGTTGGCCATTACAGGTAAATGCATCCTGATCCTCAGGTTCTGAGAGGGCAAGTCCAAAACCCATTAGAAATGTCCAATGACAGTGTTCAGATCCTATCTCATGCAAAATAGTTGCTGGCTTGTAGTCAATTGACAGAACCCCGCTGGTCTGACCCATACAGGACATAGATCAGCATATCTGTCTTGTCATCTAAACACAGACCTACAACACACTCATTATACAGACACATGAATATTAAAATATGACCGTGGAAGGGGAAAAACACAGAGTTGAGGGCACCTTGATCTGTTTTGAAAATGTAATCCTACAACAACAAGCGAGGGAGAAACATGGAAGAACACTATGTGTATGAGCACTATGTAACGACACGTCAGTTTAAAAAGAATAAAGGCATAGTTACTTTTTTGTCCATTGTTATTTGAATTTGAATGCTCTACATCATGTGTATCAGAATAATCCATCGTGTCATCGCATTCATGATCAGACATACGGCTGTATCAGTGTCCTTATTTGCACATATATTTTATTTGAAGACGACGTGATTTTAAAGCTGCAGTCTGTAACTTTTTTTTTTTTATCCAAAATCAATTTTTGAGCAAGTACACAACAAGCCAGTATTCAATCTCCTTACCTTAGCCTCATTCACAACAGTAAGCTTGTAATAATGTGTTATAATTAGAGTGGTATGGTGGATTTCCGCGGGAAAATAGGCTATAGCCTTTTCTCACAGCACCTGGAGTAATTAAATTTATCATTTTGATGGCGGATTGTAATCCAGAAAGTCCCAAATGACATCATCAGGGACAACTGGAGATTCACCCGTAGTCAAAAGCAAAAGATTAGACTGTACAGAAATTAAAATCTACAGGTAACGCTAATAAACACTAAATACACGTAGTCACGCAATGCTGATGTTGTTAACATTTAACAATTTGAGAACAGAGTATAACAATAATAATAATTTGCATGGTTTGATGTTATATGAGCTATCGTTAGATTTAATAACCGTTGGTAGCGCGACTTATTATAATGCTTTTTTCCCAAAAGTGGCAGACATGTTACTTACTTGTTCAGATGACATTTTCCGGTGAAAATTCTTATTTAGGTTATACTCGAAGACGTAGAATCTGTGATTCTGAAGTACAGTATCCACACCGGTGCGGTGACTGACAGCCAGCCGCACACACTCCTTAAAACATTAGATTCATCCGCACTGAGGAGTCGCGTCGATGCACAACCCACATACAGATGATAACTCCGCAAATAACTGCAATTGCAGGTTTCAAACAGAGATGGTGACACAGAGGGAAAACTTACGGACTGCAGCTTTAAATATGTGCGCATACACAGTGCTAGATCATGTTTAGAGCACTAGATTATATGAAATATGTCCATAAAAACTTGAAACACTCTTGCTCCGGTCCGTATATGATTCATATGATCTGTGTTGCAAGTGCTGTTAAACTCATCGCAGCATTCCGCGCAGAAACCGCTCTCATGCGCGCACCGCGTGTTGTTTGAATTCTCCGCTGTAATGCGATCTCATGCATAATACAGCACAGTGATTGGATTTAATGAGCTCTTTGTCATGAATAATGCAGAGAAGCGCTCAGAAACGGTTGACGTCAGCTCATTCGTCCAGCCCCTACTGAAGCACAGGCAGCCAATCACCACTCCGGATCTTGCCGGTATTGCGCATTGATGTCAGAATCCGTGACGTTGCTCCAACTTTGCTTTTCAAACCGGAAGACAGAAATTGCTCTAAAAATGCAAAAATAACTAATTTCCACTTATGAATAAACTTAATGAGTACCTTTAGTTTTCAATGATGTGCAGTCTGTACATACCTGTTCACATCTCAAACAATGTGTTTTGCGGTTTCATGGCCCTTTAATATGATCATTCCACCACCCCAGGGTGCCAGTGGTTCACCTCACTGGAGCCATCTCGTCATAGGGCATCCTGTAACAAAGACACTGAGAAACACACACACATCTTCCTTAAGGCTGAAGTCCTCAGAGCTCTAGCTAAATCAGGAAACATTTCCAAAAGATAGTGATGAGATGTACTTTCTCACAGTCAGAGGCTACAGAGTACAGTATTCTTCTTCATTCTGTAGTGATGAAGACGAAAAGTAAATGCTTTAATTGTGAACTGGTCACACAGAGAAGGGCCTGTTGTGACCTATGTGACCTAGACTGCCAAGGTCAGTAGGAGGAATTAAAGATATGTTCTGTGCTACTCCTAAGGACATAAGAACATGGAGAAACAACACGTCAAGGCATATGACGCATGATGCTAAAACTACTTCAATCTCATAAACCTAAAGAATTTATTCAAATCATTTTAATTTTTAGAAGGATAAATATTAATTAATAACTGATCAAAACCACTTAAAAGGATATAGCCTAATGAACGGAGGTGGAGATGTTTGTCAAAATGTCAAACGGACAACGTCAAAACACTCATGCATTTTTCAAAATAACTTCTTTTGTGTTCCAAAGGTTTGGAATAGCATGAGAGTTGAGGTAATGTTCCAATCTTTCTCTTCTACTACTCGTTAATATTTCGTACTGTATTCACTCTTCGTCCTTCTACAGACTAAACCAGTGGCATTTGCAGTACGTACTAATGTTGGCTACAGCGCCTCCTTTGAAGATGATGTCCCTGTGCCTGGAATGGGAATCTCATTTGAGGCTAAAGATTTCCTTCATGTTAAAGAAGTATGTATATAGATGTACACACATATCCATATTTACATATATACAGATTTAGTGCTAAATCAGTTTTAATGCTAAATAAACCTGAACAAATAAAATTAATACCGTATGTCCGTATCACAACAAACACAAAGCACAATACTCAAAATACATCATGTATCACAGATTCTTTTACTCAAACAGACACGCATACTGTATAAAACAATTGTTTATGGTCTTAAATTCTGAATTGGACATTTTTACTTTGTAAGGTTCTGTGAGATTGTTATTGTATACTTTGTGTGTTTAATGACAGAAATTTAATAACGACTGGTGGATTGGTCGCTTGGTGAAAGAAGGGTGTGACATCGGTTTCATCCCAAGTCCAGTGAAGCTTGAAACCACTCGCACCCACCAGGAGCAACGTGGAAAACAAGGAAAATTTTACTCAAGGTATCTGTTCCACAAATGCACAACATGAAGTTCTTCACCAAACAAAATGTAACTCGTCGTTGGTCCATCAGTCGTATTTTTCTCGATTCAAATAACTAACAACTCTTACTGCATGCACCGCAACAGACTTTTAAAAATGGTGGTTGAAATAAAATGCTGTGTGGAGTCAACCAATCCCCCGAAAGTTCCTAAACTTTGAAAAAGTACTGCCTCATGAGCAGGGACTTTCTGAGGGGGAAATTTTCGGCTTTTGGGGGCTGAAAACGCACATTTTTGAAAGCGGGTTTCAAAGTGCAAGTTTTTGAAAACAATATCGTTATTGTCACCGTGTAAACTACAAAAGCGCAAAAATTAAAAAAACGTGAACATTTTTTGAAAACTGTGACATCATGCGTACAAGTATTACATGTTCATGTGACTATAGGTGTGTAGTGTTTCTTTACAAAGTGACATCGCCAACTACTGGCCTGGCATGCAGAATACAGTGTTTTTAATCGTTTTCGCGTATCCATGTGAGCGAACGGGGTTCATTTTGACAACGTTGTCGCCTGTACACGAAAAACGCAAAGGAAAAATTTTGCAGGAAAAACCTGCTCAGTTGGTCTAGGCCAGTGGTTCTCAAACCTGTCCTGGAGTACCACCAGCCCTGCACATTTTGTTTGTCTCCCTAATCTATTACACCTGATTCAACTCATGAGCTCATTAGTAGAGACTGCAAGACCTGAAATGGGTGTGTCTGATGAGGGAGACATACAAAATGTGCAGGGCTGGTGGTACTCCAGGACAGGTTTGAGAACCACTGGTCTAGGCTGTTTCTTTTCTTCAGCAGAGCACTCTTAAATACATAAAAGAAGAAAGACCTTACATCTTTCTTTTTTATTAATTGATTGTATGTTGTTGTTTTCCTTCACAGTAAATCAGGGGCAAACTCTTCATCTAGTTTAGGAGACATTGTTTCAAACTCTCGTAAATCAACCCCTCCCTCCTCAGGTACGTTATCAAAATCGGATGTCACTTTAAAACTCAATCTTATATTTTCAACATTATTCAGCTCATCAAAAAACTTTTATTTTTGATGTACTTGGTATATTATATTATATATGTCACATCATATTAGTTTTCAACACATCCTCTATCCTAGTCCAAAAATTCTAGATGAATGTGAACAGGATTCACTTTTGGAGTTTTCTGTTGTAGCATGGAACTAAGTTATAATTTATTATCATATATAGTCAACGTTTAACATGTGCAAGAACTGAAAGCAACAAAAGGGAGACTCTCTGAGTCTGTTAACGCTAACAATACTGGGGAGTGGGGAGTTCTTCACAAATTTGAGAAAAGAATATGGAGGAAGAAAACGCTGGAAATGCAGAGGCAGTCACTATTACAACAAAAGATTTAAAAAGGTAAGTTGCTGTGACAGCTTCTGAAGTACAGCCTAGTAAACTGGGATGAAATTTCCTCCAGATGATTTGATTTGACACAATGAGTGTGTGGAGCCAAATGTGCGACGAAAGCAGCAGTTTATATATGCTACTCCAGCATTTTGATTGGTCGGAGAATGGACTTTCTCCTCCTGAAGTTTTGATTGTTTGAAGGGATACTCCATCTGGAAATATGATCATTTATTCACTCTCATGTCACTTTAAAACTTTCTTCTGTTGAACATAAAGGATGATGTTTTGAGAAATTCTATCTTTTTTCTTTGTCTTTTTTTTTTGTCAGTACAATGGGCTTCAGTGTTGTTTGGTTCCCAGCATTCTTCGAAATGTCGTCTTTTGTGTTTAACAGAAAAAAGAAATGCATACAGGTTTGGAATCACATGAGGGTGAGTAAATGATGACAGAATTTTCATTTTTGGGTGGACTATCCCTTTAATAACTCCATTGTGTGTAATGTTGGAATAATAAGATAATATTATTATCCTATAAAACAATTGCAGTTAAAATCCTTTAGGACTGATTGCAAATTATGATTTTTTTTGACTAGAGCAAACTGAAACACTTGCTGTTCTACAGTTTCGACCAAGTCTGCTTGTAGTGTACTTAAACTGTATAATTTCATATTAATGAAATAAAAGGTTACTTTTGTGCACTTAAAGAAAGTACATTTTCATGACTATGTGTCTTAAGTACACTTTTAAAAAGTCCAATTTGTAATAATGTCAAATTAAATTATTACATTTTAATAATTTTGTGTCATGCTTTAAAGAAGTACACTTATTTTGATGCGTTGATGAACAAACTAAAGAACATGTAAAGGACTTGATTATAATTTTAACTGTAGTGTGTTATTTGATATTACATATATTTGATATTACAAGTTAATATATTTTAATTGTACTAAAATTGCAGCTTCATCTTTACACAACAAACAAGTTTCAATAGAAATGACATTAAAGCATATTTTAGTTGACCAATATATGCTTGTCAGTACATTCAGCAGTGCACTTTAACCATATGTGACCCTGGACCACAAAACCAGTCATAAGTCGCACAGGTATTTTTGTTGCAATAGCCAACAATACATTGAATGGGTCAAAATTATCAATTATTAATTTTTCTTTTATGCCAAAAATCATTAGGATATTAAGTAAAGATCATGTTCCATGAAGATATTTTGTAAATTTCCTACCGTAAATATATCAAAAATGTACTATTAGTAGTAATATGCATTGATAAGAACTTCATTTGGACAACTTTAAAGGCAATTTTCTCAATATTTCGATTTATTTATTTATTTATTTATTTTTTGCACCCTCAGATTCCAGATTTCAAATAGTTGTATCTCTGCTACATATTGTCCTATCCTAACAAACCATACATCAATGGAAAGCTTGATTCAGCTTACAAAAAATAACAATAGAAGTAATCTGTAAACATTTATATATTTAGTTTGCACTTATATTCTTTTAAAGTATATTATTTCCATGATAAGTACTCTTTTTAAAAATATGTGTAGTTTTTCACAAAGGTCTGCTTTTACTGAAATGCAGTATGCTTCATTGCATGTTTAGTGTGCGAAATAGTTGTAAATTGATAATTTAGTTGTAAATTGAATTTATAAACCGTTTTAAAATGAATGTTGTACGTTTACAAGTGTCTTTCTTAAGGTCTGTATGAATTCCCCTTTGTGTTTTGCTGAGGCTCATATGTAAGTGTGTGCATTTATATATGTGTGTGTAGCTGTGGACATAGACGCTGCAGGGTTAGATCCAGAGGAGAGTGACCCTCCTCTCCATCAGCGTTCTCCCAAAGCCAGCCCAAACACAGTAATATCCCCTTTAGCCCGCGAGAAACGAATGCCTTTCTTTAAGAAGGTAAAGCATGCCGATGGACGCTCCCTCGTTCTGCATCTGTCTGTCACTTCCTGCACAGCAGCATCAAGCAGAGCCTGTTTTCTTTGTCTCAACGTTCATGCCAGCTTATTCCACTCACACTTTCCCTTCTCTCTCCCTGTCTTTTCCACTCACTCTCCCTGTCTTTTCTTTGTTCCTCTGTATCCCAATCTTTCACACTCCCTTGGTCTTCTCTTTTTGTCTGTTTCCCTTCCTCCTTTCCTCAGCTAAGCAGAGGCATAAGTCGGTAAGTTAGGCCTCACAGAGAGCCATGCAGTGGATTCCTGAGGCCTGCTGTGGGTCATTCCTGTTATGCAGTACCTATGCTTGTGCTGTAAAGAAAATTAACAGAATGCCTAAAAGGACGGAAATGAAATACCACAAAACATCTCTAAAGGTGCAAACACATTTACTGTTGCTTGGCGAAATTTCAGTCAATCCAGTCATTTCAAAAGAAATCCTTGTTTTTGGGAGTTTTGTGAAAAAGATGTAGTTTATGCTTATGTTCAAGTTGGTCACACAAATTCATCATGCTGACCAACAAAAAGCTGCTTAGTTTGAACTATGCTTCTATGCTACATCACTACATTATTGACAATAGACAATGGACTTTTTTTGGCGTGTAATTTGGCTGAAATTTTGCTAATGTGATTGCACCTTAATACACTCTTCAAAATAAAAGTTTCCAAAAGGGGGTTTAGCAGCAATGCCATAGAAGAACCATTTTTGTTCTTCAAAGAACCTTTCATTGATCAGTTCTTCAAAGAACCATTTTTTTTCTTAATGTGAAGTACATTTTAATAATCTAAGAAACCTTTTTCCACTATAAAGAACCTTTTGTGCAATGGAAAGGTTCCATGGATGTTAAAGTCCCACTGAAGTGCCTTGAAACGCACAGCATTATTCAATGTGTTGACGTAATTTCCACTGAAACAGGAAGACAGGGCGGGACATATCGAGCAGCTCCTCCCCTTTTTTAAAATAGCGTACATTTATATCATAGCTCGGGCCGGAGTCGTTGAGCTCGGCAAAGCCGCATTTGACAGCTTATGATAGTTAGTCTAATAGATTTTCTTTTTAGATATAATGTTAGGGCGACCAGACGTCCTGTTTTTCCCGGGGCAGTCCCGTATTTCATTTTTTATGAAAAAAAATCATGTTTTGTCCCGTATTTCTTCTTTCCTAAATTGTCTTGACTAGGTGATCATATAAAAGCGAGTATCAGTCTTCTGTCACGCGAGAACAGCCAAGGTAGCCAAGGTAGCCAAGGTAGCCAAGGTAGCCAAGGTAGCCAAGGTAGCCAAGGTAGCCAAGGTAGCCAAGGTAGCCAAGGTAGCCAAGGTAGCCAAGGTAGCCAATTTCATCATAGTACAGTGTATTTTAGAGAACAAAATTACCATCCAATCACAATTCGTTATCAATTAACTTGCAGTTAATGAAGGCGGGATATTAGAGAGCGCAGAGGAGATCAAGTCAGACGTGAAGATGTCAAAGAAGCGTGTGTGTACATTTTAACAAGAATCTTCAAAAAGAGTTTATAAAGTTATGCGCAGTAAGTTGTGAAAAAAAGAACTCAATGTGGTGAATGACACACGAGAAGTGCTCTCTCAGACAGCACACAATCCGAATTCAGTTCTCAGACACAGTTGTCAAAATGCCCATCATGTGGAGTATATCACGTAAATACAGTCGGTTACTGTGTAAAGAGCTTAGTGAAAACTGGATATGTGTCGGTATATTAGATCCTTGCATTCCATCTTAAAGTTACAGCGGCCTAAAATATCTGTCTCTGTCATTAATTTTAATCAAACAACCTTAAAAAACACTAAAGCGAAACCCAATGGAAAGCATATTTACACTGTCTGAATCGTTCCCTGAATCGTGCTCTGTGCCATTCACCATATAAAAAAATAGTAATTGTGTGAACAAGTGACCGATTTCAGCTGCAGCTTCAGCATCTATTTATAATGTAGGGGGCGGGACGCTTCAGATTCTACAGAGCATTTGATTGGACAGAAAATCTGATGATGAGCTGAAGTGCAGAGTGATGCCATCAAAATCACTGATCCATATTGGCGGAAGTGAGAGACTGTAATTTTTGAACGCTTATATCTTCTAAATGCGAATTTTGTTATTGTTTTGGAGCACGCTAGCTTATAATTAAGGCTAACATATTCATACTAAAAGCCAAACAACTTCAATTTTGATTTCATGGGGACTTTAAAGGTTCTTCATGGAACCATAAATGCCAATAACCTTTATTTTTAAGAGTGTACAAGAGATGTTTGTGCTGTTGTTTTTCCACCAAATGGCATTAGATGTTAACTTGAACCAAAACCACCAAAAACAAAGTAATGAAATTACTATTTTCTTATGTTTAGTTAATTATAAGAAAGGTAACTACTATAATCTGCTATGAATCCTACTCCTTGAGGGCCACATTCCTACAGAGTTTAGCTCCAATTTACCTGCCTGGAAGTTTCTAGTAATCTTGAATACTTTGATTAGCTGGTTCAGCTGTGTTTAATTAGGGCTGTGGCTAAAGGACCCTGGCCCTCCAGGAGCAGGATTGAGCACCCTTGATCTTAAATATTGTAAGTTTAATATTTTATCCTCTATTTTAAGACATGAAAATGTACGACATAGTAGGAATGATCGGATGGCCACTTCTAGTAACCCTGTGTGGGTCTCCCTTCTGACATTTCTCTTGTACAGCTTTGAATTTGCATTTGTTGTGTGTGCATGTTTAAACAATTAAATTATTATTTATACAATTATATACAAAATTGTATATATAATAATTTTCTAATAACAGTGCTGTTATAAAAGCCTGATATTAACAAATCCTTTTACTAAACTCCCCAGTATGTGTGAAACACCTGATGTGTATATGTACATTGGGTTTTCAGTTGGGTGTCAAACTTAATTTGAGCTCAGGCAAAACTAACGCATTACATCAGTTAAATAGAACAATTTTAACCTTTTTTTTCTTCAATTTAACTGAAATATTTGGCAATACAGCAATGTAAGAACAGGACATACTCAGCCTGCTGACATTAAATTTGACACTTGCAATGTAGATATTGATCTTGAATATGGATAATTAGTATTTGCAATCAAATCAACTGTTTTCCCCTCTTTTATCCCTCCTAGATGTGGTTGTAAACTGTGTTTGTATTTGTATTCTGTGAGGTGTATGTAAGAGGTTAATGTTGTGTTTTTGTGGTGCTCTACAGACAGAGCATATTCCTCCATATGATGTGGTGCCATCTATGAGACCAGTGGTGTTAGTAGGACCCTCCCTCAAGGGCTACGAGGTCAGGTGCTGCAAAAAGCATTGCGACTTCATAGAGAAGATATTTAAGGGCTAATTCACCCAAAAATGAACAATGGTCTACTCTACCTTAATGTATGTCACTAAAACCCTTTTTGATGTCTTTTATGTATTTAGCAGAATGTCCAAGCTGCTCTTTTCCATAAAATTAAAGTACTGTCAAGGTGTAAAAATGTTACCCTGGACCACAAAACCAGTCATAAATCGCACAGGTATATTTGTGGCAATAGCCAACAATACATTGTATGGGTCAAAATTATCGATTTTTCTTTTATCCCAAAAATCATTAGGATATTACGTAAAGATCATGTTCCATGAAGATATTTTGTAAATTTCCTACCGTAAATATATCAAAAATGTAATATTAGTAGTAATATTCATTGCTAAGGACTTCATTTGGACAACTTTAAAGGCGATTTTCTCAATATTTCGATTTTTATTTGCACCCTCAGATTCCAGATTTTCAAATAGTTGTATCTCGGCAAATATTTTCAAAATATTTTCAAATATTGTCCTATCCTAACAAACCATACATCAATGAAAACTTATTCATTCAGAAAATCTCAATGTCCAAAAATTGACCCTTATGACTGGTTTTGTGGTCCAGGGTCACAAATGACAAAACATTGCAAACATAGGTTGTTTTTAAGGGAAAGCAGTAAGCACTAAAAATAAATGCACTGTAAATGGGTAAGTAACAAATGACATGCCAATGGCCTTTTGTTTATTCACACGCACAGCTCTTACTGGCCTACGTCTGTTACACTCACCCTCCTAAAGCCCCATTCACACCGCCAGCGACTTTTTCACTGTAGGCTATGTCGCTAGTCTCTGTACTGTGAGACACTTGCCGTTCCCAGTGCTGTTGCTCTAATGCTATTGGTAGACTGCACGTCTGGCCATTTCTTTAGAAAACGCAATCACAAGTGATATATAAAACTAAGATATTCTAATTTGACTAGCAATTAGGTTTAAAAGAATTAAAAAGTAACAATCTGCTGTTGGAGAGTGTTGTGATATAAACCACAGCAGTGCTCAGTGCATTAAATCATTAACTAGATTAACGATCGACCAATCAACGAATTAAACTCACTCATACTGTTCTAAATGAGTAAAACATCATTCGAATTTGATAATCAATTTTCTTGTTCCTAATAATTAACATAATGCAGGGGAAACTGTAATATGAACTGCAGCAGTGCTAAACTGCTCACTGCATCAAATGATTAACACAAACTATCAATGTATGAATCAAACTCACTAAGACTGCCGATAGTTTCTTTTCCACGCATCATTTTATTATATCCATGTATGTGGTTACAGTCAAATCATATAAAACAGTGAAATCGTCCTGTCGTCCTGAACTGTCCTGTCTTGCCTGCACTCGTGTGCAGTGGTGTGAGCTCCACAGACAGTCTACTACTATTGGTTGTCGCTTGCGAAATTCGCTTCTCATTTGCATAAAGTTGAAATTTCTTTTGAAAAAAACTTTTGTTGCGTATCTCGCGTCGCTTGACACGCCTACATTCTGTCGCCAACGGTCATTGTCCCTCGTGTCGGCGGAAGTCGCCAGCGTCGCCAGTACTCCATTAAAATGAATGGGATCATGGCTTTTTGTCGCTGGCGGTGTGAACGGGGCTTAAACCTTACTCCCTGGCCTCAAGAGGCGTGCTAACGACTGATGCTAGTGGCTGTGGTCTTTAGTGTTCTTGTTAATGCGCCTGCCGGTTTGAATCCCATTTGGAGCAGGTCGAGTAGGACCGGTTACATTTGGTGCCGTGACCCGGATGGGAGTGAGGTTTAGGGGGGTGAGTGTAACAGACGTAGACCAGTAAGAGCTGTGCGTGTAAACCTCACTCCCCTGATCTCAAGAGGCGCTCTAGCGACTGACGCTAGTGACTACTGTCTTGAGCGTTCTTGTTAGCACACCCGCCTCCCATGCTGGAGACCTCGGTTCGAACACTGCTCGGAGCGGGTCAAGTAGGACCTGTAAAATGTATAGAGAAAAATGGGTTACATTTTACTATAAGGTCACCTTTTTTTTTTTTTTAGCTTTTAATAGTTTAGCTTGAGCTTTTAGCATTAGCTTTTAACATTACTGTATGGGTTTTTTGTTGTTGTTATAGAATAGGAGAAATAGTGTTCAAATTTAAATGCTTAATTTTAAATGTTTGGTTCAGCCAAAAAACAAAACAAACCAAAACATTAAAGGGGTCATGACATTCATGGATTTCGTTATATGTTCCTTGAGGTTCACTTATGTTAACAAAGTTTTTTTGCAAAAAACAAAACAAAAAACAAGGAAAAGTAATTCTTTTAATTTTGACCCTCTGTCTGAAATTATCTGTTTTTAAGGGGCAGCTCCTTTAAAAGGTTAGTTCACCCAAAAATGAAGAAAATTGTCGTCAATTATTCTCATGTCATTCCAAACTCGTAAGACTTTTGTTCATCTTTGAAACACAAATTAAGATATTTTAAATGAAATCAGATCTTTCTGTGCCTCCATTGAGAACTACGCAACTACAACTTTGAAGCTTCAAAAAGTTCACAAAGAGATTGTAAAACTAATCCATATGTCACGTGTAGTCTTTTTTTTCCTTAGTTTCCTTGGTTATTAGCTCTACACCTGTTCTTTTTTATCCTTGATTATGTTCCCTGTGTTTTTATACCCTCAGTTCTGTTTGATCAGTTGTCCGTTATTGTCGATGTGATCGTAAATGTGTTTGAGTAATTATTACTGCTATCGCCTGAGTTTTCCGTTGTAGATTATAATTATATTAAAGACTGCTTTTTCCCTACTCCTTCATCATGTGCTCACTCAACACCCTAACATAACACCAAGTGGTTTAGTCAGCCGCGGCTCGTCTGTAATATTCATCCAAACATAAACCTCTATATACACTGAATTAATAATAAATTGTAAATGTGTTCAGCATTCTGCAACAAATATTTTTCAGATTTTCTAGACTATTTTAAGTCATAGAGTGAGCAGGATATATTAAAATGAAGCGCATGGATTCGGCAGGCATGTATTTATGATACTAAGCTGGGCAGCCGGTCTCTGAGTCCTCCCCAGCTCTACAGCGCCCCATAAATTTTCAATGTAAATCTGTGGTGAAAAATGAACTGCAGCACGCTCTAATTGAGAGCCATATTTTCATGTGACCTCACGTAAACCTCGCTCCAGACCAAGACGATATCAGTCCACTTCAGATACATGTCTGCATCAGGTCAGTAACTAGTTGGCATGTCTGTTCTTCCTATGTGGAGTAGCGTATCAAATTTATGAAAGTATAAACCCTTTAGTTTAAACGTGCTCACGTGAATAGCCTTTATATAAAGCAGTTCTGTTGTGTTTGTTTTATGTTTGTTCTGAGAATAGACATGACTTTCTTTTTCTCACTGGAATTCCTACACAACTTGCAACATT
Source organism: Coreius guichenoti (assembly GCA_039654105.1). NCBI lineage: Eukaryota > Metazoa > Chordata > Actinopteri > Cypriniformes > Gobionidae > Coreius > Coreius guichenoti. The sequence goes on along the minus strand of CM077168.1, from coordinate 10,425,893 downwards.
CTAAAACAACATTCAGAGGCAATAAATACATTAAAGGTGCACTGTGTAATATTTAGTAGGACCTATTGACAGACATGCAATATAATATACATAACTATGTTTTCAGTGGTGTATAAAGACCTTACATAATGAATCATTATGTTTTTATTACCTCAGAATGAGCCATTTCTATCTACATACACCGCGGGTCCCCTTACAGTGAAGTCATCATTTTGCGCTGCCATGTTTCTACAGTAACCCTAAACGGACAAACTGCTCTACAGAGCGCTAGCTACTCTCTGCTGTCTCAGACGACGACATCTTTGTCCTGTGTCGGCCCCCTTAGCTTCTCTGTGTGCTTCGAAAGGGAGGGGTGAGCGGTGGGAGGCAATTCTAAGATGACTATTATGCATTTGTTGTGTGTACTAAAGTATGTCAGTCATTATTAGAGCGCCACCCTCAGGCCAAATAACACAAGGACATTAGAATTCTGCCAAAAGTGTATCTGATGTGTTCAGCGATTAAAATATAAAGCTTACAAAATGTTTATCATAAATTAGCTCTAAGACCCAGAATCTGCCCTACCTAAAATTACGGCCAGGAGCCGCTACTGCGTTTAGTCCAAATTTTCTGAAGAGACTCTAGTGCTTTATATGATGAACAGATTGAATATAAACATTCATCAGCAAACATAGAAGCTCAGCCGTACTTGCCTGACCTCATTGGTTCTAGCGGAAGTTGGAGAACCAATGAGGTTCATTCTCATGTGTTACGCAACACGCAAGAATGAACCTCACTGGTTCTCGCACATCAAGCGAACATCCTTGAGCTTCCGCTTACCACAACTGATGTGTGCGTTGATGAATGTTTATGTCAATAAAAGCCTAAATTAAATCTGTTCATTATATAAAGTGATCGTGTCTCTTCAAAAAATTTGGACTAAACCACTCAATTCATATGGACTCGTTTAACAATCTTTTTTTAACTTTTTGTAGCATTTTGAAGCTTCATTTGTGTTTCTAAGATGAACGAAAGTCTTATGGGTTTGGAACAACATGAGGGTGAGTAAATGATGACAGAATTTACATTTTTGGGTGAACTGACTTACGGTTTGTGATGTAGCTGCTGTCAGATCCAATACAGTTGCTGCTTCATCTTTCAACAAAAGTTTCTTTGTGAACTCTCCATTACACTGCCTCGTTTACAAAACAAAATGCTCCGAACAAACATATAATCCATCCCTCCACTTGTTTCCAACGGTGGGATCCTTCTGAATTCTGTACAGAGACACAACCGAGCTGTTTAAACTAGATGTGTCAAAGCGAACGTTCTTTCACTCTTCCATTTGTCCTGTTGTCGACAGACTCAAGCGTCAGAAACTGTCAGAAACTGAATGCGCGTCTGTATCCAGTGTAGACAGCATCAGTGATTATAATGGGTTCTATTTGCTTTTGACGCAACGCTCATATCTGTGTAGGCAAATGTCAGCTGTTAAGCGACTGAATGCCAGTGGGCGGGGCCTATGGTGCGATGATCATATATATATATATATATATGTATGTATGTTCATATATGTATGTATATTATGTTCATTGCTATCTTGTTCTATAGGCAGTCATATGCAAATGTATTTGCCTGTGTGACGTCACAAATCGCACAATATCCAAACGAGCCGTTTTTGGAGCTTGATTAAATAAATGCTTGGTTTATTATGAGGAGGACGTTTTAAGCTATGAAACTTGCGGGATGTTTTAATGGTACAGACCTCTCATATGTCACAAGATCAAGGTAAATTTGATTTCTCATGTCACGACTCCTTTAAGAAATAAATTTAAATATAAGTAATGACATTAATCTTAAAGAACTGATCTGTGTAATATTTAATAATATATTTAATATAATATTTACATTCTGTGTGACTTTTTTTGCATCTTTATGTCGGCAGTGTTTGAATTCGTTGCCAAGATTATTCTTAATAAAACATGATTTAGAGAACAAAATAATGTTCTTATGTCTGCAACAGCAGCCCCTAAAACTTTTGTGTTATACTTCAAGTCTTCTAAAGTCATACGTTTCTATGAGGAACAGACAGAAATTTAAGATGAAAATCTTGCCATATGCACTAGCTCTCCTGATGTGATCAGCATACAGTTTGAAAAGAGAAACCTGGACAGTTTGCTTATCAGACGTGTAAATATCTAATGACAAATAACTGTACAGTAATGCAACCTTGAGTTGGTAATGAATTAATAAATTTTTTGGGTGAACTATTTCTTTAAATGTCATAAATCTCCATGCCTGATTACGCTCATTGTTTTAGTCATGCACAGTATTTGAGTGCTTTTAATATATGTTTTTACTTATTACTTCATATTTACATTTAATTGTAAAGCATTTAGATTTATGCTGGCCTTATGAATGTTCTGGAAATAAAAGGCAGGAACAGAAACAAAAAAACATGACATGTTCCATTTTTGCGTGTAAACAGGTTACAGATATGATGCAGAAAGCGCTGTTTGACTTTCTGAAGCACCGCTTTGAGGGAAGGTAAGTCTTTAAGCTGTCTCTCTTCCTCTTTCACCCTCCTTTGGGATAGTTTATATATTTGTGTGTGTATGTCACGTGAGTGTTCAGTGTTTCTTAAAATAGTCACATCTCATTGCCTTAATTGGCCATGCTGGTCCATAAGCACACAGCTGGGTCACATGCTTGTACCTTCCCTTGACTGCAGTTTTCCCGACACGACTGTTCTGTATTTCCAGTATGACATTTAAAAAAAAATCTGTTGGTGAATGTTTTGGTGAATCTCATTCAGTTCATGTTGAAATCTGTTGGATAGAGAGAAACAGCTGTGTGCAATGACTAATTCCACTGTAGTTAAAATAGAAATCTTGTAAAAAAAAACTAAAACTAAGAAACCCTAGTAAGAAATACTAACCTAAGAAATACTAGTCTACCATAGCCAAATACACAGAAGCTGCACACACAGTTCTAGATCTTTTACCACAACAAATGATATCCAGGACATTGGTAATTGGTGCTCATGCTGTCTCTTTCACTGTCCTTGTTTTCTCTAATTCAGGATATCAATCACAAGGGTGGCTGCTGATATTTCTCTGGCCAAGCGCTCTGTGCTGAACAACCCCAGTAAACACGCCATCATTGAGCGCTCAAATATACGCTCCAATTTAGGTCAGTGAAACTGTTTGTATTTCTTTTTTATATTTTTATATTGTAGTAATTTCACATTTCCAAATTGATGTAAACACGTGAGCATGTGAACATAAAGGCAGTTTAGCCTATATTTTAAATATTTCTCAACCGTACGGTAGACCTTAATTCAAGTGTAAAAAAAATCAGTCAAAAGAAGGAGATGAGACAAACATCTTCTACAGCTCTATTGCTCCACCCCCTGTCTGCTTTTGGCATGGAGGGATGGGACAGCATCAGTTTGCACACTTCAGTCGGTCACACAAAAGAATGAAGTTGCTGATCAGTCATCAAATAATAGGGTCAAACATGATATCAGTTAAGTAGGGAATCAAACCATAATGTTGTAGTTAGTAGGGGGGAGTCTAAACAATAAAAATATGGCAAAATATAAGAGAAATACAGAAACACCTGTTTGCCATAATTTTCCAAAAGTATGCATGACCGTACGGTTGATATGTCTGTAAAGGGTTAAAATAGCCAGATAGTAGGATAGACTGAAGTGTGACAATAGGGCCTTCTGAGAGTGGATTATGAGGATGTCCATGGGGATATTTTTTTTTTTTTCATCAAGCAGACATAGTAAAAAAAGTTGTTAAAAAGAGTTAAAATTCAATAATGTTACTCACACACACATACACCGATCAGGCATAACATTATGACCACTGACAGGTGAAATGAATAACACTGATTATCTCCATCACGGCACCTGTTAGTGGGTGGGATATATTAGGCCGCAAGTGAAAAATTGGCATATGTAGAGCAAGTGTAAGAATTTGAGCAGGGTTTGACAGGGCCAAGTTATGATGGCTAGACGACTGGGTCAGAGCATCTCCAAAACTGCAGCTCTTGTGGAGTGTTCCTGGTCTGCAGTGGTCAGTATCTATCAAAAGTGGTCCAAGGAAGGAACAGTGGTGAACCGGCGACAGGGTCATGGGCGGCCAAGGCTCATTGATGCACGTGGGGAGCGAAGGCTGGCCCGTGTGGTCCAATCAAACAGACGAGCTACTGTGGCTCAAATTGGTCAAGAAGTTAATGTTGGTTCTGATAGAAAGGTGTCAGAATACACAGTGCATTGCAGTTTGTTGCGTATGGGGCTGCATAGCCGCAGACCAGTCAGGGTTCCCATGCTGACCCCTGTCCACCGCCGAAAGCGCCAACAGTGGGCACGTGAGCATCAGAACTGAACCACGGATCAATGGAAGAAGGTGGCCTGGTCTGATGAATCACGTTTTCTTTTACATCATGTGGATGGCCGGGTGCGTGTGAGTCGCTTACCTGGGGAACACATGGCACCAGGATGCACTATGGGAAGAAGGCAAGCCGGCAGAGGCAGTGTGATGCAAACGAGTTTGAGGTGTTGACTTGGCCTCCAAATTCCCCAGATCTCAATCCAATCGAGCATCTGTGGGATGTGCTGAACAAACAAGTCTGATCCATGGAGGCCCCACCTCACAACTTACAGGACTTAAAGGATCTGCTGCTAACATCTTGGTGCCAGATATCACAGCACACCTTCAGGGGTCTAGTGGAGTCCATGCCTCGACGGGTCAGGGCTGTTTTGGCAGCAAAAGGGGGACCAACACAATATTAGGAAGGTGGTCATAATGTTATGCCTGATCGGTGTGTGTATATATATATATATATATATATATATAGTACAATAAATGTATACTGTACTAACATTGTTACAGGTATGTTTATTATTCAAAAAAGCTCATAAATTACTGCAAATGGAAAGCAAGATTTACCATAAACTGACATCTCAACCGTACGGTAGACAAAAAACAGCCTGAGGTCATTTTTTATATGTTCAATAATAAGAATTTTAGGAAAAAAATTTTTTTCATTGGCTCCTTCTAGGGGTGAAAGTTAATTAATGGCATCTTTTTATTGAAGAAGGAGCTTTGTAATAATAATGGGTATCAGTGATACTGGCCTTCTTTCATAAAAAGATACTGATCTGTGTACTGATACTGATACTGGTGTCTCTATGAAATTGATTATTTTCCCCCTCAATTTTAGCCATTAATTATAGCCATTCAGCATTACAGTATAATTATATAAACAATTATATAAAACAATCTTCACATAAACCCATTGTAATAAATGCCACATTTACCTATGCCCTTCAGTATATCAGGGCTCAATTTATTCTATTGGCCCAGTCAGATTGGTTCAGATTTTTACTTGCCCTGCCAAAAATGCACAAAATGTATTGTTTTTGTTGTTTTTTCCCCCGACCCATGTAACCTTGTAAACAATGCTTTAAGATTTTCAGGTAGGTCTAACAGGTGTGTGTGTGTGTGTGTGTGTGTGTGTGTATATATATGTATGTATATGTGTGTATATATATAGAGAGAGAGAGAGAGAGAGAGAGATGTCTTCAGGCCAGGACTCTAATAAAACGTGAAGTTTTAGGCAGATCGGACATTGTACGCCCAAGTTACAACAACTTCCTCTTTCATGGCGAAACATCAAACTTTGTCAGACCGCCGCGGACACGTCCTTCAGGGAAAACGTCTCAGGTTACGTATGTAACCTCTGTTCCCTGAGAACAGGGAACGAGACACTGCGTCGATGATGCTATGGGGAACATTTTAGACTGGCCTTTTATTGTGACCAGCCTAAGGCACACCTGTGCAATAATCATGCTGTCTAATCAGCATCTTGATATGCCACACCTGTGAGGTGGATGGATTATCTCGGCAAAGGAGAAGTGCTCACTAACACAGATGTAGACAGATTTGTGAACAATATTTGAGAGAAATAGGCCTTTTATATACATAGAAAAAGTCTTAGATCTTTGAGTTCAGGTCATGAAAAATGGGGGCAAAAACAAACTGTGTATATATATATATATATATATATACAGTGGGGAGAACAAGTATTTGATACACTGCCGATTTTGCAGGTTTTCCTACTTAAAAAGCATGTAGAAGTCTGTAATTTTTATCATAGGTACACTTCAACTGTGAGAGACGGAATCTAAAACAAAAATCCAGAAAATCACATTGTATGATTTTTAAATAATTAATTTGCATTTTATTGCATGACATAAGTATTTGATCACCTACCAACCAGTAAGAATTCCGGCTCTCACAGACCTGTTAGTTTTTCTTAAAGAAGCCCTCCTGTTCTCCACTCATTACCTGTATTAACGACTGCACCGTATTGAGGGGAGGATGGATGGGGCCATGTATCGCGAGATCTTGGCCAACAACCTCCTTCCCTCAGTAAGAGCATTGAAGATGGGTCGTGGCTGGGTCTTCCAGCATGACAACGGCTTCCATCACTTTAAGACCTGCCTCACATGACATGGATCTGACACGCGACCCATTTTCTCACAACTCTTTACGTTAATTTAAGACTTAATTTAACTCATTTAAAACTGTGCTTGCAAGGATACTCGACAAAACGGGCATAATTATGTGTGTAATTATGTGTAATTATTATTTTTGTCAGTTCAAGCACTGTCTGAAGCGGCTTTCTGTGCGCACGAGTCGTGTGTCACATAGACAGGAGATTCACAGATGCGCACCAGTACTGCACTGCGTTCTCTTTTGTGTCTTATTGCGCTTGAATGGCTTAAATGCATCTGCATAAATAAGAGCCTGATCATATAATGTTGATGACGGAAAAAACGGATGCTGTGTTAATTGTGTTAAATATTTTTAACGCATTCATTTGGACAGCGCTATGTATGTGTATATATATATATATATATATTTTACGAAAGCTTCAAGTGCAGTTAATTATTTGTCATGCTATACATGCAAATAGACAACGGCGGAGTATTGTTGTCCATGTAAACGTACTGAATGTCTTGTATGCCTGTTATCCTGCAATACTGAGACGTAAACCATAAAGCCAGGCAAAGGTCAATACACAGGTAAAGTCCAGGGCACAGGCAAAAGACAGAGAAAACCCAGATAACATGCAAACAAATCAAAAAGCAAGACACAGGAGAAACAAGATACAAAGGCTCAGTATTGCAGGATAACAGGCATACAAGACATTCAGTACGTTTACATGGACAACAATACTCCGCCGTTGTCTATTTGCATGTATAGCATGACAAATAATTAACTGCACTTGAAGCTTTCGTAAAATGTAAAAATGAAACACCCAAAACTGTATATGGTACCATAACGAAGACAAACTGTATGTTGATACATGAAATTCTGGAGGGAACGTCGGACTGTGTGGCATGGGAACGTAATGACGTGTGCCATTAATCGACCTATGTTCTATAACATGTAAAATGGGAACATGAACGGAATATTCTAAAAGCAACTCATGTAAACACCTTAATCAGAATATTGTCTTATTCAGATTAAGGTCAATAATTAGATTACTGCTGTCCATGTAAACGTAGTCACTGCAGAGAGTGAATGAGTGAACAAGGCTCTTAAAAGGTGCGTTCCATTCGACCGTAAGTGGACTGCGAAGTGGACTTTACAGGGTATTCCGCCATCTTAAGTGAGATTCCAATCCGAAGGGAGCGAACATGCTCAGTTCAAAGGGCACTGCGAACGGCGTAGGGAATAAGGGAACATCGATACATCACCTCACAGGAAGTGGAGAGCGAAAATCACCCAACAGTCATTGCGCGTCGTGTCACCAGTCACTCTGAATGTCACTCTGCGATGGAGTTTATGTATGCATTTGAGTATTCATAAATATTGTTATTATTATACAAACTAGAGTATTTATGAATGGTTATGGCAATGAATGTTACATTTGCATATTTTATGAATATGTAAACAAAGTAAAAATGTTGAGAAGAAGCTGAGGCGCTGTCATTTTTTATTTTACTTTATTTACCTCAGGAATGTTTACTATGCAGCTGCTCGTGCTATGAGACCGCTACAATTATTAAGACCATTATTAAGAACACATATACAGTTAACCAAATAAAAATATATTTTCATATTGAATGACAGTTACAGTAGGCTACAACTTCAAAACTGTTAATAGTCAATTAAATTAGTAGTTTATGCAATAAACTAACAATAGTAGCTAAATAAACTAGTAAAAGTAAAACTAATAGACTAATACAATGTTTTGATTATATTTATTAGATGGATACATACTGTGTGTGTGTGTGTGTGTATTATATGATTTTAAATTTGAAAGTAATTACGATATTTGTTTGTGTTATAGGCCTATCATAATCTGCGCGACCCCGTCGTTGCCTTTGCAGGGCATTCCAAATGAGCGATTATTGTCAGCGAAGTCCACTTCACCTGATATACCGTGCTCAGGGAGTAGGAGGCAGTGAACACTGCGCAGGGACCCTGTCAAATGGAATGACAGCGCTAACTAACTAATGAGAAACAGCTGTGGACAATCAGTGATAATGAAACCAGGCAGAGGATGATGGGAAATGAAGTCCAATACTGAATGGCAATAGTCTGGGGTGCAGTGCCCTCTACTTGACAACCAGGGCACTCCAGCTGGTGATCATTCCAATAGGGAGGAGGAAAGATCTTTCTGAAGAAAGGCATGAAACAACTAATATTGTGTGAAAACTGATTGGAGATTATCGACCTATCATAAGATTTTTGAGTAATTTACAGCACAAGAGAACCCTGTCCGATAAAGCCACTGTTGAGCAGCAAACAGGTATTTGAAGCTGCTGGAGTCTCAAGAACCTCTCCATGCTCCTACAGTTGTGCATAAAGTTGCATTTCAGCCACCTCTAACCAAAGCTCACAAAGAGAAACGTTTACAGTGCATTTACTTGTTGCAATTAATTATATTTAGATCAGTCATTAGAATGAACTTGATGTAGCAGAATTAATATTACAATCAATTCGTCCAGCGAACACTCCGTATTAATCGTCTATCAACTCTCAGAAAGGATATTTTACATGGCCACAGAAAAATAACTCTTTCATACTGGGTCCAGCGCTACTAAATCACATTGTTAAAGGGACTTTGATTTGCAAGCAGTGACCACAGAATGTAATACTCACATGAATGTGCACAAACGTTTTATTTAACTAAATCATAAATGCATAACTAGTCTAAACAAACACACACACAATCACTCTTACATGGGTAAAATGGAAAGTGAATGAATGAAACTAAAACAGAAACGGGAATGAAGCTATGGAAATGAACAGAACCTGAACAGAACCATCAGCACCTTGGCAACAAGGGGTTATTTGAGCTTATACTAAACCTCTGTTTAGTTAGTTAAATGTACGATACTTGCACAATGCCTTAGCCGTTGAACAAGCGTCCGGATGCAGTCTCAGAAGAAAGTCTTGACGGTTCAGTAGTTTGATGGTGGTGAAACTGGAACGGGTTCTTCCAGGTTGAAGAATGACAGCGATGTTAGTCTGACTCGGTTATGGTCTGGAAAGTTCAACACATTATTCTTTCTGAATTGTAATAATAGCTTCCAGTGATTTGGACTCTGTATTGTCTGTAACGCTCTATTATCACCTTTACTCTTTCATTCTTGTATGTATGTGTGTGTGTTTATAGCGGAGGTGCAGAGTGAGATCGAGAGGATCTTTGAGCTGGCTCGGACATTGCAGCTGGTCGTTCTTGACGCGGACACAATAAACCACCCAACACAACTGGGAAAAACTTCTCTTGCACCTATTATTGTCTACATCAAGATCACATCTCCAAAGGTACACACATAGATAAGTCTCAATCATGCGTATTTGTGTGAAAAACCTGTTCTCACTGACTATCCCTTGTGAAAAAGAAACACACTTTAGCATACTTTTAAAATGAGTAGGCCTGCTTATTACAGAAATAATATCCTTAAAAGAATATACTTAAGTGCGAACTGAATGTAATTTTTCGGACACTTAACTGCATGTTAATTGCAATTAAATGAAAATATTTAGTTTATTATAAATATTTATATTAAATACAATTAGCTGCTTTTAAATGCTTTTTTTTTTTTTTTTTTAGAGTGATTTTTTGACCCACTTAAGTATGACACATCTTTATTAATCAAAAACATTAACCTAACGCTAACCCCCTTGAGACGTCATCTGTTCTCTTCATGACGTGTGTCTCGGCGGAGGGTGGGCCTATATCCTCCACCACTGACTGCAAACTGGCATTCTGCCTCCATTTAGTTAGCAACACCCAACTTCCTATGACCCAATCATTCCAGAGGACAAAATCAAATCCAGCCCCACATTTTTCTCATTCCAAAAGCCATTTGACTCAGATATACGTCACAATAGGGAAGAAAAGACACAAGATCACAACTTCCGTTTCATGCCAACTTTAAGAAACAGTCATGAAAGTACACTCTCTTTAAGTGCACTTAAGTGCCATTTTATTTAATTAATATTACATTATCTGCCAGTACAGTTTTTTGGGGGGGAAAAAAGTACATTTAAGCACACTTCTTTTTTTTACAAGGGACCCCGATTGTCTCTCACATTGTCTTTCAACAATTACATTTTGCTGGAATATTGTTTCTGACGTGAGAAATCTCGTCATCTTTCAGGTTTTGCAAAGGTTAATAAAATCTAGAGGGAAGTCTCAGGCAAAACATCTCAATGTACAGATGGTGGCAGCAGACAAATTGGCCCAGTGCCCTTCAGTGAGTTTAAACGCACACGCACACACACACACATGTCTGGTTTACTGTCTTTGTGGGGACTCCATAGATGTAATGGTTTTTATACTGTACAAACTGTAGCCTATATTCTATCCCTTTATTCTAACCCTACCCCTAAACCTACCCATCAGACAGAACTTTCTGCATTTTTACATTTTCAAAAAAACTCATTCTGTATGATTTATAAGCTTGTTTCCTCATGGGGACCTCAATTTAGGTACCCCCAGAGACACGAGTCCCCATGAGTCTGTGTGCATTCAGGTTGAAGTCCCCACCGGGATAGAAAAACATGAACACACACACACACGCTTATTTTTAATGCTAATTATAACAACAAATTAACTCTAATTGTACTCCCAAAAGATCACAAACATTACCTGTATAAACAAAGAAACTGTTGTATAACCCAAATTGTGAGTTCTTCTAGATTTGCTAAACTTTCAATATTAAAAAAAAAAGTTTACTTTATCCCAAAGTGATTCCCTACATTTATGTTTTATATAAGCAAAATAATTTGACGGTGTATTTTGTATAACTAGCCAAACAAGTGTGTATAAAGCAGACATTTTATAAATAATTACTTGAGATACAACTCGCACTCTCCACTCTCTAACAATTAATTTTCCTGTTCATGTTTCTTCTCTGTCCAGGAGCTGTTTGACATAATTCTTGATGAGAATCAGTTGGAAGACGCCTGTGAGCACATGGCTGATTACCTGGAGGCCTACTGGAAGTCCACTCATCCTCCCAGTGTCACTCAGACAAACCCTCTGCTAGAAAAGCTTACCACAGTGGCTGCAGCTGCAGTTACCCGCAAGGAAACGCTGTCTAATCCTCAGTTAAAGGTGCTTATGAAACTTCAGTACATTTTAATAATTTTTTGTCATGCTTAAAAGTAGTTCGCTTATTTTAATGTGTTGACTAACAAACTAAAGCACATTTAAAGTACTTGATTATAATTTTAACTGTAGTGTGTTAGTCGACATTACATTTAAAGTTAATATATTTTCAATGTATTAAATTGCAACTTCATCATTACAAATATATTTAAACACATGACAAGTTTGAATAGAACATGATATTAAAGTATATTTTAGTTAACCATAAGTGCATGTCGGTACATTCGGCAGTACACTTTATATTTCAAACACAATAGAAGTTATGGAATTATAATATAGCATTTTTAAAAATATAATATTTTATATTATATATTTTAATATTTTTATTTTTGTCAAGATTTTTTCCTACACATCTCTAATCATATCTATCTTATTTCACGTTACAATGTTTTATTCACTTTGTTCTGCAGATGTAAAAAGTAAAACTGCATTCTATATAAATTGCATTTTGAATAAAATTTGCAGTAATTAATTAATCCCATTTTAAAAATATAATTAAAAAAATGCCAAGTATTCTTAATCCTAAACAGATACAGATAACCACACATGCTTCTGAATATTGCTTGAGCTAAATAGTGTAGACTGCTTAAAGGTACAGTACACTATGTACACTAGTGCGTTTTCGTTTTAAAACGCATAACTTTTGCTACGGTTACGTCTGTCATCTACACTACTCCGGCGTTTTCGAAAACGCTGCAGACCCCGTTTTAGTTTGAAAACTCCGCGGCTGCGTTTCAGTGTAAACGGACCAAAACGGAGACTTTTGACAATGAAGGAATGGCTGCCCACATTACGCTTCCGGAACACGACAATAACAGACCAGGACTGCACGCCTAAGTTGATCGTAGAGACCATTGGTGGTTATTGTATTACAATGCTTTTGGGAAACGCAGCCCAGATACGTCTCTCTCAACGGCTCTGTAACAGACCGGCCTCGAGACCGTGTAAACAATAACACGGAGACGGAACTGCATGCTTTGCTGATTTTGTGGTTCTTTTTAGCAGCCGTTGTGCAGTTAAACGCTGTATTGTATAATACTGCAGCTGTCTACATGTGCATGAGGCAACTGTTTACACTTGTATGCGCATCCCCAGTGTGCATGAACGGTCATGTGACATGCGTTTTCGGTAGTGCAGTGTAGACAGAGATCGTTTCTGAAATGCAATGGAAACACCAGTGTAGACGAGGATCGTTTTCATTTTAAAACGCCGTTTTAAAACGAAAACGCACTAGTGTAAACAGGGCCTATGTAACTTGATAATGTATTGACTAATTTAAATGTTAATTTTGAACAAAAACAATCCTTCCAAAACGTGTTTTTATCTTACACAAGCTTGTTAAAAGTGTTTATATTTAGACCAGACGGGATGGTTTTTACTGGAAATTATGTACATTCGTCATTGGCCTGTGTGTGTCTTGTCATAAAGTTGCTCTGGCTAATTTGACGCGTGTATGGTGTGGGAGTGGCATAGGTTAGTTGTCACAACGAGCGAGATTGGTTGGAGCAATCACCCGCTTTTAAAAAACTGCGAACAGAGAAAAGTCTGCTGGCAAAAAGAGAATGCAACAGAGCTTGTAATAAAACAAGAATCAACATTGGCTTGGCTTTTCGGAGATAGCGAGAAGTTTGAGAACTGAAGGATTGAAATGTTGTAAAAGCGACGCAGAGATGCCGTTTTTATTACTCAATAGGTGAGTAAAGTATTTTACTGAACAGATAAATTGTCTTAGCTCTCTAACAGTGTTCATTGTAAAGCATTGTGAAGGGTCAGTTCATTGTGGTTGTTGTAGCGCTGTGCTGGAATTTATTTAAGGAAGTAGACTACCGTGTCTATTAATAGCTATAGCTACAGTAATGTCTTCAGCTAGCCAGCTTGAGATCCTTTCCATCTAAACTGGTTATATCTTTTAAAGGGTTAGTTCACCCAAAAATGAAAATTAGCCCATGATTTACTCACCCTCAAGCCATCCTAGGTGTATATGACATTCTTCTTTCAGACGAACACAATCGGAGTTATATTAAATAATGTCCAAAACCTCTGAGCAAAAAATAGAGCAAAACCTCTGCGCATGTGTCAGTTCAGTTGTTATTCTTTCGCTGTCTGCTGGAAGCTAGTTATTTTACTTAGTAACGTTTTAAATATGGATATTTTTCTCACACAAACGCATCGCTTCGCTTCAGAAGGCCTTTATTAACCCCCGGAGCCGTGTGCATTTCTTTTATGACAGACAGATGCACTTTTATGGACTTCAAAAACAGACACAGACAGAAACAGCCATTCACTGCCATTATAAAGCTTGGAAGAGCCAGGACATTTTTAATATAGCTAGATTGTATTCGTCTGAAAGAAGAATGTCATATACACCTAGGATGACTTTAAATCATGGGCTAATTTTCATTTTTGGGTGAACTAACCCTTTAAGCCTAGTAGTGAATGTTTTATGCGCAGTAGGACAATCTCTCTCTCTTTTTTTAGTTATGAGAAAGAACCGTATTCATCCGCACAGTCACGCAGAGCCGAAGCACCACCAAAAAAAATTATCTTCCGCTAAATGCGTGCAGTTTTGTTTTTTAATGGCTGGAGGGCCAAGTGTTACATAGTGTACTTTTTAAATCAAGCAATTTTCAGAAACAGTCTCAACAAATTAAACTTAATAAAATTAATACAAATCTGGAATAAAAGTCACACATTTGATACACAATTTAAAAATAATATTTTTACATATAAATAGGCCATTTATTAACTAAAGGTGCATCATCTGAGTTTCCAGTGTTGACAGAGCTGTTAAATTGGCTGTTTAAACTTTTAACAAGACTCTTACTTTAACTCAAAACTGCAATCACAATTACAAGCCATGCTTCGATTATAACACTACATGTTGTAATATTCATGTTTTTGCAAATCGTTCTGTTGACAAACACTGCTGCTGCTCAGACTGAGGAGGTTACTCCTATTAAAGACTAGTAGCCTCAGTCACGGTGAGTGTGTGAGTGTGTGTGTGTGTGTGTGTGTGTGCAACACTGTCAACAATTTAAACACTGACGCTTGGTCATGCTTTCATTTGAACAAGTTTAGAATGGTGACCACGCATGTGCTTTCATTATATGTAAAAGACCAGAATCAACCTCCATTTTTCCACAGAAGAAAGAAAATAATAGTTTTGAAATTGCATAATGATAAGTAAATGAGGTCAGTTTATTTGATAATCTTATTGTTGATTTTTTTTTTTTTTTTAATATGGAGTTATTACATTGGCATTCTAGGGAGAGTGGTAGTAGATTTAATGTGGTTTGTAGTGATTTGCAGTGACTTTAAAGACTTGCATGTGTGTGTGTGTTGTATTAAAACATTTGTATTGAGATGTTTTCTATGATTTTCTCTGGTAACACTTTACAATAAGGTTCCATTTGTTAACATTGGTTATCTACATTAGTTGACACTACTAACAATGATTAATACTTCTAGGCCTGGTTTCACAGACAGGGCTTAGACTAAGCCAGGATTAGGCCTTAGTTCAATTAGGACATTTAAGTAGCTTTTATAAACATGTCTTAGAAAAAACATCACTGGTGTGCATCTTGAGACAAAACAATGGAAGTTTAAACAGTTCAAACATGCATTTTAGTCTGGGACTAGCTTAAGCCTTGTCTGTGAAACCGGGGGCTAAAGTATTTATTAATCTTAAATGTTAAGACAAGACACAACAGGCAAAACCATTGTTATTTCATGCACTGGTCAATTTTGAGATTTTGGCCTATTTGTGCTCCCATAACATGTCTTTTTTCAGAATAGTGGAAAGAAAACATCCAAAATGTTTATTTTATTACACTTTATCTATTTGCGTCTGTATATTTCGAATACGATACATATCTTTAAAAGGCAGCGAGTTAGAAATATCCAGTTGACTGTAGTTTCTGATTTATGGAGTGATAAGAAAAGAGCTATTCAAAATCCCCTCTATAGAAACCTGTAACTCTAACATGTCAACAAAATGAAACAAGAATGTTGAACTTGGCTTTATCCAATGTTCAGATTTATGTTCTGGAAATGCATGCAAATTAGTGCATATTTAATTACTGTAGATAAAGCCTCAATTGCATATTTAAACGTAAAATTTCAGAAAACTTCTTAATGTCTTGATGAACTGTGATTTAATCTGAGGAAAGTATGGTGATGTTTATTTACCTGTAGTGTATTGCCTTAATTTCAGCATTTACTAATACATTATTAAAAAAATAAGGTGTATCTGTTTAATGGACCTGAGCTGACATGAACAAAGATTAATGCATACTGTAACAAATAGTTAATGCATAAACTGTTGATTAAAGAGAGAGTTCACCCAAAAATGAAAATCTGCTGTTCATTTACTCACCCTCAGGCCATCCAAGATGTATAGGTGCCTTTTTTCCTTAAGTAGAAGAGTAAAGAAGATTTTGGCAACACTTTAGTTAAGGGTCCAATTCTCACTATTAACTAGTTGCTTATTAGCATGCATATTACTAGGATATTGGCTGTTTATTAGTACTTATAAAAGCACATGTTAATGCCTTGTTCTACATGACCATGTTCTACATCCTTAATCCTACCCAATACCTAAACTTAACAACTACCTTACTAACTATTAATAAGCAGTAATTAGGAGCTTATTGAGGCAAAAGTTGTAGTTAATAGTTAGTTAATAGTGAGAATTGGTCCCTAAACTAAAGTGTGACCAAGATTTTTAGCTGAAACCGTCCTTACTGATTCATATAATGCAAGTCAAAACTGTCACTTTGAGAGTCAAAAAACATATACAGGCAAAACAAAATGAATACCCGTCGCTCCTGACGATAGTTTGAGGTCTTATGAAGCAAAACGATCAGTCTGTGCAAGAAACTGGGAAGATTGACTTTTCACAGATTCCCAACATTTGAGATCCTGCGCATACGTCATTATGCAACAGGAAGCTCGCGCTCCAGACTGCCGTGAACACGCTCAGGACCGTTTGCCGAGGCTGTGGATTACAGGTAATGTTGTAAATAATGTTCAGTTTCTTGAACACACTTCATACACAGACTTGCGTTTTGCTTCATAAGACCTCAATGTATCGTCAGGAGCCATGGGTATTAATTTAGTTTTGCCTGTATACACCTATCAGGCATAACATTATGACCACCTTCCTAATATTGTGTTGGTCCCCCTTTTGCTGCCAAAACAGCCCTGACCCGTCAAGCCATAGACTCCACTAGACCCCTGAAAGTGTCCTGTGGTAGCTGGCACCAAGATGTTAGCAGCAGATTCTTTAAGTCCTGTAAGTTGTGAGGTGGGGCCTCCATGGATCGGACTTGTTTGTTCAGCACATCCCACAGATGCTCGATTGGATTGAGTTCTGGGAAATTTGGACGCCAAGTCAACACCTCAAACTCAATGTTGTGGTCCTCAAACCATTCCTGAACCATTTTTGCTTTGTGGCAGGGCGCATTATATTATATTATCGCATTATCACATCCATGTGATGTAAAAAAACGTGATTCATCAGACCAGGCCACCTTCTTCCATTGCTCCGTGGTCCAGTTCTAATGCTTACATGCCCACAGTTAGCGCTTTCGGCAGTGGACAGGGGTCAGCATGGGAACCCTGACTGGTCTGCGGCTATGCAGCCCCATACGCAACAAACTGCGATGCACTGTGTATTCTGACACCTTTCTATCAGAACCAGCATTAACTTCATGAGCAATTTGAGCTACAGTAGCTCGTCTGTTTGATTGGACCACATGGGCCAGCCTTCGCTCCCCACGTGCATCAATGAGCCTTGGCCGCCCATGACCCTGTCGCCGGTTCACTACTGTTCCTTTCTTGGACCACTTTTGATAGATACTGACCACTGCAGACCAGGAACACCCCACAAGAGCTGCAGTTTTGGAGATGCTCTGACCCAGTCGTCTAGCCATCACAATTTGGCCCTGGTCAAACTCACTCAAATCCTTACACTTGCCCATTTTTCTTGCTTCTAATACATCAACTTTGAGGACAAAATGTTCACTTGCTGCCTAATATATCCCACCCACTAACAGGTACCGTGATGAAGAGATAATCAGTGTTATTCACTTCACCTGTCAGTGGTCATAATGTTATGCCTGATCGGTGTATGCTTTTTTGACGGTAGCCATTGACTTATATAAATCACCAAGGACTACAGTTTTAGCTAAAAATCTTCTTTACTGTTCTACTGAAGGAAAAAAAGACAACGACATCTTGGATAGCTTGAAGGTGAGTACATTAACAGCAAATTTTCATTTTTGGGTGAACAATCCCCTTAATGGGACCTCCCTATTGTAAAGTGTTACCATAATTTCAAGAAAAAAAATCTTGGAACGCTACTTGCTGGAAGGACCTTGTGAAGTAATCCCAGAAGGTGCTCTTTGGTTGGGTTTCAAACATACATTTTTAGAAAAAAGATCCAAGGCACTTCTTCTAGTACAAAAAAGTTAAAAAGCCTTTATTCACATCATGGACAATTTTGGGTGTGCAAATCCATATAACTGCATTGTTTTATGTGCGTGTTACTAAAACAGGGAACCGGCGGTGACCAGAAAGCAGATCAACCAATGGGCGACAGGACAGGCTTTTATGATAACTATCATCATCATCATCATCACTACCAAAGTCAGAAGCAAGGAAGTTTGGAAGAAGACAACACTGAGGAGAGAAAAGCTAAAGACCAACAACAGTTACAGAGTGAATGGAGAAGCCGTCACAAACATCACCATTCCTCATCCACACGGACTGAACACCACAGTCATCCTCATCATCACCACCGCCACCATCACCACCATCACAATCGGACGATGCGGACATTTTCCAAACAAGAGACGTTAGAGTCCACGTATCCCGAGCCTCTTGCTGGACATACACAGACTCACAGAGATGCGGAGGAACCGGACCCGTCGATTCAGCCAAACCATCATCACCATCACCATCACCGCGGGGACAAAGAGAAGGAATATGACCACAACGAGAGGAACTGCCGACAAAGAGGAAAACTGAGATCGCAACGAGAACATCATCATGAGAGGGACAGGAAGCGAGGCGAGGAGGAATGGGCGAGAGAGCATTACATAGAGCAGTGATACAAACACACACACACACACAAACACAACCGTGCCACACACACACACTCTACTGCTGACCTCTTCCATGGCCTTTGATTGGCCTCACGTCAATGTTATGTGTTTTACAGGGCAGTGTATTGTATATGAAACGTGTATCCATACAAGTTTTTTTCCAAGTGTGGAGACAATAATTAAAGACAATTATATATTAATTTAATATGGCATGAATGATGAAATTCTGTCTTCCTTTGAAAGTTGCCTATTTATTTTTTTTTTATTTGCATTCATGGTCTTATTGAATGAATCATAGGTGCATGTTATTCCAAATTAAAAAAAATCAAAATCCAATCATTTTTGAAAAATGGCAAAATGTGCCCCCATTTTGAAATCTGCTGGGGGTTTTTTTTTTGTTGTATCTGATATATTTCCTAAAATTCTAGTTTGATATAATTAAATTACTAGTAATTATTTTAATTATTATTATTTTGCTGTTGATGTTGAATATTCTGTTCTCCCAGAAAGATGTCACATTACAGGAGTAAAATGTGTTGTGAATGTCATTTCATGTTGAATTCTCAACTGCATTTTCACTGCTGTTTTTAGTTAGTTCTAAAACAAAATAGGATATTTATTTTCTGTTGTGTGGATGTCATTTAGAATTGTTATTTAATGGTAAATACTTGTGTGTTAAAGGTGTGTATTGCCTTGCATATAGGATAAAGACATTACAAAAATGACATGATAGTTTTGGTTTGTTTAAACTACTGTCCTGACGAATTGACCAGGAGTTAATGAAATGCCACAGTTAAATTAAAAGATGACGATTTTTAGCTGTATTGTCTTTGAATTGCTAGAGATTTGAAAGATACTCAGAGAGCGTGTTTAATGTTAGCGTTTTACATCAAAATGTGTTATTTAAGCTGTAACGTTGTTTAAATTGTCCTTTTAGGAGCAAGACTTCTTTAGTTTTGCAGATGAATGTTTCTGGTTTTGCATTACTAAATTTGTCAGGGCGGGGGGGGGGGAAACGGTTAATTCAAACATGGTCTTTCAACGACTTACTCAAATTAGACACATCATGAAAAAGTAATGAATTTCCATGATCTTTTGAAATAAAACTGTCAAATTTACAATGCAAACATTGAAACGACCTTTCCAGTCAAAAAAAAAAAAAAGACAAAAATGTGTAAAAATGGGTCATTCAGTAATTTCTATTGTTGTGACTTCAAAACTACCCATAGAATGAGGGAACATCGTCTGCAATCTAGATACTTCTGGCCATCATTTGAAAACTGATGAAAAATAGCAGACATCAATTTGAATTTCACTATTATTTGTCAATCAGAATTTCAAAATTACACATATAATTGTTTTCTTATCAATTAAATAAGAAATTTAGGCCTGGTTTCACAGACAGGGCTTAGATTAAGCCACGATTAGGCTTTAGTTCAATTAAGACATTTAAGTAACTTTTTATAAATGAGCCTTAGAAAAAAACATTACTGGTGTGCATCTTGAGACAAAACAATGGCACTGACATATGTTAAGATGCAAGCTGCTTTCAGTTAAAACTGAACTGTCAGACTACTACTAAAACTAGTCTGGGACTAGGCTTAAGCCTTGACTGTGAAACCGGGGGAAAATGTTTGCATTTCCCATTCATTTTGATGCAAAAATACAGAATCTAGTCTGTTGAGTGGGTAAAATGAGTAAAGAGAATTGTCATCTACACAAATTGCTGAACCTAATAATTACACATGGTAATCAGTGATTCTATGTGATTTTATGATTCTATTATAATCAGTGATTCTATGCAGTTGTGCTCATAAGTTTGCGGAAGCAGCAAGATGTTTATTTTTTTAAAAAACAAAATAAGGATCATACGTTTTTGTTATTATTATTTTAACAACATATATTGCACAAATGATCCTATTCAAAAGTCCCCTACATCCCCTGTGATCTTATTATGCTCTGTAACTTCCTTCATAATCAATGGCTATTTGTATGTTATGTGATGGTTGTTCATGAATTCCCATATATGATGCTGAGATCCAGCTTTTCACACTGGACGATCACGCTACTATTATGAAGGAAAAAAACTAAGAAAAAAAAAAAAACATTCTTAGATTGTCAAAAAGGCAACACACTGCAATAAAATGATTTTGTCCTCTGGGAAATGTGTAAATATACAGCTTTTGAAGAGCAGTAAGATGTTTAAATATTTACCAGAAGACAAAACAAAAATAAAATAATTTACACAGATCATCCTATACAAAAGATTACATCCCCTTGTGTTGTCTTTTTGAGTATCAATAAATATTTTTAACCTTTGTAAATGTAATTTGTGTTCCTCAAATAAGTGATGAAAAAAAAAAAACCCTGATATTCTGAAAAATGTCAGGTTTTTGTCCATACAATAAAAGTCCAAGGAATCCACTGACTTATATCTTTCTTAATATCTTTGTTGTGTGTTCAGCAGATAAAAGTTTGGAACAACATGAGGGTGAGTAAATGATGTCAATTTTCTATATTCTGAACTATTCCTTTAACTGAGGGTTACTTATATATATATATATATACACACACACACACGTAAATATATATAACATAAGCAATTAGTCGCAATTAGGGACCAAGAACCAAATTTGCGAAGACACCTATTGTATACGTTGGCCTCATTGTTTTCCTGCTCTTAAAGTCTATAGTAGCCGATAGAATTGTAATAAATTTGATGGCGAGCACAACAAAGAGCACCTGAGGCTGCGTCTTCTTGGCAACAATAAATAGATCAAGTCATTCTTCAGTTTTACAAATTAACTAATTTATTTTAATCTAATGCACTGTGCCACAGTCTATTGTACAAATATTTACTAATATGTACAATATTGCATAAAAATTCTGAAAACAAAACATTAAATGGATATGATAAATGGTGTGCATATTAATAATTAAAACCCTGCCTGTTGTTCTATATTAAGCTTGTGTGCACTTCTTACCATTTTTTATAAACTTGGCAATAAAAAACCCAATAGTATCAGTGTTGGCGTTTTGTAGGAGGCTCTCAGGGGAATGTGCGAAATGAGCTCCTCTCCATGCTAATTCTGGGCGAAATCTCTGTAGTAGCCGTCGTTGGTCACATGACAGACCAGCTCCTTGCATCCCCTCTGATCCTAAATGTGGCACCTGGAAGAGGTGACAAACACAAGGTTTCACTCACTCTCAAACTGCCTTTGCTCAACCATATAATCTAGCCATCTTCAACAAACAGAGCACTAGTATGCTGGGTTAACAACTTATCACATTTTGAAAAAAATAGTCTAGAAATGATCTACTATATTTTAGACTAACTAGTTCCTAAGTGACTACACTACAATAATATCATTTGTTATATGTAAATTGAAACTTTGTTTAGAACTTTTCATAATGACATCAGGGTGTGTCAGGGTTTCCACGGGTCTTTAAAAGTCTTCATTTGACTTTCTATAATTTAAGGCCTTAAAAATGTCAAATTGGAGCAGAAAGTCTTAAATTCAATATCATGGCATTCAATTAGGGACCTATGATTTCCGCGATGCAGAAAATGGGTACGGAATCGCAGAACCCATTCATAAAAATGGTATTTACTGTATAATGCGGAATGACACAGCATTTATCAACTTTTGGATGAAAAGATCAAAAGTAGGTCAGGGCTCAACATTACCGCTTGTGGATTTTTTGAAGGGACAAATGAAAGAAAATTTTAGAAGCCTGATTTAAACGTCAATAACAAAAAAATAACTACGGAATCACCAAAATGCGAGAATGATTCTGCATTAATTTAATGTATGGAGATTGATAGCGGATAATAATATATATAATGTACACTCACCTAAAGGATTATTAGGAACACCTGTTCAATTTCTCATTAATGCAATTATCTAATCAACCAATCACATGGCAGTTGCTTCAATGCATTTAGGGGTGTGGTCCTGGTCAAGACAATCTCCTGAACTCCAAACTGAATGTCAGAATGGGAAAGAAAGGTGATTTAAGCAATTTTGAGCGTGGCATGGTTGTTGGTGCCAGACGGGCCGGTCTGAGTATTTCACAATCTGCTCAGTTACTGGGATTTTCACGCACAACCATTTCTAGAGTTTACAAAGAATGGTGTGAAAAGGGAAAAACATCCAGTATGCGGCAGTCCTGTGGGCGAAAATGCCTTGTTGATGCTAGAGGTCAGAGGAGAATGGGCCGACTGATTCAAGCTGATAGAAGAGCAACTTTGACTGAAATAACCACTCGTTACAACCGAGGTATGCAGCAAAGCATTTGTGAAGCCACAACACGCACAACCTTGAGGCGGATGGGCTACAACAGCAGAAGACCCCACCGGGTACCACTCATCTCCACTACAAATAGGAAAAAGAGGCTACAATTTGCACGAGCTCACCAAAATTGGACAGTTGAAGACTGGAAAAATGTTGCCTGGTCTGATGAGTCTCGATTTCTGTTGAGACATTCAGATGGTAGAGTCAGAATTTGGCGTAAACAGAATGAGAACATGGATCCATCATGCCTTGTTACCACTGTGCAGGCTGGTGGTGGTGGTGTAATGGTGTGGGGGATGTTTTCTTGGCACACTTTAGGCCCCTTAGTGCCAATTGGGCATTGTTTAAATGCCACGGCCTACCTGAGCATTGTTTCTGACCATGTCCATCCCTTTATGACCACCATGTACCCATCCTCTGATGGCTACTTCCAGCAGGATAATGCACCATGTCACAAAGCTCGAATCATTTCAAATTGGTTTCTTGAACATGACAATGAGTTCACTGTACTAAAATGGCCCCCACAGTCACCAGATCTCAACCCAATAGAGCATCTTTGGGATGTGGTGGAACGGGAGCTTCGTGCCCTGGATGTGCATCCCACAAATCTCCATCAACTGCAAGATGCTATCCTATCAATATGGGCCAACATTTCTAAAGAATGCTTTCAGCACCTTGTTGAATCAATGCCACGTAGAATTAAGGCAGTTCTGAAGGCGAAAGGGGGTCAAACACAGTATTAGTATGGTGTTCCTAATAATCCTTTAGGTGAGTGTATAATGTACTGATGGTAACAAGGTTGCGCTGTTGGCAAGGCTCAATGTCGAGCCCTGCAAGTCAGTACACTTAAAGGGATAGTTCACCTAAAAATTAAAATTCTGTCATCATTTACTCACCCTCATGTGAGTAAATAGTTCACCCAAAAACAGAAAACACAGAATTTGGTAAAAATAAATGCGAATTTGAGACAAAATATAATGTATTTCATAGGGCCCAAAACAATTTTTTTTTGTTAAACTTTTAATAAATTGCTGTTAAATTGTTTCATGATTTCAATTAATTAGACATGCTTTTTGACTAATACAATTTAATTTAACCATTAAAACTAAAACAAAAAAGTAAATGGATTTCATAGGGCTCTAAATTAAAGGGGTCATGAATTGAGAAATCAACCTTCCCTTCAGCTTTTGATATATAAAAGGTCATGGTAATATAAGAATATCCTGTAAGTTTCGGAGCTGAAAACTTCCTTGTTAGTCAAAGAAAAGCTTTTATTGACAGCTGGCTCAGCAAACGATCAATCTGTGATAGGGATGTAAACGGTGAGGAAATTTTCCCACCGGTTAATCGACGTGTGACAACACCGGTAATACCGGTATCACTGGCGGGGGCTTTTAAATCACTAATACTAAACTGAAAGTAAAAATGCGCACAGCCACATTTCAGGCATGAACTGAAAACACACCAGTGGACACGCACCATGAATGACAGTGCGGCCGTGAATGAATGACTGTGCGGCCGTGCTCATTTTAGTTTTGGTTTAGAATTAGCACCAATTCGGGGGCGGGTTGCTTGAATTGTGGGTTCATTAGCCTATTATTCTTAATGAAAAACACAACAACAAAACATTATAAATGACAAACTCACTTAAGCGCTTTTACATTTAGCTTTGAAGCCAAATCTTCCGCGATCATCTTGTCAATCATCTCTTCACTCTCGTGATGAATGAAATCTGACTCCTGCTGCGTTTGTGCTGCGACTCTCGTTCAGCAAGTGATGTACTGGGCAAGTGATGTAACCGGTGCTTCGCCTGAACACCGGTAACACCGGCAACACCGACTATCGAAGCAAGCCTAATCTGCGAATGTTCTTACCTGTGATGTCAGAGTTCAGTGAAACGCTGCCTTAACCGAAGAAGACGAACGCCTAATTCTGTAGCCCCGCCCACCGACTCGTGCATGACGTTATAGATAAATAACAGGCCTACGTGGAGCTAAACCGGATCGAACTTCTAAGCAATAAACATGCCGCATAAGCTTCCTTTGGATTCCAATATTAGGAATGCGGCTGAACTTTATTTTTTAATGAAGATCCAGCTCACGTGGGAAGACATAGTGCGTTTGTTCCTTCATTTCACCACGGATTCATTTGTAAACAAGAGACTGGATTTGCAGACAGAATGAGATTAAAAACGATGCTGTGCCTTCTATATTGGATCCGACAGGAATGGTGCAATACACTTATGTGAGTAAAAAATGTTTTTTATATGTGATAGTATTGCATTGTTACAGATCGTTTGATATCTACTGATTATGTGTACGTGTCTAACTAAACATAACTTACCACGCTGTCGCTGGCTGGAGTATCCTTTGTATTTGAGGTGTTGTTGGTTCATTGTCCTGCGATTCGGGATCAGACTAGAACATGTATGGGCCAGGGCTTGTAAAGCCCAATGCCCCGGGGCTATGCGTTTTCCAGACGGGCTACCAAAATGTATCACCGGCCTGCCGACGGGCTATCATAAATAGTGAAATAACATTCCTTTCTTGATGTGCGCTGTTCACTCTCTTGACTTGTTATCTGAAGGAAAAATACAATCGCGGAAGTTTTGAACATGCTGATTTGTCTGCAGTGAAGTTTTGCAGATGCTTGCGCGCGTGTGTGTGTTTGTGTGTGTTAGTGATGCGGTTCGCGGTTATATCTACGGATCGGGTGGGCCAAGTAATAAAAAATAACATAAATCATTGTGTTTGTTTGATAAAGCCATATTGCGAGCCCTGTGGGCGAATCATTCCGGTTGCCGTTTTTCCACACGTTTTCAAAACAATTCCCCACATGTATTGACGGGGGAGCCGAAGCTCATTATAATATGCAAAACTGTTATGCAATCATAGCAGTGGGCGTTTACTTCCAAGTCTTCAATGCGGCACGCACGAAAACCGAGCGTTTCATGAGTTAGGCTCAAAACCAGGGTAGAAAATAGCCTTATTCATTATGATGTTTTTGAATGTAAAAATGACGCGAACGTCATAAGTTGACCTCAGACAACAGTATACATTTTTTTAAAAAAAAGCCAGTTCATGACCCCTTTAAATTGCATGCACTGAAAAAAAATCCTCAGGATTTTTATTTTCCAGTACAAATATCTAAACATCCTTAAATCAAGATACATTTACTTGACATGCAAAATGAAGAAATTAAGTCTTGTTTTCTGAGAAATTGAACAAAATTAAGTGAGTTTATGCTTAAAACAAGAACAAGTATCTGTCAATGGCTATGAAAATTACTTTTTCATTTGAATTAAGCTGATTTTTCTGAACCCATTGGCAGATATTTGTTCTTGTTTTAAGCATAAAATCACTTACACAAGATCACAAAATTTCACAAGATTTCTTATCTTAAGTCATTTTGCTTCTCAAGTAAATGCATCTTGATTTAAGAATCTTTTAGATATTTGCACTGGAAAACAAGACAAAACAACTGAAAAAGAACATCACTTTTTTGTAGTGTGATTAGAAGGTTCAGTAAAAGTTATTTCCATATTCTAGTGTTTGGGAGCAGAGCTATTCAAACTTTAAGCTAGTTTTATTAAAATTCATTAAAAAGTAATGGAGATCTGTTGGAAATTGTATTTTCAAACTTTGAAGTGTTGCTAATACAACTCATTGAGTGCTTAGACATTTACATTTAGAGAACATATTGACGTATTATGTTCCCTTCAATTTATTCCTTACATTTTCTTTAATTGGTCTTAAAAAGGTCTTAAATTTACCTTCATAAAACCTGCAGAAACCCTGGTGTGTTTAGATTTTCAAAAGCTTTTCCAGCATTTTCAAGCAGTGAGAGTCTGTGCTTTTCAAGGGTAGGAAACGGTGTATAATAAACTACAGTAATTATAATTTACTTAGCAGAGTACACTATAGGGTCCCACTTTATATTAGGTGTCTTTAACTACTATGTACTAACATTTAAATTAATAATCTGATGCAATGCACTTATTGTGTACATACAGGTTTTTACATTGTATGTATATTTAAAAATTACCGGAATGTAATTTCAGCTGTAATTAATTTCTGTAATTACATCTATAATTACACTGTTAACCCTTTCTTTACACCTTAACCCACTCTTAAACCTAACCAGACCACTAAACCTGTCCCTAACTTTACCCATATCCCACCTTAATAGCAGCACAAGTGTTTTGTACTTTTCTACATTGTACTTATTTTTTTATGCAACTACATTGTAGTTAAAGACAATTAATATGGAAGTAAAATAATGCCAAATGTTTTTGAAACAAATAAGCTTGTTGAATTGCACTACTTGAAAAAAATATACATTGCATTAAAGGGTTAGTTCACCCAAAAATGAAAATTAGCCCATGATTTACTCACCCTCAAGTCATCCTAGGTGTATATGAGATTCTTCTTTCAGACGAATAAAATCAGTTATATTAATAATGTCCTGGCTCTTCCAAGCTTTATAATGGCAGTGAATTGTTGCTCAGTTTTTGAAGCCCATAAAAGTGCATCTATCCATCATATAACTGCTCCACACGGCTCCGGGGGTTAATAAAGGCCTTCTGAAGTGAAGCGATGCGTTTGTGTAAGAAAAATATCCATATTTAAAACGTTATAAAGTAAAATATCTAGCTTCCGCCAGATCTGAAAAAAAACGTAACTGGTGTGCAATGTCGTCAGACGTGGCGTAAGCATTTTGAACTGCGAGAGGCACTACACTTTTTTCGGAAGTTGAATACGGAGCAATGATTTGAGGGTGAGTAAATCATGGGCTAATTTTCATTTTTGGGTGAACTAACCCTTTAACCATGCTTGCATTTTAATGCATTGTATTTCTAGGGCTTGCATTTTTATGGGCTGAAATTCAACATAGTTGTATATTTAAGATGTGAATATTTCAATTCAAAACATTTCACACACATTTTCATTATTAAAAACGCAATAATCCATATTCACCTCTCAGATTTCACTTCCAAAATATTCATTCTGTTTAAAAATACAACCTATAATATTCGACAGGCAATTTGCAAATTTGCTTCCACAAATTCAGTGGTACAAATTCGACAGAAAATTAAACAGTTCACATCCGGGAACTGCAGGAATAGCAGTAGGTTGCGCTGGTCTTCGTCAACAGCCGCTTGCACCACCTGCTGGTAAGGTCGACTAACAGCAGATGGAGATTATTGCTCGGTAATCTACTGCTATTCCTGCAGTTCCCGGATGTGAACTGTTGAACATTTTCTGTCGAATTTGTACCACTGAATTTGTGGAAGCGAATTTGTAAAGCGAAATAAAATGAACCGAAAATTGCCTGTCGAATATTATAGGTTGTATTTTTAAACAGAATGAACATTTTGGAAGTGAAATCTGAGAGGTGAATATGGATTATTGAATTTTTAATAATGAAAATGTGTGTGAAATATTTCGAATTGAAATATTCACATCTTAAATATAAAACCATGTTGAATTTCACCCCATAAAAATGCATGCCCTAAAAATGCAATGCATTAAAATGCAAGCATGGTTAATGCCATGCATATTTTTTCAAGTAGTGCAATTCAACAAGCTTTTTTGTTTCAAAAACATTTGGCATTATTTTATTTCCATAATTTAATATAAAGTGTGACCCATTATAGTAAGGTAAATTGCTATATGAAATGGGGGACCATATCAAATATTTTGTCAATTTTTTGTCCAACAGCAAAAGAAAACATCCACTACTCCATTTCCATGACTTTCCAAAAGAGGAAAAAACAAAATGAGGTAGATTATGTCTCAAGATTCAAAGATCCAGTATTGTTAGCCACTTGAGGTGCCTTTCAGGTTTAATGTCCTTTGCCTCATTTTAGGATCCTTTCCATTTTTGAGTATATCGTATTTGTTCTGTTTTAGCTAGACTCAGTATTCACTACTCAATTTGTTTTGGCAGTTCTGGGTTATAAAAAAAAGTTTCTAGTTTTAGCCATGTCTTTCATCCTTACCTGTGGTTCTAGTGTTAAACAGGGGAATGTCTTGAGAGCCCAGGCAACCTGCTCTTCATTCTCCGCAAGCGTCACAGTACAAGTGCTATACACCAAAACACCGCCCCGCTTTAACAAACGTACAGCCTGCAACACAAAAGTGTATCAACAACAGACAATATATAGTCTATTAGCTATAAAAGACACACTGTAACATGTAGGTACACAGCACCACCTTCTGTTCACTGACTTAAAGAAACATTTTCAATAGGTAGTTATCCTTACCTAAAACTATTAAAAATCAGTTTTGTTCATTTAAATAAAGCTGAAATAAAATATAAATATTAGATGTAAAACGTAAACAAACTAAAACGATAATTAGAAATGTTGCCTTGGCAACTAACTGTAATAAAAAAGTTGAAGTACTAAAATTAATAAAACTAAATCTAAAATTTGCATTTGATCATTTAGCAGATGCTTTTATCCAAAACGATTTACAAATGATGAGAACAACAGAAGCAATCAGACCAACAAGAGGGCAACAGCATACAAGTGCTGTAACAAGTCTCAATTAGTCTAGCACAGTACACACAGCAAGGTTTTTTCAAAAGATTTTTCCAAAACAAACAGAATAGAATAGGTACAGTAAGTGCTAGTATTAACTGGTCAAGTGCTGACGAAAAAGATGTCTTTAGACGTTTTTTGAAAAAGACTCAGCTGCTCGAACTGAGATAGGCAGGTCGTTCCACTAGCTGGGAACAGTCCAGGAAAAGGTTCATGAAAGTGATTTCGTGCCTCTTTAGGATGGCACCACGAGGCATCGTTCACTTGCAGAACGCAAACTTCTGGAGGGCGTATAAGTCTGAACTAGTTTAGGTATATCGGTGCAGAGCCAGCGGTTGTCTTGTCAGCAAAAATTTAAATAATTTACAGCTAAATAGAAATATTAAAAAAACTATAAATTTAAAAACATACTAAATGTTAACTAAAACAATTACTAAAAATTACTAAAAGAATTTACATATATATATATATATATATATATATATATAATAAAATTATAATAAATATTAATAAAGGGTTTACTATTATTCGTGTACACTCAGACAAAAACAACAACAAAAAACACTGTGCTTTTGTAAAATAAAGAAAAAAAATAGGATGCGCTTTCTGTCTCAGTTTCCGTGAACTTGTTTGTGGAGCATGTGACAAAAATAAGCGTATACTACTACTTATTGCAGTTTTTTCCTTTTGTATTGTTAATCTGTTAATTATTTAAGTAAAACATATTTTGTGTAGTCCTAATTATATATATAATTATTGTCTTGTATTACCGTAGTGAGGAGTTTCCTCTGTAGAGGCTGGTAGGAGCAGACTTCTTTCAGACTCCAGCTGTAGGTCATGTTGGGCCTTTGACCCAGTCCACTGCAGGGAGCATCTAATAATATCCGGTCAAAACTCTCCTCAGGATATGGGGGACCATCAACAAATATACACAAAGTTGCAATTAGTAACTACAAAAGTAGTCTACAAAAAAGTAAACACGCGTTATGTTCATCTGAAAATCTAATCTAAACTGAAATTAAACTATTTTATATATAATACACTTGATGGTCAAAAGTTTGGCATGATTAAGATTGTTTCAATGTTTTTGAAAGAAGTCTCTTAGACTGTATTTATTTGATCACAAATATAATAATAAGAAATGTTTCTTGAGCAGAAAATCATCATATTAGAATGATTTGTAAAGGATCATGTGACAATGAAGACCGGAGTAATGATGCCGAAAATTCAGCTTTGATCACAGGAATAAATGATATTTTGAAATATATTCAAATAGAAAACAGTTATTTTAAATTGTAATAATATTCACAATATTACTGTTTTTGCTGTATTTTTGGTCAAATATTTTTTTCTATTGATTTCACTGTGAAAGAAAAACAGAAAGTGATAATTATAGGAAATAAGAGGAACCTGAAATGTTTATAGTATATACTCAAAATTATTTGATTAGTATATACTACAGTATTTGTTCATTATCCATTGGCAAGGCTGTCAGTAGATCACATGAATAACATTGCGCGTCGCAAGAATTCACCATGTGTGAAACAGTGTTACACTATTAGTAGAAAGAAAGAAAGAAAGAAAGAACTATGGAGGCTTACCTGCACTGTATTCCTGAGCGGGGTCAGAGCTCACCGCATGTATGCTGTTACAGCAATATGCTTTAATACAGTCCAACTTCAGCATCTTTGCATTCTGAATGATCTTTTCCATTTTGGATCTGATTTTTTCCAAAGCCACAACAGTACCCTGTGGAGAGAGACACAGCAAATATATATATGAGTTTGTGGTAACAATTTACAATAAGGACACATTTGTTAACATAAATTAATGCATTAGCTAACATGAACTAACAATGAACAATATAATTTTTAAAGCATTTGTTAACATTACTTAAAAATCTAATTGTTCATTGTTTGTTTATGTTAGTTCACAGTGAATTAACAAAATTTAACAAATACAACCTTGGTTTTTAAAATTGTATTATTAAATGTTTAAATTGCCATTGACTAAGATTAATAAATGTTTTAGTATTGTTCACTGTTAGTTCATGTTAACTAATATAGTTAACTAATAATAAGTGTGTTTGTTTTCATCTATGACTACGTTTCCTTGCCAAAATGTAATGGTAAAATAAGGATTACAGAAAAAAGGTTGTCATGATTACATTAAGTTATAAGTAACAAAACAAGTTATACGTTTTAATTTTAAGAGTTGTAGTATTTGTACAAATGATTATAGCTTTTTGTTTCTAGGACACTTACAAACTGTCCTTACAGAATTGCTAAAACACACTTGCCTGGTTTCCCATAAGTGAAGCAATGTGTGTCGTCTTTCCTCCAGGGGCGGCACACATGTCAAGGATTCGCTCTCCAGGACGAGGTCCTAAAACATACCCCACGACCACTGACGGCAGGTTCTGTATGAGATCAATTCACAAAGACACCTCGATTTGTATGTATACATCGCTGGAAGGTGTGATTTAAAAAGATCATGCTGCACAAACACAGAAACATTCAGGAGCACAGACTCTTGCCCTGCGACTTAAAATAGCTTTACTAGTGAATCGCTGCTAAATTTACTCAGCAACAAGGGGTTTTAAAAACTTGCAGCTTCACTTTTAGGTGAATGATGCTGCAAAGATGCAGGCAATTCACACACGCCTCTCTAACAGATCTAACAAGCCGTAGCTGACAAAAATAACCGTGATTTTTACAAATATTGTGCTGCAAACATCAATAACAGCTTTAACTGGTCAGTGTTGGCAAATGACCAGGATATAAGTGGGATAATCCACGGCTATATATATACAGTGGGGAGAACAAGTATTTGATACACTGCCGATTTTGCAGGTTTTCCTACTTACAAACCATGTAGAGGTCTGTAATTTTTATCGTAGGTACTTTTCAACTGTGAGAGACGGAATCTAAAACAAAAATCCAGAAAATCACATTGTATGATTTTTAAATAATTAATTAGCATTTTATTGCATGACATAAGTATTTGATCACCTACCAACCAGTAAGAATTCCGGCTCTCACAGACCTGTTAGTTTTTCTTTAAGAAGCCCTTCTGTTCTCCACTCATTACCTGTATTAACTGCACCTGTTTGAACTTGTTACCTGTATAAAAGACACCTGTCCACACACTCAATCAAACAGACTCCAACCTCTCCACAATGGCCAAGACCAGAGAGCTGTGTAAGGACATCAGGGATAAAATTGTAGACCTGCACAAGGCTGGGATGGGCTACAGGACAATAGGCAAGCAGCTTGGTGAGAAGGCAACAACTGTTGGCGCAATTATTAGAAAATGGAAGAAGTTCAAGATGACGGTCAATCTCCCTCGGTCTGGGGCGCCATGTAAGATCTCACCTCGTGGGGCATCAATGATCATGAGGAAGGTGAGGGATCAGCCCAGAACTACACGGCAGGACCTGGTCAATGACCTGAAGAGAGCTGGGACCACTGTCTCAAAGAAAACCATTAGTAACACACTACGCCGTCATGGATTAAAATCCTGCAGCGCACGCAAGGTCCCCCTGCTCAAGCCAGCGCATGTCCAGGCCCGTCTGAAGTTTGCCAATGACCATCTGGATGATCCAGAGGAGGAATGGGAGAAGGTCATGTGGTCTGATGAGACAAAAATAGAGCTTTTTGGTCTAAACTCCACTCGCCGTGTTTGGAGGAAGGAGGAGGATAAGTACAACCCCAAGAACACCATCCCAACCATGAAGCATGGCGGTGGAAACATTCTTTGGGGATGCTTTTCTGCAAAGGGGACAGGACAACTGCACCGTATTGAGGGCAGGATGGATGGGGCCATGTATCGCGAGATCTTGGCCAACAACCTCCTTCCCTCAGTAAGAGCATTAGATGGGTCGTGGCTGGGTCTTCCAGCATGACAACGACCCGAAACACACAGCAAGGGCAACTAAGGAGCATCTTAAGGTCCTGGAGTGGCCTAGCCAGTCTCCAGACCTGAACCCAACAGAAAATCTTTGGAGGGAGCTGAAAGTCCGTGTTGCCCAGCGACAGCCCCGAAACCTGAAGGATCTGGAGAAGGTCTGTATGGAGGAGTGGGCCAAAATCCCTGCTGCAGTGTGTGCAAACCTGGTCAAGAACTACAGGAAACGTATGATCTCTGTAATTGCAAACAAAGGTTTCTGTACCAAATATTAAGTTTTGCGTTTCTGATGTATCAAATACTTATGTCATGCAATAAAATGCAAATTAATTACTTAAAAATCATACAATGTGATTTTCTGGATTTTTGTTTTAGATTCCGTCACTCACAGTTGAAGAGCACCTATGATAAAAATTAGACTTCTATGCTTTGTAAGTGGGCAAAATTGGCAGTGTATCAAATACTTGTTCTCCCCACTGTGTGTGTGTGTGTATATATATATATATATATATATATATATAAAACAAAATTATAAACGCAACACTTTTGTTTTTGCCCCCATTTTTCATGAGCTGAACTCAAAGATCTAAGACTTTTTCTATGTACACAAAAGGCCTATTTCTCTCAAATATTGTTCACAAATCTGTCTAAATCTGTGTTAGTGAGCACTTCTCCTTTGCCGAGATAATCCATCTACCTCGCAGGTGTGGCATATCAAGATGCTGATTAGACAGCATGATTATTGCACAGGTGTGCCTTAGGCTGGCCACAATAAAAGGTCACTCAATGTGCAGTTTAACTGTATTGGGGCCTGTGGAATGTTGGTCCACTCCTCTTCAATGGCTGTGCGAAGTTGCTGGATATTGGCAGGAATTGGAACACGCTGTCGTATATGCCGATCCAGAGCATCCCAAACATGCTTAATGGGTGACATGTCCGGTGAGTATGCTGGCCATGCAAGAACTGGGATGTTTTCAGCTTCCAGGAATTGTGTACAGATCCTTGCAACATGGGGCCGTGCATTATCATGCTGCAACATGAGGTGATGGTCGTGGATGAATGGCACAACAATGGGCCTCAGGATCTCGTCACGGTATCTCTGTGCATTCAAAATGCCATCAATAAAATGCACCTGTGTTCGTTGTCCATAACATGCACCTGCCCACCGGCACCATGGGCCACTCGATCCACAACGTTGACATCAGCAAACCGCTCACCCACACGACGCCATACACGCTGTCTGCCATCTGCCCTGTACAGTGAAAACCGGGATTCATCCGTGAAGACGGCATCGAATGTGAGCATTTGCCCACAAGTCGGTTACGACGACGAACTGCAGTCAGGTCGAGACCCCGATGAGGACGACGAGCATGCAAATGAGCTTCCCTGAGACGGTTTCTGACAGTTTGTGCAGAAATTCTTTGGTTATGCAAACCGATTGTTGCAGCAGCTGTCCGGGTGGCTGGTCTCAGACGATCTTGGAGGTGAAGATGCTGGATGTGGAGGTCCTGGGCTGGTGTGGTTACACGTGGTCTGCAGTTGTGAGGCCGGTTGGATGTACTGCCAAATTCTCTGAAACGCCTTTGGAGACGGCTTATGGTAGAGAAATGAACATTCAATTCACGGGCAACAGCTCTGGTGGACATTCCTGCAGTCAAGCATGCCAATTGCACGCTCCCTCAAAACTTGCAACATCTGTGGCATTGTGCTGTGTGATAGAACTGCACATTTTAGAGTGGCCTTTTATTGTGGCCAGCCTAAGGCACACCTGTGCAGCAATAATCATGCTGTCTAATCAGCATTTTGATATGCCACACCTGTGAGGTGGATGGATTATCTCAGCAAAGGAGAAGTGCTCACTAACACAGATTTAGACAGATTTGTGAACAATATTTGAGAGAAATAGGCCTTTTGTGTACATAGAAAAAGCCTTAGATCTTTGAGTTTAGCTCATGAAAAATGGGGGCAAAAACAAAAGTGTTGCGTTTATAATTTTGTTCAGTGTATATATACAGTCGTGCAGTCAAAAGTTTACATACCTCTTGCAGAATCTGCAACAATGCATATACAATACACACACAACATATGGACAAAAGTACTGATACACCTGACCATCACATCAACAGGGACAGGGAATGTAATAATGATATCATATTCTAAATACATAAACATTAATATAGAGTCTCCCCTTTGCAGCTACAGTGCATCTGGAAAGTATTCACAGCGCTTCACTTTTTCCACATTTTGTTATGTTACAGCCTTATTCGAACATGGATTAAATTCATTATTTTCCTCAAAATTCTACAAACAATAGCCCATAATGACAACGTGAAAGACGTTGTTTGAAATCTTTGCAAATTTATTAAAAATAAAAAAATGACAAAAAAAAAAAAATCACATAGATAAGTAGTTACAGCCTCAAGTCTTTTTGAGTATGATGCTACAAGCTTGGCACACCTATTTTTGGGCAGTTTCTCCCATTCTTCTTTGCAGGACCTCTCAAGCTCCATCAGGTTTGATGGGGAGCTTTGGTGCACAGCCATTTTCAGATCTCTCCAGAGATATTCAATCGGGTTCAAGTCTGGGCTCTGGCTGGGCCATTCACAGAGTTGTCCCGTAGCCACTCCTTTGTTATCTTGGCTGTGTGCTTAGGGTCGTTGTCCTGTTGGAAGATGAACCTTTGCCCCAGTCTGAGGTCCAGAGCACTCTGGAGCAGGTTTTCATCAAGGATGTCTCTGTATATTGCTGCATTCATCTTTCCCTCGATCCTGACTAGTCTCCCAGTTCCTGCCGCTGAAAAACATCCCCACAGCATGATGCTGCCACCACCATGCTTCACTGTAGGGATGGTATTGGCCAGGTGATGAGCAGTGCCTGGTTTCCTCCAGACATGACGCTTGCCATTCAGGCCAAAGAGTTCAATCTTTGTTTCATCAGACCAGAGAATTTTGTTTCTCATGGTCTGAGAGTCCTTCAGGTGCCTTTTGGCAAACTCCAGGCAGGCTGTCATGTGCCTTTTACTGAGGAGTGACTTTCATCTGGTCGCTCTACCATACAGGCCTGATTGGTGGAGTGCTGCAGAGATGGTTGTTCTTCTGGAAGGTTCTCCTCTCTCCACAGAGAAACGCTGGAGCTGTGTCAGAGTGACCATCGGGTTCTTGGTCACCTGCCTGACTAAGGCCCTTCTCCCCCGATCGCTCAGTTTGGCAGGGGCGGCCAGCTCTAGGAAGAGTCCTGGTGGTTCCAAACTTCTTCCATTTACGGATAATGGAGGCCACTGTGCTCATTGGGACCTTCAATGCTGCAGAAATTTTTCTGTACCCTTCCCCAGATCTGTGTCTCCATACAATCCTGTCTCGGAGGTCTAAAGACAATTCCTTGGACTTCATGGCTTGGTTTGTGCTCTGATATGCACTGTTAACTGTGGGACCTTATATAGACATGCGTGTGCCTTTCCAAATCATGTCCAATCAACTGAATTTACCACAGGTGGACTCCAATCAAGTTGTAGAAACATCTCAAGGATGATCAGTGGAAACAGGATGCACCTGAGCTCAATTTTGAGTGTCATGGCAAAGGCTGTGAATACTTATGTACATGTGATTTTTTTGTTTTTTATTTGTAATAAATTTGCAAAGATTTCAAACAAACTTCTTTCACGTTGTCATTGTGGGGTATTGTTTGTAGAATTCTGAGGAAAATAATTAATTGAATCCATTTTGGAATAAGGCTGTAACATAACAAAATGTGGAAAAAGTGAAGCGCAGTGAATACTTTCCGGATGCACT
Organism: Coreius guichenoti; assembly: GCA_039654105.1. Classification (NCBI taxonomy): domain Eukaryota; kingdom Metazoa; phylum Chordata; class Actinopteri; order Cypriniformes; family Gobionidae; genus Coreius; species Coreius guichenoti. Next base: position 10,388,563 of record CM077168.1, on the reverse strand, counting down.
GTATAACAGCTTCCACTCCTCTGGGAATGCTTTTCACAAGATTTGAGTGTTTCTGTGGGAATTTTTGCCCATTCATTTGGTAGAGCAGGCACTGATGCTGGACGAGAAGGCCTGACTCGCAATCTCCATTCCAGTTCAACCCAAAGGTGTTCAATGGGGTTGAGGTCAGGGCTCTATATCTTCCACACCAAACTCATCCAACCATGTCTTTATGGATCTTTCTTTGTGCACTGGGGAATTATGCTGTAACAGAAAATGGCCTACCCCAAACTTTTCCCACAAAGTTGGAAGCATAGCATTGTCCAAAATATCTTGGTATGCTGAAGCATTATTATTTCCCTTCCCTGGAAGTAAGGGGTCTAGCCCAACCCCTGAAAAACAGCGCTATACCATTATTCCTCCTCCACCAAACTTTACAGTTGGCACAATGCAGTCAGGCAGGTAATGTTCTCCTGGCATCCGCCAAACCCAGACTGCAAACCCATCAGACTGCAAAACAGAGAAGCGTGATTTGTCATGCCATAGAACATGTTTCAACTGCTCCAGAGTCCAGTGGCAGCGTGCTTTACACCACTCCATCTGACACTTGGCACTGTACTTGGGGACGTGAGCCTTGCATGCAGATGCTCGGCCATAGACACCCATTCCATGAAGCTCCCACTGCACAGTTTTTGTGCTGATATTAATGCCAGTGGAAGTTTGGAACTCTTCAGCTATGGAATCAGCAGAGCATTGGTGACTTCTACACACCATGCGCCTCAGCACTCATTGATCCTGCTCTGTGATTTCATGTGGTCTTCCACTTCGTGGCTGAATTAATGCTGTTCCAAAATGATTCCACTTTCCAATTATACCACTTACAGTTGACCGTGGAATATCTAGCAGGGATGAAATTTCACAAACTGACTTATTGCTAAAGTGGCATCCTATCACAGTACCATGCTTGAATTTACTGAGCTATTCAGAACGACCCATTTTTTTCACAAATGTTTGTAAATGCAGACTGAAAGGCTAGGTGCTTGATTTTATACACTTGTGGCTATGGGTCTGATTGAAATGCCTGAATTCAATAATTAAGAGGTGTGTCCCAATACTTTTGTCCATATAGTGTATACTGTATATTATTTGTTAACAATGGTAATGGCTACTAGGAATTGTAGTTATCTGAGACACAGACACAGAAACAGAAACATGAAGGGTACCTGGAGAAAGACCTCATCTGTAAGAACACCATCAAAGGAAGGACTTTGATAGAGAGGCTCTGTCATTCTAACCGCAACACCCCTGAGTGACAGAGACACACATCCACGCATGTTAAAGGGAACTGGCTTTCAACAGGGTAAAAAAAGAGAACTTGACTCACTTGACAGGTCCATCTGAGCAGAATAATTCTGAGCGATCCACCTCAGAAATCCCATTACCCAGAAATACCTTCTTGCCCTTGAACTCTTTGGCTCCACGTGTGCACTTCCCCTCAACATCAGAGAACACAGACACCATGTCGTCCACTTTCATGTCTGAAAAACACATAAAGACACACAGATGGATGAAACAAGGAAAATACATCGAAAATGTTATATTTTTTTCAATCTAAATCAGGTGTTCCCAAACTAAAGAATCCTATGGCCCTCCAAAAAATTGGGAATAAACAGGCGGGTCACACTAGATCAATTATTTATCAAAAGAAGCAAGTATTGATATATAGACCACGTTCACACAGCAGCAGAATACAGTTGTAAGTCCTGTATTTGAGTCCTTAATACGAATACCTTCACAAACAGTTCAGTTATTTACAGGGATGACGACCGCATTCTATAATCGAATTCACAAACGCATTCTCTGAAACCTTGAGCTGTGTGAACGGAAACGGACTGGACAACTAGTTGTCTGTAATCTAAAAATTCAAACATATAACCAGCGCTATGTTGACAAAGTGGACAAAGCATAGAAAGGTATTTGTGGTGTATCGAGAGCTGTGGTATCCAACCATACCAATTGAGGGAGCGTGCAACTGTGGTAATGTCGGCATATGTAAGACGAACCACATCCAACAGGAGTAACTGTCGACGCAAGAGGAAGCTGTCTAAAAGGGCTGTCCAGGTACTAATCCGGATTATATCCAAAAAACAAAACCACAGCTGCCCAACTCACTGTAGAATTAACTGAAAACCTCGACTCTCCTCTTTCCACCAAAACTGTTCGTCGGGAGACTCCACAAGGTCAATATTCATGGTCGGGCTGCTATAGCCAAACCTTTGAAAAACGTTTTCCTCCACCAGCATCACGTAGTGACCTTGCCATTGTTCTGGAAGAGGAATGGCTCAAAATCCCTCTGGCCACTGTGAAGGACTTATCTGTCACAATACAAACGGATGCTGTATTGGCCACAAAAGAAGGCCCTACACCATACTAATAAATTATTGTGGTCTAAAACCAGGTGTTTCAGTTTCATTGTGCAACCCCTGTATATTACTTATTGTTAGTTCATGTTAGTTTATGCATTAATTCATGTTAATAAATGCAACCTTATTGTAAAGTGTTACCAATAATACTTCAAGTACATTATGAAGATGCAAAGTATGGAAGCTTGTTTCCACCACAGAATAAAAAAAAAGGTAATTGCGACTTTTAATCTCACAATTCTGAATTCCGTGATATAAAGTCGCAATTGCAAGATATAAAGTCATAATTGCGAGTCATGAAGTCATAATTGCGTGATGTAAAGTCAGAATTGCGAGTTATAAAGTCAGAATTGCGTGATATAAAGTCACAATTGTGAGATGTAAACTGATAAAAAAGTCAGTCTTTTTTTCCCCTCAGAATTGGACTTTATAACTCACAATTGCGAGTTTATATCTCACAATTCTGAGAAAAGAAGTCAGAATTGCGAGTTTATGTCTCAAATTTTGACTTTATATCTCACAATTCTGACTTAATATCACACAATTCTGACTTTATATCACACAATTCTGACTTTATATCTCGCAATTCTGACTTTATATCTCACAATTCTGAGAAAAGAAGTCAGAATTGCGAGTTTATGTCTCAAATTTTGACTTTATATCTCACAATTCTGACTTAATATCACACAATTCTGACTTTATATCACACAATTCTGACTTTATATCTCGCAATTCTGACTTTATATCTCGCAATTCTGACTTTATATCACACAATTCTGACTTTATATCACGCAATTCTGACTTTATATCACACAATTCTGACTTTATATCTCACAATTCTGACTTTATATCACGCAATTCTGACTTTATATCTCACAATTCTGACTTTATATCACACAATTCTGACTTTATATCTCACAATTCTGACTTTATATCACACAATTCTGACTTTATATCACGCAATTCTGACTTTATATCTCACAATTCTGACTTTATATCACACAATTCTGACTTTATATCTCACAATTCTGACTTTATATCACACAATTCTGACTTTATATCTCACAATTCTGACTTTATATCACACAATTCTGACTTTATATCTCACAATTCTGACTTTATATCACGCAATTCTGACTTTATATCACGCAATTCTGACTTTATATCACGCAATTCTGACTTTATATCTCGCAATTCTGACTTTATATCACACAATTCTGACTTTATATCTCACAATTCTAACTTTATATCTCACAATTCTGACTTTATATCACACAATTCTGACTTTATATCTCACAATTCTAACTTTATATCTCACAATTCTGACTTTATAACAGACAATTCTGACTTTATATCACACAATTCTGACTTTATATCTCACAATTCTGACTTTATATCACGCAATTCTGACTTTATATCACGCAATTCTGACTTTATATCTCGCTATTTTGACTTTATATCACGCTATTCTGACTTTATATCTCACAAATCTGACTTTATATCACACAATTCTGACTTTATATCTCACAAATCTGACTTTATATCACGCAATTCTGACTTTATATCACACAATTCTGACTTTATATCTCACAATTCTGACTTTATATCACGCAATTCTGACTTTATATCACACAATTCTGACTTTATATCACGCAATTCTGACTTTATATCACACAATTCTGACTTTATATCTCACAATTCTGACTTTATATCACGCAATTCTGACTTTATATCTCACAATTCTGACTTTATATCACACAATTCTGACTTTATATCTCACAATTCTGACTTTATATCACACAATTCTGACTTTATATCTCACAATTCTGACTTTATATCACGCAATTCTGACTTTATATCACGCAATTCTGACTTTATATCACGCAATTCTGACTTTATATCTCGCAATTCTGACTTTATATCACACAATTCTGACTTTATATCTCACAATTCTAACTTTATATCTCACAATTCTGACTTTATATCACACAATTCTGACTTTATATCTCACAATTCTAACTTTATATCTCACAATTCTGACTTTATAACAGACAATTCTGACTTTATATCACACAATTCTGACTTTATATCTCACAATTCTGACTTTATATCACGCAATTCTGACTTTATATCACGCAATTCTGACTTTATATCTCGCTATTTTGACTTTATATCACGCTATTCTGACTTTATATCTCACAAATCTGACTTTATATCACACAATTCTGACTTTATATCTCACAAATCTGACTTTATATCACGCAATTCTGACTTTATATCACACAATTCTGACTTTATATCTCACAATTCTGACTTTATATCACGCAATTCTGACTTTATATCACACAATTCTGACTTTATATCACGCAATTCTGACTTTATATCACACAATTCTGACTTTATATCTCACAATTCTGACTTTATATCACGCAATTCTGACTTTATATCTCACAATTCTGACTTTATATCACACAATTCTGACTTTATATCTCACAATTCTAACTTTATATCTCACAATTCTGACTTTATATCACACAATTCTGACTTTATATCACGCAATTCTGACTTTATATCTCACAATTCTGACTTTATATCACACAATTCTGACTTTATATCTCACAATTCTGACTTTATATCACACAATTCTGACTTTATATCTCACAATTCTGACTTTATATCTCACAATTCTGACTTTATATCACACAATTCTGACTTTATATCTCGCAATTCTGACTTTATATCTCGCAATTCTGACTTTATATCACGCAATTCTGACTTTATATCACGCAATTCTGACTTTATATCACGCAATTCTGACTTTATATCTCGCAATTCTGACTTTATATCACACAATTCTGACTTTATATCTCACAATTCTGACTTTATATCTCACAATTCTGACTTTATATCACACAATTCTAACTTTATATCTCACAATTCTAACTTTATATCTCACAATTCTGACTTTATATCAGACAATTCTGACTTTATATCACACAATTCTGACTTTATATCTCACAATTCTGACTTTATATCACACAATTCTGACTTTATATCACGCAATTCTGACTTTATATCTCGCTATTTTGACTTTATATCACGCTATTCTGACTTTATATCTCACAAATCTGACTTTATATCACACAATTCTGACTTTATATCACACAATTCTGACTTTATATCACGCAATTCTGACTTTATATCTCACAATTCTAACTTTATATCACACAATTCTGACTTTATATCTTGCAATTCTGACTTTATATCACGCAATTCTGACTTTATATCACGCAATTCTGACTTTATAACTCGCAATTGCGTGTTTATTTCAGAATTGCAAGAAGTAAACTCACAATTGTGACATAAAAAGTCACAGTTATCTTTTAAAATGTTCTATTCTGTGGCAGAAACAAGCTTCCATAGCAAAGTGACGTGTATGTGCTGCTCACACTTTGGCGTGCTGAGGATGCCAGGCGTGAATACGTGAGCACCTCGAAGAACAGCATTACCACACTGAACGCCAACTATAACTTCAGAGGCCAGCAATTCCACATGCCTGCAGAACAGGGTAGACAGAAGCATGCACATAAATGAAGAGCCACTATATTCTTGTACAGAGTTAGGGCTGTTCACACAGAATGCGTTTTTCCATTCCACCGCACCAAACTTTTCCATAGTTTTTTTATGTAAACTCGTGCTACATACACATAGACATGTTTGACTGTTGCACTGGCATCTTGAGTCTTTTGCAGCGTCTCACGCATGACACAGCATTCTAAAAACGGGGCGCTCGCGTCTCTAGACCTTGCTTTTTTTTCATTCCATTGACCTGCTTCTTGCGTTTTTAACTGCAAAAATGCCTTCTGTGTGAATAGCCCCTTAAGCTTCTGATCAGCTCATCATCATGTTAGACCTTAAATACAACTACAATTTTAAAAACAATAAGCAAGACAGAGAATACAAGCATTTTCTAATATTCCACTATATTCTCAGCATACCTAGGGCCGTGGACTGGAAGCAGTAGAACATCTGGAAGCTGTGGGTGAGTGTAAACAGCTGGAGCTATTTTCTGCTGCAAAAAGACATGACATTGAGGTCATTAAAAAAAGGTCCCGAAAATCATTCAGAATCAAATATATTTAAATATACATTTTAATCAACACAATTACACTAATTGATTCACAGCACCCCTCCAAAAATAAAAAAAATAATTACTTTTAACCAACCAAAGTGATTTTTAATGGATGTATGCAAATGTTCAATATTTAAATATTTGCATGTGCATGGTTCTCTGATGTCAGTTAATGGTCACATGATGTGCTGGTAAACAAATAAAATTTTAAATTTTTATTAGTATGTTTTATTTTAATTGTTTTATTTTAAAACAATTTACTTATAGTATAGGGCTGTGATAGTATCTCACCATTCTGACCTTTTTTTCACAATTGCAAGTTTATAGTTTGCAATCCAGACTGTTTTCCTCAAAATTTTGACTTTTTATCCTCATAATTCTGTTTACATCTCGCAATTCTGTTTTGTTTTTATTTTTCACCACTAAAAAAAAGGTAATTGCGACTTTATATCTTACAATTCAGACATCTTCTGAGAAGTGAGACTTTACATCTAGCAATTCTGAGGTTTTTCCTCTCAGAATTGATTTAAAAAGACACAATTACCTTTTTTTTTTTTTTTTTTTTTTTTTTATTCCGTGGCGGAAACAAGCTTCCATAGTAAGACGACATCTGTATGCACAAACAAACACACACCTGTGCTAAATGTTGCTCCAGTCTATACTGAATCTCCTGTAGTGGGTGCAGGTGTGTGCTGGCTCTCAGACAGGTGAACAAGGGTGGATGAGACAGACAGGACAGCAGAGCTTCAAACACATCTTTATCAAGCTCAGACACCACCTAAAAACAAACACACAATTAAAGATATGACAACAGACATGCCACTGTCTTTTTAAATGTCATATTGTAAACTTTGTCTGTCGTGAGAAGGCAGAACATTTCGGTAACACTTTATTTTTAGGTGACGTACACGTTACATGTACTTAGTATAGTAATAATAGTAAATTACGCATAATTGCAAGCAACTAACCCTAACCCTACAGTAAGTACATGTATAGTTGTTAATTAATATTACTCTGTACTCGTTCGTGTAATTACACTGTAACAACATCACCTTAAAATAAAGTGTAACCAACATTTCCATATAATTAATTTGGAAGAAAAAAAACAATTTGCTTAACATGGATTTGACTTAAAGTGCCAACCTCTTTCCTTGTATAAACATTGCTAAGATGTTCTCGCACTTCTGGCTTCATGGAAAGTTGAGGGAAAACTGACATCGTATCTCATGTGAGGAAACATAAAAAGACATTAGTATTAGTTGTAAAACAACTACAAGTCAATCAGTCCTACAGTCTTTCACACTGCCATGGAATAAAAAGTTAAAACAGTATACCCGTTCCTTTGTTCAAAAACAACTAGAAAGAAATCAACAGGAAGCAAGGGTCTCGAGCAGTAAATAAAGACCACGTGCGAGCTATTTTTGCGTTATTTCAAAGCAACACATTTTTGACTCTGTCATTTGTGCATGTTTCTTAAACAAACGGATATAAGCGCGTATGCCTTTGAGTTCTTACCGGTTAATTTTAACCAGAAGTAAACAGAATTATTTTAGTTCTTCTTCTTTTTATTTTAGCGCATTCGCGGCGTATGCACTTACCGCCATCTACTGTTTCCTTGGCAAAACCGCTAGGGGGTGAAGATAAAGATATCAGGCTTCCCACATTGATTGGATCGATCCTAGTTACCATATACCTGCAATAAAAAATATCAGCTATAAAAAAAGATGCAAATCGAATAAACTGTCCGGACAGCAGCTCTCTTTTTTTGTCTAATTATTCTAAGATTTTGGCAGAATAAATTATTATATAATATTCATGATATTTAAATAATATATAGTTTGAATAATATTGTTGAGAATTGTAACAGGTATGCCCATTTTTTTTATATATATATATATATATATATATATATATATATATATATATATATATATATATATATATATATATATATATATATATATATATATATACACAAATTTTTTACTAGATATACTCAAGACATATATTTAAAATCCAAAAGACCCTTAGACTTGGAGAAGCAATAAAACTCAGTTAACTCCAGAATGATTGCAGATGAATGCATCTAAACACTGCTTGTGTTCTTGCAAATGCATAACGGAAAACAGAGAGGAATCACAATGCATTAGCCAATTGATTTGCTTTTGTCATTTGCTGTTAAATAGTTAAATAGTCTTGTACCTGTTTTTTTTCTCTAAACTTTTAGTTTGCTTCAAATCAAAGTTTATGTTCTCAGCTGATGTGAAAATGCTTAATGCATCTGCGCATGAAATTGGCTGAAAAGTGACATTGTTCAGCATCATTTATTCTTCAGAATAATTGTCTAAACAGAATTATTAAGTGTCAGCACTGCAATTAAAAAGCACAATTATGACTGTACTCGATTACATCAAGTCCAAAAACATTGACAGTTATCAAAAAAAACAAGAAAATGCACATCAAAATGTTTTAATAAGAGAGATTTATTCAAAATACTTAATATTATCAGATGTAAAAATTCAGTTAGGCAACGAAATCAAATGAGATCAAATGCATCTAAATACATCAACATGTTCACATTTTTTACTGATTAAACAAAAACAAGACTGTCTTAGAGGTCTGAGATAACTTACCTGTGTGCGACTAGCTAAATGTAACTACAAAGTTACATTCGGTTATAAAAACCTTAGAGATGGACAAAACGAAAACATGATCCATGAGAGCCCTATACTTACAGAATACTTTCACCAATTAACAGTAAGGTGTGACGAATAAAGTGGAATTTGTTCCAGTTGGCATACACCTAAAAACAAAACACTGGCATTCTAATGTTAGGAAAAAAAACATTTAAACACCTCAAAACAAAAGTGATTTTGACATCCCAAACCATGAGGATTTAAGTATTAAGTGACATGACTTTATCTGATACCGTATCATAACCCATTCAAAATATGAGGTCTAGTGAGTTGTGTAGAGTGAACACTTAATTTCCATATGCACATACAGCAAGAACAGAGTTAAAGTTGGGTTCTCAAGGGGACTCCAGGTAAACGGGACAGCACAGGATTTCTCTAGCCTAAAAGGGGGGTTTTAAAACGGATGCAGGATGTTTGTTTTTTTTGTTTTTTTAATCGTCCTTGTCTTTGGCTCCATGCTTAAGAATACGGGTGAACTCCACGTAGTTGAAGTTGCTCTTTTTATCGATTGGCGCTTCTCTGAAGAGCTCATCGACTTCTTCATCTGTGAACCGATCGCCCATAGTGGTCAGAAGTTCTCTCAGATAGTCCTCCGGAATGAAGCCTGTGGGGAGAAAGAATCAAATGATCCTCTTAGTCCAGAGACAATCTTGTGATTTTCTTTCCTCAGTGTTTTAATATTTTAGTTATGCAGTTATAAAGAGAAAGAGTATAACTCTTCAGACTCGAAAAGATTTTGAATTGCATATAAAATTCCCATCAATTTGGAGTACATTTAACACAAACAAACAAATAATCTTACCCCCGGTTTCACAGACAAGGCTTAAACTAGTCCCAGACTAAAATTCATGTTTTAACTGAAAGCAACTTGCACTGACATATCTTAAAATATGTCTGTGCCATTGTTTTGTCTCAAGATGCACACCAGTAATGTTTTTTTTTCTATGGCATGTTTACAAAAGCTACTTAAATGTCCTAATTGAACTAAGGCCTAATCCTGGCTTAAAGGGGCAGTGTGTAGTATTTATGAGGATCTATTGACAGAAATGCAATATAATATACATAACTATGTTTTCAGTGGTGTATAAAGACCTTACATAATGAACCGTTATGTTTTTATTACCTTAGAATGAGCCATTTCTAACTACATACACCGCGGGTCCACTTACAGTGAAGTCGCCATTTTGCGCCGCCATGTTTCTACAGTAGCCCTAAACGGACAAACTGCTCTACAGAGCGCTAGCTACTCTCTGCTGTCTCAGACGACGACATCTTTGTCCTGTGTCGGCCACTGTGGCTTCTCTATGTGCTTCGAAAGGGAGTAGTGAGCGGTGGACGGTTGCAATTCGCAACCTCATCGCTAGATACCGCTAAAATTTACACAGTGCACCTTTAATCTAAGTTCTATCTGTGAAACCAGGCCTTAATGTGATGCATATTTGTCAGTCATACATAAATGAAACAGGTAAGATTTCTACAATAGTACTTATAAACAATGCGTTTTATAAATGCACAATAATCAAGTTTATACATTTATCATCAATAAATCCAATTTGTTTCAATCGCATACATTTTAACTATTTTGTTTAACATTTGTTCCACAGCAAGTCGTATTTTAACCATTTTCATACTTTTTAACTCAAATGTAATTTGATTTTACAATTAACAGATTTATGTTGATTCTTGACATTCAAATGCATTTTGAAAATATGATTTTATGATTTAAATAAATAGTTAATAAACCATGATTTTTTGCATTTTTGTGCAGAAACCTATTTAATTTATGAGTGACATATGCATCACATTAAGTTTATTAGTTTATGTTTGAACTGTATATTCCAAATGCATGGTAATTTAATATTCAATTCAAATGCATACATCTTAAATATTTTTTAATGTAGGAGCTGGCTGTAATATTTAGCAATTCGTTTGAGATTCAGTGGTGCCGAGCACAGTTTTAGCCTAAATTGTGTTGCATGGATTTGATGAGACAATCTTTTCACCTGTTCCTTCCTCGTCAAAGCAGGCAAATGCATTGCGAATGACTTCCTCTGGGTCTGTGCCGTTAAGCTTCTCTCCAAACATAGTGAGGAACATAGTGAAGTTTATAGGCCCGGGAGCTTCTGTCATCATGGTCTCCAAATAATCATCTGTTGGGTTCTTCCCTGAAAAACAGATTCATTCTATTAGGCTATGAAACCACTCAGTCTAACTTTACTTTTTTGGCCTTTTAGATACAACATTTATGTTGGCCAGGTAAATTTATGCGCATAAACACACAAACACGCATATAATTATATAAGATTTTGGTTATATTGCCCAGCCATACAGGCAGTTTGTAATGTTATATTAAGTAGTTTTATTTTATATTGGTGTAATAACTAAAGTGTGGTTTCCATGTCAACGTTTAAACGCCACAGCAGTGAGTTTAATAGTGCTCCAAAGAGGAGATGGTATGATACGATGGTTTTGTTAATTACAAAAAAGAATTCAATACAATGGCAGTTATCCAACAAAAACTTATAGTAAACAATGATTGAAAACCTTACATCTGCTGGCGTCATCCACAGTTCCACAGCTCCAATTACGTCATTTAGTAGGAGCGTGATATTTAACCACCTATTCATATGCAAAATGTTCTTTAGCCATCTGGTGTCACTATATTGACATGAACAAATTAAATCGAATGGCTCATACAGTTGGCTTTTAAAACCTCTTTCTGAATATTTACTTGAATATTCCTAATAGATACTGCTATCAGATGCCTGTAAAACAGTACTTGTTTCGTTGTTTTTATTTCTTCAGTTGCCAATAACTTGTTTCTTTATTTTTTATTTTATTATTGACTTAATTACTAGATAAAAACGTGCTTGAAGTGTAGATGCTGTTGTTTAAATGTATTATTTATATAAACATAAATTATTAATAGCATGTTATTTTCCACTGTGGTATCAATCGTTTTCATTGGCATTGGTATCAACAAATGAAATATTAGTGTCATGACAACACAAGATATGGTTGCATGTACACAACATGATGAAGACGACATAGTGATGGAAGATAAAACTGCTCACAAATCCACTAATCAGATTTGCAAACATTAACACCTACACAAAAATGCATTAAAGGAATAGTTCACCCAAAAATGAAAATGATGCCATAATTTACTCGCCCTCAAGCCATCCTAGGTGTATATGACTTTATTCTCTCAGACGAACACAATCAGAGTTATACTGAATAAGAAAATATATCCATATTTTTCTTACAAAAGCCCATTGCTTCAGAAGGCATTTATTAACCCACTGGAGCCGTATGGATTACTTTTATGATGGATGGATGCACTTTTGGAGTTTCAAAAACTCAGGCACTATTCAATGCCATTACAAAGATGGGAAGAGCCAGATACCCATAAAATATCCATATTTTTCTTCCACAGAACTCAACTCTCTAGTGAATGTGCGTACGGCCGTTGTCGGACGCCAGTGATTATAGTTTAAATATGGATATTTGTCTTACAAAAACGCATCGTTTCGCTTAAGGCATTTATTAACCCCCTGGAGTCATATGGATTACTTTTATGATGGACAGATGCACCTTTTGGAGCTTCAAAAACTATTCACTGCCATTACAAAGCTGGGAAGAGCCAGGATATTAGTTAATATAAATCCGATTGTCATATACACCTAGGATGACTTGAGGGCGAATAAATTATGGGATAATTTCATTTTTGAGTGAACTGTTCCTTTTTAAATGTTTTTGTAATCTGGATCAGTCCTAAAACAATTAAAAGGATGTGCTATGAACATATCTCTCAAACATATTTAATCCTCCAAATGTTCCTCTCATATCTACATTCTGGTGAATATATGATTAAACCAAAAACAATGAAAAGGTTAATGAAATGCAAAACCAAAGCAAGAGTTTTAAACCTTCAGGGGACTTTAAAGAGCATAGATAGTCCTCCATGCTAGTAAAATCTTACCAAGAGAAGCAAGCATATCATGAAGATCCTCCTTATCGACAAAGCCGTCACGGTTCTGGTCGATCATGTTGAATGCTTCCTTAAATTCCTGAATCTGTGACTGATCGAACATAGCAAAGACATTGGACGTCGCACGCTGAGGGCGTTTCTTGGTTATCTTTGCCTTGGCACGTTTGCTCGACATTTTGGCTGTATGTGGCTTTACCTACAAGCTTTAAAAAAAGACAAGAGACATATTAACCTTTTGCAAAAAGAATTGTGCATCTAAAAAAAAAGTACATACACCAAGCTAAATTAAAAGACATTGTGATGCAATACAATGTTTCAGTGGCTCTGTAAAACCAAACATGCATTTTACTAATCTAAAAGCAATATGCCTTACATATGCCTGTTGGAAACATGAAAACACTATAAGATGGTATCTTTTAAAATGCCTTCATATTTTTGGCGTGCTGAGGCAAGTCCGCTGCATTGCATAACCCATTTTAGACTTTGCTTATACTGGGACCTTAAGCTAAAATTTAAGAAATATATAAAAACAAAACAGGTACAATAGCTCCTTAAACAGCTTTATTCCAAAGGACAACGTCGCATTACAGTCTGCGGGAGGAGGCCGGGCGTCTTCTGTATCATCATCATCATAGCCTATATTTCTGACCCATTTGATTTATTTATAGCACATTTAGTTACCGGATACAGATCCACGATTTACAGTATTGCTCAAAATTATTTTAGCCTAATTTCTATGACAAGGTCAAACTAACCATAAAATGGAGACAGGAAGCAAGTAAAACGCACATTGGCAATAGGTTACATATTTCCCAATGTTAAACCAGTTTATATTACAAGTGGATAACATTTTAGGCAATATGTTTAGAGATTTTAATTCCGAACAATAAGCAATCAGAGCACACGGTAGCTCGTTTAATCTCCCTGCCCGTATAGGTTTTATTGAACATTATGGAAATACATAGAATTTTAAGATTAAACCTTATAAACAATCATTGAGAACAGTCATTACAGATCAAAGAATTTAAAAGATAGAAAAAAAAAGCGTCTCACCGAACAAACGAGAACGACAGCTGCTTCGTTTCAACCACCGCCCAAACTTCCGGATTTCAGTGTCGCTTCCGCAAGCCTCGACCAGACTAACACAACACTGTAAGGGTGTCACGGCTGAAAGATAAAGACCCACAAAATCTGCGGTAGCATGCAATAAACCGTTAGAAAAATAATTTAACGCGTTCTATACGATATTTAGACTTTTATCATGAGACTAAATTCTTTAATGAAGTATCATAAACAACATGTTCTTCCCGCTCGTCTTCAGCGTTAGTTTCTCCAGACACGCCCACAGACACGTAATCGTTCTTAAACATGACCATATACGGTCTGAAATCATTTTTTTCCCCCTGTTCAACGCGAGTAGACGTAATATTTATTAAATTGTTTTACTAAATTTGTTTAGACCGGAAAAACCTAATAGTGATTTACAAAAAAAAAAAAAGTCTATGTAAATGTTTAGAGAAAAGCAGTGTAAAAACCTAAACATAAATAAATAATAAAAAAGATTAACGTAATTAACTAAATAAACAAATACATTTGATTAAAATAAAGATTAAAATAAATAAATACATTTTGATTTAAATAAATAATAAAAACACTTGATTAAAATAATAACATTGTAAAATATAAAAATAAATAACTTGTATTTAATACTACATAGTACAGTACTGCAGAGAATAGGGGAAAAAAAATAAAGTAACTGACACATTTATAATATTTTTTGTTCCACAGTATTAAATGTGTCTTTATAGGCCTTCTTGAAAATATGTAACTTTTTAAATTTTAGGATGGGGGTCCCTCGCATAAGGATGATCATATTTGGGGGTCAGTGGCATCTAAAAGATGGAAAACCCCTACCCTAAATGACAGCTCTGCCCAAAATCATCGTAAGTATTTTCATATGCAGCGATTTCGTATGAATTCGTTCAATGTGATTCGTTCGGAAACATATGATTTTTATTTAAAGGTGTGGTATGTAGGATTGAAATGGGTACTGCAGTCCAAATTCAACATATTGGAGAGCATTGTTTCCCCCTCCTCAGACTCGACGCTCACGCGGGTTGCCAGCTTGAGGACACGCAACAAGAGCGAGCGCAATTGACAATGAAAGCCACGCTGTAAGTTGATGAGTTGATTTATTAGCATTTTGATATGCTCTTGTTCATAGAGATTTTTTGGTTGCTAAGGCTTTTTAGGTCGGGTAGAATCTGCGATATCTGACCCAGTTTGTTTGCTGGCTTCCATGGCAGCAATATGCTTTGTTTTCCGCCAACTGGCAACCTGGGGTGTCGAAATACTATTGGGTAAACTGGCAATGTGCGGTATCGCACAGACTAAAACAAAAAGACATTCGACACAGAACGCACATTTAAAAGTAAAATAACTGCCTGTAGCATTGTTTTTCTGAAAAACAAGTAGGTGAATTTAGCATGTTTCCTACATATCTGCAATCTTATTTTGGTATTTTTATGCTTTTGTAAAGTTAAAAAAACTTACATACAGCACCTTTAAAAAAAATCGTAAGCCCCATCCTTAAACCTAACCGTCAGTGGAGCATAAGCAGATCGTACAAATACATACAAATTCATACGCTAATTTGCCAAACCGTAAAATAGTTATGTTTACGAATGGCACGAGAGGTAGATGATGACTTTGACCAGTGGTTGTGGTCTGTTATTGGTTGATCTCATGTGAGTGACAGGTTGTCCCACCCTCACACCAGTAAACATGTCATTAGAAAGGAGATGTCACTGCAAGAGGGCGGGGAAGTTATTTTGATTAAAGATTACGAGGTACATGAATTTTATATATACACTCACCTAAAGGATTATTAGGAACACCATACTAATACTGTGTTTGACCCCCTTTCGCCTTCAGAACTGCCTTAATTCTACGTGGCATTGATTCAACAAGGTGCTGAAAGCATTCTTTAGAAATGTTGGCCCATATTGATAGGATAGCATCTTGCAGTTGATGGAGATTTGTGGGATGCACATCCAGGGCACGAAGCTCCCGTTCCACCACATCCCAAAGATGCTCTATTGGGTTGAGATCTGGTGACTGTGGGGCCATTTTAGTACAGTGAACTCATTGTCATGTTCAAGAAACCAATTTGAAATGATTCGAGCTTTGTGACATGGTGCATTATCCTGCTGGAAGTAGCCATCAGAGGATGGGTACATGGTGGTCATAAAGGGATGGACATGGTCAGAAACAATGCTCAGGTAGGCCGTGGCATTTAAATGATGCCCAATTGGCACTAAGGGGCCTAAAGTGTGCCAAGAAAACATCCCCCACACCATTACACCACCACCACCAGCCTGCACAGTGGTAACAAGGCATGATGGATCCATGTTCTCATTCTGTTTACGCCAAATTCTGACTCTACCATCTGAATGTCTCAACAGAAATCGAGACTCATCAGACCAGGCAACATTTTTCCAGTCTTCAACTGTCCAATTTTGGTGAGCTCGTGCAAACTGTAGCCTCTTTTTCCTATTTGTAGTGGAGATGAGTGGTACCCGGTGGGGTCTTCTGCTGTTGTAGCCCATCCGCCTCAAGGTTGTGCGTGTTGTGGCTTCACAAATGCTTTGCTGCATACCTCGGTTGTAACGAGTGGTTATTTCAGTCAAAGTTGCTCTTCTATCAGCTTGAATCAGTCGGCCCGTTCTCCTCTGACCTCTAGCATCAACAAGGCATTTTCGCCCACAGGACTGCCGCATACTGGATGTTTTTCCCTTTTCACACCATTCTTTGTAAACTCTAGAAATGGTTGTGCGTGAAAATCCCAGTAACTGAGCAGATTGTGAAATACTCAGACCGGCCCGTCTGGCACCAACAACCATGCCACGCTCAAAATTGCTTAAATCACCTTTCTTTCCCATTCTGACATTCAGTTTGGAGTTCAGGAGATTGTCTTGACCAGGACCACACCCCTAAATGCATTGAAGCAACTGCCATGTGATTGGTTGATTAGATAATTGCATTAATGAGAAATTGAACAGGTGTTCCTAATAATCCTTTAGGTGAGTGTATATATACACACACCGATCAGGCATAACATTATGATATTGTGTTGGTCCCCCTTTTGCTGCCAAAACAGCCCTGACCCATCGAGGCATGGACTCCACTAGACCCCTGAAGGTGTGCTGTGGTATCTGGCACCAAGATGTTAGCAGCAGATCCTTTAAGTCCTTTAAGTTGCGAGATGGTGCCTCCATGGATCGGACTTGTTTGTTCAGCACATCCCACAGATGCTTGATTGGATTGAGATCTGGAGAATTTGGAGGCCAAGTCAACACCTCAAACTCATTGTTGTGCTCCTCAAACCATTCCTGAACCATTTTTGCTTTGTGGCAGGGCTCATTATCCTGCTGAAAGAGGCCACAGCCACCAGGCAATACCGTGGTACGTGTCAAAGTAACATCCACATGGATGGCAGGACCCAAGGTTTCCCAGCAGAACATTGCCCAAAGCATCACACTGCCTCTGCCGGCTTGCCTTCTTCCAATAGTGCACCCTGGTGCCATGTGTTCCCCAGGTAAGCGACGCACACGCACCCGGCCATCCATGTGATGTAAAAGAAAACGTGATTCATCAGACCAGGCCACCTTCTTCCATTGCTCCGTGGTCCAGTTCTGATGCTCACGTGCCACTGTTGGCGCTTTCGGCGGTGGACAGGGGTCAGCATGGGCACCCTGACTGGTCTGTGGCTATGCAGCCCCATATGCAACAAACTGCGATGCACTGTGTATTCTGACACCTTTCTATCAGAACCAGCATTAACTTCTTGAGCAATTTCAGCTACAGTAGCTCGTCTGTTTGATCGGACCACATGGGCCAGCCTTCGCTCCCCACGTGCATCAATGAGCCTTGGCCGCCCATGACCCTGTCGCCGGTTCACCACTGTTCATTCCTTGGACCACTTTTGATAGATACTGACCACTGCAGACTGGGAACACCCCACAAGAGCTGCAGTTTTGGAGATGCTCTGACCCAGTCGTCTAGCCATCACAATTTTGCCCTTGTCAAACTCGCTCAAATCCTTACATTTGCCCATTTTTCTAGCTTCTAACACATTAACTATGAGGACCAAATGTCCACTTGCTGCCTAATATATCCCACCCACTAACAGGTGCCGTGATGAAGAGATAATCAGTGTTATTCACTTCACCTGTCAGTGGTCATAATGTTATGCCTGATCGGTGTGTATATATATATATATATATATATGCATGGATAAATCATTTATATATTGAATAAACCTGCAATTTTATAATAACCACTTTTGGAGCAAAGAAGAAGAGAAGATGATGGCAATGGAAGGCATGACTCAACTGGATGTGGATGAAGTAAATTCAGACCTGGGAATTTGTGGTTTCTGCCACAGTGTTTTAAACCATGCAACTTTAATGATATACATATATATTTTGGGCGGTACATCCAAAATTCACTTAAAAGATCTGAGTAGGCACGTGCTCCCATATCAGGATAACTAGCATTGTATTCTACTGTATGGCCACAAGAGAGCGTACTTGTGCTGTAGTATTAGCGCATGTACTCTGTGCCACACTTTTGAGAAGTCATTATTACATTTTTACTGCCAAACTTTATTTTTCCAGTAGTCGCACATAGTTATTACATGCAAGGAGGCATTCAAAATTATGACCTATGAAAAATAATATCCCTATAAATTAATATTTGAATTGAGTGCAACACAGGGTTGAACATTATAACAATGGAATACTATAGTGTGATTTATTGTATGACAAAAGCAAAGTAGGCCTATGATATCATGTTGGAAGGCTTGTAGTTTGACTGCATATATTCAGCAGAAGACGCAGTGCAGCAGCTGTGTTTAAACCATGCCACAATCCCAGGGTCAGCCAAACGTGTGTTCTTCCATACACTATTACAAAGCTTATTTGATGAGGGACGAAAATACACAAGCATACTCATGACAACAACAAAGTGTAATAAACAGGCAGCTGGCCTAAACATGCACGCACTTTTTCCAGGACGATTCTCTTTTGGTTTGATTGGCATCAATATAACTGGAACTTCATGCATTCCCAGCTAACAGGGAAACTTTCTCAGAAAGTTCTGGCAAGGTTCCCTCAAAGTTTTGAACAAACGTTCTTCCAGTAACATTAATAGAATGTTCGTTCAAGGTTATCTGGTTATAGCCTCAAAATGTTAGCACAAATACGTTCATACATAGAAGGTTTTTTTTCCAGAAACGGACGTTCGTCTAACGTTTTTAAATGTTAGCCCTACTACAGAAAGTTCAAAGAACATTTAAACTAATGGTCCTATAATTTTGGCAAAATTATAAAATAAATGTTCTCTTAACCGTAAAAGCCACACCCACTCGGCTAAAACAGGAACCCATAATAAACAAACTTACAAAATGGACATAAAATGAATATGAAGACAGTAAAATACAGTGATGGAAGGCTGCTCCACAGTACTATCTCCATCACAAATTTGTTTACGATGTTCATTTTATGTTATTCAGTATTAGCCTATATGGATATGCTAACACTTTAACTTTATAACCAGTGTTCTTTTAATTCATTAGCCATAGGTAAATAACTAAGATTAACAAAGTGCAGTAAACGGTACAGCATTTGAGCTACAAAGTAGCCTAGTTCTAACTCAACAGTTTTAACTTAAAATAGCCTTAATGTTTAGCATTAATTAATAGCATTAATGTTTACAGATCAATTATATATATTTACTAGTGATAAAAAATAATGTGTATCTACCAGTTGAGTGAATATTATAAAAAAGCAACTTGGTCTTTTATGTCATACCATAGTTTGTAGATTATATGAGAAATAAATACTGACTTTGAACCATTAAGTAGGCTATATGTGTATATGTGCCATATTTTGGGACATTTGTTCCCAGAAGTTCCCTTCTTTTGGGAAATCCTCTTTTTTTTTTTTTTTTTTTTAAAGAAATGTAAAATGTTTTGGAGAATGTTTTCTGTTATGGTTTGAATGTGTCATGTGTAAGGGTTAGGTTATAGCATTTATAACTATAGCTGTATATAAAAACAATAGAATTGAATGTTCCTATTTAGATAGCTAAGTAAATGTTTGTGTGTGCGTGTGTATGTGTGTGTGTGTGTGCGTGTGTGTGTGTGTGTTCATGTTTTTCTATCCCGGTGGAGACTTCAACCTGAATGCACACAGACTCATGGGGACTCGTGAGGAAACAAGCTTATAAATCATACAGAATGAGTTTTTTTGAAAATGTAAAAATGCAGAAAGTTTTGTGTGATGGGTAGGTTTAGGGTTAGGGTTAGTGTAAGGGGATAGAATTTACAGGTTGTACAGTATAAAAACCATTATGTCTATGGAGAGTCCCCACAAATATAGTAAACCAGACGTGTGTGTGTGTGTGTGTGTGTGATTCTGGTAAGCCCTATGGCAACCAAATGTCCCCACAAAGATAGTAATACCAGACATTTTTGACCATGTGGGCACATTATTTTAGTCCCCACAAGGAAAACAGCTTATAAATCATACTAAATTATGTTTTTTGAAAATGTAAAAATGCAGAAAGTTTTCTGTGAGGGCTGTGTTTAGGGGTAGGGTTAGGGGATATAATATACAGTTTGTACACACTAATAATCATTATGTCTATGGAAAGTCCCCGTAAAACATGGAAACCCAACGTGTGTGTGTGTGTGTGTGTTATTTCTATGTTTTTTTTTTCTGTAGTCTGGCACCATTTATGCATATCTGTTAGACCTGCATGAGACATTGCAGCATGGTTGCCACTGGGTCCCCTCCCTCCCTTTCTATTTATTTATATGTATCTCTCTACTTCACACACACACACGCACACACACACACACACACACACACACACGTTGTTGGTATTTGTTGCATGTGACGGAGGATAACAATAGCATGGCTATTGTTAGTGCAAACCACAGCTGAGATGAAGGCCTTTGAAAGGAAGAGAACTATAAGGTCAGAGGCTTAGGAAGGTAATCTAACCATTTCTAAAATTCCATACCGGAAAATTCTAGTTTGCTTGTGTAATATGAATACATACAGTGGGCCACAGTCTTCCATGGGCTGAATCCTAGGGGCCTACACTGAGGAGGGGCCTACTGGCTGCACGAAAATGATATTTTTCAAATAATTATTTGTATATATGGGCATTGACAGCAGTGACAACCACATTCTAAACAAACACACACCCGTAAATTTCCAGGACTCACATTTTTGGTGAAGCCCTGCTGTGAATGGAACCGGACTGGGCAACTAGTTTTCTGTAACGTTATACAGTTCGAGAGAGCCACTCTGTGCTGAACACGGCTTCAGTAATTACAAATGCACGGATATAATCTGCATGTCATCTGAAGGATCAGATCCAGGCACTGTGTTCCTCTTTAAAGTCTCAATTTTAGGAGATTTTAAATCTGTGGATGGAAAATATTGTCTTGTGATAAATAAACTAAACTTCAAAAGGCTACGATTTAATTAAATAAACGTGAGCACTGCATGTTTCCAAGTAAAAAGGTGGCGCTGTTGCACGTTCTACACAGGCTACTTGCTCTTTCAGAGCAGTTTGCAATCCCTGAATAGCCCACATTTATGCCAAGTGATTGTTTTGATCTACTGCTGATGAATAATGAATACTGAATAATGAATAATGAATAATGAAATAATGAATAATTTATAGTGTTCATATCATACATGTAAACTCGCATTTCGGCCAGGAAAGTTTTGATGCCTGATAATGTAGTGTTGCTACATATTGTTGCTAGTGTTGTAACGCTGCCAAGAGCAAATTCACCTATAGGCTATTTGACCCATATTTTTATGCAGTGTTGTAAATGTTAACCGGTGTATCGACAAAATAAATTACGACATAAAAAAATAGTCTGGAAGCTAAAATAAAATTTTTATCTGGAATAGGGGGGCCTACCGCAATGCTGTAGCCTAGGGACCTCTGGTTATCGTAAGGCGCCCCTGCCAATAAGCATCTAGGGTGCTTTCACACTTTGTTCGATTGCTCGGTCCAAAACTGAGTTCAGTTCCTCTGCCCTCTACCTTTGCCTGCAGGTCTCTGAGATCATCCGTACTTGCTTAACACACAAAAACAAACCTCACTGGTTCTCACATGTCAAGCAAGCATGGTTGAGCTTCAGTTTATCTTATTTGATGTGCTCTACATGTCTGTCGATCAATGTTTATATGTGAATAAAAGCCTAAAGAACCTAAGGGCCTGCAGGTCACTTCATGCGTTTTCTCTAATAGCTATCCGATCTTGAAAAGCAGGAGTGTCAATTGGGTATGGCAGGGTATGGTGGCTGCCATTTGCTGCCTGGTCAGGTAAATGCAAAATATAATTTGTAATTGTTTAATAAAAAAGAAAAACAGGTAAATTAAAGCAATCTGGTTGTTATATTCATGTCACATGAGTTCAACGGCACTGCAAATGTGTGTATTTACAACGTGATTTTACAGTGTTGAGTATTGTAGCCAATCACATGCATTTCTGTTGAAAATAATGATCAATCAGAGGTGTTTAAATTACCGTTAGTGAGAGTCCGCTCAGTATCGCTCAAAACGCTGAATAAGTTTGTTTGGCTCAAGTTTTATACACGCACAAATCCTATCATTATAACAAACAAAGTGGAGACACGATGTAAATAAAAGATTCATTATGAAGTTTAGTCAGATTAATTGATTAAAAAGGAAGTTTTCGCACTCAATGAGTTTGCACTGAACTGACTGACAGCTTCAGTGATTATAAAGGAAGAACTCTTTACTCGCTGTCGGTGTAATTTCATTCACAATTTAAAGAAAAGTTTTTGTTTTTTATGTGACCGTTCCTTTAAATACAAACCCGATTTCAAAAAAGTTGGGACACTGTACAAATTGTGAATAAAAAAGGAATGCAATAATTTACAAATCTCATAAACTTATATTTTATTCACAATAGAATATAGATAACATATCAAATGTTGAAAGTGAGACATTTTGAAATGTCATGCCAAATATTGGCTCATTTTGGATTTCATGAGAGCTACACATTCCAAAAAAGTTGGGACAGGTAGCAATAAGAGGCCGGAAAAGTTAAATGTACATATAAGGAACAGCTGGAGGACCAATTTGCAACTTATTAGGTCAATTGGCAACATGATTGGGTATAAAAAGAGCCTCTCAGAGTGGCAGTGTCTCTCAGAAGTCAAGATGGGCAGAGGATCACCAATTCCCCCAATGCTGCGGCGAAAAATAGTGGAGCAATATCAGAAAGGAGTTTCTCAGAGAAAAATTGCAAAGAGTTTGAAGTTATCATCATCTACAGTGCATAATATCATCCAAAGATTCAGAGAATCTGGAACAATCTCTGTGCGTAAGGGTCAAGGCCGGAAAACCATACTGGATGCCCGTGATCTTCGGGCCCTTAGACGGCACTGCATCACATACAGGAATGCTACTGTAATGGAAATCACAACATGGGCTCAGGAATACTTCCAGAAAACATTGTCGGTGAACACAATCCACCGTGCCATTGCCGGCTAAAACTCTATAGGTCAAAAAAGAAGCCATATCTAAACATGATCCAGAAGCGCAGGCGTTTTCTCTGGGCCAAGGCTCATTTAAAATGGACTGTGGCAAAGTGGAAAACTGTTCTGTGGTCAGACGAATCAAAATTTGAAATTCTTTTTGGAAAACTGGGACGCCATGTCATCCGGACTAAAGAGGACAAGGACAACCCAAGTTGTTATCAGCGCTCAGTTCAGAAGCCTGCATCTCTGATGGTATGGGGTTGCATGAGTGCGTGTGGCATGGGCAGCTTACACATCTGGAAAGACACCATCAATGCTGAAAGGTATATCCAAGTTCTAGAACAACATATGCTCCATCCAGACGTCGTCTCTTTCAGGGAAGACCTTGCATTTTCCAACATGACAATGCCAGACCACATACTGCATCAATTACAACATCATGGCTGCGTAGAAGGATCCGGGTACTAAAATGGCCAGCCTGCAGTCCAGATCTTTCACCCATAGAAAACATTTGGCACATCATAAAAAGGAAGATGTGACAAAGAAGACCTAAGACAGTTGAGCAACTAGAAGCCTGTATTAGACAAGAATGGGACAACATTCCTATTCCTAAACTTGAGCAACTTGTCTCCTCAGTTCCCAGACGTTTGCAGACTGTTATAAAAAGAAGAGGGGATGCCACACAGTGGTAAACATGGCCTTGTCCCAACTTTTTTGAGATGTGTTGATGCCATGAAATTTAAAATCAACTTATTTTTTTCCCTTAAAATGATACATTTTCTCAGTTTAAACATTTGATATGTCATCTATGTTGTATTCTGAATAAAATATTGAAATTTGAAACTTCCACATTGCATTCTGTTTTTATTCACAATTTGTACAGTGTCCCAACTTTTTTGGAATCGGGTTTGTATATACTTCACAATCACACTCACAAAAAAAGTGAGGAAAAATAGACAAATGTGATAAATAGATTAGATAATCTTTAAAAAGTAAACTCAAAAGGTCCTCTGCAGCCATCTACTGGTTATAGTAGTAATTTCATGTTGTTGTTTTTTTTATTTTAAAATAAAAGTTTGTATTTCACCAAGTGTTAGTTTTACTACATCGTGAAACTATTAGTTTTGCAAATATGGAAACTGGACAATATTTGAAGGATGAAAAAAAAAATTTTTTTTGGTCCTCACATTAAAAATAAAATTTAAATTGGATTATTTTAAGACACATCAAGGGACTACGTTCAGACTCTCAGTCCAAATACGATTTTTGTGCATCTGATTAAAAATCCGATCAGATTTAGCAAGTGTGAACGACAAAAAAATCATTTTGGAAATCTGTTTCAGTCTGACTGCTCTGATCTGATTAAATTTTTATGACTTTCTCACGCCACGCAAAAGTCAAGACTGAAATAAACACAACCTTGTTTCTGCAGCAACTTTTTTAGCATGTTTCCTATAACAACGTCTGACGTTTATGTTTTACGTGACATGAGAAAGTCACATAAACCACGCAAAATCCAATCAGAGCAGTCAGACTGAAACGGATTTCCAGAAATTTCAAACCACATATGAATGTCACTCGAAACAGATTTGTAAAAATCACATTTCATGTGACTTTTTGCCATTCACACTTTCTAAATCTGATCGGATTTCAATCGGATATGCACAAAAATTTGGATTTGGACTGACAGTCTGAACGTAGCCTAAACTCAAAGACTGCTTGATTCATATGGATTATTTTTACAAAGTTTTTATGAACTTTTTGAAGCATCAAAATTTGGGTTGTGTGGACTTTCATTGGAGGGACATAATTCTCTCAGGTTTCATAAAAAATAGACTCTCTTCATTTGTGTTTCAAAGATGAACAAAGGTCTTATGGGCTTGAAATGACATGAGTACTTGAGTAACAAGATTGCTAATGTAATGGGAACACATCAGTGATCACGAGGTCTGAATCCATATAGAATCATAACTCATTGGCTTATGGCGGTAAAGTGACACCCATGCTGGATTACCTGCAGGTGCATCTTGAGACAGGAGCGAGTTCTTCAACGTCCAAAGTTTCTGTAGTCACTATAGCGGTGGAACATGTGCCTGTGGGTAACAGTCTTTTGTCTCTCATTTTATGTGTGGAGGGCGCAGGCTTCGGCATTTTCAGGCAAATCATATTCCTGTTTGGGCTCTGTCAATGGTTTTAGAGGTGCTCTCTCATCTGTATCAAATAAGGCTTTCTCTTGTAATGGCCCCGCTTTTGAATTCATTTAAGAGAGTTGGTGACCTGCATGAACTTTGCTCCAGGGCTATTTGACCCTACATCCTTTAGGTCTCAAGTTATTACTTTACAGACCATCTCTCCTCCCCCGTTTGAGTCAGAGGAACAGTTGTTACACACAGTTGCATAATCTCTCTCCGGTCAGGGCTTTGAAGGCTTATGTTGACCATGCAAGTCAATGGCACAAGTCTGGTCAATTTGTGCGTGCTTTGGTGGTTGCAGCAGAGGTTACTGCATTGGCTGGGTAGAAACTGAAAAGGGAAATTGAAAATGCATGGTGTGAAACCATGGTTGTAGTTCATCACAACTAGTGTGAAGTCTTAATTTTGAACATCTATTGTTTTATGTAAATCTTAACAAATTTATTTTTTGTGACATGTTTTGTTTGACATGTTTTATGTTGTGCCACCATTCCTTAAATAAAAGTCACTTGGTTATTATCTAATGTAAAAAAAATCATAAATTTTTTAAGTGTTATAGCCTACTGATATGACGTCCGTACCTATATAAACTAACAATACAACTCGTCAAAATTCGTCAACGTTACAGAACGTGCATGAACGTAATACTCCTGTGCACTATGGCTATATTTAACAGCCCCTGTCGCCATAAAAGGTCGTGAGAGTCGCC
This sequence comes from Coreius guichenoti, assembly GCA_039654105.1. Classification (NCBI taxonomy): domain Eukaryota; kingdom Metazoa; phylum Chordata; class Actinopteri; order Cypriniformes; family Gobionidae; genus Coreius; species Coreius guichenoti. The sequence continues at coordinate 10,361,844 of CM077168.1, read as the reverse complement.
TGGACATTCCTGCCATTGCCAATATTATTTTTGTTGTGTGGACTGCAGCTCCCGTTCTCAGCCCCGTGCCAGTTTGCGTCTTTGCTTGGATTTGGATCTTGGTTGAGTATTCCTGACGCGCTGCTCTCCGATCCGGCTCTGAGCTGTTTGCAGACCTTTGACAAGGTGAGATGATCCGCCGCATGAACGCATGAGGTTTGTCAGGTGAAATAGATTTGTCAGTTTTTGTTCTTGTGAACTAGCCTATACAATTGATAATAAATCCGTACTAGCATAGGGAAGACTGAGGTTAGCTGTCAAAACAAAAAATTCGAATGCTATCGAAAATATTTATTTAAAACAGGCTGACCTTTTGTGGGTCATGTTGTCACACGGCATGGTGGCAGTGGGAACCGGATGCTTTCTTGAATTGTTTGAAATATTAAATAAGAAAAAAAAAAATCTACCACAACATAGAATGAGGTAGCCTATAGACCTTATTTTTGTATTACATTGCAATATCATTGTGTGACATTAAAATACCAATGTCCAGAGAACACTAGCCTTGCAGTCACTATTTCATTATATAGTTGACTTGCTTACCAGTGTGGTTTTATTGTATTCACTTATTTACCCAGCAGTTTAGATTAAAAAAAACATTATTATTTCACTCTTTATGGTAAATGAAGCTGATGTTTAGTAGTCATTTATGGTTTAGAAATGATTTATGAAGTCTGAACTTGGTAGGCTATATATATATATATATTTATTTATTTATTTATTTTTAATTCACTGTTTAAGATAGCACAGTAACATCTTATTGTCGTCAAAAAAAAAAAAAAAAAAAAAAAAAAAACTAATTCTAATTGATTTTTAAGGACCTTTTTCACAGACTCTGATGCGTTTTAGCGGTCGTTAACAGTGTAAATCCTGCAATGTTTTTTATTTTTTCATTTTTAATTTATAACACTATACTTTGTATTATATTACCTTTGCATCAAATTACAAGAAACTAGTTAACGCTGCTGTGAGGGTGTTTATAATACACCGGCTGTGGGAGTGACGGTAAAATTGACATATTTCTCTCTTCTGACTGCCGTTATCTCTATTTTTGTACTATTTTTGAAAGTTGTGAAAACACTATTGTGTTTTTCTTTTGTTATTTGAGCAAATGGGAACACAAAAAATATATTTAATGTAGTCTCTCATTCACCATTATAGACGTTTAACCAAGTATGACGACTTGAAAAATGTGAAAAGGGTCAATTAAAAAAACAGTAATTTACAAATTGGCATTAAACCAAATTTTGTGAAAATTGATTGTTAAGTTAAAGCGCTGATAAATCTTTTCTGTGAAATAAATTCTGATAAATCACTGGGTGTAATATTCATATTTAATGTGTTGATAGAAAGTTTGAATCTTCTGACTAAAAGAGCTTCAGATCTGAAGTATCTGAGCTAAAGAGGACACAATGTCGGGATCGATACCGTTCTACCAGAAACACCACCGCCATTACGATCGTGGCTACCGTAGTCGGGAGACGGAGTCTGCTATCAGCCAGTACCAGCAGAAATCTAGTAGTTATTCTTCCCATAGCAGCAAAAGCGCCAAGGGGTAAGAGAGCATGGCAAGATCTATCACGTCAACAGTAGCCTAAATCCTTCCCAGTCCCATAACTGTAACTCATTCTAGCAGCCAGCTCTTCCTTGTGCCCTTATAATACTTGTCTTAAGGTGTGGTCACGTTTACCGTTGCTCAGTGAAATTTCGTGGGCAAAATCCAGTCATTTCAATAGGGATCCACGTGCTAAAGTTCCCTTTGCAGATTTCGCTCGTGTTCAAGTTGGTCATGCAAATTCTTGGTGTTGACCAACAGAAAGCTGCTTGTTTTGAAAGTGATTTTTGTGTGAGCTGTTCATGCATTGTTAAAGTTGCTATTGACAATGTTTTTTGCCCGCAAAATTTTACCGCAATTTCGCTAATGTGACCGCAGCTTTATCCTACACATGAAGACAAAAATTACCCACTACTGTTGCCCCTCTTGTTTTGTGTAATCTATGCTAATCAGTATTTCCCAGTCAACCTAAAACCATTAAAACGTGTATTCTGCTTGCAGTGTGCTTGTTGCTGACACTTGTAATCTTCTTCGGTTGACTCTCATATTCAAGGAGGTGTACTATAGCATTTCTTTACAGAATAGTGTCCTTGGAGTAGGTTCTGCTGTGCTTGTGTAAAACAAATCACGATCTAAATGAACTTTGGTTGAGTTGATGGACAGTCTTAACATTTATCTAAGACTTAACTTTAGTTCCTAGATAGAGCGCTTCTTGATTCAAAACTTGCTGTGAGTCTTTTTAGGCCTTTCTGTGGTTTGGATCCATGCCTATATTTTGTTTGATTTACTCCAGGTCATGTGACTGTTGGCTCATTTTTGTCTAGGCAAGTGCTTACTGGGTCACTCTGAATGTCAGAATGTAAGGTTATCTTCTGTCTTGTCTGGGACTAATGTACTGTAACTGTACCCTCAAGAATCTTACAGCAATTTGCACAAATTGAAATCTTTCAAGGCTCAGTCATGATTTGATTGGTTTCTTGGTTTCTTGATCTCGGTTTCATGCTGTAATATAAATAACATTCATTACATAATTTGGCACTTCATTTGGTGTTCTTGACATCATGGTGTATTTATAGAGGCTACAGAAGCAGATGTTGATTATGTGTGTCATATGCATTATGCATTTACATCATTTTCTGACTCATTGTATGTATTGTATGTGTGTGTGATTTAGAGTTCATGTTGTTGGCAGTCCCTCGTTCCAAGAAGTCAAAGGGTGACCGAGCTTTTACAGTAGTTGCTCCTAAATTGAGGAACAGTCTTCCACTCTATATTTGGCAGGCTCCGTCTGTTTTTTTTAGGTCTCAGTTGAAAATGTATCTTTAACACTCTGCTTCTAAAACAATTGTGAAGCACTTTGGGCAACAACGTTGTTTTTAAATGTGCTACATAAATAAAAGTTGAAACGTTGAAAGTTAAAGAGAAGAAAGCTTGGTTACACTTTATTTAAGATGACATAGTTGCATTGTACTTACTCAAATACTGAGTGAGTAATGGTAATATTACTTACTACATGTACTTACTATAGCGTTATGGTTAGGGTTGTGTTTATGAATAATTCACTGTTATTACTATATTAAGTACATGTAGTAACGTGTAACTACGTCACCTTAAAATAAAGTGTTACCATAAACTTTCATTTTAATTTACAGTGTATTTTTTTTTAAATTTACACACAGTGAGAACTTTTTTATTTTAAGGTGTTTTTTCCGCTATATGGTATCTATAAACCTGTCAGTGGATTCTATCCAAAGCATAACAAATAATACCTAATGCAGAAGAAACCATCTATTTTTTGAGTTGTAAAAACAATAGTCTTCCTACAGTTTTTTTTTCCATATTGTTCTGGTAGCCTACTATTTAGTGTGTATACTTGCAAAGTGGAAACTGAATATAGAATACTTAGAATCTAATTTCATAATTCAACCAACTAAAATAAGAAGAAAAGATAAAGAAATAGCCTAAAGAAAAGTCTTACTCGGGATACAAATGTATTTATTTGTTTGTTTATTTAGTATCTTTCACTATATAAGTATATATAAGTATAGGCTAAGTGTACTTTTTCACGAAGGGATAAGCACACAGCCTTTGTTTTTAATCTGAATAGATCCCTCTTTTATGAGCTGTGCTTTAGAGGATTTTAAGCAGGATTTGAGGTGTCACAGGATGGCAGGCTGGCACAGATGCTCTTAGGCCTCTGTTTCAACCCCATTACTCATGCTATCCAATGTTATACATGCTCCCATTTGTCTAAACTAAAATCTTTCCCATGCAGGGAGAATGTAGTTTTTGTGGATCACTTTAGCTGTCCTAAGTTCCCCCCACCCACTCTCTTCTGAACCCTTGAATGTCTATTTATATACACCCACTCATGAGAGGCATGGATAAGATAGTGATATGTGAAGGATATATGAAGGGTATATGTCATCCAAAGCAGTGGTTCTCAACCAGGGGGCCGGGGCCCAATAGGGTGCCTCAGCACACTTATAACGGCCACACATATGGACTGACCCATGGGGCAGTGCTACATATGGAAGATCTCTGCGGTAGGTCCTGCCTAACCAGGGAGGAGCTACTACCGATGCAGAGACAGGGCATAGCAGACTGCCCAGGGAAAGCGTGGAACTCACCTGAAGCGCAAGTAGGCGCTCGTATCCCCGTTAGATGGGAATGGCGCTGCAAGCAAGACATCAAGCCAGTCTTCAATTACCTGATTGTACCCAACACACAGGAAGAAACCAGCTCCACTCTGAGATTGTAAAATCTCGCAAATGTGTTAGGGGTCAACCAGCCCACAGCTCTGCAGATGTCTGCCAGAGAGGCACCGTGCGGCAACACCCAAGAGGAGGCAACACCCTGAGTAATCCCTCACTCCGAGGGGGCATGGCTCGCCTTGGGACTGATACGCCAAGGTGATGGCATCCACTATCCAGTGGGCTAACCTCTGTTTTGAGACAACCTTCCCCTTCTGCTGGCCGCCAAAGCAGACAAAGAGCTGCTCTGAGCTTCTGAAGCTCTGCGTGTGGTCCACGTAAACACACAATGCACGAACAGGACACAGCAACACGAAGGCTGAGTCTGCCTCCTCCGGGGGTAGAGCTTGCAAGTTCATACCTGGTCCCTAAAGGGAGTAGTGGGAACTTTGGGCACGTATACAGGCCGGGGTCTCAGGATGACATGAGACAGGGCCGGCCCGAACTCAAGGCATGATTCGCTGACCGAGAATGCCGCAGGTCCCCCACCCTCTTGAAGGAAGTGAGTGTGGTCAGGAGCACTGTCTTTAGAGACAGGATTTTAAGCTCAACTGACTCCAGCGGCTCGAAGGGAGCCCTCTGAAGACATGACAAAGAGGTCCCAGGAGGTCTCTGAGGATTTAACCTCCTGGTGCCTCTCAGGAATCTGATGACCAGGTTGTGCATTCCCAGTGACCTGCCATCAACAGAAACGTGATGTGCTGCGATGGCGGCAACATACACCTTCAAGGTGAAGGGGGACAGCCTCCACTCCAAGCCCTCTTGAAGGAAGGAAAGCACAGAGCCGATCTGGCATTTCCGGGGATCTTCCCGCCGGGAAGAACACCACTCAGCGAACAGACTCCACTTCAAAGCATAAGCGCGTCTGGTAGAGGGGGCTCCAGCTTGAGTGATAGTGTCTACCACCGCCGGTGGTAGGCCACTTAAGTCCTCCGCGTCCCGTCCAGAGACCACAAGTGGAGGTTCCAGAGGTCCGGATACAGGTGCCATATGGTGCCCCGCCATGGAGGGGCTGTCGTGAGTCAAGTCAAGTCACCTTTATTTATATAGCGCTTTTTACAATACAGATTGTTTCAAAGCAATCTTTACAGTGATAACAGGAAAACAAATTTTGTTTCGGCTGTATAGCAGCTCTCAGCTTAAGTATATTCAGTGATGGAGGCAGATCAATAATATAGTTGAATATTTAGTGTCCCCAACTAAGCAAGCCAAAAGCCAAAGGCGACAGTGGCAAGTAACCAAAACTCCATCAGGTGACAGAATGGAGAAAAAACCTTGGGAGAAACCAGGCTCAGACGGGGTGACAGTTCTCCTCTGGCCAACAAACGAACAATGTATGATTATGATTCAGGCAGCATTACAGGTCAAAGTCAGATTGGATCGGAACATTTAGAATATTTATCCAGTTCCATCTGGTTGAAGATCAGAGTCATCACGTCAGAGACAGGTTTGTTGAGAATCAGTGCCACTGGCTGCTGTGCCGATGAGGTCTTCACGGGGAGAGTCTAGTTGACAAAATCTCTGCTGACATTTGTCTAGGTGCAGGTCCACCATCTGATCTGGATACGGCCTGGATACGGCTGACTACAGTAAACCTCGGGATAAACAGAGCATAGATAATTGCTAATGCTAATATTAGCATAGATGACATTTTTCTTATGATGTAACAAGTACATTGGGTGTTATATGAAGTGTTCCCGGTTAACCTAGTTAATGCAGACTAACAATCATTTAACTGATTTGAATGATAGAAATTGATAATGTTTCATGTGTATGCTAGGTTAAAGCAATGTTTTTAGTTTAGATTTAAACTGACAGAGTGTGTCTGCTTCCCAAACAATACTAGGAAGTGTAGGTGCTAAATAGGAAAAGGATCTACCGCCTGCAAGTGATTTTGATATTCTAGGTATTATCAACTGGCCAGAATTTTGAGATTGCAATAGACGTGAAGGACTATAATGCGTTAAGAGCTCGCTCAAGTACTGAACCATTTAGTGCTTTATAAGTAATTAGCAAGATTTTAAAATTTAGACGATGTTTAATAGGATTTACTTACCTTACTGGGTGGGCTAGTAAGGTGCAACCATCAAGACCTGCTCCTCGTCCTCCCTGACCTTGCACAGTCTGTGCGAACAGGCTCACTGGGGGAAACGCATATTTGCCTAGGCCCCAGAGGCAGCTGTGTGCCAGCGCATCCGTGCAGAGGGTCCCCTCAGTCAGGGAATAGAACAACTGGCAGTGGGAGGACTCCTGGGAAGCAAACAGATCTACCTGTGTGCCCCCGAATCGATCAGTTGGACCACCTGGGGATGGAGTCTCCATTCTCCTGGGAATGTGAGCTGTCATGAGAGTGCGTCGGCCGCACGATTGAGCTCACCCGGAATGTAAATGCTGCTCAGCGACTTGAGAACTGTCGGAACCGGCACAGGGCACACAGCACTGCCAGCAACTCCAGACAATTGGTATGCCAGTGCAGTCAAGGTCCCTTCCAGGAGCCTGAGGCTGCACGCTCATTGCAAACAGCGCCCCAACCTGTTCTGGCATCTGTTGTAACAACGACATGCCTGGACACTTCTTCAAGGGGCACTCCGGCCCGTAGAAAGGCAAGGTCGGACCACGGGCTGAATGTTTGGCGACAGCTCGGTGTGATGGCCACACAGAGCATGCCATGGCCCCATGCCCATCTCGGGACTAGGCTGTGTAGCCAGTGCTGAAGCGGTCTCATAAGCACCAATCCGACCGGTGTGACCGCAGATGCCATATGCCCCAGGAGCCTCTGAAATTGTTTCAGTGGAATCGCTGTCTTCCGCCTGAATGTAGGCTTGTTGATGAGACGCACTGTCATATTGACTGAGTTCAACTCCACACAGAGAAAAGAGAGGCTCTACATGGAGGTGAACTTGCTCTTTTCCCAGTTGACCTGAAGCCCCAGATGGCTGAGGTGCCTGAGCTCCAGGTCCCTGTGTTCGCATAACTGATCCCAAGACTGGGCCAAAACGAGCCAGTAGTCGAGATAGTTCAAGATGCAAAGTAAGGGCTCCTCCCTGAGCAGGGTAAGGGCAGCCTCTGCGAATTTAATAAAGCTGCGGGGAGACGGTGACAGTCCAAAGGGAAGGACCTTGTACTGATATGCTTGATCCTGGAACACAAAGTGTAGGAACGGCCTGTGTCGAGGTAGAATCGAGACATGGAAGTACGCTTCCTTCAGGTCGATCGCTGCAAACCAATCCTTGGAGTGAACGCACATGATTATGCGTTTCAGCAAGAGCAACTTGAACAGGAGCTTGTGAAGGGCCCGATTCAAGACACGCAGATCCAAGATTGGCCGTAACCCCCCACTTTCTATAAATATTGCGATATATCATTACCTTGAATTCTTTTGGCCACAATAACCGTGGTGTGAAAAATCTGATATTGTGACAGCCCTACTCCGTAGTGATAGATGCCCTTTTTTACATTTGAGCCCCTGCCCCTGAGAAACTCTCTTTACATCCCTGCTTTAAAGATTTTAAGTACACTACAAGTGCACTTTCAATAAAATTAAGTAGACATATTTTTTTAACAAGGGTTGAATATCTTGTAACTATATCCTGGAATATTTCACATTAATGAAGTAAAATGGGTTGCAAATGATGTTTTGTGTTAAATCATTTAGTAGAGAGAAAAGTAGAATTCTTCAGATGTTTTGTGGAGATTGGACCACTGAAAAGCATTCCACTATTGAAAGACAGTGAATGTGTAAGTTCATAGACTTGTAAGAGTGAGTGTAGGTGGGTGGTTCTATTACTTTTCACCGATGATGAAGTTTTTTAGTGCTTTGATGCATTTCAGGTCCTGTTGTAGGATCACTGAGGTGATTAACCTCCTTCCCACTCACTCCCTTAACAATCTTTCCACTCACTCCCTTAACAGTTTTTCTTCACGACACCACACCCCTTCCCAAAAATCATAATAGTGTGTGAAAGAAGTGCTGGATACTCACCGATATGTGTGTATGTTGCCATTTCTGCATTATTGTAGCATTAGAGCTGCCACATATACGTCTCTAGAAGAGGGGGGGATTAGCCCTCTGCCCAAGAGAGCCAAGCCAACCTATCTTGCCATGGACAAAGAGAACCAGATCATCGGTTATGTGGTGCCCATCTTCAGGGGCAGGTAAAAAAAATAATCTGGGTTTTATTAGTGTTGGAACAAACACATGATGCAGCTTTTCTATACTTCATGTTTTCCATTGTTAGCATGCATTGGGGTTAATAGCAGGCAGTGCAATAATATGCACATGCCTTCAAACAAGTCCTATTTACCTACACTCACAAAAAGGCTTCACATGTGATTTTACAGTCGGATCCCATTGAAGAAAGGTTTCATGGTTCTTTAACCCTTGTGAAAATTAAGTACACTTTAGCATATTAAAAAGAGTAGCTACTAATGACGGAAATAATATACTTTAAGTGTGAACTGAATGTAATGTTTTCAGATACTTAACTGCATATTAATAGCAATTAAATGAAAATGTATTATAGTTTAAATTGATATTAAATGCAATTAGCTGAACTTTAGAGTGCTTTTGTTGACCCTATATTTGTAATTTTAGAATTACTTCTATTGTTTTTGAAATATGGTTAAAATGTACTGCCAAATGTACTGACAAGCATTTATGGTAAACTAAAATATGCTTTAATGTCGGTTCTTTTAAAAATGTAAAAAAAAATTGTATTTCATGTATTTAAATATATTTGTAATTACACATTTGTAATGATAAAGGTGCACATTTAGTACATTTAAAATATATTAACTGTAATGTAATATTGAATAACACGCTACATTTATTAAAATCAAGTCTTTTTACATGTGATTTAGTATGTTAGTCAACACATCAAAATAAGTGTACTTCTTTAAAGCAGAACAAAAGATTATTAAAACATAACGACTTAAATGCACTTTCAAGTAAAACTTTTAATTTGACATTATTACAAAGTGTACTTAAGTGTTTTAAACAGTTATGAAAGTATACTCTCTTTAAGTACACTTAAGTTACCTTTTATTTAATTAATATATATATATATATATATATATATATATATATATATATATATATATATATAATTATTTTATTTTATTTATTTTTTAAATTATACTTTTGAAATGCATTACAAGTGCACATTCAGTACAATAAGTGCTCTTCTTTTTCACAAGGGAAAGCCTTTCATGGAACCTATCTTTTAACATTGAGCACTCATTTAATTTGCGGAGAACCACTCAGCTAACTTAAGCCAAAATGGTTCTTGGTGGGAAAAGTTGTTTCAAAGAACCATTGATGAAATTTTATATTTAAGGATGTATATTGGAAGATATTGGAAGTTCTCTTAAAGAACACAGATGTAAAGTAGCATTAAATTTTTTTGTTTAAAAACCCTTGTGTGTATATGTGATAGAATATCTGTTGTATTGTGCTGCTTTGTTTGTTTGTGAATGTGTTGCTACATGATTTCCCCCTCAGCCATGAGTTTCAAAGTGGTCTATCAGACACTGAGGAAGCACGTGCTAAAGAGAGTGCTGGCTATCTAGCACGCCGTGACCTCTTCTCTAGCGGCGTGGAGTCGGAGCGCACCGAATACAAGTCCCGCAGAACTGTCATGAGGGAGTCCGCAGAGCGCATCTCCCTAAGCAAGAGGGTCAGTGGAGATCCTAGTCTTGTTCCTAAACACATAACTCATGATTACGGTTGTGAGATTAAAAAAATACTTCTCTCTTGATAACCATTCTAAATGAATGACTTTTTGTCAAGTAACACTTCTCACTTAAATTTATAACAACTACAAATTGTTGAACTGAGCTGCACCACAAGTCTGACAGCTCTATTGCTTAGTTCCATTGTGAAAAAGAAGTACACTTTAGCATATACTTTTAAACTTACTTTTTACTTATTATGGAAAAATATACTTTAAAGAATTTAATGTGATGTTTTTGGACACCTAATTGCATGTTAATTGCATTTAGATGAAAATCTATTATAGTTTAAAATATCAAATGCAGTTAGTTAAACTTTAGGGTGCTTTTTTGACCCACTTAAAGTAGGTCTTAAGTATATCTTTATATGTAATTTCATAATTACTTAAAATGTACTGCCGAATATACTGATAAGCATTTATTGTAAACTAAAATATACTTTAACGCCATTTCTATTGACACTTATATGTCATGTATTTAAATTAAAATTTGTAATTACACATTTGTATTATTAAAGTTGCAATTTGTTACATTTAAAATATATTAACTTTAAATGTAATATCGAATAACACTACATTTAAAATTATAATCAAATACTTTACATGTGCTTTAGTGTGTTTGTCAACACATCAAAATAAGTGCACTTTAAAGTGTGACAAAAGATTATTAAAATATAATGATTTAAAAGTATACTTAAGTGTGTTAAGAAACAGTCATTAAAGTGTACTCTCTTTAAGTACGCTTAAGTGGCCTTTTATTTCAGTAATATATTATCTGCAAGTAAAATTCTTTTAATTATACTTTTTCGATTCAAAGTACACTACAAGTGCACATTAAATACAATTAAGTACACTTCTTTTTCACAAGGGTGGGCAAGCATCACTATTTGAACAATCACCTAACCCATGTATTAAACTTCAGTCTATAAATCGTTCTGCACAGTTTGTGCCATGGACTTGCAGTGGTAACTCAAACTGTACGTCTAACAAATGACAAAACATCTCATATTGACATAAATTGAAAATGCTATATCTAGCAAACTGAATAGCATAGACTTACTGCCAAGCAATCCACTAGCAACCACCTGAAGCAATCCTAGCCACTGAATAGCAACTGTTTAGAAAGCACCAATCATTTTAAGTAGTGCTGCAACATTTTATGTTTTTAAACTTGTACAACAACAAACTCATACATTTGCAAACTGATTTTGCCCATGTTACTAAACCTGAAGTTGAAATTACACACAAATTACACAAAAATTTTTTTTAGCCAATTGTGCAACAGATTTCATTGCAGGCTTTGAGGAACACTATTAAACCCCTGTATATGTTCCCTATTTTTAGATGGGAAAATGAGCAAGAACATCAAGACACAAACTTTATTTAGTTCTGATCCTGGTGCCAATAAACCATGCCACCGTGGTGCCAGATTTCAAGGGTTGTAATGTTTTATGTGAATGTGTGGTGTGCGTTAATCTGTGCTGGTGTGTGTTAAAGTGACTATGAAACAACTGTTGTCGACAAGTGATGTGCTGATAGCTGAGGGAAGCCTCAAGGAGATTATGATTACACTGACATGACTGGACAAATAGAAGCAATGACTGCAAGAAGGCATTTGATCCTAATGCCTGTTCTTCTCTGTTAAACAGCCTGCATGAGTCCTGGTGAAGAACAAATTATATATTCTCCATACATTTTGTGTAAATATTATGTGAATCTGTTATAAATAGAAGATGCCTAATTAGAAAAGTTCCACATTAAAGGGGTCTTATTATGCCCTTTTACAAAGTCTTGATTTTGTTTTTGGGGTGTACTAGAATATGCTTTCATTCATGATTGTTCAAAAAACGCATTATTTTTCACATATCTTACATTATTACAGCACCTCTTTCACCAGTCTGGCTCGAACACGTCATTTTCGATGAAGCCCCTCCTTCCGAAATACAAAATGTGCTGTGATTGGTTAGCTGGCCCAGTGTGTTGTGATTGGCACCACTTAGCACATTGGGGAAATGTCACGCCCCTTACCATAACCACAAGCTCCATTCAGACGTAAATATTAAGGATGGCGTCAATTTTTTAAACCAATTCAAGCATCAGACTTAATAATGTTAACAAGCAAGAGGATCGTGCAGAACGGGTTTCATGTACAGACTTTGCAAGGGTTGCAATTTTCCTAAGGGGCGGTGAACAGCCTTACAAACGCGAGAGCTTACAAAAGCTACAGTAAACACTATATCAACACTAATGTTGGCTAGGAGATGAGTGGAGGCAAAGCTTTGCCCTTTGTTTACATCGTAGCAACAACATAAAACTTATAACTGGAACTGTTAATAGAAAACGCAACTACAAATAATAAGACTCAATCTGTGATCCACAAACAACAGATTGTCCCGACAAAGTGGGAACTGCTCCATTTCAGGAGAAGCTTTTGTGCGTACCCTGCATTACTCTTAGGTTCTGGAAGCTGTTCTCTGTAAAATCTGCAGCACGCAGATAAACATTGGGGTTATAATGTTCAGGAACAGTGTTTAAAATTAATTTTAGCCACTCTAAGTTCATCAGCCTTAGGAAGGTCAAGCAAATGATTTTTGGAAACGGGGTGGTCAGCGTCTCTTTGACATAGCGACAACACTGTCTTCTCTAATGCAGCTCAACCAGGCCTGTTTAAATGAGAAACATTGTGACTTCACAAGATCTGGAAAAAATGCGTTGTAGTTCTTGGAAAGTGTATTTTGTTAAATAAAATATCTCCCTTTGGAGTGGACTTTGAGTTTTGCAACCTTGCAGATCTTTTTTATGCTCAAACAGCAACACTACACACTAAAGTTGAAAAAGTGAAAATGCATAATCTTTAAGCTCTTTGTTCTGACAGCATTTGTGGCAAGTCATAGGTACAGTGCATCCGGAAAGTATTCACAGCGCTTCACTTTTTCCACATTTTGTTGTGTTACAGCCTTATTCCAAAATGGATTAAATTCATTATTTTCCTCAATTCTACAAACAATACCCCATAATGACAACGTGAAAGAAGTTTGTTTTAAATCTTTGCAAATTTATTTAAAATAAAAAAAACTGAAAAAAAAAAAAAAAAAAAAAAAATCACAAGTATTCACAGCCTTTGCTCAATACTTTGTTGAAGCACCTTTGGCACCAATTACAGTCTCAAGTCTTTTTAAGTATGATGCCATAAGCTTGGCACACCTATTTTTGGGCAGTTTCTCCCATTCTTCTTTGTAGGACCTCTCAAGCTCCATCAGGTTGGATGGGGAGCGTCGGTGCACAGCCATTTTCAGATCTCTCCAGAGATGTTCAATCAGGTTCAAGTCTGGGCTCTGGCTGGGCCACTCAAGGACATTCACAGAGTTGTCCCGTAGCCACTCCTTTGTTATTTTGGCTGTGTGCTTAGGGTCGTTGTCCTGTTGGAAGATGAACCTTCGCCCCAGTCTGAGGTTCAGAGCGCTCTGGAGCAGGTTTTCATCAAGGATGTCTCTGTACATTACTGCATTCATCTTTCCCTCGATCCTGACTAGTCTCCCAGTTCCTGCCGCTGAAAAACATCCCCACAGCATGATGCTGCCACCACCATGCTTCACTGTAGGGATGATATTGGTCAGGTGATGAGCGGTGCCTGGTTTCCTCCAGACATGATGCTTGTCATTCAGGCCAAAGAGTTCAATCTTTGTTTCATCAGACCAAAGAATTTTGTTTCTCATGGTCTGAGAGTCCTTCAGGTGCCTTTTGGCAAACTCCAGGCAGGCTGTCATGTGCCTTTTACTGAGGAGTGGCTTTCGTCTGGTCGCTCTACCATACAGGCCTGATTGGTGGAGTGCTGCAGAGATGGTTGTTCTTCTGGAAGCTTCTCCTCTATCCACAGAGAAACGCTGGAGCTCTGTCAGAGTGACCATCAGGTTTTTGGTCACCTCCCTGAATAAGGCCCTTCTCCCCTGATCGCTCAGTTTGGCTGGGTGGCCAGCTCTAGGAAGAGTCCTGGTGGTTCCAAACTTCTTCCATTTACAGATGATGGAGGCCACTGTGCTCATTGGGACCTTCAGTGCTGCAGAAATTTTTCTGTAACCTTCCCCAGATCTGTGCCTCAATACAATCTTGTCTCGGAGGTCTACAGACAATTCCTTGGACTTCATGGCTTGGTTTGTGCTCTGACATGCACTGTTAACTGTGGGACCTTATATAGACAGGTGTGTGCCTTTCCAAATCATGTCCAATCAACTGAATTTACCACAGGTGGACTCCAATCAAGTTGTAGAAACATCTCAAGGATGATCAGTGGAAACAGGATGCACCTGAGCTCAATTTTGAGTGTCATGGCAAAGGCTGTAAATACTTATGTACATGTGATTTTTTTCGTTTTTTAATTTTAATAAATTTGCTAATATTTAAAATAAACTTCTTTCAAGTTGTCATTATGGGGTATTGTTTGTAGAAGTTTGAGGAAAATAATGAATTTAATCCATTTTGGAATAAGGCTGTAACATAACAAAATGTGGAAAAAGTGAAGCGCTGTGAATACTTTCCGGATGCGCTGTATGTTATTTCTGTAATAAGTACACTTTTTAAAAGTATGATAAAGTGTACTTCTTTTTCAAAAGAGATAGTTATGACAGGAGCTGAAATATTTAACTTTGCACAAAGAAGTTTAGCAACGATTGTATCTAATCACACATGCAGTAACATGTTTAACACATTTAGTTCTCGTGGTTATATTTTCAGAACAGTGTATTTTAATGTTTATTCCTTTGCAGTTCCTTGCCTTTTTATTTCATTAAGTGAATTACTGTATAATTTTTAGTTTGTTTGTTTTAACAAATATTAAAAAGTTAATTGAAATCTTCTCACCTTGAACGCAGAATATTCCATTAGGCAGTTTACGAAATAGTAATGTGTTTGGTCATAAATGCATTACATTTAGTTTTTTCAGCATGCCCATAATGCATTTATGACCAAAGAACGTCACCACCTTCTAAACAATATGGCTGCATGCCCTCAGATCCATGAGAACGAAGAGTACCATAAGCGTCTGAACGAAGACAGCCTGATGCACACGCCCGAGTTTGTGACCACGCCACGTTCCCACACTGTTTGGGAAAAACAGTGTGTGAGGCTGCACTGTACCATCTCAGGATGGCCTGAACCACGTGTCGTGTGGTGAGTTAGTATGCACAAACAAGCATGCACATACTTACACAAACACACATGCTTACAGACATACAGGTATGTGCATACTTCTAATGATGGTTGCATTATGTCAAGAATAATATGTGACAAACACTGTTATTTTAGTATAATTGAGATCCATTAGTTTTTATTAATATCTTATTTTTATATTTTCTGTTTTCATTTTACTTTTAGTTAGTAGCCTACAGTATGTGTTTTTGTCGTTGTTTTTTAATTTCATTTTATTTCAGTTAAAGTGATTTTTTTCCAAGTAATGAATTTTTTTTATGGTTTTAAATTTAGTTCAGTTGACTAATAATCCTGGAGACAAGTGATAAACTCTCTGTCTTCTCCATTTGTACTTAATTTACTGCTCCTTACTGGCCTTCAAGTCAACGTGAAATCATAACTGACCCTATTTACTTTCTTAATACCCTGTTTTATTCTAGCTTCATGTATTCTTTTTTATCAGCACTTGAATATGGGAAAGTTTAAAAAAAAAAAAATCAACATTTTGAGCAAAAAGCTGAGAAAATTGCATTTTTGTCAAAGACTACGTCTGGATCAGATTCAGAGTGATGATCAAAACATAGATGGAGTACATTGGGTCCATCAACACACCCTAAGGTTGCACAGTCCTATACCTCATCCTGGGTTGACATTTCATTCAGTAACATTAGGCAGTTTTGATTTACACTCACCTAAAGGATTATTAGGAACACCTGTTCAATTTCTCATTAATGCAATTATCTAATCAACCAATCACATGGCAGTTGCTTCAATGCATTTAGGGGTGTGGTCCTGGTCAAGACAATCTCCTGAACTCCAAACTGAATGTCAGAATGGGAAAGAAAGGTGATTTAAGCAATTCTGAGCGTGGCATGGTTGTTGGTGCCAGACGGGCCGGTCTGAGTATTTCACAATCTGCTCAGTTACTGGGATTTTCACGCACAACCATTTCTAGAGTTTACAAAGAATGGTGTGAAAAGGGAAAAACATCCAGTATGCGGCAGTCCTGTGGGCGAAAATGCCTTGTTGATGCTAGAGGTCAGAGGAGAATGGGCCGACTGATTCAAGCTGATAGAAGAGCAACTTTGACTGAAATAACCACTCGTTACAACCGAGGTATGCAGCAAAGCATTTGTGAAGCCACAACACGCACAACCTTGAGGCGGATGGGCTACAACAGCAGAAGACCCCACCGGGTACCACTCATCTCCACTACAAATAGGAAAAAGAGGCTACAATTTGCATGAGCTCACCAAAATTGGACAGTTGAAGACTGGAAAAATGTTGCCTGGTCTGATGAGTCTCGATTTCTGTTGAGACATTCAGATGGTAGAGTCAGAATTTGGCGTAAACAGAATGAGAACATGGATCCATCATGCCTTGTTACCACTGTGCAGGCTGGTGGTGGTGGTGTAATGGTGTGAGGGATGTTTTCTTGGCACACTTTAGGCCCCTTAGTGCCAATTGGGCATCGTTTAAATGCCACGGCCTACCTGAGCATTGTTTCTGACCATGTCCATCCCTTTATGACCACCATGTACCCATCCTCTGATGGCTACTTCCAGCAGGATAATGCACCATGTCACAAAGCTCCAATCATTTCAAATTGGTTTCTTGAACATGACAATGAGTTCACTGTACTAAAATGGCCCCGACAGTCACCAGATCTCAACCCAATAGAGCATCTTTGGGATGTGGTGGAACGGGAGCTTCGTGCCCTGGATGTGCATCCCACAAATCTCCATCAACTGCAAGATGCTATCCTATCAATATGGGCCAACATTTCTAAAGAATGCTTTCAGCACCTTGTTGAATCAATGCCACATAGAATTAAGGCAGTTCTGAAGGCGAAAGGGGGTCAAACACAGTATTAGTATGGTGTTCCTAATAATCCTTTAGGTGAGTGTATATGCTGCTTAATGTTGATGATCGCGTTATTTATTATATGATTACATATGTTATCGCTTGTTTCTGCATCTTCTTCACTTGTGTTTTGATCAGGAGATTCAGTACTCTTTCAGAAGATGCGTAATAGCCCCACCGTATAACAGTGAAAACACGGAAACCGTAAAAACTTGTCTTTGGCAGGGAAGCGCTTTCTCATAAAAAGAGTTAACTCGTCAATCGCAGGAAAAGAGTTAATGTGCAAATTAAGCTAATTAAAAAATAATGTGGCTTGGCAAACGATATGTTCGGATAACATCTTCCCACTGGCATTGCAGATAATGAACACAAGTGGAGAAAATTCTCTTCCCTCTACTACAAGCTCTCTGTTCTCTGCAGTTCCTCCTAGCAACTAGCCTATCGCAGCACATCAGACACAAAATGATTTAAGGCATTTAAGATTAAATAATGGCACAAATACCAGTAAAATGACTGCAGCAAACCTTATTTAATCACGCTGCATGATTTATTTAAATACTCTCATCCCATGAATTTTGCGTCTAAAAGGGAATCTCCTACAAATGCATATGCAATAAGGTCAGCCGCAAAATAAGGCTGTGTCCCAATTCAAAGGCGGCATCCTTCGAAAGGCTTGGGGTGTGTCCGAAATTGCCTCCTATACCCTTAAACAGGGCACTATTTGAGGGCAGAGCCATTTGTAATGGTGTCTGAAACCATTGCTGCGTTCCAGTTCGTTTTTATTATGCCCTTCACTCTCTAACTTCCCTCCGTCTGGTTCACTCGGATGTGCGTCATTGCTTACGTTGCATGAGTGCCCACTACTGGCGGAACCTTTGCAATGGGCTGAATTGGAATGTCCTAAGCCCTTTATCACTTGGACTCCACTATGGAGTTGATTTATTATAATTTTTTTTCCCCTTACGAAGTTATTTAACGAAATTATTAATAATTAAAATATCATAGAGTTGTTTGTGCTGGGGTAAATTAAACGCGATATGCGGTGACGTCACAATCGTGTTGCATTGTGGTATATGAAGCTGCCTGAAGTGTACATATGAAGTAGACTTTGTGAAGTGGATGAGGGAAGTTTATATGGACAGAATAATAGTCTGTCCATATAAACTTCCCTCGTCCACTTCAGGAAGCGGAACACACTTCAAAATGGCGGCAGGGATTCCCCCGAGGGGAACTGCTTAGGGAAGTTCGCAAGTGCGTGTCTAAAAGTGGAGTGGAACGCAGCCTATATTGGACATTATCGAGTGCACTCATTCAATCCCACAATGCACTGGTTAGAGAATATCCATAATGCACCGTGAGAGTCGCGCGCTGAATGAATTCCCGCATCTCGCCAATTTTAATTACGGTTTATACATGCAAGTTTTCATGACAGAGTTCAAGATAAATATTTTCATTACTACTGGAGCTGCCAGTTTGCTATGTTTCAAATAATTATTAAACAGCAAGCAGAAACTATGCAAAAGCGGCAGCCCTTCCAGCGCACTCAGTGTCCGAATTCACTCACTCGTTTTCATTCACTCCTTCAAGTGGACTATATTAGTGGAGTAATGTAGGGAATAGTGAATGAGGGTATAGGGGGCGATTTCGAACATAGCATCGGACTTCAAAGGACACGTCTTTGAAGGCCACGAAGGTTAGACTGACTGTTGTTAAATGAGACGGTGTAGCCTCTGGAGGATTGTTCTTGTCGCCTAGCAACTGTGCCATTGAGGAGCGGCAGTAACGTTTGTACTGGACTGTTTTAAAAGTTATATTCAACCGCCTAAAAACAAACAGGGTTCACAAAGTGTCTAAATATGTTCACCATGGTCCATTTATGTACATAATAAAGAGTATAAACTATATAAAACCGCATCTTGGTAAGGTACAAGTCAACATTTGAACCACTTTATATATATATTTTTATTTTTTTTACTTTTTTTTAGATTATTCAAGTAGAACCCAATACTTACCTTTAAAAGTGTAATCCGGCGATTTCTATGTCGTCACCGGCGTGCAATGAATTCTATGGTTCGCAAGGCCGCGAAGGGTCCATCTGTTGTATCTTTCATTGCCCGCGAAATGAAGGGCGCATTTTGAGGCCACATTTGAAGGACCCTTCTAATTGGGACAGCCTTCGTCGCGCTGTGGTGACGCAATCGGACTTCGAATGTGGCCTTCGAAGGATGCAGCCTTTGAATTGGGACATAGCAATAGTTTTCATTGCTAATTTTTCATGCCATGTCTTTAATAAATCCTGACAGTAGTTTTTTAATGCCAAAATTTGGTTTGCGCTGGCGTAAGCTATTAGTAAATCTGGCCCATTTTCTTTACTTTGCATAGTTTTGCTAATGAATTTGACATGCCATGTTGGCATCTGCATAATTTGGCTAGCTTCTACCAAGAAACAGATTAATTCATGCAAAAATCTCAGAGTTTGTTTAGACGCACTGCCTTTGTCAACAAAATATGAAAAGTTTATTTTGCTATGCATAATAGTATGGTTAATAGCATTTTATTTGTAATTTCTTTCCATATGAACAGATCAGTGAGGGTGAGCTTGGCCTTCAGCCTCCACTTTCCAGTCAAAAAGCTCTGATGCACTGCATTATCCTGCTGTATTTCAATCTATCCTTTTCCTCCCTCAGGTACAAGAACAATGTTAGCATTGATCCTATGTCCAAGCCAGGGAAGTACAAAGTGGAGAGCACCTATAATGTCCACTCCCTGGAGATTAACAGGTGATCGCACATGGATTTCAAAGTGCACAGTCAAAGTGATTTGCAATGGTTGTGTGTGTAACACATCTGTCTCTAATTCCAGGTGTGATTTTGATGACACTGCACAATATCGAGTGTCAGCCATGAACAGCAAGGGCGAGAACTCTGCTTTTGCTTCTGTTGTCGTCAAAAGTAGGTCTGAATAAACTCTTCTTAATACCGTCCTAGAGAACACTAAAGAGTGATTGCAACTACATCCTGTGGTTACCTAAGCTTTTGCAAAGCAGTCCTGAATTGTAGTCTATTAAAAATATCAAATTACTTTTTTACTCTGTACTCAATAATCAAGAATTTTAGTTTTTGTAATATACAGCTAATAAATGGCTCCATTTTGAAATCACAAAATCACCCATTAGAATCCTGTTATTCTCTTGTTCATTAAGCATTATCTTCTGAAAAATTGTGTTGCCACACTCTAAAAACTAATGTTTTGGCTAATAAAAAAAAATAAAATAAAAATAATGCAACAGTTTGCATCAATCTTTTTGAGTTATGCACTGTAAACCCTAACACTCAAAATAATTAATTGGTTTGAGCAGGACAAACTTAAATTAAACAAATTAGTTCAGTCAAATTAACAAAACTTCACAGAACTGATATATTTTAAGTAAACTGAACTGTTTCATTGTTTTGAGTTTTATGAAATTATTTATTTTAATTTAGAAGAATTTAAGTTTAACTGAAACTGGGCTGGGATTTCTATTTCCCAGCATGCTTTGCCTACGGCACTCGAAAGGGAGAGCTAAAATTAAGTGTTATATAATGTTTTTTGTGCAAGATTAATGTTAAGTGGGAGATTTAGTAGTGCTTAATGTTTTGTTATGCTAATTTAGAAGAGTTTCTGTTAATCTGGGTTTTTGGAGAGTTACTATCATGGTGACAAGTGGTGCTTGGTTTGAGAGCAAGTATGTTAAATGCTTTATATTGCTGCACTCATTCAGCAAGTGCTATACCATGCTATTGTTAACATGTTAGCAGATTAGCAAATTAGCATTTTCTGAATTAGCTTGTTATAGCCAGCTAAGTTTATACTAATAAAAATGTTCACATGGAGGTTACATGAAAATTTTAAGTTAAATGTATGAATTAGTGTTCTCAAACATTTCAAGTTAAGAACAATTAAAACGTATAAGTACACAATAAAAACCTGCCAGTTCCACTTACTTAAACTTTGAATTTCTCAACTTAAACATTTTGAGGCAACTGATTGCCTCAGATTTTTTGAGTTTTGCCAACTTATTTGGGTTTACAGTGTGGTTATGATAACTTTTAATGAAATTATGTTCAACCAACAAACTACATTAAGTTAGAGGAACTTAGTAATTTGTAGCATTAACACACATTTTTAAGTTGATTACTCATAAAAAATTAAGTTGTTCCAACTAACTCAAGCATAATTTAATTAAATGGAGCGGTGGCCCTGAAACCAGTTGATCTTCTCTGTTTAAATTCAAATTAACAGCTAGCATAGCACATTCCAAATTGTAAAATGTGTTTCATGCTGTAGCTTGCTAAATGTTTCAAATGGATCATTCCCAGTTATTTGATAAAACAGAAAAAAATTCTTGTCTTTTGTGTGATATGATGTTTAGGATTCAAAGGAGAATTTGATGAGTCTCTGCCATCTCCCAGACTCCGTAAGTATTTCAGAATAAAATCAGATACAAGCTTTCTCTTCTTTCACAGATAATGTAAATGTGCTTTGCTTAAGTATGTGAAGCTGTCAGCATGAGACTAAAGTTTTTTTATGCTAGCTGGCTAATGGCTATTTTGTCTCCAATTCGCTGGGTGCAGAAAGCAGAAAGTACGGCTTTGAAGGTAACCTTGGTGAAGGTTTTTCTGTAATGTTCTTGTGGTGTTTTAGTTTCGTCTGGTTTCCCTGATCATCTTAAGTGCATGATCGTCCCATCTCATTGTTTTACTTCTCTATCTTTGTTTATTTGATGAGCATATTTAATGATTGTATTGATAACATTCATGGTTGCTTTGGCGAGTTAGACACAATGTTCTGAAAACTGAATTGATATTATCCAAATATTAAAAGGGGTCATGAATTGAGAAATGAAATTTTCCTTGATCTTTTGACATATAAGAGGTCATTGTACTATAAAAATATCCTGTAAGAACTCAAATCTTTCTTGTTAGTCCAAAAACAGCTTTAATTGAAACTAAGCTCCCAAAACGACTAGTTTTGGATTTAGTCACAGTGTGACGTAATAGTGCGACAAAATCCGCCTCTGCAGAAGAAGATCAACGTCTACTTCTATATCATTGCCTCTTTTGCCCTGCTCACCAATTCGCATATGTCATGTACTAAAATACTCACTTTACTTTGACTTTACTGAAAATTATGAAAAATGAATATAAGAACAACAGTGCGACAAACGATGGTACAGAATTAGTTTACACGAAGCACCACAAGTTATCCTGTCAACTGTAACTGTGGTAACTCCAAATAATTAAAGTTTATTTGCCACAACCAAGACTTATAAAGCATATGTAATACACATAAATGTTTCAGAGTTGGCAAATAATTCAACAATGTAATGAGATAAACACCGTTCTGTAGTGTCTTCGTTTCAACACTAATTCATCACTAATAAGATTAATAATTACCAGTATCATTGGTGTTTGAGGTGTAGATTTGTCTTCAGATTCTGGATCAGACTCAAACAAGTGTGGCGAACAGTTTTCAAAACAATTCCACACATGCAGTGGGGGTGTTGAAAATCATTTTAATATGCAAAACTGTTACCCAATCATAGCAGTGGGCGTTTATTTCCAAGTCTTGTATATGGCACATCTATCAAAATGGAGCGTTTCAAAGAGAGGGTCAAAAACAGGATAGAAAATAGCTTATTACTTCTGAATTAGGATGTTTTCTGATGTAAAAATCTTGCTAACATAAGTAGACCTCAGAGAACATTTAACTTTTTTTTTTTTTTTTAAATGTAGTACATGACCCTTTTAAATGTTTGTTTCTATCCTTATAAATGAAACTTATAAATTCTATCCTTATAAATTAAAACAAATTTTTTACATTATCTTTACATTCAAACTTTACAACAAAACCAATATTACATTACTTGATAGACTCAAGTGCACAAAACCCCCCAAAAAACAGAACTATCAAAGAAATATTAAATGCAACTTGCTTATGATTATCACAGAAAATAATTTCATCCCATAAAACAACAACAATAAATCTAAAGCATGTTGACCGTAATGCACATGTAAATCTGGCAATTGTACACATACGTGCGGCGCCAGGCACGACGCAAGTGTTTTTTGCTAGTTTCAGCCCGATGCAGTTATCATTTTCACATCCTGCGCCGCGTTGTTTAAATAGTAAATGCACTCGCGCCCATCTGTTCACCCATGGGTGTGCTGGTCTGAAAACGAGGCGTGTTCAAGCGCATTGATATTTTGAGGCAACTGAAAACGACTGTGCCATTGACCAACTCAAACCTGGTCTAAAGTCATTTTTTGTGTTATTTAAAGGGCACGTTAGTAATATGCGCCTATAGGCGGGTGTACAACGCGCGTACACTCTGCTTATTACACACACAGGGACGCGCAGCAGCACACAAACATTTTTAAATATTAAAAATAAAAGGATTCCTCTCTGGAGAAGCGCTCAGCCTTTCTGCTCGCAAATTCCTCCATGTAAATAGCGAATCCGCCATGGTGCAAGCGCAACTGGCTTTTAAAGGGAATGGGAGATGATAATTTAATTGGTTTATTGCATGTTATGCCCAAAACACATCCATGACTCATTAAGAGACTAGGTGCAACCCTTTTGGACCATGCGCCTGGTGCGCCGACTGTTTTTTTTTTTCGTCGTTAAACTAGCAAAAGTGGATTCGGACTAAGTGCACCTACGCCATGCCCTTTGACTTTCATTATAAGTGCATTACTGTAAAGATGTTTTTGTTTGCTGTATTTAACAATATTCCTTCAACGCATATTGGCAATAAAGAAAAAAATAAATGCAAAATATAATCAGTTTGTAGAGCTCTTCTATGTGTACGTCAGTGAGAGCATATCTTATATAAACATCTTGTGTTCATTCTTTCCGTTTCCAGTTTCTGTGTGTGTTTGTATATGTCTTCATGCATTCAGCATTGTTAATGCAAATATCTTTCTATACTCATTAACATTCACTCTTCTCTTGTTGTGTCTTGTGTATTTTATGAATTTGGTGTCAACCCAATAGCTCACTAAATGATGCCTGCTGTCAGTCTTCTTTCAGTTCTTGAAATTGTATTCATGTGAAAACCTTTCAAACCCTTCCCAGAGTAATAAATAATTGTACAATATGAATTGTATGTGTGTTTCATTAAACATATGTGTGTATATGTGTATATGCTGAATCCTGGAGCCAATCTTGTCCATCGACATTGAATTTTTTATAAAATAAAACTGAATTGAATATGTGTGTGTGCTGCAGCACCTTGTCTGGAGTATGGTGTGACATTCGAGACACACATTGTGGAGAAGTTTGGTGTGTCTTTTGGACGTGAGGGTGAGACGTTGAGTTTGGGCTGCTCTGTTATCATCTACCCTTCACTGCAACGCTTCCAGCCTGAGATAGAGTGGTACAGAGATGGTAAGTCTGTGAGAAAATAATAATAAGCCCTGATAAGATCTTTTGCAAAATTGATGTGATCACATAATATTGCAAATATTGACTGATGCTGATATCAATTTATCATTACATATCTAATATTTACTTCTTGCAGACTGGTCTGTACAATTATCAGTCAAAAGTTTGGAATAATTAGGATTTTATTTCAATGTTTGTGAATGGTCTCTTATGCTCCCCAAAAGCTGCATTTATTTGATCAAAAATATAATTAAAACAGCAATATTGTAAAATATTATTACAATTTAAAAGAAATGTTTTATGTTTAAATATATTTTAAAATGTAATTTATTCCTGTGATGCAATGCTGAATTTTCAGCATCTTTACTCCAGTCTTCACTGTCACATGATCCTTCAGAAATCATTGTAATATGCTGATTTGTTGCTCAGTTAGTATAAATTATTATTGGTGCTTAATTATTAATAATGATTCTTATTATTATCAATGTTGATAACAGTTTTTGCTGCTTAATAATTTTGTAGAAACCGTGATAGGAAACTTTTTTAACATTATAAATGTCTTTACTGTCACTTTTGATCAATTTAATGTGTCCTTGCTGAATAAAAGTATTACCTTTTTTAATCTGACTTATACCCTAAACTTTTTACTGGTTGTGTATGACAGTTTTCACAAAAATATTAAGCAGCCCAACTGTTTTCAACATTGATAATAATAAGAAATGTTTAATTGAGCAGCAAATCATCATATTAGAATGATTTCTGAAGGATCGTGTGACACTGAAGACTGGAGTAATGATGCTGAAAAATCAGCTTTGCATCACAGGAATAAATTACAGTTTAAAATATATTTTGTAATAACATTTCACAATATTCCTGTTTTTATTTTTAATAAATGCAGCCTTGGTGAACATAAGAGGCTTAATTATTCCAAACTTTTGATCGGTAGTGTACAATTTCCTTTAAATACATAAATGTATTTTCAGCATACTATTGTACTAGTGCTTACTATTGCTACCTTGTGATGCATAATGCATGGATGTGTTTGTGTGTGTTAGAAAAACAGCTGGTGCCATCAAAATGGGTTCAGACGCACTGGAGCGGCGACAGAGCTACACTCACTCTCACACACCTCAACAAGGAGGATGAGGGGCTGTACACACTTCGTGTCATAACCAAGTCTGGCTTTGAGACACATTCTGCGTATGTCTTTGTCAGAGGTGAGGACTAATACAGTGAACTATTTTTAATTCAGCCTGCTACATTATTACAAGCCACTTTATTAATGCTGGCAATACAGTAACTATGTGATAAATGAAGAGCATTTAGGGTACACTAAAACTGTTACTACAAATAGAATATGTAAATATTAAAAAGTGCAGTTTTGGCAGAGGTTCGTTTAAACCACTGAATATAGACACACACACATCAATACTTACACTATATAGCCAAAAGTTTTGGGAAGTCTGCCTTGACGTGCACATGAACTTTAATGACATCCCATTCTTAATCCGTAGGGTTTAATATGGAGTTGGCCCACCCTTTGCAGGTATAACAGCTTCAACCCTTCTGGGAAGGCTTTCCACAAGGTTTAGGAGTGTGTTTATGGGAATTTTTGACATTTTTGACTTCTAGAAGCGCATTTGTGAGGTCAGACACTGATGTTGGACGAGAAGGTCTGGCTCACAGTCTCCTCTCTAATTCATCCCAAAGGTGTTCTATCGGGTTGAGGTCAGGACTCTGTGCAGGCCAGTCAAGTTCCTCCACACCAAACTCGCTCATCCATGTCTTTATGGACCTTGCTTTGTGCACTGGTGCACAGTCATGTTGAAACAGGAAGGGGCCATCCCCAAACTGCTCCCACAAAGTTGATAGCATGAAATTGTACAAACTGTCTTGGTATGCTGAAGCATTAAGCATTATTTCTTTGGAACTAAGAGGCCAAGCCCACAACCCCTGAAAAACAACCCCACACCATAATCCCCCCTCCACCAAACTTTACACTTGGAACAATGCAGTCAGGCAAGTACCGTTCTCCTGGCAACCGGCAAACCCAGACTCGTCCATCAGATTGCCAGACAGAGAAGCGTGATTGGTCACTCCAGAGAACACGTCTCCACTGTCCTAGAGTCCAGTGGCGGTGTGCTTTACACCACTGCATCCGACGCTTTGCATTGCACTTGGTGATGTAAGGCTTGGATGAAGCTGCTCGGCCATGGAAACCCATTCCATGAAGCTCTCTACGCACTGTTCTTGAGCTAATCTGAAGGCTACACGAAGTTTGGAGGTCTGTAGCTATTGACTCTGCAGAAAGTTGGTGACTTCTGCGCACTGTGCGCCTCAGTATGTGCTGACTCTGCTCTGTGACTTCACGTGGCCTACCACTTCGTGGCTGAGTTGCTGTTGTTCCCAATTGCTTCCACTTTGTTATAATACCACTAACAGTTGACTGTAGAATATTTAGTAGTGAGGAAATTTCACGAATGGACTTATTGCACAAGTGGCAACCTATCACAGTACCACACTTGAATTCACTGAGCTCCTGAGAACGACCCATTCTTTCACAAATGTTTGTAGAAGCAGTCTGCATGCCTAGGTGCTTGATTTTATACACCTGTGGCCATGGAAGTGATTGGAACGCCTGAATTCAATGATTTGGAGGGGTGCCCCAATACTTTTGGCAATATAGTATATGTTATACTTTGTTCGGTATGAACTTGGGAAAGTTACAAGTAACAAAACAAGTGAAAATTTCACCCTTGAATTATTTGAAACATTTACTGGTATTGTAGAAATCCACTGATCAGTTTGATTTGATTCTTCTCAAGCAAAATTATTTAAAAATGTAATATATTTTATTATTTTATATTGCAGATTTTGTACATTTCTTTTACATTTTTAAAAAAATATATTTTATCAACCTGACCTGGGGTTTAGTTGTTTTTGTTTTTTTTGTTTCAAAATAGTCTAAATGATTAGAGATTACAGTAATATCACAATTAGTATCATGCTAAGTGTTTTACAAGAAAAAGAGCATTAGACAAAATCTTTTGGCTTGTACTGTGTGAGTTTTGCATGAGTCTCCCTTCACAGCTCATGTTTCATTCTAAATTTATCCTTGTCGCCCCGTGTCTATGCTGTCATGACATTCAAATGAAGGAGTTGTGAGACTGTCTGGACGAATGAAGTTCTCAACACTTCCCAACAGTAGTTGCAATACACTTTTTAAAACTTTAATTTCTTTTAGAATTTTAATTTAATTTTAATTTTAATTTTAATTTTTTTAAGTAGAACTTAACTACAAATGTATATGCAATTTCATAATTACTGTCATTTCAAGTTGCAATTTAGTACATTTCAAATATATTAACTTTAAATGTAATATCGAGTAACACACTAAAGTTAAATTATAATCAAGCGATTTAGTTTGTTAGTCAACACATTAAAATAAGTGTACTTTAAAGCAAGTCAAGTCAAGTCACCTTTATTTATATAGCGCTTTTTACAATGGAGATTGTTTCAAAGCAGCTTCACAGTGTTAAAACAGGAAAATAATGCAACAGAATCTGTTTCGGCTGTACAGCCTCTCTGGAGAAAACAGTGATGTCATCCAGCTCAGTTCAATTATCATATAGTGTCAATGCGGGCGGATCAGTAATATAGTTGAATATTTAGTGTCCCCAACTAAGCAAGCCAAAAGCCAAAGGCGACAGAGGCGACGGTGACAAGGAACCAAAACTCCATCAGGGCCAGAATGGAGAAAAAAACCTTGGGAGAAACCAGGCTCAGTCAGGGGGCCAGTTCTCCTCTGGCCAATGAACAAACAGTGTATGATTATGATTCAGGCAACATTACAAGTCAGAAGTCAGATTAGATCGGAATATTCAGAGTATTTGTCCAGTTCCATCTGGTTGAAGATCGGAGTCATCACGCGGGAGACGGGTTTGTTGAGGATCAGTGCCATTGGATGTCGTGTCGATGAGGCCTTCACGAGGGGAGAGTCTAGTTGACACGGTCTCTGCTGACACTTCAGGGATGCATTGTGGTTGTGTCTAGGCGCAGGTCCACCATCTGATCTGGATCCGGCTGACTACAGTAAACCTGGGGATAAACAGAGAGACTAATATTAGCGTAGATGCCATTCTTCTTATGATGTAAATGGCTGGGTTCCGGCTGGCCTAGTTAATGCAGCCGAAACAATAATTTAACTGATTTGAATAATAGAAAAAAAGTGTGTTAAGAAACAGTCATAAAAAGTGTACTACCTTATTTCATATTATATTATCTGCAAATAGAGTTTTTTGAAAATATACTACAAGTGCACATTCAAGTGCACTTCTTTTTCACAAGAGATGCCATGATGTGACATTGTGAAATTGAACTAATAGTAAATGTTTAAACGATTCATTCAGACTTTATTTTATTTGTGTGTTTGCTAGATGCTGATGGTGAGGTTGCGGGTGCTCCTGGTGCTCCTTTAGATGTACACTGTCAGGATGCCAATAAGGATTATGTCATCGTTACCTGGAAACAGCCTGCTGTGGACGGCGGAAGTGCCATTTTGGGCTACTTTGTTGATAGGTCACTGCATCTGTATAAAAACACCACAGAAAATCATACAAAAACCTCTAAAGTAGACAGAATGCAGATGTTAGCCATACAAATTTCTTATGTATAATATAAATCAGGGGTTCTCAACTCTTTCCTGCAGAGTTCAGTTCCAACCTTAATCAAACACACCTGAACAACCTAATTAAGGTCTTCAGGATTACTAGAAAGTTACAGGCAGTTAATAGAGTTTTACAGAAAGTTAACAGAGTTTTTAGTGTACCCTAAATGCTTTGATCAAGGTTTGAGCTAAACTCTGCATGGAGTTGAGAACCCCTGATGTAAATAAACATCATATACACCAGAACCAAACACTGAGGGGCCATTTACATGACACCGTTTTCAACTAAAAACAGAAAAATGTTTAAGCGTTTTAGCCTTTCATTTGCAACAGCGTTTTGGGGGCCTGAAAAAGCTAACTTTTGAAAACAGGTTTGAAAGTGTATGTTACAGTTACAGTACAGTTACTGTCTCCATGTAAACTACAAAAACGCAAATTTGTGAAAACGGTGATGTCATGCGCATGCATATTACCTGTTCAGTCTAAAGGGCAGGTAGCGTTTCTTTACAAAGTGACATCGCCAACTACTGGCCTGACAGCAGAATACAGCCTTTTTAATCATTTCCACAAATCTGTGTAAATGGGGATCGTTTTGATGTAGTTATCTGTAGGCAAAAAAAAATGTCCCCCGTTTTTAGGACATCGTTGTCATGTAAACAAAAATGTAAACCCAAAATCTCACATCACTGAAAACTCCAGCTGAAACCACCAAACATGGAGTTTTAGCTGGATTCTCTAGCAGAATTTTCCAAAATTATGATTTTGAACTTGTTCAAATGAAATAGGAGTGTCGTACAAGTTAAAGTCAGTTATTACGCAAAACTCTCTGTACGCTGTATACAGTGTACTCACAACTGTAGCTATATAGTTTTCAATACAGTTACAACTAGTTTGTTCTGGTTGTTATGGAAGTTTGTTTCTGCCACAGAATAAAAATTAAAAAAGGTAATTGCGGCTTGTTATCTCACAATTCTGAATTTTATCTTGCAAATTGCAAGTCTATTTCTCACAATTCTCCTAAAAGTCAAGAAGCGAGATAAAAAGTCACAATTACCTTTTTAATTGCGAGTTTATATGCAGTCAGAACTGCATATTATAAACTCAGAATTGCGAGAAATTAACTAAGAGTCATGATATATAAACTCACAATTGCAAGAAAAAAGTCAGAATTGTGAGATAAAATGTTGCAGTTTTTTTTTTCTTGACTGTTTTGTTATTGCTTGTTCACAAACAGCCCTGCTCTCTGATATTTTTGTAACATCAGATTGTATATCTTCATGCATTAAATTTTATTTCCCTTTATGTCTTTTCTCCACTGCAGGTGTGAAGTTGGCACTACACACTGGGCACAATGTAATGACACTCCTGTTAAGTTTGCACGTTTCCCTGTAACTGGTCTTGTGGAAGGACGAAGCTATGTGTTCCGTGTGCGTGCCGTGAATAAGGCTGGTATGAGCCATCCATCCCGTGTCTCTGAACCAGTAGCTGCTATGGACCCTGCAGACCGCACAAGAAAAGGTAACCAGACTGACATGGCAAATACACAAAAACAAAACGAAAACAAAACAAGCAGTACAATGTACTTTCTTTCTCTAGGTGCCTCTGCTCCTTGGACTGGACAAATAATTGTAACTGAGGAGGAGCCTGTGGGTGAGAAACTTCAAATTAAAATTTATTTTTTAGGGTTTCCACTATCATTAAAAACCTTTAAATTTTAGATAATCCTAGAGAGGTTTTTTTCTAACACAGTTGAGCTATTATGGCTTACTTTGTATATCATTATCGAGAAAATTTCTCATAATGGCTCCCTATATAGCAATAATAAGAAACTTTCCTATGATTATGGTTTAGTATCTCATAATAATGAGAAACTTTGGTATCATTATGAGTTAATATGTTATAATGTTTCGAAAAAAATATAATAATTATTATATCTCGTAATAAGAGGCTCTCTCGTAATAATGACTTAACATCTCATAATAATAAGAAACCTTCTCATAATGACTTATATTAACTCATAATTATGAGAAAGTTTCTCATTATTGTGAGATACTGTTATATATGTAGAAAAAAAAAAAATTCTTGCCGGTGTGACTAACTCTTGTTAGAGGTCACACTGGTGCGACCACCATGTTGCCCCACTGATAAGATCTTTCTGTTGCGTTTGAGAAACATCAAACGGCAAACAAAACGTTTGATGCTTGTTTGAGCTGCGCAGCGCTTACCGTTTATCAGCTCAGAGCCTGGGATAAATAATAGACAGTGCAGCACCAGCTCGGAACAGGTACTCTCTCTGGTCACCATCACGTGACACCTATACAACACAGCGCTGGGAGATCCAGTGAGATCGCATCATTGCGATATCTAGTGAGAAGCATTCAAATTCAGTGCAGACTTCTCTGTTATAAACCATAGCTATCAGATCAAACAGCACATGGAAACCAGGAGCCATGGTATTGTGGGAGAAATAGTCAAATGTTTTATTTATTTCAAGGTTCGTGCAAACTTTTAGGAGTGAAATTCAAGCATTTTTTTAAGGACTTTAAAGTGCTTCACACAACTTTTTCTAGCACTTCAGTGCTCTAAATATTATCCAATTTAAATGTTATTTTTAATACCAAAAACATTATTTGTTCATCCATGGAGCCCTGTTAATATGTCTTAGTATCTCGTAGATAAACTTTCTCATATTAACGACTTAACATCTCATAATAAAAAACTTTCTCATAATAATAAGTCTTGCGCAACATTCCCTAAAAGTTCTCTAAAGGTGACGAAAAAACCCTATTTAGGTCCTTCCATCACGTTTACTGAATGCTTTTGTTTGTGTGAATCAATGTACACTGGGCTGCTTTGCAAATGAGGGTCAGTAAAACACAGAATTTGCACAAAATTTGCTTCTCAAAGATGGATCAATACCAACTGTTTGTCCAACTTTATATTCAGAACATGTAAGTACCACACGTTATATTTTGTGAATGTACGCAAATCGCCTTTGTGAATGTGCTTGTTAGCACGCTGGTGGCTAATGTGGCTAAAGTTACCATTGCCTCTGACTGTATTCACAGAGATCAGAGCTATGTCATAAGTTTTATTTTTAAGAAGTAATAAAAGTGTGCTTCTGAATTGTAAAGGCGGTGAGGGTTTTTGGGCTAAAAATAACAAGCTTTGGTCTCTGTGAATACAGTAACAGACAATGGTAACTTTAGCCACATTAGCACAGAAAGGCAATTTGCAAACACACACATTATAAAGTGCAGTACTTGCATCTTCTGGATATGAAGTTGGATCACAAAGGGTTGGTATTGATCCATCTCTGAGAAGCAACTTTTGTGCAAATCCTGCGTTTTACTGACCCTCATTTGCTAAGCAGCCCAGTGTACATAGAGTCACACAGACATGTTCTGTAAACGTGACGGAAGGACCTAAATAGGACCAAAAAATAACATTCTCAGTTGGTCCCCCAAAGGTCCTGCAAACGGTATGGGAATGTAGTGTAGAGGGAACGTCCTAGAGTAATGGTCCCCTAAACATTTTCAGAACGTCCTGAATGTTCCGTGAAGGTCTGCCAAATAACGTCCCCCAAACCTTGAAAAGAACTCCACATCATGACCGTCTCAGAATGTTCTAGGAACGTTACCAGGCAGCGTCCTTGACACCAGCGGGGACGTTCAGAGAATGTTCTGGGAACATCAAATTTCCAAATAAAATATAGTCCCCTAAACATTTTCAGAGCGTCCTGAATGTTCCGTGAAGGTCCGCCAAATAATGTCCCCGAATCCTTTAAAGAACTCCACATCATGACCGTCTCGGAATGTTCTGGGAACGTTACCAGGCGACGTCCTTGACACCAGCGGGGACGTTCTGAGAACGTTCAGGGAACGTAAAATTTCTAGCGGGGTCATTATTATGTTTCTCATTGACATGTTAAGTCTTTATATGACAAAGAAAATTTATGACAAAGAAAATTTCTCATTATGATGTTTAGTCATTATCTCATATGTTAAGTTAGTATTATGGCTTAAAGAATCATATTTTTACTTACTTGTGGTGGAAACTTCCACATGGAATCTCTATAAAATGATTTTAAAAAATCCTTATACAGCGATCACAAACAACTGGAAATGTGTCTTGGTCAAATACTGTGCCTGTATTTTTGACATGTCCTTAGCCTGTCCATTGTATTCTCTTTGACCATCCTGCAGTTTATTACCTAAAACGGATCAATGAACCTATTACCATTATAATATGATTATATTTTATCTTCAATTAATTTAGAGGGAGTGGTTCCTGGCAGACCTTGTGACCTCACAGTCATTGAAGCCACTAAAAACTATGTGGTGTTGAGCTGGAAGCCCCCAGGTGATAAGGGCCATGAAGGGGTCATGTATTATGTAGAGAAGGTCAGTGTACAAAACTGAATCTAACTGCATAATCACTGCCAGTGTCATAAAGCTTTAGTGATTTTCTTGGTAATAGGCCTTGAGTGATACAGTATGTTGTATTTTTTGTTTGTTTTAGCAATAATATCTCTGTGTGTAGTGTGTGTCTGGCACAGACAGCTGGCAGCGAGTGAACACTGAAATCCCTGTGAAATCTCCACGTTTTGCTCTTTTTGATCTGGCTGAGGGCAAGTCTTACTGCTTCCGCGTTCGTTGCTGCAACTCAGCTGGTGTTGGAGAACCATCAGATCCGACTGAAGCCACCACGGTTGGGGACAAGCTGGGTATGATATATACAACAACAGCCTCTTTACAAAGCAAAAGGAAAATGTGAATTTTTTTTTTTTTTTAATTTTATGATTACACCCTTAAAAATAAAGGTCCTTTATTGGCATTTATGGTTCCATGAAGAACCTTTAACATGCATAGATATGTTCCATTGCACAAAAGATTCTTTAGAGTAGAAAAAGGTTCTTTAGATTATTAAAAAATGGTTCTTAAGAACTGTTCACTGAAAGGTTCTTTATGGAACCCAAAATGCCCCTTATATGTCATTACTGCGAAAACCTGCTTCTGGAACATTTATATTTAAGAGTGTATGGAGTATGTTAACATTTTATTATGCAGCTTTCTAGAATACTTGATTCTGACTGGTGTATCATTGCATTCAGCGCTCTGATATATCCTATTCCGCTTATCTGGATAACCGAAAACCATTGCTGTACATTATCCATTACTACATGTTTGTATGGTTTGAACTTGTTTGTTCGTCTTGGTTAAAAGCCGTTTGCTAGGAAGCATTGAGCTTCTTTCAAGTGAGCTAAGAAAACGCAACTCAATATTTTGTATCCAATTATTTATGGTAGCCTTTACTTTACCAAGTAGCGTTTACTTCATATCTGGATATTCCATTCACTCATTATTTACCATACATTTGTACATTTTTATTTTATTTTATTTTATTTCCAAAGTAATTACAGCATGCAGATAAGTGTTGGCTGAACGTGAACATAATATAAAATCTATCATAGCGTAAAAAATGTGTAATGGTGTAATCAACTTTTTTGTCACCTGCCACCAGATATCCCATCAGCCCCTGGCCGTGTGGTGCCTACCCGCAATACAGACACATCTGTGGTGGTTTCATGGGAAGGGTCACGTGAAGCTAAAGAGCTGGTGGGCTACTACATTGAGAACAGCATTGTGGGGAGCAAAACGTGGGAGCCAAGCAACAACAAACCAGTTAAAGGCACAAGGTATAATGACACATACAGTATAATTAATAATTCATCAAATTACACACAGAGTCTTGTTGTACTAAATATCACAGCTGTAATTTGGCCACAGACATAGGCAGAGTGCACAGGTAATCGCAGCCTAATATTCACTACAACAGCATGATTTCAAAAGCAATATTGCTTTTAAACAACAGTTATATAACAAGTAATTAATATTGAATAACACTGATGTCAAAGAACTAGCGGCGACAAAAGCTGACTGTGTTGTCACCTCTCATCGGCCGCGTCTCGGGTAAGATGATGTAAACTTATAACAGCCGTCTGTCTGTACTGTCTTGACTTCGCTTTCATCACTTTCGCTTTTATCCTCGTACACTGACTCATTCACTAAGCTGAACAGCCAATCAAGAGTTCTCTCTCGGCATCCGACTTGAGCCAACAGCTAAACCGACGATAAAAAATGGCCCTACATTGCCCGACGGCCTACCATTGGCTTGGTGTGTCCCGGCCTTTACATTTCAGACACAAATTAGTCAGTTTCTAGGTTTTTCTTCTCAAAAATATTTCCAAAAGAAGACAAAAAATTATAACTATAACAATATCATTCTAAATGTAAAAGAATAGCAGAGTCCACACCACCACAACGATAATGATAATGGCACAGAAAAACTATTGTAATATGAGGTAGGAATGGTGATGGTAGGGAGAAGCGGATCTAAATGCAAGGGGTTTTATTAAACAAACAAACAAACATAGACTGAAACCAGAAAACAAAGGAACACTGAGAAGCTGGGAATACAGGGACCAAGAATGCGCACCATACAGCAAACAAAGACTGAAAAAGAACAAGGAAAACACAAGGGCTATATATACAGAGGAGCTGATAAAATCCCCCCACTCTCCCAGCTGATGAACGATTAAACATTTTACATTAATTATTAAACGATTAAACATGGACAGCCAATCAGAAACCATCCTGCTTTAAAGAGCTTGAGCATTTAAAGCAGCAGACGACAACAACTGCAGCGCATGCTAATAATAAATAGAACATTATTGTGCATTGGAGCGGACGCTAATATAGTTACCGTTATTGTTATCTTTATACTTATCTTTCTTGGTGTGACCTGGCCTTAAAGCTGGCTAGCCAATAAGATTAGCATATTTGGTAACATGCCCAGAGCCCCTGCTATTATATAAAACATGTTCATCTTGTTGGAGCTGATGAACAAGCTATTTTGCTAAGTGGCGGTGATAAGCAGAGAAGTTCGCTTATCTTAGTTTGCACTCTTGTATTTGGATTTGTTTGATAACTGTAACGAATACAAAAATCTGAAAACATGTAAATACTGTTTGACTTCCTTTCTTTGTGATAAAAGGAAAGTTGTGCAGTGTTTTGTGTACTCGGGTAACTGGGATATTTCTGCTTTTCTATAAGCGCCACCTACTGTCCCAGAGTGAAATTGTATTATTTCAG
Organism: Coreius guichenoti; assembly: GCA_039654105.1. NCBI lineage: Eukaryota > Metazoa > Chordata > Actinopteri > Cypriniformes > Gobionidae > Coreius > Coreius guichenoti. The sequence continues at coordinate 10,325,476 of CM077168.1, read as the reverse complement.
CCGTTTTTTACTATAATGTGGAGGCTGCAGACCTGGAGCAGGCAGATATACGGCCCAGACAGTTTTATGCCCCCGTTGTTCCTGACGCGACCAGTAGGGGGATATATCATTAAATCGAGGCTCGAAACGTACACAATAAGTTATAATGTCCACAGACGTTGACTAATTGCGTGGTTTTTGTGAATTTAAATATAGACGTTGCATTAATATATCAGATAGACAGTGTAATGGCTGTACGACTTGTGCGGACTTGAGCAAGCGTCAGTAGCAGAGGAGAAAACCCACGCAATTTAAAAAAAAAAATACTAGTCACGAAATGTAGTTTTAAGACTTTTTCAGGCGAGAATGTACTTGTTTAAAGCTCAAGTCTGTGGCTTATTTATGAAGATAGCGCTTATTTGAAAATTGGATCTGACGTTTTTCAGTTGTGAGATCCAGGCGATCACCGGGCGCTCAGCGATCATTAACCCCGCCGAGAGCAGCCTTACCACGGCTAGTCCTTCTGACGTTTGCCACTGGCTCTGATGTCTCTGTAGTGTAGTGGTTAAACATGAGATACATCGTTGTCTTTTTCTTCTCAGATGGCTAAATGGCCCTTGGAATTTTAGAAAGGGGTGAATTGTGTTTGTCTTCATAAAATGCTATGTAGGACGCTTTTTTGTAGCTGTATGACAACCAATAGTGAATACTACAGCAGATAGCTATTTCATCGAGGGTCCATATGATTACACTGTATATCTGATAGGCTAAATATGGTTAATATCTGAATGTAACTTTATATATAAATTCACAACATATATATATATATATATCTCACTCAGTCTCCTGTAGGCTATATATGAAAACCTACGGTGAATATAACTATAGGCTACAGTAGATCATATCCTCCTGGGACCCAGGAATAGACTTTTGTCCACTATTGTGCACATTATATTTTAGTGAATTTCTCTGATACCATACATGTCACAGTTTTAAGTCTGGATGTCCTGTAAAGAGCACAATCAGAGATACCAAATTTTTGGAGGTTGCACCATGAAAACAACAATTCCTTGGTCTTTAAAAATGACATTAATTTAGTCATCAAATTTAGCACTCTTATGGAAAATGATAATATTTTGTAATTATTTAAATCTGACTAAGTTTCAAATTGTTTGTCATAAATCAACATCTCAGGAAAATGTTATGGGGTTTCTAATCAAAATATGACTTTCTGGAATTGTGATAAAATCAAAACCTACTGGAAAGAGAGCACAAAATTACTCAAAATTATTGGGAAATCCTTTGTTCCATCGCTAAAGGTATATATTTTGAATTGTATCGTTGATCTGTCTTGACTACGATAAAGAATGTATTCTTGGCAACAAAACAAAACAAAAAAAAATACTATTATTATGGTCATCCCCTCAGGTACCTTCAGTCAATATGTGGTTGAGTCAGGCCTCCACTCTTTTACCATTGCAAAGACTAACTTGGGACCCCCATAAAAGATGGGATGCTTTCTGGCGTACTTGGTCCTCTCTTTGGAACTTTCTTAAAGCTGTTCAGTGACTGCTATCTCTTTATTTCAGTTTATATATTACCATTGACAGTTGTTTCCTTATTCAGATATGGCCTATTGTAATTTTTTTTCTTTTTTTTATTGTTTTCTTACCAGTACCACTGTTGTGTTATTGATCAATAAATAAATAAAAAAATCTAAAATATTTATATATTATTTTGACTTTCTGTTACAAAACAGGGCATTTATTTCATACATGTCCACTGTAGTGGACACCAGGACTTAAATCATGTTTATCAGGCATTTGGGAGACACAAGTGTAAGAAATTATATATCAATATTCCTATGAAATATTAGATATTATTATGAAAATGTTGCCAATTATTTCTCCCATTATTACACTTCTTTTTTCATTACATGTTGCCCCAAGAACACATTAATATGTAAAATGGAAACAGTGTACAGATACATTGCATTGAATGGGACTACACATGTATGGCCATTTTACCCACATATTGCATAAAGTAAAATGGTATATCAATTAAAAAAAATCATAAAACCTAAAAATTGATTGGTAAATGAAAAAAAAAATCCTGTTGTCATTTCATGTCTTTTTATTTTTTAATACTTTTTAAAACATTTTAATAGAGTCCTGGTGTCCACTACAGTGGACATAACATGAATAAAATCTTTTTGAAAATTTGATCTTTTTTCAAAAATATCTTTTTTCTTTTTTTTTATCCATTTGTTATGCTCTAAACAATGTAATGACATGCAACAAATACTAAACATTTTTTTCTGGGTCTCAGGGGGATATATAATTACATTGTCCATCTGATCCAACTATGTGTATTATTAATTTTCATTTCACAAAAAACACTAAATTCATGCAATTCAATTGGCTCTCGTAGGCTATGTAGGCCAACAGTGAATTATCTACAGATATTTTAATCAGTAGTGCAGATCATTACACTGTCTATCTGATATACAGTGGTGGTCAGAATTATTGGCACCCCTGGTAAATATGATCAAATATGGCTGTAAAAAATAAATCTGCATTGTTTATCCTTTTGATCTTTTATTCAAAAAATTCACAAAAATCTAACCTTTCATTAAAGTAAAAGAATTGAAAGTGGGGGGTAAATCTCATGAAATAAATGCTTTTCTCCAAAACACGTTGGCCACAATTATTGGCACCCCTAGAATTTTTTATGAGAATATCTCTGAAGTATATTCCCATTAATATTTACATTTTTTAGCACATCAGGGTGACTAGGAACATGAAATTGTCCAGCTATGATGTCTTGTTCCACAGGAGTATAAATATGAGGAAACACAAAGGCCAAATTCCCTTAATGAGTAAAGCCAAAGAATATAGTTCTGATGTGCAGCAAAAGATTGTTGAGCTTCACAAAATAGAAAGTGGCTGTAGGAAAATAGCTAAAGCATTGAAAATTCCCATTTCCACCATCAGGGCAATAATTAAGAAGTTCCAATCAACTAAAGATGTTACGAATCTGCCTGAAAGAGGATGTGTGTCTGTATTGTCTTAATGCACGGCGAGGAGGAAAGTTTGAGTGGCCAAAGACTCTCCAAGGATCACAGATGGAGAATCGCAGAGATTAGTTGAGTCTTGGGGTCAGAAAGCCTAAAAAAAAAAAAAAAATCAAACAACCCCTACATCACCTCATGTTGTTTGGGAGGGATTCAAGAAAAATCCTTCTTGCTCATCCAGAAACAAACTCCAGCATATTCAGTTGTCAGACACGACTTCACAAATTCAAAAGGGACCTGGTTCTATGATCAGATGAAACTATAAAAAGAGCTTTTTGGCAGCAAATCCACCAGATGGGTTTGGTGCAAACAGGGATAAAAAGTACCCAATGCCCACGGTTAAAAATACCGCTGGATCTTTAATGTTGTGGGCCTATTTTTTTGCTGGAGGTCCTGGACATCTTGTTCAGATACATGGTATAATGGATTCTAGCAAATACCAACAGATAAAAAATCAAAACCTGACGGCCTCTGCTAGAAATCTTACAATGGGCCGTGGTTGGATCTTCCATGAGGACAACGATCCAAAACAAACATCAAAATCAACACACAAATCAACTGAACACAAAATGAAGCTTCTGCCATGACCATCCCAGTCCCCTGACCTGAACCCTATAGAAAATGAGTGGGGTGAACTGAAGAGAAGAAGCACCAACATGGATCTGGGAATCTGAAGGATCTGGAGAGATTCTGTATGGAGGAATGGTCTCTGATCTCTTGTCAGGTGTTCTCCAAACTCATCAGGCGTTATAGAAAAAGACTCAGAGCTGTTATCTTGGCAAAAGGAGGTTGCAAAAAGTATTTAATAAAAGGGTGCCAATAATTGTGGCCAACATGTTTTGGATGATTTGATTTACCCCCCACTTCCAATTCTTTTACTTCAATGAAATGTGAATTGTGAATTTTTTGAATAAAAGATCAAAAGGATAAACAATGCAGATTTATTTTTTACAGCCATATTTGATCATATTTACCAGGGGTGCCAATAATTCTGACCACCACTGTATTTATGCAATGTCTATATTTAAATTCACAAAAACCACGCAATTAGTCAACGTCTATGGACATTATAACTTATTGTGTACGTTTCAAGCCTCGATTTAATGATGTTATTTCGCCGTATATCCCCCTACTGGTCGGGTCAGGAACAATAGGGGCGTAAAACTGCCTGGGCCGTATATCTGCCTGCTCCAGGTCTGCAGCCTCCCCCTTCTCGTTTTTTAAGCATTGGTCTGAACCATAGATTGTTAAAAAAAACAGTCAGCGTGTAAATGGTCAGCGTGTCTCTGCTTCCTTCCACTATAAAAAAAAAAGCCACAGAAACAGTCGTTGCTGATTACATCATTTGGAGCAGTAGTGATCCTGAGGTGGAGCTGCGGTCCCACCCAGGGTCGGCGCCGGAGTATACTGTTCCCTCAGTCAAGATGAATGTGAAAATGGATTTTAATGATGAAACCGAATAGACTATTGAAAAAAATCACAATTACCAAGTGCACAGCCTCTTCCTGCCTCTAATTTGCATGCTTGAACGCCGTTGGCTATCATAGAACAACACCGTTATTCCAATCAGGCTTCAGTATTTCTAGGAGAAAGGTGTTTCCCCATAGTGCCATCTTCTGATGTAATGTCTCGTTTCCTCTTTATCAGGGAACCAAGGTTATGTTTAGTAACCAGGGACGTTTTTTTCTAGCTGGGGCTTGCCTCTTTCGTTACTTCAGACCCCCCCTCTTCAGTGCCCCTGTTCTTGCAGGCTCAATCGCAAGAATAGCTGTCAATCATGACGTTACACCCCATTTTTATAGCATCAAATAACTAACTAAAACCAAACTTATTAGAAAAGCGTCAGCATGATGAGAACTACCTAAAATGACCGAAAGCATCTTTGGATAAAATTTTTTTTGAAGTGTAATTGGATTTTTAATTTTGACTCGCGTCCCATTCGATTACATGGAGAGGGCAGGGTTTATGACTTATACTGCAGCCAACCACCAGGGGGCGATCAAAATGTTTTGTCTTCACTTTTCAGGATGTGTGCTGCACACTTGGACAGACAAATCACATGTAAAAATCAGACAGATTTTTCATGACAAATGCTCGTATTGGATTGAACAACAGTACTATTTATGTTTGTCTTAGTGAGCCCCACTAATAAATGCCGTAATTGTTTGCATGAGATTTTAATTGTTACATATCTGTCCATATGTGTTTATGCAGGTTTGTCTGTCATGGCTTGACCACAGGCGAGAGTTATGTTTTCCGAGTGAGAGCAGTCAATGCTGCGGGAATCAGTGAATTTTCACAAGAATCAGAAGTCATTGAAGTTAAAGCTGCTATTGGTGAGTCATCTGTGAACTTCTATTGATATTACTTTTTATTGATATTATTAAGATCTTTGAAATATGATTTCACTTTAAATTCCAACTTTCACTTTAAATTCTGACCACTGTACTTGGCTTACGCATTTCACACGTCCTAAATGGCACTTCAGTGTCAAGGCCTCAACCACCAAACTCCAGCTCCGTTCCCTGCATTTCTCCCAGTAGATGGGGTCAGGACTTGTAGACCTCCTCTAGTTTGGGTCACAACTGATCCATAGTAGTGGTGACTACAAACCAGCTCACCCTCGTACACACCTGCCCACTCCCTCAGTCTTTTCACACCTGTCTCTTCTGCATGTCTTTCACATTTTCTAAGTTCATGCACCTTAACAACCACAAGACTTTGTGTTGAGAGTCATGTTTACTTATCCTTTATGAAACACACATTTATTATGCACACCTTTTTTTCTAATAACAGTTTCTAAAAACAGTATTTTATGGCACAAAACTCAATTATTTTACACACCCCTTGCAGAATCTGTGAAAATGTGAATAATTTTAACAAAATAAGAGGGATCATACAAAATGCATGTTCTTTTTTATTTAGTACTGTCCTGAATAAGATATTTTACAAAAAAGATGTTTACATATAGTCCACAAGCTGAATTTATAAAAATTACCCCGTTCAAAAGTTTATGTATGCTTGATTCTCAATACTGTGTGTCGTTACCTGGATGATCCACGGCTGTTTTTTTGTTGTGTGATGGTTGTTCATGAGTCCTTTGTTTGTCCTGAGCAGTTAATCTGGCCAATGTTCCTCAGAAAAATCCTTCAGGTACATTCTTCAGTTCTCCAGCATCTTTTGCATATTTGAACCCTTTCCAGCAGTGACTGTATGATTTTTAGATCCATCTAAATTGTACTTAATTTGTCTTCCGGGAAACATGTAAGTATCTTCTGTTGCTTCCGTAGGGCAGTACTAAATGAAAAAAAATATATATATATTTAAACAAAATAAGAAAAATTTGGACATCTTCATCCTGTTCAAAAGTTTTCAAAAGTCCCCTCCCCCCGGCTCTTAATGCATCGTGTTTCCTTCTAGAGCATCAGTGAATGTTTAAACCTTTTTTAATAGTTGTGTTTGAGTCCCTCAATTGTCCTAAGTGTAAAAACATGGATCTTAAAATCATACAGTCACTGCTGGAGAGGGTTCAAATATGCAAAAGATACTGAAAAACTGAAGAATTTGCAGGGCCTGGAGGATTTTTCTGAAGAGCATTGGGCAGTTTAACTGCTCAGGACAAACAAGGGACTCAAAAACAACCATCACAAAAAACACACAGCATTAAGAATCAATGGTTCATAAACTTTTGAACGGGGTAATTTTTATAAATTCAGCTTTTTTTGTCTTGTGGACTATATGTAAACATCTTTTATGTAAAATATCTTATTCAGGACTGTACTAAATAAAAAATAACATGCATTTTGCAAGATCCCTCTTATTTAATTTAAATTATTCACATTTTCACAGATTCTGCAAGGGGTGTGTAAACTTTTGAGCAGCACTGTATATGAACAGAACAACAGTATGCATTATATATGAATTTACAATTACATTTTATATATGAATGTACAATTATTTACAATTGGCCAAAAACAGAAAGTATTAGGGTGTGTCCTGCTCTTCCCTACTTTTAGTTAATTACTGTAATTACTTAATAAATTATTAATATTAAATATTAATGCTAAACATAAAAGTATAAAATATACTGTAGATACTTACTAGTTAATAGACTTTTGGTTGCTGGACAACTAGTCAGCATACAAACATGTAGTTTGTAGCATCTTGTGTCTTTCATTGAGTTTCTTGTGCCTTGATGTTAGACTCGTGTAATGTTGTGTCTTTTTTTCATAAAGGTTCAGCACAAAGTCAGCACAAAACCCCTCTGTGACATTCAAATGCATAAAATAAAATAAATAACTAAACACTAAATAACTGCATCATGTCACCCAAATTATCTTTCTAAGCTTTCTTTTCTTTTCTTCTTGTTCATGTATTCTAAATGCTTGCTCATGTATTCATCAGTTCTATTGTTGCTTGTTTTCATCGCCTCTTTGCAATAAAAAAAGCAAAGTTGATTTTCTCTTGCATGCAAACAGATTTCTGCTTAAGTTTTCTACTGAACTTAAATAGTTAGATTAAAGGAAATAAATGTAAAGCATTTTGAATGTGATAGTGTTTGAATTTCATTTATGTCTGCTTTCTCTTGCTGTTTTCTCTGCTAACTCCTTTAGGGGGCGGTATTCTTCATGGTGTGTGTCTGGAGTCGGGGGGTAATGGGGTCGGACTAACCCAGCACAGCACTTGTGGAGTGGGCAGGCATGTGGCGCCTCACTCCCCTGCTGACACACCTCTAACATGCCTAGCTAATGTTAGTGCAAGGGTTGAGGGAGGGGGTCAAAACACTGGCCACCAAGGGCATCCAATTGCATTAAATGAAGGAAAACAGGGCAAGAGTCAGGGGGCACCAGAACCTGCTCATGGGCAGGATACCGAAACTTCTAAACAGGTTGCAAACTCTAGCAATGAATTGTTAATGCCCAACCACATGCAAAAGGAGTCGGCAACAGAATTGCCAGAAAATCGTAAGTCCTCAGTAAACTCTGCTACGGAACAAGAGAAAGCAGGAGAACGAGAGAGAGGACGAAGAGGCTCAGGTGAGAAGAGAGAGAAAGCCAACTCTTTGGAACGTCGTCCATCAGCATCCCTCCTCAGTGTTGGCCTGTCTCCATTTTCACCTTTCCTTTTGTTGTTGGTTTTTTTTTCATTCATTTTTAATTCATTTCTTTGCATTTTGCATCTTGATTTTTTTTAAACACTTCTTTTTTAAACACTTATTTAGTTTATTGCAATTTCACTAATTTAATTCACTAGTTTATTGCAAAAAGTTCACTAAATCCTTTATGTGCTTATTATTTTCAATTTGTCATATTGACCCTTGTGAAAGAAGTATACTTTAGCATATAAAAGAGCACTTATTTTGAAATAATATACTTTAAAACAATATACTTTTAATACTTAAAGCTGCAGTCCGTAACTTTTTTGGTTAAACATTATCCAAAATCAATTTTTGAGCAAGTACATTAACAGCCAGTATTCAAAACTATCTCCTTATCTTAGTCCGATTCATAACGGTAAGCTTGTAATAATGTGTTATAATTTGAGTGATACTGGTGGATTTCCGTGGGAAATTGTCTTTGCGTCATTACGTCACGTCTGTATACATAAAGAAGGAGTCCGGCTAGTAGTTGTATCGCATGTGAAGATGCTGCAGGTGGCGGATCATTTATAGCCTTTTCTCACAGCAGCTGGAATAATTAAACGTATCATTTTGATGGCGGATTGTAATCCAGAAAGTTCCAAACGACAATCATCAGTGACACCTGGAGATTCACCCGTAGTCAAAAGCAAAAGATTAGACTGTACAGAAATTGAAATCTACAGGTAACACTAATACACACTAAATACACGTAGTCACTCAATGCTGATGTTGTTGACATTAAAAATTTGAGAACAAAGTATAACAATAATAATCATTTGCAAGGTTTGATGTGATGTGAACTAATCAATCGTTAGATTTAATCACCGTTGGTAGCACGATTTATTGTTTTTTCTCAGTTGGTCAGAACAAAAGTGGCAGACATGTTACTTACTTGTTCAGATGACGTTTTGCGGGGAAATTTCTTACGTAGAATCTGTGATTCAGAAGTACAGTATCCACACCAGTGCGGTGACTGACAGCAAGCCATACATACTCCTCAAAGATTTATCCGCGCTGAGGAGCCGTGCTAATGCACAACCCACATAAAGATGATAATTCCGCAAATTACTGCAATTGCAGGTTTCAAACAGATGGCGACAAAGAGGCAAAACTTATGGACTGCAGCTTTAAGTGTGAACTGAATGTAGTGTTCGGACACTTAATTGCATGTTAATTGCAAATAAATGAAAATACATTATAGTTCAAATCTATATTAAATGCATTTAGCTGAACTTTAGAGTGTTTTTGACCCATTTAATTCAAATATGGTTAAAGTGAATGTACTGACAAGCTTTTATGGTAAATTAAATTATACTTCGTCATTTCTATTGAAATTTGTATGTCATGTATTTAAATATATTTGTAATCACACAATTGTAATGATGAAGTTCCAATTTAGTACATTTAAAATATATTAACTTTAAATGTAATATTGAATAATACACTGCAATTAAAATGATAAACAATTATTTTAGTTTGTTAGACAACACATGGAAATAAGTGTACTTTAAAGCATGAAAAAATATTAAAACAATGATTTAAAATACTTTAAAGTAAACCTTTTCACATTATGGCAAAGTACACCTTTTAAAAGTGTACTTAAGTGACTTAAGAAAAAGTCACGGAAGTGTACACACTTTAAGTACACTTAAGTGGCCTTTTATTTCATTAATATTATATTATCTGCAAGTACAGTTTTTACAGTTTTACAGTTTTTTTTACAGTACACTATAAGTGCACATTCAATATAATTAAGCACACTTCTTTTTCACAAGGGGACATAAGACCTCTTTCATAAAATTGGCATATTGCAGTTGTTTTAACAGTATTGTAGTCACGCTGTGGTTATACAGAATATAAACATGCAGGAAAGACTGCAGCAATTGACTGGTCAGTCAACCCCATTGGAAAATCCAACTAAAACCAGTTTCTAATGGTTTCTTGCTGGTTCAGTCTGTTTTTTCTAACGGGGTGTCTTCTCAGAGAACTTTTATATGGTAAGTCTTCTCCGCTACAGCCTTTTTAAGCCCTCAAATAACATCACTGTCCTCACAAATGCATCCAGGGATATTCTTTGGCTTGTTTTATGCCACCAGCCACAACTGGCAATATGTTGGACACCCTCCCTACTACACGATACACTCCTTGGGCTCACCAACTTGCAATGTCATAGTGCCAGTCTGTATTGTATATGTCTGGTTGGGATATTTTGCTCCACATACTCTGGTACACGCTCATATCATTAGTTTCCTTTATACTCTAAAAGTGCTTCACTGCTAACTGTAATATTTTGTTATGCCAGCTTCACCCGCTCCACCCTATGGCATCAATGTGTTGGAATGTGTGCGGGACGCAATGGTACTAGCCTGGAAACAACCCACTTTCATCGGTGGTGCTGACATCACTGGTTACTTTGTTGATTACCGTGAGGTCGTCCATGGAGTCCCGGGAAAATGGCATGAGGCAAACATTAGATCTGTTAGTGAGAGAGCTTATAGAGTAAGTAGCACATTTGTGTAATAACAGGCAAAATAACAGGCCATGAGTTGGGCGATTTTTGATCTCTAAACTTTTCTTTCTGTCTAGGTTTCAGAGCTGAAAGAAAACATGCTGTACCAATTCCAGGTACGTGCTGCCAACATGGCTGGTGTGGGCATCCCATCTATTCCCAGCGAGATATTCAAGTGTGAGGAGTGGACTATTGCTGTACCGGGTAGGCACAAACTATTTTGAATAATACATATTTATTTTGTCTTATCAGAGCTGCAATGCATACCCACAATAAAGGTGACCCTTGTGAAAAAGTACAATTTAGCATACTTAATTGAGAGTACTTAAGTGTGAATATGCACTGAATGTAATGTTTTTCAACTCTTAAATGAAAAGGCATTATAGTTAAAATTTATATTAGATATAATTAGCTGAACTTTAGAGTGCTTTTTGGACCTGCTTAAGTAGGACATCTTTATATTTAATTTTATAATTATTACTTCTATAGTTTTCTTTTTGAAATATGGTTTAAGTGTACTGCACAATACACTGACAAGAATTCACAGTGAATTATAATATACTTTAATATCATTTCTGTTGAAATTTTTAAGTCATGTTTTTAAATATATTTGTAATATATTAACTTTAAATGTAATATCGAATAACACACTACATTTAAAATTATGATCAAGTACTACATGTGCTTTAGTATCCTATGTTAGTCAACACATCAAAACAAGTGTACTTCTTTAATAAAAAAATTATTAAACCATAATGATTTAAAATATACTTTTACAGTACAACTTAAGTCAAATTAACAGTAAAAAATTGTATTTGAAATTTTTACAGAATGCACTTTTTAAAAGTGTACTTAAATGTGTACTGAAGAAACAATCATGAAAGTGTACTCTCTTTAAGTACACTTAAGTGGCCTTTATTTCATTAATATTATATTATCTGCAAGTACAGTTTTTTTTAAAATATGCTTTTAAGATTTGCAGTACACTATATGTGCACATTCAATACAATTAAACACACTTCTTTTCCACAAGGGGACAGTAAACAAACTGATAATCTGCAATCCTCAGTCAAAAATCTAAATAAAAGTCTAAATGAATCCTATTAAAACCATAATTTGGAACTAATACTTAAAGATACTACAGATTCCAAACAAAACATAGTTTAGTTAGAACATATAGTTCCCAATAGGACTATTATAATTCCAAAAGAATAAAATACACCTGTAGATCTAAAGCACATCCTTCAGAATTCTGGACAGCATGTTTTGGATGACATAGTACAGAACATTTTCTCATTCGTCACATCAGCTCTGACTGATACGCTTTTAAACTATGCTAAAACATTTTTTCAGGACCACCCCATGACCTCCAAGTTCAGGAGGTGCGTAAAGACTCTTTGGTCTTGCTCTGGAAACCACCTGTCTACCAGGGTCGAGATCTTGTCAATGGATACTACATTGACATCAAGGAGGCTGAAGCAGACTTTGAAATGTGGAGAGGGGTCAATGAAAAAGCTACTGACAAGACCTTCATGAAGGTTTGTACCATTACCATTAATTGTGAAAAAGAAGTACACTTTATCATACTTTTAAAAAGAACGTCAGTATGTCAGAGTGAACAGGAATGGACAAAACACAAACACGTAATAATCTGTACTTAATAAACAGTGTGCTATTGAGGAATCAACTTTTATCATACTTTTAAAAAGAACACTTATTACAGAAATAATATTCTTGAATATACTTAAGTATGAACTGAGTGTAATGTTTTCAGACACTTAATTGTCATTGCAATTAAATGAAATGTATTATAGTTAAAACATTTTATATTAAATGCAATTTAAATGCTTTTTTGACCCACTTAAGTAGGACTTACTGTAATCTTTGTGTGTTAATTCATTATTTTTTTTTCTATTGCAACACTATAAGCAGACTAGTACTAGTTCTGTGAGCAGGCAGGTACGTTAACCTGCCTCTGATCAGTTTTGAAAGATTCTGACCCTTTTGAAAAAGAAGTACATTTTAGCATACTTTAAAGGGGTGGATGATTATGATTTCACTTTTTAAACTTTAGTTAGTGTGTAATGTTGCTGTTTGAGCATAAACAATATCTGCAAAGTTATGACGCTCAAAGTTCAAAGCAAAGGGAGATATTTTTTTTAAAAGAAATTGCTTTTTAAGGACTACAACAAACGGCTGGTAGGGACTACACAAGCTTCCTCCCGGGTTAGTGACATCACTAACCCTGAAATTTACATAAACCCGCCCCCGGGAACACGCAACAAAGGGGGTGAGATTATCATGAGAGAATATGCTAATCAATGACATGAAGATAGTTGCCACATCAGCTACATAAATTCATCAACTAACCATTCAGGAACATCTTGTTGCATTCTACATGTTGTCACTTCTTCTTGAGTCTCTCCATCATTGTCCAACTTCGGTTTGAACATAAAAGGCTGAACAGTTTCATTGCCTGTCTGCATGAGGTTATCAGATCTACTAACTGGAGTTCTTGAAGCTCCGCCCCATGAGCAGCAGCTCATTTGCATTTAAAGGGACTCAAAAAGTGACAATTTTAACATGCTATAAAAAATTATCTGTGGGGTATTTTGAGCTAAAACTTCACATACACACTCTGGGGACATCAGAGACTTATTTTACTCCTTGTAAAAAGGGGCAATCAACCACCCCTTTAAAAAAAAAAACTTTAAAAGATTATACTGAAGTGCAAACTGCATGTAATGCTTCCGGACACTTAATTGCATGTTAACTTCAACTAAATGAAAATGTATTATAGTTTAAATTTATATTAAATGCAATTAGCTGAACATTAGAGTACTTTTTTGACCCACTTAAGTAGGACTTAAGTACATATTTATCTGTAATTTCATAATTGAAATATGATTAAAGTGTAATGCCGAAAGTATTGACAAGAATTAATGCTAAGCTAAAATATACTTGTCATTTAAACTTGTACAATATGTCATGCATTTAAATATATTTGTAATTATACATTTGTAATAAGAATGTTTAGTAAGCAATTTAGTACACTGAAAATATATTAACTTTAAATGTAATCTCAAATATCGCACTACAGATAAAATTATAATTATGTACTTTAAATGTGCTTTAGTATGTTCAATACATCAAAATAAGTGTACTTCTTTAAAGCATGACAAAAGATTATTAAAACATGATTTGTACTTTAGTTAAACTAAAACTTAATTTGGCATTATGACAAACTGCACTTTTTAAAAGTGTACTAAAGTGTGTTAAGAAAAATAGTCATGAAAGTGTACTCTCTTATAGTACACTTAAGTGGTCTTTTATTTTATTAATATATTATTAGCAAGTACAGTTTTTAGAAAAAATACTTTTAAGATTTAAAGTACACTACAAGTGCATATTCAATGCAATTAAGCACACTTTTTTTTTTTTTCACAAGGGTAGGTTTATGGTAAATGCTGTTCATCTTCATTGTTCTAGATCAAGGATCTAAAGGAGGGGGAGTCGTATGTTTTCCGTGTACGTGCTCAGAACAAGGCTGGTGTAGGAAAAGCATCAGATCCTACAGAACCGGTGGAGGCAGTGACTAAACCAGGTACTAAACTGGACTAAATGAAACGAAAAAAATTCTTGAATAACATTTTATTGTACTGCACAATAGCTACGGCTGATAAAATTGAAATCAATGTGGAATAAAAATGTCCTTTCTTAATGCATGTTCCTGGTCCTGTTGTGTACGATTCATACTTTTCTCTTCATGATCTTTCTTCACAATGTAATAACTTGATCTGCCTTTGAAATGATTTCCTTTTTTGGATGACACCACCATTCCTTCTTATTTTTCCAACCATATCCTCCAAACACCTTTCATGACCCAATCAATTCCTAATGGATAAAATTATTCCTGCCATTTTGTCTGTTGAATATCCTATTTGCCCACTCTGAGAAATCGGTTATTACAGTAGCGAAAAGGATTTGTAAATAATGTTGGCTTTAAGCTGGAGCAGTCCATGCTGAACTTGATTCAGATTAGGTGTTAAACAAAACCATATGTGGGTATGTCAGAGTGAACAGGAATGGACAAAACACAAACACGTAATAATCTGTACTTAATAAACAGTGTGCTATTGAGGAATCAACTTTTATCATACTTTTAAAAAGAACACTTATTACAGAAATAATATTCTTGAATATACTTAAGTATGAACTGAATGTAATGTTTTCAGACACTTAATTGTGATTGCAATTAAATGAAATGTATTATAGTTTTAAAAAATATATATTAAATGCAATTTAAATGCTTTTTTGACCCACTTTAGTAGGATTTACTGTAATCTTTGTGTGTTAATTCATTATTTTTTTCTATTGCACACTACAGTGGGGAGAACAAGTATTTGATACACTGCCGATTTTGCAGGTTTGCCCACTTACAAAGCATGTAGAAGGCTGTAATTTTTATCATAGGTACTCTTCAACTGTGAGTGACAGAATCTAAAACAAAAATCCAGAAAATAACGTTGTATGATTTTTAAGTAATTAATTTGCATTTTATTGCATGACATAAGTATTTGATCACCTACCAACCAGTAAGAATTCCGGCTCTCACAGACCTGTTAGTTTTTCTTTAAGAAGCCCTCCTGTTCTCCACTCATTACCTGTATTAACTGCACCTGTTTGAACTCGTTACCTGTATAAAAGACACCTGTCCACACACTCAATCAAACAGACTCCAACCTCTCCACAATGGCCAAGACCAGAGAGCTGTGTAAGGACATCAGGGATAAAATTGTAGACCTGCACAAGGCTGGGATGGGCTACAGGACAATAGGCAAGCAGCTTCGTGAGAAGGCAACAACTGTTGGCGCAATTATTAGAAAATGGAAAAAGTTCAAGATGACGGTCAATCTCCCTCGGTCTGGGGCACCATGCAAGATCTCACCTCGTGGGGCATCAATGATCATGAGGAAGGTGAGGGATCAGCCCAGAACTACACGGCAGGACCTGGTCAATGACCTGAAGAGAGCTGGGACCACAGTCTCAAAGACAACCATTAGTAACACACTACGCCGTCATGGATTAAAATCCTGCAGCGCACGCAAGGTCCCCCTGCTCAAGCCAGCGCATGTCTAGGCCCGTCTGAAGTTTGCCAATGACCATCTGGATGATCCAGAGGAGGAATGGGAGAAGGTCATGTGGTCTGATGAGACAAAAATAGAGCTTTTTGGTCTAAACTCCACTCGCCGTGTTTGGAGGAAGAAGAAGGATGAGTACAACCCCAAGAACACCATCCCAACCGTGAAGCATGGAGGTGGAAACATCATTCTTTGGGGATGCTTTTCTGCAAAGGGGACAGGACGACTGCACCGTATTGAGGGGAGGATGGATGGGCATGTATCGCGAGATCTTGGCCAACAACCTCCTTCCCTCAGTAAGAGCATTGAAGATGGGTCGTGGCTGGGTCTTCCAGCATGACAACGACCCGAAACACACAGCCAGGGCAACTAAGGAGTGGCTCCTTAAGAAGCATCTCAAGGTCCTGGAGTGGCCTAGCCAGTCTCCAGACCTGAACCCAATAGAAAATCTTTGGAGGGAGCTGAAAGTCCGTATTGCCCAGCGACAGCCCCGAAACCTGAAGGATCTGGAGAAGGTCTGTATGGAGGAGTGGGCCAAAATCCCTGCTGCAGTGTGTGCAAACCTGGTCAAGAACTACAGGAAACGTATGATCTCTGTAATTGCAAACAAAGGTTTCTGTACCAAATATTAAGTTTTCTGATGTATCAAATACTTATGTCATGCAATAAAATGCAAATTAATTACTTAAAAATCATACAATGTGATTTTCAGGATTTTTGTTTTAGATTCCGTCATTCACAGTTGAAGAGTACCTATGATAAAAAATACAGACTTCTCAATGCTTTGTAACTGGGCAAACCTACAAAATCGGCAGTGTATCAAATACTTATTCTCCCCACTGTATAAGCAGACTACTACTAGTACTAGTTCTTGATTCTCAACAAATCAAAATAAACAAAACTTAACTAGCCTCAACAAAAGCCAATAAACTATTTCTTTGTCTCAGGTACTGCCGAGATAGTTGTGAACGTTGATGATGATGGCGTCATTTCACTGAATTTTGAGTGCTCTAACCTCACTGCTGACTCCAAATTTGTCTGGTCCAAGAACTATATGGAAATGACAGAACCTGAACGCATGACCATGGAGACCAAGGGCAACAAGTAAGTATTTACGTGCTAATGAGTTAAATAACGAATTATTGAATTTAAAGTCTTCTTGCAGTCAATAATTTTATCCCTTAAAAGTCATCTTTGATAATCACAATGGCATAAACGTTTTTCCTGTGAAAATAATTTCTTCATGCCTTAAAATAGCTTGAATGTAACCATGCTTCATTTAGTATAGGAAGATCCATCGATATGCAAATTAGTCACTGCCTCCATTCAATCACACCAGCTCAGACTACTGAACATCCTCAAACGAAAGCAAGAGCATCCTCAGTTGATATTGTAATAATATCATATTGACGAAACAGATTTGGTAAACGCTCCAGTGCGTATTCGTGTTTGCTCCAGTGGTGTAAAGTATCTGAGTGAATGTAATTAGTTACTGTACTTAAGTATCTTTTTGGCTACTTTGTAGTTTTACTGAGTATCAAATATATTAGCAACTTTTACTCTCTACTTGACTACATTTATGAATAAGTAAATGTATTTTTAACTCCAATACATTTGTGATGCAGTTACACATTAAATTTTGCATGGCACCTAACTTTTTCTGCAGCAGTTTGTTTCTGCTATAAAGAAGCGATATCGCATTCGTCATCTAAGGGCATTGAAGGTACTATATCTTGTGTGTTTTGCCTTTACTCACCCAAATTTGTCAACAAGGCTACTTTTACGTGAATGCGAGTGCATTAGCAGGTAGATGATGAGGTCATGACTACAGCTGGTGATGCAGCCGAAACCAGCACGTCCAGTGCAAGTAGACTTTGACTAATTTTACTTAATATTATTTAATTTTATCTGCTATATTGACAAGACCTTTTTGAAGGATATTGGTTTCCATTATCCATTTTGTGCACTTGAGCTTAATTGAGACTTGAGAGTTTGTAGACATTTAAGAGGCTGTTGTGTCGACCTTGATTTATTGCATTATTGAGGTGCTCAGTTTTATTTTGATTTTAGAAAATAAACATGATTTCTAATCTTACAAATCAATAGTTTCTTATTTTCACTGTCTCTTAGGTGTTGAGCACTAGTGCATCTTTGAGCCTACATTCAGTACGAGTAAAATACTTAAGTACTGTTAAAATCAGATACTCTGTAAGGTATGGTTTTCAGGTACTCTTTACACCTCTGGTTTGCTCTCTGGAGAACGTCAAATGTTTCTATTTACAACGTGTTTCTGCAGCGGTGAGCAATGTAGCCAGCCACAGACATGTTTATTGATCTCTTGAACGCAGTGGCCAATCAGGGGTGTTTAATTTAGTCAGAATCCACTCACTGCTCACATCGCTGGAGTTTTTTTTTCTGCACGCTCGCGAATCCCCTTGTTTACAAAGTGTAGATACAAGGTAAATAAGAGATTCATTGTGCAGCGTAGACAACTTGATTGAATTCTGTCATCATTTACTCACTCTCATGTCGTTCAAAACCCGTAAGACTTTCGTTTATCTTCAGAACACAAATGAAGATCTTTTTGATGAAATCTGAGAGCTTTCTGTCCCTCCATAGACAGCTATGCAACTACCACTTTGATGCTTCAAAAAGTTCATGAAGAGATCATAAAAAAAATCCGTATGAATTGAGCAGTTTAGTCCAAATTTTCTGAAGCGACACGATCGCTTTATATGATGAACAGATTGAATTTAGGCTTTTATTGACATATAAACATTCATCAAATCACATCAGTTGTGGTAAACGGAAGCTCAAGTATGTTCACTTGACATGCGCAAACCAACGAGATTCATTCTCATGTTACGCAGCACATTTGAGCTTCCGCAAGAACCAATGAGGTTCATTCTCATGTTATGCAGCACATTTGAGCTTCCGCAAGAACCAAAGAGGTTCATTCTAGTGTTACGCAGCACATTTGAGCTTCAGCAAGAACCAATGAGGTTCATTCTCGTGTTACGCAGCACATTTGAGCTTCAGCAAGAACCAGTGAGGTTCATTCTCGTGTTACGCAGCACATTTGAGCTTCCGCAAGAACCAATGAGGTTCATTCTCGTGTTACGCAGCACATTTGAGCTTCAGCAAGAACCAGTGAGGTTCATTCTCGTGTTACGCAGCACGTTTGAGCTTCAGCAAGAACCAGTGAGGTTCATTCTCGTGTTACGCAGCACATTTGAGCTTCAGCAAGAACCAATGAGGTTCATTCTCGTGTTACGCAGCACATTTGAGCTTCCGCAAGAACCAGTGAGGTTCATTCTCGTGTTACGCAGCACATTTGAGCTTCAGCAAGAACCAATGAGGTTCATTCTCGTGTTACGCAGCACATTTGAGCTTCCGCAAGAACCAATGAGGTTCATTCTCGTGTTACGCAGCACATTTGAGCTTCCGCAAGAACCAATGAGGTTCATTCTCGTGTTACGCAGCACGTTTGAGCTTCCGCAAGAACCAATGAGGTTCATTCTCGTGTTACGCAGCACGTTTGAGCTTCCGCAAGAACCAATAAGGTTCATTCTCGTGTTACGCAGCACGTTTGAGCTTCCGCAAGAACCAATGAGGTTCATTCTCGTGTTACGCAGCACATTTGAGCTTCCGCAAGAACCAATGAGGTTCATTCTCGTGTTACGCAGCACATTTGAGCTTCCGCAAGAACCAATGAGGTTCATTCTCGTGTTACGCATCACATTTGAGCTTCCGCAAGAACCAATGAGGTTCATTCTCGTGTTACGCATCACATTTGAGCTTCCGCAAGAACCAATGAGGTTCATTCTCGTGTTACGCAGCACATTTGAGCTTCCGCAAGAACCAATGAGGATAATTCTCGTGTTACGCAGCACATTTGAGCTTCAGCAAGAACCAGTGAGGTTCATTCTCGTGTTACGCATCACATTTGAGCTTCTGCAAGAACCAATGAGGTTCATTCTCGTGTTACGCAGCACGTTTGAGCTTCTGCAAGAACCAATGAGGTTCATTCTCGTGTTACGCAGCACGTTTGAGCTTCAGCAAGAACCAATGAGGTTCATTCTCGTGTTACGCATCACATTTGAGCTTCCGCAAGAACCAATGAGGTTCATTCTCATGTTACGCAGCACATTTGAGCTTCAGCAAGAACCAATGTGGTTCATTCTCGTGTTACGCATCACATTTGAGCTTCCGCAAGAACCAATGAGGTTCATTCTCATGTTACGCAGCACATTTGAGCTTCAGCAAGAACCAATGTGGTTCATTCTCGTGTTACGCATCACATTTGAGCTTCAGCAAGAACCAATGAGGTTCATTCTCGTGTTACGCAGCACATTTGAGCTTCAGCAAGAACCAATGAGGTTCATTCTCGTGTTACGCAGCACGTTTGAGCTTCCGCAAGAACCAATGAGGTTCATTCTCGTGTTACGCAGCACGTTTGAGCTTCAGCAAGAACCAATGAGGTTCATTCTCGTGTTACGCAGCACATTTGAGCTTCCGCAAGAACCAATGAGGTTTGTTCTCCCACGCCAAGCAGGTTCGGTTGAGCTTCTGTTTATGTTCGCTGAATGAAATGAAAAAGAAGAACAAAAAATGAACATACAGTACACAAAAGTATATACAAGCAAAAGTTTGTTGTTAGTCACCAGCAGCACACACTCAAAACTAGTGTTACTCGCATATGGAGCAGAAACAACCAAACATCGGCGTTTGTTTTCAGTCTTTACTGCTTCTGTCTCTCCAGTGCTTTTCTAATATTAACGCCAGTCATAAAGCGCTTGCCTGATCATGACCCTTCTTTTTCCAGTGATATTCTCTCTTTTGTAATGTCTCAAAGCCATCACATCATTTACTTACCCTCATCTCGTTCTAATCCCATAACTATTGTTCATTTTCTGAACATAAATTAAGATATTTTTAATAAACAATTTTGCGCATCCATTGAAAGTGTAATAAAAATTTTCAAGCTTAAAAAAGTACATAATTAAATGTTTTAATACACGTCTACGGAACAATATTGCTCATCAAATGAATATAGAACATATCATCTTTTTGTTCCGAAAATGAATGAAAGTTTTACGGGTTTGGAACAGCATTAGGGTGAGTAAATAATGACAGAATTGTTATTTTTTGGTGAACTCTATCCCTTCAAACTAGCTTGTGTACCTTCTGGTCAATCATATTTATAAATCTTTGACTGTTAACAGAAACATATTTTTTATTAAATGTAACAAACAATTTCATCACATTTCTAGGGCTATAACAACAAAAAATAGATTAGCATGGGATGTAGTAACTCTTCAATATTTATCTGTAGGTCCAAAGCCATCTTTAATACGCCTTCAGAAGATGACCTGGGCATCTACTCTTGCTTTGTGACACACACTGATGGAGCTTCTTCCAGCTACACGCTCTCTGAAGAAGGTGAGTTTATCTCCCTTTTTCATTTTTGTATGTTAAAATACCAGGTTAACATTGTTGTTGATTGTGACAATTTTACTGTCCTGTTCCCAACAGCTCTGAAAGAACTCCTGAAGGTCAGCCATGACCACAAATTCCCCAGTGAGTACACATCACATGTTCTCTATCAGTGTTTTATTTTGTACATTATTTTTGTACATATTGCATAAAGGCGGTACCGTAATCACATGACATTTTCAAGGCATTTTCTGTGTGCAAACATCCGAAGCGCGCGACCAGAAGCTGCCTCTCAGACAGTGTGTGAATAGCCTATTAAATCGAGTTCTCTTTCATGTTTTCTTCACAAATTCACACAAAATTGTCAAAATGCCCGTATAGGCAAGTATCCTTGTGAAACATAGTTGGTTATGTCTTAAGTGAACGTAAACAGTATATTGGATATGTGCAGCTCTTAAAGTGACAGCAGCCTAATAAACCTACTGCTGTCTTTGTCCTCAATGTTAATCTAACAACAAAAAACTAAGAGAAAATCACTCACTGCTCTTTACTGGTTGAGCCCTTCTGGAGCAGCTCTGAATATTCACTGTGCTATTAAAGTAAAGATAAAAAATGATAGAGCAATAATATGAACAGTAAAAGTAACAGTAGCTCATACAATATTTTAACAGGCATAATTAGGCATGAAAATAACTGAAGGAAATATGTATTTGCTAAGCCAACTCAGTTGATTCATATTCTTTTGATTCATATTTCATTTCCTCTGCCCAATATTTTAAAAAATTAAAAATGCAATGAAAATAAAGCTAGCGGTACGCTGTACTGGCAAGTACTAAAAATAAAAGTATCAGACTCGTTCTGGAAAAAGTGGTATTGGTGCATCCCTAATATACAGTCAAACCAAAAATTATTCAGACACCAGATATCATTTTTTACTAGTGGGTGCAGGACACTATAGATCATTTATGTAAGTGAGGATAGCAAAATAAAAAAAACTGTGACATATTATACCCAAAAATTCTTCATACAATGGACTACCAGTAAACACTTTGACCTGACCATGTTTTGCTTAAGTGTTTTTTCTTTAATTGCTAATGCGACCTTTTACAGCTGACAGCTGACTGGTTGATTGTAATCCATTACATACCTTTCTATCAAAGTTATCTGACATTATCAAGATGAATTTGTTCTGGCACAGTTTAACTCTGAGTTCTTGTCATATTTTATTACCATTTTCTAAACTATAGTGAATAAACTGATAATGTGAGAAAATGTTGAAGGTGTCTGAATACATTTTGGTTTGACTGTATATATATATATATATATATAATATGTAATGTAATGTTTTCAGACATTTAATTGCATATTAATTGCAATTAAATGAAGATGTATTATAGTTTAAAATGAAAATGCACTTTTATGAAAGCAAATTACTGCATGAAGTGCTCATCAGAACATGCAGTATGATTTTTAAATACAGCTATGATTTTTCAGATGATAAAATGTCACGTCATGTGACGCTTATTCTTTGGTTAGGACAAAGTGTTTGTTTGGTTACATTTGAAAGATGCATCGCTTGTCACTTCATTGCACCATGCCTGGTTAAGACGCTGCGTTTCGATACAAAACAGAGCGCAAGTATCAAGGTTTCCGTTTCACCATAAGCCTCCAATACAACGAACATTTTTCAGGAGTGAATTCATGTTTTGTTCTATTGTTCTCAATGTTCTGTTATAACACTTTCTATTATCCACTTATTCCCTCTTCTCCAGTCATCCCTCTGAAAACAGAGCTGGCCGTGGAGCTGTTGGAGAAGGGTAGAGTTCGCTTCTGGTTGCAGGCTGAAAAAATCTCTGCCAATGGAAAAGTTGAATACGTGTTCAATGACAACATGATCTCCCAGGGAGAGGTTAGAGAGCAATACAGAAACAGACACACAGTACATGAAATCTTACACATGAAATTCATTAGAAAATAATAATTTGGCTTGCTTCTGCATTAATAATTTTTGTGTGTTGTAGAAATACAAGATGAACTTTGATAAAAATACCGGCATTATTGAGATGTTCATGGAATCTCTGGGTAAAGAGGACGAGGGAACATTCACCTTCCAGCTTCAAGATGGCAAAGCCACTAACCAGTCCAGTCTCGTGCTAATTGGAGATGGTACATCTAAAAATACACGTACATATACAGTATATATCTCATTTGTAGAGTGTGTATCAATGACTGCATCTCATTTCCTTCAGTGTTCAAGCAGTTACAGAAGGAATCAGAGTTCCAGAGAAAAGAATGGCATAGAAAGCAAGGTACGAGTATATTTGCAGTACTGTATATACACTTGGGGTTCCTACGCAGTTTGGAAAAGTATGGAATTTTATTTGAGTAATTTCCGAGTCTGGAAAAGTATGGACAAAAGAAAGCAGAGTATAGAAAAATATTTTCATTTCCAGACTATTGCCCCTATTTAGTTTTCTATAATAGAAAAAAGTGTGTTTTCATGGCAGTTAGTAGTGATTGTCAAACACGACTGAATAAATTCAAGGTGCACTTTTTCATCATGCAAAAATGCAGGTTATTAGCTTTTTGGGTTTCTTCTCATGATATTCTTAGCACCGTATTACAGAGATTCTAAAAGGACCTTTGCAAAAATAAAAACTATACAGACTTTCGTGTGTGCACAAGAAACCATTAAACTTAGCATAGGACAATGCACACTGAGCCACCTATTGCACCATCAGCTCATTTCGTGGTGTAGTTTCTTGGCCTCCACAGAGTATGCGTTAAAGCAGACCTAAGGCCATGAAATATGATGTACTGCCCTAACGAAAGGCAAATTTTGAACACTTTTTTATAGTACCAGTCTTTTTTATAGACCCTTGAACTTGGCAAATAGGACAATGCACACAGCCGTATTGTGCCATCAGCCCATTACATGTCATAATTTCTCCTCCACACCCAGAAAGCAACATATTGTCGGCCCAGATCCGCCCCACATCTAGTACGCGTAGAATCCACATGTACCAGAGTGGGCTGAAACTATGTTGCTGTCTGGGCAAGAATCCACCTCAGAGGATGTGTTATATTTGACATTAGGCCTTGAGGTACTACCCTAAGGAAAGTCAAATTCATGTGCTCTCGTTTTATTCATAGTAAGATGGCAGTGACATACAAAGGAAATAGGTAATAGTATATATAAAACTAGAAATTGTCATGCGTAAGCACATGTGAATAGTTTCTTAAGGGCACGAAAAAGTTTCTCTTGTGCATGCACTAGTCTGTATATTTTTTGTGTTTTATTTTATATTTTAAGGGCTCTGTATGTTGTCACTTTGAAAAAAATCAATAAAAAAATACTTACAGATGACTACTATATACCAAATATAAAGCTGAAAATAATGCTGTATGAACCATTTATGTTAAATATGGTCTGAAAGCTACAGAGAGGTTTGGACTTTTTTTTAGTCTGGAAAAGTATGGAATTTTGAAATGGAAAATATGTAGGAACCCTGTACACTGTAATATTATTTTAAAAAATGCATGTGAACAATGTGATAAATGTCTCAAACAGAACAGTACTATAATACATTGTTATCACATGAGTGCTGTCCAGTGATAATTTTAGAAATAAATACAGGTATTATTAAAGGTGTATTAGAGTACCTGAAAACCATACTTGAGTACAAGTACAGATTCCTTACAGCAAAAATGACTCCATTACAAGTTACAAGTCAGCAATTCCAATATGCGACTTGAGTAAAAGTCTTAGGCCTGGTTTCACAGACAGGGTTTAGATTAAGCCAGGATTAGGCCTTAGTTCATTTAAGACATTTAAGTAGCTTTTATAAACATGCCTAAAAACATTACTGGTGTGCATCTTGAGACAAAACAATGGCAGTAACATATTTTAAGATGTGAGTGCACGTTTCTTTCAGTTAAAACAGCTCAGACATGCATTTTAGTCTGGGACTAGTTTAAGCCTTGACTGTGAAACCAGGGGTTAGAGTATTTGATTTTAACAGTACTTAAGTATTTTACTCGCACTGAACATAGGCTCAAAGATGCAGAACTTCATGCCAGTGAAAAACAAGAAACAGTTGATTTGTGAGGAGAGCGATCACAAGTTTATTTTCTGAAATCAAAATAAAACTGAACACCTCAATATTGCAATAAATCAAGGTCGCCACAACAGCCTCTTAAACATCTACAAACACGTTATTCCATAGTTATGGATCCATAGAATGTACATACTATGCTGTAAAAAGTACAAGTAGTAGTATAGTATGGTAGTATGTCATTCCAGATACGCACCCACTGTGTTTGTACATTATTCACTGCTGTTTATGCACTTTAAGGTCCACACTTCGTGGAGTATCTCGGTTATGAAGTCACACCTGAGTGCTGTGTAATACTGAAGTGCAAGGTGAGCCTTCTCTCTAATGAAACACACAAACAATATACTCAACTGTAGTGCTGCCTGTTTCTTTATTAGTGACACATTAACCTGTGATCTAGGTTGGTAATATGAAGAAAGACTCCGTGGCCCTGTGGTATAAGGATGGACGAGAGGTTAAGGTCAATGAGAAACTGGATTTCTCTGAAGGAGTATTAACTTTGGAGATCGCCCAGGTGAGAAGCATTTCACTCATGCAGAAAAAATTTGGTGTGGAAACAATTTTCACTCAGAAATTGTTTGTAAATTTTACAAGAAATGGCAAATAACACATTGAAAATGAAAATTTTTGAAGTTGAAAAACTACCATAGTATTTTCCTGTAGAACATACTCCAGTAATCTTAATTCAAAATATGGTCAGCAACTTATCAGGTGACACATATGGCCTCCACAAACATGTAGTTGATATTTATGTAGAAGTATTTATTTAATGATTCAAATTTAAAATAAATTTGACTATATATACCATATCGTTCCCAGAAGTTACAAGCATAATTGTATTAATTAACTCATTCATTGCCACAGATTACTTATTATACTCTCGCTTTAGTAAAATCATGCCAAAAAAATTATAAAACATGCTCAATTAATTTTATGGAAATAAAAGTGATAAAAAAGAACAGATAAACAACAAAGTACATGGCATGTTGAAATGCATTAAAATAAATTTAAATAATTAAATGTAAAATTGTGACAAAAAGTAAATAACGTGGTTACAATATATATATATATAACATAATAACATAGTATAGATAAAACATAATATTAGAAAACTAGTCTACCACTTTTAATGTTCCAATATGCACACCTGTTTCATGTTTAATAATATAAAATATGGGATATTAATACAATAAATTGTGTATTATATTAATACAGCAATACATACAGTGTATATATATATATATATATATATATTTTACACATATTCAAATATATATATATATACAGACAAAAATATGAAGCAGCACAACTGATAAGAAAATATAGACTGGAGTAATAATGTTAAAAATTCAGCTTCTCCATCACATGAATAAATTACAATTTAAAATATATTCACATAGAAAACAGTTATTTTAAATTGTAATAATATTTCACAATATTACTGTTTTTACAGTATATTCGATCAAATAAATGCAGCTTTGGTGAGATTAAGAGACTACTTTCTAAAACATTAAAAAATCGGTAACACTTTACAATAAGGTTTCATTAGTTAACATTAGTTAATGTATTAACTAACATGAACTAACCATGAGCAATACATTTGTTACTGTATTTGTTCATCTTTGTTAATGTTAGTTAATAAAAAAACAGCTGTTCATGGTTTGTTCATGTTAGTTCACAGTGCATTAACTAATGTTAACAAGATTTTAATAAAGTATTAGTAAATGTTGAAATTAACATTAACAAAGATTAATAAATGCTTTATAAGGGCAGTTCATTATTAGTTCATGTTAACTAACGTAGTTAAACTAATGAACCTTATTGTAAAGTGTTACCAAAAAATCTTAATGACCCCACACTTTGTGTACTTAGTGAACGGTAGTGTATATATAGGGTTTTAACATTTTCCACAACACTTTTAACATTTTCTCTTACTGTCATGATCTTCTCATATCATATTAGTGGGAATCACCTCATTATACAGTATCTCAGTTTTACTCATTGTCATTTCTTTGGTGAATTATTTTGCTCACCTTTTCTATCCCATATTATCACTTTGGCTTTTCAGTCTTTCTCTCCTATGATAATTTTAACTTTATTGATATCTGTCTCTATGTTTTCCCTACATGTTTTGTTGTTGTTGTTTTGTTCATCTGTCTTCCTACTCTTTCAAGATTATGTCTTGCTTGTTACATTTTTTTCTTTCTGTTTTTGTCAGATTGTTGTGGCCTACAGCATCGCACACATGGAGATCGCACACATGCTTAAATTGTTAGGCATGTAATTGTTTTGATGAATTTTGTGTTTGTTCATGTGTCAATGGCAGATCTCAAAGAAGGATGCTGGTGTATATGAAGTAGTTCTGAAGGATGACAGAGGCAAAGACACCTCCACCCTCAACCTTACTGACCAAGGTAACAGCAGAAATATGCTTTAAAAGTACTATTACTATTATAAAACTCTCCAGAATTACGTTCTCCTCTTACTCTAATGTGCACTAATTCGTGCTGTGATTTTAATTTCATTTGATATATTTTACGTACAAATTGTCCCTTAATGGGATAGTTCACCCAAAAATAAAAATGTTTACTCACCCTCAAGTTGTTCCAAACCTGTATGAGTTTCTTTCTTCTGTTGAACACAAAAGAAGATATTTTGAAGAATGTCGGTAACCAGACAGTTGATGGTAGCCATTGACTTCCATGGTATTTTTTTCCTACTATGGAAGTCAATGGCTACCGTCAACTTTTGATTACCGACATTCTTCAAAATATCTTCTTTTGTGTTCAAAATCTTCTTATTTTCAGACAAAACAACTCTAAAAATGCCTTCAGGGCTTAAGGAGTTAACTCTCAGCTCTGGTTAAACATTTGGTTGTACTTTATTTTAAGGTGCTCTTGTTTACAGTGTAATTATACATGGTTATAAGGATTAGTTGCTTGCATTATGCATAATTTACTGATATTACTATAGTAAGAACATGTAAGATGTGAAACAGGGACACTGTAAAATAAAGTGTTACCAAACATTTTTATCCTATATAAATCCATACCTCAGAATGTCACAGATTTCCCCCCACAATTGGTGCAGAAAATGTATTATTTTTTCTTGATTTGATCTGTATGTTAAAGATGCTGATCATAATTGACATTTTGTTAATAAGTGTCTAACTTCTGTTTTCCAGGATTCAAAGACCTGATGAATCAAGTTTTCAGTGTTATTGGTAAGATTTACAACATCATTTTCAAGTGTAAATGATTTTTATGATGACATAGTAAACATAATATAATATGTCTTCTAAATCTTCACAGTACATCTTTACATTTAAATGTCTAGCAATGCAAGACAAATGTTGGCTTTCGTTTTTTCCAGCAAACTCTTCCACTCAACTGAAGATCCAGAGCACAGAGGAGGGAATCAGGATCTACTCCTTCGTCAGCTACTACAACGACGAGCTGCACGTCACCTGGCATCACAAGTAAGAACGTGTGTCTGTGTTTAAGAGGTTGCACTTTTTTAAGGTGTCCTTGTTACAGTGTAACTGGGTCAAAGACGAAAAGGGGGTTTCAAGCATCAAAAAAATAAATGTGTAATACAGCTTTAAATTTAGTTTCCTTTCAGTCGGTCACGTTCGATGTACATCGGACGTCACTGACGAATTGGGATCACTTCTGGGTCCCTATCAGCTGATCCCTATCAGCTTCGAGTGTCTACAGAACGAGCCAATGCACATTGGCGTGCAAGATTTGCATCTTGCGCTCTGCCCCGCAGTGCGGGTATAAATAAGGAAGCAGATGCAGTACACATTGTTCTTCACTTCGGAGCCGAGCAGTTCTGTGCTGTCTCTGAAAAGTGTGTATACAGTGACTACGAGTCAAAAGACAAGCTTTCTGGACGGTGTTGGTGTGACGGCACGAACAGCGCTGATCGCGAGCATTGTTCAACAACTGCTGTTTTCACAGCATTTGAGGGGGTGTCTTCAATGAGTCTGCTGTTTATTCAGTTGTGAGAAGGTTCAGTGAAGGCATTCCTTGTTTTTGTCTGTGCACCGCGGTCATTTCTAGACGCGCGGTCGAGACTTTGAAACCTCAAACAGGGTGGAGTCCCTTCGCCTATTCCCCGATCTAGTTTCTTTTCTGGTGCACCAGAAAAGGGCTACTTCGGCTAATAAGCCTTGGTGACCTGAGGATTACAGTGGGGCTTTCCCTGCCGAGTGTATCTCCATGGACCCCCCACTCCTCTATCACATCGCAAGCATGCTGAGACTGTGTTCGTGGGTGGTTCATGTTTTCTCATGAGAACATGACCACGTTGGCACGTTGTTCGTCTTGTCTTTTCATAAGGGCTTGAGCATTCAGCTCGCCGTGTGCCGTCAAGTTTGACCCCCACATTCACCGTCTCGCATGCCTGGCAGCTACCGGGTGGGATTGCTGATCCTTCTCATGGGGGACCTAGTGTTTCATTCGGGGCTCCAGCGGAGGATCAGATGTCGATTGCTGCATCGGAGAGAGGGCTGTTATACTCTGGAAATAAAAAAAAAGTGAGGCCCACTGTAATGGTGGGTGCTCTCAGATTCAGAGTTGACAGCCATGCTTTCCCAGGCTGCTCAGCACTCTGTCTAAAAGCTGAGTTTCGTGGCTGGTGTATGGGGGCGCAGCGCGACGCATAACGCTTTTCCCCGCCCCCGTGCTTTTTTCCCCGGATGTGCATGGAAAACTTGGCAGTATGGTGTTGCCGCCAATATGGAACGCCAAAAGGGTCAAAAGCTGCATAAAAAGTTTTTTCTCTCACTACCCTTGATGGTGGGGCGGCAGAGCTACTGGCAGGCCGCCTCTGCCCCGCATGCGATGGCCACCCTGCAAGTCTACGGAAGGCCAAAGCGCTCAAAATGCACGAGGGTAGTTCTGAGCCAAGGTTGAGCTGCGCCAGTGACTGACCGTGTTTAAAGTCACAGTGCTGGCCCTCGGCCAGACGATGTCCACCTTGGTGGTCCAGAAGCGCCCCCTGGCGAACCTTGCAGAGCTGCGAGAGGTCGTCAAAGTACGCTTTCTAGATGCTCCCATCTCTCAAGGTGGCCTTTTCGGCGACACTGTCGAAAGCTGTCCCCAGCAGTTCTCCGCAGTTCAGAAGCAAACAAGTGCATGTCCCGATGTGTTATCAGAGTCACTCGTGGGCTTCCCCTCAGTCTGCTCGTCGCCAAGGCCGTCAGTCTCCTGTGGCCCCCCGCAGGCAGATGACGCCACTCGTCTCAGCCACCAAGCGGTCGGTGAAAAAACTCTTCTGAGACAGGTGACCCAGAGATGGACGGAGCTGCTCTTCCCCCGGAGGAGGGTGGGGTGAAGAATCTTTTGTCGAACTTCTGTTCCACTACTGGCGTCACAGCCAGCAGTACCCAAAATTCTCAGCTAGAGCAATTTTTTCTGTCTCTGGGTCCCAAGAGGGCGCGGTTGGCAGTGTGCGACGCTATGCCTTGCCACCCTCAGCCCCCTCTTCTATCGCCAGCGGGCAGCAGCGTGCACTTAGAGGACGCAACTAGCCTTCTCACACACCCCCTGCACAATGGTGGAACCAGGTAAGTGTTGCACCGCACACTCAGACCCCACTTCGGGCCGCTATGCTGTCCGAGTTGGGTCCCTGCGTTCCACCTCTCTGCCCCACCGTGGGTACGTCTGTGGTTCCGTTGGTCCTGCTGGTACGATCGCTGGGAGCCTTACTAGTGCTTCCCAGCCCGTCCCACTGGCTCATCCACACCATCAGACTCGGCTATGCGATTCAGTTCGCCCGGCGTCCCCCCAAGTTCAGGGGCATTCAGTTCACCTCTGTGTTAAACGAGGGTGCTCCTGTGTTATAGGCGGAGATCGCAGTTCTACTGGCAAAGGACGCAATAGAGCCAGTTCCTCCAGCCGAAATGAGGACGGGGTTTTTTAGCCCATACTTCACTGTACCCAAGATAGGCGGTGGGTTATGGCCGATCTTGGGCCTACAAGTTTTGAATTGGTCCCTGCCCAGGCTGCCATTCAGAATGTTGATGCAGAACTCTCCCCGTGCAGAGGATCTCTTTTCTCGGTATGGAGTTGGATTTGGTCAACCTAACAGCGCGCCTCGCAGAGAAGCGTGTTCAGTCGGTGTTGAACTGCTTGAATTCGTTCAAATGCATGACGGCGGCCCCACTGAAACTTTTTCAGAGGCTCCTGGGGCATATGGCATCCGCAGCCGCAGTATGCCGCTCGGGTTGCTTCATATGAGGCTGCTTCAGCACTGGCTTCACGACGAGTCCCGAGATGGGCGTGGCAGAGCGGCATGTACCGGGTTCCCATTACCCCGCACTGTCGCCAAACTTTCAGCCCATGGTCGGACCCTTCGTTTCTACGGGCAGGAGCTCCCCTAGAACAGGTGTCCAGGCATGCTGTGGTTTTCACGGATGCCTCTGCAACCGGCTGGGGTGCCACATACAACGGGCATGCAGTCTCGGGTCTGTGGACAGGGCCTCAACTGCATTGGCACATCAACTGCCTCGAGTTGTTAGCAGTACGTCTTGCGCTGGGCCGCCTCAAAGGGCCGCTACGATGCAAGCACATACTGGTCCGAACGGACAGCACTGCGGCCACTGCGTACATCAACTGACAAGGTGGTCTATGCTCCCGTCGCATGTCACAACTCGCCCGCGATCTCCTCCTTTGGAGTCAGAAGCATCTGAGGTCGCTTCGCGCCACTCACATTCCGGGCCTGCTCAATCGTGCTGCTGACGAGCTCTCACGACAGCAAGTGCTTCCGGGAGAGTGGAGACTCCACCCCCAGGTGGCCAGCTGATTTGGAGGCGCTTCGGGACCGCACAGGTAGACCTGTTTGCCGCCCCGGACACATCGCATTGCCAGTTGTTTTATTCCCTGACCGAGGGGACCCTCGGGATGCACTGGCACACAGCTGGCCCCGGAACCTATGCAAATATGTGTTTTTCCCCAGTGAGCCTTCTCGCACAGACACTGTGCAAAGTCAGGGAGGACGAGGGGCCTCACGACAGCCCCTCCCTGGCCCATTCCTCTGAGGAAGGTCCTGCTTTCTCAGAGACGGGGCACCCTCTGGCACCCGCGTCCAGACCTCTGGAAACTCCATGTCTGGTCCCTGGATGGGACGCGGAGGTTTTAGGTGATCTACCCCAATCGGTGGTAGACACATCACTTCGGCTAGACCCCCCTCTACAAGACGCCTCTTAGCTTTCAAGTGAAACCTGTTCGTTGAGTGGTGCTCTTCCCGCCAGGAAGCCCCCCAAAGGTGTTCGGTCAGTTCTGTTCTCTCCTTCCTGCAGGATGGGTTGGAGCGAAGGCTGTCTCCCTCCACCCGTAAGTGTATGTTGCCGCTATCGCCTCACATCACGATGCAGTTGATGAATCTTTGGGGAAGCACGATCTGGTCGTCAGGTTTCTGAGGGGGCGAGGAGATTAAATCCACCTCACTCTCACTCTGTACCCTCTTGGGACTTATCTCTGGTGCTTACGGCACTGCAGAGAGCGCCCTTTGAGCCTTTGCAGTCAGCAGAGTTAAAAATTCTGTTGTGGAAGACAGTACTCCTGACTGCATTGGCCTCCATCAAGAGGGTGGGGGACCTGCACGCATTTTTGACGTCCGACGTACGTGACCGACTGAAAGTTACGTATGTAACCCTCGTTCCCTGAAGGAGGGAACGGAGACGTACGTCCCGTCCCCACAGTTGCTGGGCCATCGCTGTACGGCCGAGTCTCTAGCTCGGCTCCTCAGTGTAAAACAATGTATACTGCATCTGCACACCGCAAGATGCAAATCTTGCACGCCAATGTGCACTGGCTCGTTCTGTAGACACTCGAAGCTGATAGGGCTCCCAAAGGTCATCCCAATTCCATGGTGACGTCCGACGTACATCTCCGTTCCCTCCTTCAGGGAATGAGGGTTACATACGTAACCAAGAGGTTTTTTTCCTGTACATTAGAATATGTCCTGTTTAATTTTATTTTTTTCTGAGCAAAAAATAATGACTATCATACATTTTTTACCATGATTTACAGAAGACAACCACTAAAATGTCATTCAGTGTAACAACATTTATGTATCAGATTATGTATCAAATCTTATTAGGCATATTTAAAACAGGAATCATTTGATGACATATTTAAAGACTCTATTTAAGGATCACAGTGCAGCCCTCAAATACTAATTCATTGTAATTTTTAAATCTTTATACTTTGCCACAATCCTTCAAACCACTAGGTTTTACCTATTTGTCAGCAAGAAGTTTTTGTAAGGAAGTGAAAATCATTTAAAATATAATAAAATTTAGTATGATCACATATTCTTTTATATATTTTAATAATTACAGGTCAGAATAAGTATATTGTTTCATTTTTACATAAATATATCCGTTACGCTGAATGACCATGGTTTGTTACTCTGAATGACATTTTGCCAAAAAGGGAGATAATATTGTCATTGATCCCATAATTGCAATGTTTTTAGTCTGTATCATTAAATTAGTTTTAATAATATTTCTAGTAAATGACGGCAGCAGATGTTGAATAATAAGCATATTATTCTACTGTTCTGATGCTCCCTGCCATGCTTGCTTAGCTTGTCACTTTGTTTTCGACACGCTCGGCTCCAAAAATGACTCCTTGCAGCTATATTTATGAATACTTTTTGTTTGCCAACATAAATGATGTTATCAGGATGAGTATTTTGGGTGTAGAATCCCCTCAGCGGTCTCTTTTGAACTTGTGACATACCGTAGTGAGGGGGAACTCTGTTGAGAAATATAGGTAAGCTATTATTCTGATAATCACAATCCTGAATACCTTTTAAAAACAAAACATTCTAAATATAAAATAATAGTAGAGTCCACACCACAACTATAACAATAACGGCACAGAGAAGCGATATCGTGGAATCACTTTCAGAATCACTTTTTTCCAGCTAATGAACGATAAATACATTGACAGCTAATCAGAATCCATTCCGCTTTTAAAGCATTTAAAGCATCAGACGACAAAAAGCTACTGGGTCTGCATTTACTTTTTGGCTTTTTGGCATTTTACAGTGCCTTTCAACTCTCTCTGTTTGTGGGCATCTAAAATGAATTAACACAAATTAAACAATACAAAAATGCATTAAAATATTAATATTTATTAAGTTTAACATATTTGTCCATGCTAAACATTCCTCATTTATCTGTAATATAAATAAGATGCTAAAATTGTTATTTATACAGTGATACTGTCATTCAGTGTAATGGATGACACTTTGGTGTAACAGGGAATTTGCATTACACTGAATGAAAAAAACATTACCCTGAATGACGAAACTTCTACTTCAGCTTATATTGCAGGCCATCAACTGGCCACCTATATCAAACAGTGAGCTTGACCAGTAAGGTTAATCACAATTATTCACAATATCTACCTATTTTTCAAATAATCTAACAATATAAGTGTTTTTTGGCATTTCACTGAATGACATGCGGTTTTGTAACTTAGGCTACCACACCATGAAAAGGTGAAATTATCAAATATTTAAGAGCAATGAATTCACGTTTCTGCAGCACCACATGGTCTTCAGGGTGCCTTTTGATGATGTCACAGACTGCCGAATGACTATCTGTTTTTTATTTGATTTCAGAATGGCTTCTTGATCCTGTTACACTGAATGATCTCTTACAAACTGCATTTTCAGGACAAAAGTCCCCATGTTATTTAAATACTAAAAAAAAATAAAATAATAGATAGTCCTTTTAATATAACACAGACAACACTTATTTGAAAAAGCCAAGAAAACAAATATATATATTTTTACTTGGTATTTTATATGTTTATTTAAAGATGTAATGGCAAAATCAAAGTCCGGACCATTACGCTGAATGACAATTTTACACTTTGAAACATTATTTCCCCCGTATGTTGACATTTTATTCTGACAAAAGTTATTTGAAATAGTAAAGTAGACACTTCACTTGCATTTAACATGTTTTTTTATGTATATAAAATGACTTTTGTAAATTTTATTTGATGTGGACACCAAAATTGTGACGTCTCGTCTTTGACCCAATTATATGTATATATAAATATAAAATCAAGCACCTAGGCATGCAGACTGCTTCTACAAACATTTGTGAAAGAATGGGTCGCTCTCAGGAGCTCAGTGAATTCAAGCGTGGTACCGTGATAGGTTGCCACCTGTGCAATAAGTCCATTTGTGAAATTTCCTCACTACTAAATATTCTACAGTCAACTGTTAGTGGTATAATAACAAAGTGGAAGCAATTGGGAACAACAGCAACTCAGCTACGAAGTGGTAGGCCACGTAAAATCACAGAGAGGGGTCAGCGCATGCTGAGGTGCACAGTGCGCAGAAGTCACCAACTTTCTGCAGAGTCAATAGCTACAGACCTCCAAACTTTGTGTGGCCTTCAGATTAGCTCAAGAACAGTGCGTAGAGAGCTTCATGGAATGGGTTTCCATGGCCGAGCAGCTGCATCCAAGCCTTACATCACCAAGTGCAATGCAAAGCACCGGATACAGTGATGTAAAGCACGCCGCCACTGGACTCTAGAGCAGTGGAGACGTGTTCTCTGGAGTGATGAATCATGCTTCTCTGTCTGGCAATCTGATGGACGAGTCTGGGTTTGGCGGTTGCCAGGAGAATGGTACTTGTCTGACTGCATTGTGCCAAGTGTAAAGTTTGGTGGAGGAGGGATTATGGTGTGGGGTTGTTTTTCAGGGGTTGGGCTTGGCCCCTTAGTTCCAGTGAAAGGAACTCTTAATGCTTCAGCATACCAAGACATTTTGGACAATTTCATGCTCCCAACTTTGTGGGAACAGTTTGAGGATGTCCCCTTCCTGTTCCAACATGACTGCGCACCAGTGCACAAAGCAAGGTCCATAAAGACATGGATGAGCGAGTTTGGTATGGAGGAACTTGACTGGCCTGCATAGAGTCCTGACCTCAACCCGATAGAACACCTTTGGGATGAATTAGAGTGGAGACTGCGAGCCAGGCCTTCTCGTCCAACATCAGTGCCTGAAGAATGGTCAAAAATTCCCATAAACACACTCCTAAACCTTGTGGAAAGCCTTCCCAGAAGAGTTGAAGCTGTTACAGCTGCAAAGGGTGGGCCAACTCCATATTAAACCCTACGGATTAAGAATGGGATGTCATTAAAGTTCATGTGCATGTAAAGGCAGGCGTCCCAAAACTTTTGGCAATATAGTGTATGTATATTATATATACTTTACCCATGGTTTTACCAGTAACTAAATTTTTGTGGAGGCTTTTATGGATTTACGTTTTTTCCCTGAAGAAAAAGTAGTTTAAATTCAACATTAGTATGTTGGCTTTCTAAAGCCAACATCATTATTACTTTCTCAGTTACAGTTTGTGTTCACTGTACAGTTGGACAGCAGAGTATAATTTTTACAAAGTGTGTGTGTGCTTTATTAAAGGGATGCCGCAATCGCATTCACCGAGCGCATTAAGAGTGGTGTGGTGGGAGAGCAGCTGTGGCTGCAGATCTCTGAGCCCACCGAGAAAGATAAAGGCAAATATGCCATTGAGTTCTTCGATGGGAAAGGAGGTTTGCGCAGAACTGTGGAACTGGCTGGACAAGGTGAGGAAAAATGCTCACACACACCATCTAATAGCTCTGTGCAAATTTAAAAAACTTAAATCAATTAAGCGTGCAAAAACTACATTCAGTATATTATTTCCGTAATAATGACTCTTTTTAAAAGTATGCTAAAGTGTACTTCTTTTTCACAAGGATCAGTTTATTTTTCTGTAGCACTGTTCACAATAAAGGTAGCAAACAGAAGATTTAAAGCAAACTGTACTCTCAAGATGTTCTCAGTATTGTAGAAAGGTGCTATTCACCATCAACCATGAATCATTTATAATGGACCAGATTTACTAACAGCTTGCGCCAGCGCAAACCCTCTTTTGGCATTAAAAAACGACTGTCAGGATTTACTAAAGACACACAGTGAAAAATTAGAACACCATTATTTACCGCCCAAAAAAGCACGTCTTAAACCAGATGCTAATTTGCGCTGCTCTTGGTAGATTGCGTTGGTCATTATGGAAATGTTCCGGCTGCGTCTGTTTTCTTTAATTTGTGCGTCATCAGCAGATCACATGCAGAACTTTCCACTCCCATCAGTGCTTTTGTTGAATTGCGCTCTCACGCTAATTTGCCCTGTTTAGTAAATCTGGCCCCAAGTGTGCAGAAGTGT
Source organism: Coreius guichenoti (assembly GCA_039654105.1). NCBI lineage: Eukaryota > Metazoa > Chordata > Actinopteri > Cypriniformes > Gobionidae > Coreius > Coreius guichenoti. The sequence continues at coordinate 10,287,835 of CM077168.1, read as the reverse complement.
GCGATAATAGGGGTATTACTGAGATCAGTATATTTGACCTCAAAGTTGTGGCTCCAATGTTGTGGCGCCCAGCTGCATAGAAATAAAAAAACACACATGAGAGTACATGATTTTTAGATGTATTATTCATTTCTGTATGTGAACAATTTTTGAGAAAATTATGCATTTACATTGAATTTTTATATTTTCAGCATTTGATGATGCATATGCTGAGTTTCAAAGACTCAAGTAAGTGCCTTTAAGCTGAAAATGGTCTGTGATTTGTGATAGATGCTATTCAGCTTGACTTACTGAATAACTAATAAAAATATTTTCTTTTCCCATCTTCAATTTTTTTCCTTAGGGCTGCAGCTATTGCAGAAAGAAGTAAGTAGATGAAGGCAGAAATACATGCTTGTTTAATGCATCACTTTAACAGTCTCTTTTGAAAGGTGATATTTGTAATCTTTGTGTTTTCCTCAGATCGTGCCCGTGTGGCAGGTGGTCTGCCTGATGTTGTGACCATCCAAGAGGGCAAGGTAGTGTATATGGTTCTCCACACGGTTTGAAAAGAACATTTTAGCAATGCTCCACTTTTTTCCCACAAAAATGACGAAACAACAACAACAACAAAAAAAAAACGTTCTGTTTGCAGTATCGTTCCATCTGTCTCTTCTCTCTCATAGGCTTTGAACTTGACCTGCAATATCTGGGGTGACCCTGTACCAGAGGTCACTTGGTTGAAGAATGAACGTGAGATGGTTTCGGACGATCACTACATTCTGAAGTTTGAATCAGGCAAGTTTGCCAGTTTCACCATCACCGGAGTCAATACGGCTGACTCTGGCAAGTACAGCATCCTGGTAAAGAACAAGTACGGTACGGAGAGCGGCGACTTCACCGTAAGTGTCTTCATCCCAGACGAGGAACATGGCAAGAAAAAATAAAGAAAACCAAAATCACAAAATCAAAACCAATAAGTTCAGTTAAAGATTTGAAAAGACTCTGAAAGATTTCTAAAACGTTTTGACAATAATGCCCTATTATATTGAATATCTGAAGGTACACTATCAGTCAAAAGTTCAGAATAATTAAGAATTTTTTTTGATAGACGTCTCTTCAGCTCAGAAAGGCTGCATTTACGTGAAAGATACAGTAAAAACAGTAATATTGTGAAATAGTATAAACAGAAAATTTTATATGAGAATATATTATAAAAAGTAATTTATTCCCATGATCAAAGCTGAGTTTTCAGCATCATTACTCTTCAGTGTCACAAGATCCTTCAGAAATCATTCTAATATATAAAAATAATTTTCACTGTATTTTGATCAGACAATGCAGCCTTGGTGAGCATAGGAGACTTTCAAAAAAAAACAATTAAACGTAATTATTCCAAACTTTTGACTGTTATATATCCTTAGTGGAGAGTAATAAAATTGTAAATGGTGCTAATATCTTGGTTGCAGACTGAAAAGTGTCCAAGTTTTAATCCACCAGTACCCACATTTCCAAAATAGTGCTCTAATTGGAAACAAACTGTTATTTAACAAATCTTTTTATGTTTAGATCTAGCATTATTTACTTGACCATATTCTCCATTGTGGTGTTAGTAAAATAGTCAGCTCAGATTAGAGAATGAATGCAGTTTTGACTGTAGGTTGTATTGTAAGTGGCTTTCCTTATGTAGTTTTACTGTGAGAAGAAACAGATGCACTGATGTGCATGAAAGATGAACAGTTTTGAATTGAGGGACAAATGGACGCTCCGTATCTGTACAGTTTATCATTATTCTGTCCTGAAAAGCAGGGGCTTAGATTCACAAAAACACTAAATAGTCCATATTACAATGAATGCTGTAAAGACAACTTTAAACGTTGTTTAAATGAATCAATGGCCCTGCTGCAAGGTTTCTGTGGATTCTCTATAATGCTTCACACTGCTAATAAATCACTGCACGTATGATCCCATTGTGCATAGCAGTTATGACTTCACCTCCTGTTTTACCTCACAGATAATGATTTGACTTCCTCTGTGTTATTTCCAATAAACGGAGCACATATTCTCTCAACTCCCTCTCTGTGTGGTTTCAGTGTGTCCCTTGTTTTCTTCTGCACATTGTCCTCATCATTCACATCCCTCCTTCCTGAATCCTGCATCTGAGATGCTGATGTTGTCTCGTCGTCTGAACACCTGGACCAACCTGAACACCGTCACTAACTTTACCCTCAACTGAAGACCTAACCTGCACACTCTCACAAAAACAGTTCACAAATACTGTTTTTGTTTTCATAGCCTGATGAAAATGTTCAGAATAAATTTGAGTAAATAACTTGCTACTTTGTAATACAGCACAGGAACAATACTATAACATGCTCATAACATTAGTTTTCATTAACATTCAGTGTAAATTGTGCCACGCTGAAAAGCAAAACTAATTTTTAAATAATAAAATTATAAATTTTATGCCAGAATGTAAAACACCTTGGCCCTGTTTACACCTGGTATTAAGATGCTTTTTGGTCGATCGGATCACAAGTAGACGAGGCAGACACATACCTGTTTACACCTGGTGTTTAAATTCGTCTCTTTTGTCCAATTTCAACCACTTCTGTCCTGATTTCTTCAAGGGAAGGGTGTATGAGCATTTTCATGAAATAAGCTCACGTAATTTACATATGAACACGCCCAGAGACGACGGAAAAACACACGGAGAGCAGCAGCTTTCGTTTCTGCTCTGACATCCGTAAGACCACGCCGAACGCAGTGAGTGCATGTTAGAAATCAGGAATGGTGAGAGAACATTGTGCTTGGGTTTTTTCATCTTCAAGCCAAACTTGGGTCTTCAGCTGACAAAGTTTTATTTCCGTCTGGCTAGCGCACTTCCCATAATGTTTACGCATTAGTTCAGTAGGTGGAGAGAAGGCGGTCTTTTGTGGCTGTTCAAACGCTTTTGACCACATGAGCGTTTACACTAAGAAAGCGTTGAATGAGTTTTCGACTACCTCTGGAAGTGGTTGAAAGTGCACAAGCTCAAAACGTTTTACACCCCGTTTACACCTGTATCTAGCGTCGTCCACTTGTGATCCGATCGGCCAAAATACCAATCTTAATACCAGATGTAAACAGGGTCCTTGATTAGTGCATCCCTAAATTCGAGTCATGAAAATCGGAAAAAAGGTTGGAATACACTACACGACTTTTCAAATCTGAACAGATTTTGAAACACTAGGCATGATTAAACAGAAAATCATTATACACAACACTAAACTGATCACACACTACCTTACTTTCAAGTTGTTCCCAACTTCCCAACAACAAACTCACATTGTTAGGAGACGCATGACAAATGAAAATGTGTTCTAAAATCGGATCAAAGTAACAATCCAACATGTTTGATTTCCTCTGGCTGGATGGAATTACAGTATGAAGCTAAGAAGAAAAAAAAAAATGTGTGCCCATCATACACTACACGATTTTAAGTGAAATCTGCAGACTTGTGGCAAATGACTCTAAACTGTAATTCAAGACAAAAATCTGAGTTTAAGTCATGTAGTTTTTTTCCAGCCTTTAGTAAGATTTATAGTTTACTAGCGTGAAAATGTAAATCATTTGCACCTAACACTATAGTTTATTGGTTGGGTTGCATATTCACACAACTGTCAGTCAATAACAGTTATTGAAACTTTTTCATATACTTAAGTAGGGTTAGATTTGCAATAATGTAACTAATTTTCTCAACTATTTATATTTATGTAAATTTGGTCAGTGAAATTATTTAGAACACACACACATACATACATACATACATGCTGGTTCTTCACTACCCCACTATAATTGACTTTCATGGTAATGTGGATTGATCATTTATAGTATTTAATCAAGAAATCAAGATTGATTGCATATGTACATCCGTGTAATTTGTGCCTCTTGCTCTTGCCAGTTGAATACAATCGAAAACATGGGTGATTTTGGTGTGGTGTCATATCTGGCTGATGCAGATGGAAACGTGACCGTTGGACCTGCGACTCCTGTACCCATTTGTCAGTCAACAAAGCCTTCAACCAGATCAATTCCCACAACACCCACCACAGTCACTCCAACTCAAACGCCAACCCCTACTAATCCAAACCCCCAAAATAAAACTACAGCTACCCCGACCCCTGAAAATCAAACCACAAGTACACCAACTCCATCAACCCCACCAACTCAAATCCCAGAAAATCAATCCCCAGGTACCCCGACCCCTCAAAATCAAACCTCGGATACCCCTATTCTCCAACACCCAGCTAATCCGACTTCCTCAATCTCAAATACATCCACTCCTCAACCCTCCACTCCCACACCAGGTGAGAAATCTGCAAATAACTCAATGGATAAGACAATGCTGAAAGGTGAGAAAGGGTGCAGAAATACACAAACATAAACCTATCACATACATCCTGACAAACAATGTAATGTGTGGCTTTGTGTGTGAAAGTGTGTTTGTTGGGGAAGGTGTAATTTACAGGTTTTGTTTCATTCACTCTGTAAAAGGGGTATTATCTGCTTTAGAGGCAGAGACGGTTGAACCCATACATCACACAGACCATGTTGATGTACCTGATTCTGCAACTGCACCTGAAACCACATCTTCATCAGAACCGGAGCCCAACCCAGAGGAAACTACACCAGCTCTTGAAACTGCAAACGAGGATTGAAAATGTGTGTGAAATGAAAGATGTTTGAGGACACAGTTTAACTGTATTTATGTTGTAACACTAGGTATAGGGATTGTAACCATGTTAGCTATTAGAGGTTTATCTGATGAGTGTTTCTTCTGAAATACCTGCTTTAGCATGTTAACTATATGTTCATCAGTTCTTTATGAAGCCCCTAAAGGGACATAATGATTGTAAAAAAAAATTAGATGGGAGAAAAAAAATTATATTTCAATGCTTTTGCATTCTCTCGCAAAATGTGTTCCCCGACAAACTTTGCATTAGCTCTTAAAACTTTTGTGATATGAGATAGGAGGAAAAACACTCCTTTCAGCACTTTTGCAAATGAACGCAAAGTTTCTTGTGAGAACGCAATAGTTTTACGAAGGAATGCAAAGTTTCCCGGAGAACACAATAGTTTGGCCAAAAAAGTTCCCTTTCAAAGTGAAACTTTGATGCGTCTCCTAAAGACACTATGGGGAATGGCATTAGCGTAACCGGTGTCTGAAGCATGTGTGACAAACTTGCCATTTTACTGGCTGATGACAGTCGATGACATCGCAAGCAGAGCGCCCACAAGTATAAAAGGCCATCAGCTTTTTTGTCTTCAGGAGCTGTTTGTTTGTGCAGCGTGTGGTGAAGGTGAATGAAACAATAGAACCAAGCAATGCTTTGGGAAGTGTGTGCCGCTTTGTACTAGGTTTCTGGCACCTGCTTGGAGAGGAGCATGCGAGTTCAGTACTTGAGAGCTCCACTCACACTTGGCCCTCTTCCTGAAGAATCACGAACAAGAGTCTGCACCTCGAGGCTCTGGTCCCGCTGTCGCTCAGGCACAGCGAAGAATAAAGTCATGGGGTTTGCAGGTCGAGCTGGCAGAGGAATTTGAGAGAGGGATTGATCTTTCTCATTCCTCTGTATCTTTCTTGAATGATATGTTGGATTAGGATGCACTGTCTGGCGTCCTCTGATCCAATGGAGAGCATGCTCCTGGCACCATCCAGATAGATAGTGTTTATAATAATAATAATACTAATTTGTTACATTTAAATAGTGCTTTTCTCAGCACTCAAAGCACTTTACATAGAAGGGGAGAATCTCCTCAATTACCACCAATGCGCAGCATCCAACTGGATGATGCGACAGCAGCCATATTGCGCCAGAACTCTTACCACACACCAGCTTATTGGTGGAGAGGAGACAGAGTGATGAAGCCAATCAGTATATATAGGGATGATTAAGAGGACTTTTTTTTAATGGATAGAGGCCAATGGCCAAATTTGGCCAGGATGCTGGGGTTAAACCCCTACCCTTTTTTCGAAGGACATCCTGGGATTTTGAATGACCACAAAGAGTCAGGACCTTGGTTTAACATCTCATCCGAAGGATGTACTGAGCCTTCTTCTGACAGCTCCACATACGAGGAGCTTTTGGATGTTATGGCCCACGCCACAGCCAGATTGGATCTGGCATGGAGGCATGAGGAACAGGAAGTCGCTCAAGGGAAGACTCAACGAGCCGTTTCTGTCAGGCCTTCCATTTCTTCCAGAGCTCCGTGCGGAAGTAAAGAAATCCTGGAAGAAACTGTATTCAGCTCGTGTTTTTCCATTCCAACATTCGAATTATGCAAATGTGGAAGGTTTGAACACAATGGCTGTGTTGCAAGCCTAGCAGGCTAATCTGCTGAGAGATTTGGATCAGGGGCTGGTATTGTCTTCTGAAGTGGTCGCTGAATTTCTCCACACCAGAGACTTGGCCCTCCGAGCTGCCAAACAAACAGCCGCCGCTATTGGCCGTTCGATGGCAGCGATGGTATTGACAGAGAGGCATCTGTGGCTGAACTTGACCGCCATCAGGGAGAAAGAGAAGAATTCCCTGGTCTTGCTCTCTGAACTCCTTGGCACATCTGTTGAGACAGTGGTTGGGAGGTTTAGAGAGGCAAGGGCGCAATCAGCGGCGTTCAGGAAATACATCCTCACCGGTCCAAGTCCCTGCCTAAAAATTCTGAGGCTCCTGGTCTGCTGAAAGTTGAAAACTGGAGACAGGGCCAGAGGGAGAGCGTGGCCACTCGTGCTCCTCCTCCAAGGAGTAGGACACAGAGGCAGCTAGATGCTAGGAGGAGGAGACAAGATCTTAGATAGGTAATCAAAAAGAGGTTCGGAAAAGAGAATGAGGCATAACATCCCTCCTTCCTACCCCCTACCCCTCTTTGAGAATGGTGTGGGGGCACAAGAGGTTGTCATAAGTGCATATATCAGGTTTTGGAGCTGGGCTGATGATATATATTGTGTGTATCATATTTGACAGATCCAGTATAATGCTTGATTAAGCCAACTTTTTCATTATCCTTCCCCAACTGTTATTTAAGTAGGGAAACACTATAAGGTGTTGGAGCCTGGGCAGTGAGAAGTTTGAACAATGCTAACATTTATTCTGCTCTCATTGCTTTCGTTTTTCATACGGAAGTGAAATTAGGTTTGCCCCTTTTTACAAAAGTGGCAATCCTGAAGGTTGTGAGACTATCTCCCTTTTGTTGGCTATACATTATATATTTATAAATTTGATCAATTATATGAGTGAATGGAGTCTTTATCGATCCAGGGGATGTTTGCAAGCAGGGTGTGAGCACTCTCCCCTAGAGCTGAAGCTCCCCTGTGGTTTCCCTAATGGGTTGAGTTTAGATGGCGAGAATTTTTGGCATTTATACTATGCTGCTCTTGTATCTGCACTCCTCCTTATGGATTAAAATAAGGGTTGCAATCTCCCCCTGTATGTAGTGGTATTGCCAAAGGTCAAGTTGATATTCTCCCTTTGGTTGGTTCTCCCTAAGAGCTTTATCTAAGATAAGCTTTATCTATAGAAGAAGCTGACATAGCTTAGCCATTATTCCTAGACCTCTGCTCTCGAGGGCTTATAAGGCTATCCCTGTTCTGCAAGGGAGGGAGGAAGGTTGTAAAGGTGGGACTTCCCTTGCTATAGAACAGGGGTGCCCGATCCTGTTCCTGGAGATCTACCTACCTGCAGAGTTTAGTTCCAACCCTGCTCCAACACACCTGTCTGTAATTATCAAGCATTCCTGAAGGTCTTAATTAGCGGGTTCATGTGTGTTTGATCAGTGTTGGAGATGAACCCTAGCTAAAGAGCATAGAATCTTGTGTATATTGTCCTACTATTAGAAGATATTGGCCTAGGGAGTAATGCCACATACAGTCTATGTAAGTCATCGGGATCGCCTCAGCGTTGACACACTCTGACTCAGGGTAAGTATCCGTAGAGTCAAAGACATGGCATCGAAGTTCCACTTCAAAAGGGAATGTCTAGGTTACATATGTAACCGTGGTTCCCTGAGAAGAGGAACGAGACACTGCGTCTCTTTGCCATGCTTAGGGCTTGCCTGCAAGTCTCCTTCAGACAAGGTGCTCTTTTATATTTACAGGTGCTCTGCTTGCGAAGTCATAGACAGCCAATAAATTGGCATGTTTGTCACACATACTTCAAACACTGGTCACGATGATGGCGTTCCCCATAGAATCTTTAGCAGACGTGGCGTCTCGTTTCTTTTTTTTTTTTAGGGAACCAGGGTTACCTTAGTCTCGTGTAGCTAAACTTGAACAGCCCAAGAGGTTGACTGCGTTCCGCGTCATGTTTAGGGGCATGAAAATGTAAAGTCGATGTCCCTGCAATAACAGACCGGCGTGCATCTATAAATTATTCATTAAAGAACGTTGTTCAAGTTTACTGCAACAATGGAGCCACAAACTTCACATACTTTTGAAAATCCATCCAAGTTTAGTTGATCCTAGTAAGCGCTCATTGTCACAGTTGTAAACATAATATACATTGTATACATATCTATGGTTGTAAACACAACGGCATTCTTCTTCCACGAGGGAGTTTGGCGTCACGGCATTTGTTTCTAAGCGGACCGTTAAAGAACGCAACACACTCGTCTCGCGGACATCCTGTAGAATTCAACCAATCAGATGACGACTTCGATACTCCTAAAGTGTTTCCAGATACGTGTGCCATATGCATCAGACGTTCAGCCAATGGTCCGTGGGTGTCTGAGGCTGAGACTAGGGTTACCTAGACGTTTCTCTGGTGAACGCAATAATGTTACTAAAGAATGCAAAGTTTCTCTGGCGAACGTGAAACTTTTGCAAGCAAACACAAAGTTTCTTAGGGGAACGCAATACTTTTGCTAGAGAACGCAAAGTTTCTCTGAGGAATGTAATACTTTTGCTAGAGAACGCCAAGTTTCTCAGGGAAACAATTATTAAAGGCAAAGTTTCTAGGGGGAACGCAATAATTTTGTGAGAGAAGGCAAAGTTTTTGGGGGGAATGCAATGATTTTGTGAAAGAATGGAAAGTTTCTTGGGTGGACACAATATTTTTACTGTAGAATGAAAAATAATTTCTCATCCCATCTCACATTTTTTCCATCACCATGTCCCCTTAGTGGCAGCGTAGTGTACATAAAAATGTACACTTTACTTATTATGCACAAAATTACACGTTATTCCAAAAAAAGTCCTGAATGTAACTCCTACTTTTCATTGTACAATCCACCAAGCAAAAGCGTTATATCCTTTGGGTCTGTTTCTAAAACACTTAAATGCAGTGCACTGTTTAGTTTGCAGTACGCTCATTGACGTTAATTCTTTTAGCAAATGTTTTAGCCAGCAGCTTTGCAAAAGAAAACAAGCAGAAACAATTATAAGGGAGACACTGATACAAGTAGTGCAACCGTAACATTTGAGTACTAGTAAATAATACAGCATAAGATTTTTCAAACTGAATTTTATTTCACAGGAAAATATTTTGAATATGTAATATGCATGTTTATATTTGTGATTAAATAAAATGTACATCCAAACACTTGAGTGATGAGTATATTACTGACCAACAATACTGCAACACCTCAGTTATTTTTATTGTTTCACCATGGTTTTCACTTAATAATACTGCTCCAGATTTACATTATCTATAGCAAAAAGCTTATTCATGAAGACCTGGGTTATTAAACAAGTTTTGACTGCTTTAAAATGCAGCAACTAGTGTTCTTACTAGAACCAAGAAATTTAATCATATTCTTCACCTGTTGCTCATATTCTATATTAATCAGAACACCTTTTTCAATACTTTAACTGAACATTAAAATTTGCGCATGTACAAACAACAGTTGTGAAAAGTCAAGCTACTGAAGAAACTCAAATCACTCATCAGAAGTTATCAAGCTCTTCAGAATCAAACACACAAAAACAAGACTATGAAACGATTTATTTTTAACAGGCATTTATTTGCACATATACTTCTGTAAATGAAAACCACCGGTTCTGACATTCTGCTCCTGTGTAGCAGTTTGAAAAAGATTGAGCTGATTTTTACATTGTATCTGTTTCTCTAGAAATTCTGCACAACGGATATGAAGATGGTAGCAATAATGATTCTGTACATGAAATGACAGTGAACTTGACATTTAAAATGATAACACTTCCATAAATTGTTAGATAAAATACACATATTCAGGTAGTTTACAAAATATTACAGTTCATCTAAATAAAACTAACATATAGAACAGTGATTTTGATGTTAACAGGCTTGCACACATTTCAGTCACAAATGATTGTGCCATTGATAAAATATCCAACATGTTCTTCACACAAAAACATATCTTCCATAAAAAAGGTGTATTTATACATTAAGAAAAAAAGGTTCTAATGTAGATCAATTATCTTCTTGGAACTGAATGTAGTCGATGTAGTCTTGGATCAAAAACTGCATGTGGGTGGAAAGGGTGTGTAATGTCTAGATTTGGGCAAAAGCTAACAGCAGTGAGTTATGAGAAAGTTGTCATTTAGTCATTGGGTGAGACTATTTCTTTTTTTGCCTGGTGATGCTATTGAAAATTGGTGAATAATGTTATTGTTGAAGTCATGTATATGTTTAATGACAGAAAAAAAAACATTGATCTGTTGTGGGGAAAAGTTGCTACAATACTGTATCTTTGTGCAGTTTTACCCAAATTATCAAAAAATTGATTTTTAGGCCATGAATGCATTATGACTGATGCACTGAGCATTTACAACAGAGTTCACTAATTAGGTTCACATCTGGACCTAAGATTGAGTAAATCATTTTGTGAAAATCAGAAACGTGGCTAGACGGCTGTTCTGTTTGTAAAATAAAAATGCTATGCTTATACTAATTTCTAAGAGAAAAGATTCACAGTCCAGTTGGAAGAAATCTTGGTTGGGTTTGCGGGACACTAACTGGTGACCGCTATAAAATCAGATCAATAGATTTCCTAGCACCCTACCAGACGGACTCCAATGCAAAATCACTACCGTTTGTTTTTCAGTTGACAATGACTGTGAAGCTTTTTACTGTTGTAGCCAGTGTTTGTTTTTAAATGGATCCTCATGTTGTTCCTGTTTTTATTCATGAATCAAACAATTATCTGTAAAACTTTACTTGAAGCCTGTATATATAATGCATTATAAAAAATATTCTTAATGCATTAATTATGTCGTATAATGCGCCTATAATGATCTCATGTAAATGCAACCAAAGTTATAAAACACTATAATACTTCATTTAGAAAGTATAATGCATTAAAACATGATGAACAACCAAATTCATGTGTAACAAGGAATCTGCAAATATTATAATGCATTTTAACTCTTTCCCCGCCAATGATGGAAATTTACGTCATTTATGAGACAACGTTTCCACGCCATTGATGGAAATTTCCGGCTTTCCGTGTGTTCACTGTTATACGATAGGGGGCTCTAATACACATCTTCTGAAAGATTCAAGTAGAGAATCTCCGGATCAAAACACGGGTAAAAAAGAAGCAGAAACAAGAGATAGCATTAGCAGATGCATATGTAATATAACGCGATCATCAACATTTAACAGCATATAAATCAAAACTGCCTAATGTTACCGAATGAAATGTCGACCCAGGACGAGATATAGGAAGCTTTGGGGATGTTGATGGACTCGATCTACTCCATCTATGGCTACGTTCAGACTGTCAGTCCAAATTTTTGTGCATATCCGATTGAAATCCGATCAGATTTAGCAAGTGTGAACGGCAAAAAAAAAAAAAAAAAAAATCAAATGAAATGCGATTTTTACAAATCCGTTTCGAGCTACATACATATGTGGTTTGAAATTTCGCATTTCTGGAACTCTGTTTCAGTCTGACTGCTCTGATTGGATTTTGCGTGGTCTGATGTGACTTTCTTCCTATAACGTTGTTATAGGAAACATGCTGAAAGTCACTGCAGGAACAAGGTTGTGTTGTGATACACAATGTGGACAGTCATTTCGAATTTGGACTGACAGTGTGAATGTAGCTTATGTTTTGATCATCGTTCTGAATCCAATCTGGATGTAGTCTTTGACAAAAACTATGATTTTTCCAGCTTTTTGCTCAAAATGTTTTTATTAAATTTACACACATTCAAGTGTTGATAAAAAAAAAAAATGCATTAAGCTAGAATCATTTTTTTGTTGTTTAAAAGCAGAGGGGCTTTTCTTTCTTTTGATATATTGCATGTTTAGATATTCATATTCATACAAATATTCTGGGGGCCATGAAACTTGTGAAAATGATCAAAAATGCTGGCAGTGGCTGGCAACTTTTTTAAAAACGGCGGGGAAAGAGAGAACTTTCACAATTATTTATGAAAAGATATAATGCACTGTAACGTACATTATGGATTCTTTTATAAAGCATTATACATAAAGTCTTCAAGTAGAGAGTAGCCAAATTATCTTTGAGCAGCTTATTACCAGAATCTAAACCAAGCCTAACCTTAATGTTTGCTGTCGGCTATCGCTTGGCTACTGTTGGGTAAAGCAGAACTCCGCTGAATGAAGACAGAATTTCACTGGATGCTGAAATCGCCAGCCTTCCCGATGTGAGCACAAGTCCCGTCCTCTGGCCCCGCTTCAAATGAAGAGCAAGACTTACAGAGACTGACCCACCACAGACACAGTCCTCAGAGCCTCTGCTCCCCGTCCCAGCAGTGTAAAGCTTCTGGATGTTGCGATTGGCTACTGAGAGAAAGGCCTCGACTCGTTCTCCTGCTTGAGCAGTTAAGACAGCGCTGAGCAGGTACCGTCCGTCCATGGGCGCAGTGAACACACCTGTACAAATAAAGATTCAGATTACAGCAAAGGCATAACTGTATGTAGAATACTGCTGTTGTTGTTGTTGTGTGAAGTCAAATCAACATACAAGTACATATTAGCATACTTTTAAAAAGAGTACTTGAGAAATAATACACTTTAATACAATATACTTAACTGTAAATTGAATGTAATGTTTTCATTCACTCAACCTCATGTTAATTGCAATGTACAATAATTTACATCTTTATATGTAATTTAATAATTACTTCTATTGTATTTGTATTTCATTTCTTTTAAAACCTGTATCCCATGTATTTAAATATATTGTAATTACGAAATGTCAATTTAGTACATTTAAAAAATATTGGTTTTAAATGTACAGTTAAAATTATAATCAAGTACTTGTGCTTTAGTATGTTAGTCAACACATCAAATTAAGTATACTTCAAAGTGTGACAAAAGATTATTAAAACAATTATTTGTTATATGTACTTTAAAGTAAAACTTAATTTGGCATAATACAATGCACTTTTAGAAGTGTGTTAAGAAAGATAGTCATGAAAGTGTACTTTTATTAAGTTTAAGTACACTTAAGTGGCCTTTTACCTCATTAATATATCACATGTAAGTACAATTTTTTAAGATTTGAAGTACACTACAAGTGCACATTCAATACAATTAAGTGCACTTTTTTCCACAAGGGCAACTTTAGCAAACACCATAAATAGGCATGATAAAACTGTGTACCTGTTTGTGGATCGTAGTGTCTTCCATCATTTAACAGAACATTGTTGAATCGGATGATGCCAATTTCTCCAGGGAATGGCACAAGTGTCAGACCAGCCGAAAACGACACATAGGTCATTACTCGCCCTTCTCCTGCATAAATACACACACATACTCACTTTCCCCTCACTCATTGACAATACAGCTCTGTAAAATTCATGGGAGGTTTAGTTACCTGTGCCCATTTGAACTGTCTTCAGTGGAATCTGTGCTGTAGATATGGAAATAGGGCATATTGTAAATATCCTGTAAAATTACTTTCAGTTCTATGATAACATATTTTGAATGTGCATCCAGTGTTGGGGAAGCTGCTTTAAATTATGCATAGCTTGTGGTCTGGCAAGCTACAGTTTCATAGAACTTAAACTACAGCCAAACTAGTAGCTACTGTATTGAAAAAGTAACTACTAGATAGCTTCACAACTAGTAGTAGTGATCTACACTAAGTTGCTAACAAAATGTAGCAAGAAAAGTGGAGATGAGAAATCAACATATTTTTCAATATAAAACTATCTGACAATTTTTTTTATATTTTTATTAGGGCTGTGAAGCGATTAAAATATTTAATCTAATTAATTACACAATGTGGCGATTAATTAATCTAATTAATCGCACATCAAATTTGGCTGAGAAATTACTCCCAAAAGATAATGTAAAGTGTTCATTGTGTAAAAAATCAAATAGACATTACAAAAAGTAGCTTGAGAAAGAATTATTTTTGGGTGAACTATACCTTTAATGCTTGTTTTTATTAATATTATTATTATTATTTTTTATTAATAAATAAGAATCTGCCAGTAGGTGGCGGTAAATGTCTCATTCATTCGATTCGTTCATTCAGGAGTGAAGTAAATGGTTCTCTTTATGATATATTGAATCATTGGTTCACCCGATTTGTTCAAAACTCGGATTCAGAAATGAAACGCCACTGTGTTGTGGGATTGGAGGGCGCACCAGACACAAATTAATCTTCCAGATGATTCTTTCAAACATAATTCCACACAAAACCCAACTCAACAATCCAGACCCAGAATCAACAATCTGCGGCCGTAAAAGAATTGGGCTCCATTCTGTCTACGCCAACTAACAAAACCCCCCAGCTAAGTACTTTATGGCCTTGCAAACTTCAGGCCACACCAAGATAACGGCAGAGGTTGTTTGATCCCCAAGACAAAGAGCCAAAACAGATCCCCTTCTTCTCAACGACCTTTAAATGAACTCTGAGTGACACGGTTAAAATCCACAGGAAAACCCACAGAGACTGTTGTTACATATAAACTGCATCAAATCATTCAAAAAGGATGATAGCCGGACTTACATTCAAACATCCTTCTACTGCATAATTCTATATAATGTCTATAACCAATACACGTGACCATTATGCTTAGACTCACTCACAATTCATGTAATTGTCATAACAATGGAATGGTTGATTGAAAGTGTGCCTTGCTTGGTATTAGTATGATTGTATGGTCATAATTCAGAAGATGGCTTGATTGAAATCTGTGTAGAATGTATGGTTTTCTTATAATAAGAAATCATGTCTAAATGCACTCTCTGCTTAGAGCGGGAAGTTAGGAGACAACAGATAACAGGTAATTTATGGGAGGGGTGGGGAAGCAGTCACCTCTGAACCAAAGATGATACCTAATTGGTCAGAACCCATCCAGGAGGATGGGCAGACATTTGAGGACAAACACGAACAAAGAATCAGACAAAGAAGACCGAGCCAATGACATGATGAATAGATGATCAGATGAAGACTATCGAGGCAGACCAAGATCAGAGAAAATGGGTTAACAATTTCATTCAAGCCATCTAAATACTCTCGTCTCACTTTCCTTTCTTTTACTTAGTTTCTTATCTTTCCGTTGAGTCTCGTGTTCTAAGTTAAGTTTTGCCGCAACATTTCGATCAACGATTCTACAGCAAAGCCCGCTTTTACTTCAAACAACATCCACAAGACTTTCCATCCATCCACCAACACGCCACGTGATTGGCTTCCAAAGACGCCGATCAAAGACACGACAAGGCCGTCAACGAATCAAAGAACCTGGGGAACCCCTCTGCAGCCAGGACCAAGAAGGATCAAGGGAATCCCCATTCAAAGACAATACGACACACAAACGCAAGTAACCTCCAGATTCTAACTGAACTGGTGCATTGATATCAAATTTAATAACCCCGCCTAAGAAACGATAGGAGGGTTAAATTAATGATTGATGGTTCGTTCAGGTCATGTGTTACAAATGCATATATTGCTAGAAATTTGGGATTTCATCATTTCACTCTCTTAAAACTCATTTTTTCCTCACTTTCCTTCTTTCTGCAACTCATGTGAATGTGTGTGTGCGTGTGTTTGTGTTAGATATTAGTTTTATGTGTTAGAGTAATCAAAGTCTCGTTTGTATTTAAAGATAAGTGTTCTTGTGTTATGTGCTTATGAATTTAATGTCTTAAACTGCTGATCTATGTTACCTGGCTATTAAATAGTGTTTCACTATTGTTTGGATATTAATATCCGTTTCCCTTATACACGTCCTACAGTGTATTGCTTGGAGTTGGAGACGAACAGTTCTGCTTTGTCTTTATATTTTGCTGGCAAAACTGAGCAAAACAGACTAAAAACAACACAATGTTGTCTAAAACAACACAATATTAACTTCTTTATTTTATTAAACTGGTGTTGTATAAGATCAGTATCGCATTTGCACTCGTGCTATTCTGGACAGAAAAACAGAACTTGTGAGATATTGCACTCGTTACTCGTGTTATTGCTTATATATCATGATGTAAATGTGAGGGCGTTTTCACACTGGCAGTTTAGTTCGAAACGGGGCACGGTTCACATGAAAAATTGGTAATGTGAAAGCTGTTGTGCGGACCCGGGTGAGCTGAGCTCAGGGGTACCGAATTCGAGACTGCCTGAAGGAGGTGCTCTGAGTTCGGTTGCATAACTTGCGCTCGAACTGTGCCGCGATTCACGTGACTGAAAGCAACACAGACTCGGGTGCACAAGGGTAACCTGGCATGCGTTTTATCAGATGACGATGTATTTAGTTCAATAAAACACATGTAAGGGATGATAGTGTTGATGATTTACCTTGGATACGAGCGAGAGTGAGCCTGCAGTGTATTCATGCACAGCATCGGCGGGAACAATCGCGCTCTGACGTGCACCACAACAAACGTGTCCAGTGTAAAAATCTAATTTAGGGTGATTGAATAACCAGTAATATACACCCCAATAACTGACCACAAACATGGAATCGCCCTGGATCTGGTGATTTCATGAGCTTAAGGACCAGTGGACCACAGATTAAAAAAAAGTCCACCTACTTCAACTTAAAAACTTAAGTTCAGTTGCTGCCTTAAATATAATCAAATAGGGAGAACAAGTATTTTCACCTTTTTTGGTGAAAATACTTTTGGGGGGGGGGGGGGGGGGGGTCACTTTGATATGTTGCCATTTCTCCAGAATCAAATGTATCAATTTCTGCGAGGAAATTTTAAAAAATATGTATGATTTGCACAAAATTTGGTATTTACCATGTATTGGTAACACTTACACAACAAGGTCTCGTTTGTTAGCGTTAGTTAACGCATTAGCTAACATGAGCTAAAAATATATTTTTAAAGCATTTATGGAACTTTGGTAATATTAGGTAACAAAAATACAATTGTCCATTGTTTTGTCATGTTATTTCAGCATGCAATTAACTAATGTTAACAGATACAACCTTTAATAAAAAATATTAGTAAATGTAGAAATTAACGTTAAGGTTAATAAATGCAGAAGACGTATTGTTCCTTGTTAGTTTACTAATGTAGTTAACTAATGATAACAAATGAAACCTTATTGTAAAGTGTTACCCATGTATCAGCTATATCAAAAAGCTCAAACTCTGATAATTGGCAATTGTGGCTATTTAATTTAGTTTACTTAATAATTCCCCAACACTGTGTTCAGCTACAATAGAGGGTTGAATACCAGAAACAGAATCAGGACTGAGGGCAGCAGCAGGAATCAGAGGATAACCTGTCAAGAACAATACAACAGTAGCACTTTATTTTACATTCCTGTTCCCCATGTACATACTATGTACTTATTACAGTAATTAAAATAACTGGGTAATGACTAGGTACTAACCCTGAACCTAACCCCTGTAGTTACCTTTTACTACCCAGTATTTTCTTAGGTAAGTACACTGTAAGTACACATACTATAAAATAAAGTGCAACCCAATTTTCTGGAAACAGCTTTGTAATAGAATTCAAACAATTGCAATACATAAATGCACACACACACATATCTGAACACACTTACCTGGTGCTCCTGCATAGCCAGTAATGGATGTCCCGCTCCCATTTATCCCCTGAGGGGTGCGAGATGAGATTTTGGTCACTTGAGGCCCTGCTTCCCCAGACGCCATGGCAGACAGTGATGGGAGTGGTTGACCTCTCTCTATGGAAACTTTTACAGACGCTGTACCTTCAAGAACACCTGGAGAGAGGTAGAAGAGTGATGGCTGAGAAGAAATAAAGAATGCCTGACAGTTAACAGGTGTGACTTTGCTATAACACTGGTCAGCATTTTTTTTTTTAGAAGTGCTTCAGAGATAAAAAATATTTCCAAGATATTTAAGTTTTTTTATATTTTACGTCTATGTATGTTGTGTCGATAGTACTTGTCACCTGTCCTGTTTATGTAACACAGCAAAATGGTTATAGAATGGACCCACTTTATATTAGGTGGCCTTAACTACTATGTAATAACATTTAAATTAATAATTTGATACAATGCACTTATTGTGTACATACATGTTTGTACATTGTACTTCCATTTTAAAATTACCTGCATGTAATTACATCTGTAATTAATTTCTGTAGTTACATTTATAATTACACTGTTGACACTTCCCTTACACCTAACCCTACCCTTAAACTTACCCATTCAACAGCCCATTGGCTAATCTTCAAAATGTTTGCTCTTAAACATTCATTTTGGATTGATCTATTTTTAGTTTGTGACGAAAAAAACTGTTTTATAAAAGAGAAGTCACGGACAATTGCGTGACAGGTATGATTCAGTTTACGGCACTTCTCATTCATTTATATGGTATCCGCAAACAGTGATTGACTGTTGCACAACTCTGAATGAAATTCAGTGACGTCAAGGCTGTAATTTGATTGGTTATCAAGGCACACATGATAACACAAGTTAGTCGTAGACACGGACCTTGTGTCTCTACCATCTCTGACCACAGCTCTGCAGAGTTTAGCGTCAACCCTAATTAAACACACCTGATCCAGCTCATCAAGCCCTTAAGGTTTATTTGAAAACTAAAGGACTACGTCCAAAATCATATACTCTCAGGTAGGTAATTACATCACGGCAGCTAAAAAAGTATGTTCTATATAGTATGAGTAGACTACATTCTACATGCTGTCATTATCATGTGATCTAGTTGCGTCGCTTCACTGCCATTCACAAATCCTCTCCCGTGGCCTCGTGGGATAGTAAAGTGTCCATCATATGCACACTTCAGAATCTCACCGGAAGAAGTAGGTCATCCAGGTACTTTTTGCCTACTCTTTTATGAGTACTGTGAATTCGGATATACTTATTTACTTAGCCTACTATATAGAAGGGAAGTGTGCGGTTTCGGATGTCGCCCAGGTATGTGTGTTGGAGCAGGGTTGGAACTCAAGTCTGCAGGGCTGTGCCCCTCCAGGAATTGAGTTTTGCACCCCTGCTGTATGATTTCTAGAGCTGATATAGAGCAATTTGGGCATCAGAGTAATGTAAGCTTTGTTAAGATTGCATCATCCGTGACTTCTAGGAATAACATGATGCAATTCAGATTGCATCATTCATTGTTTTGCCAAAAAAGCAAGTACTGTCCAAACCCAGTCATTGATTTATTCATAGATAAAATAATCAAATACATAATCAAATATGTATTTTAAATTGAGATATCTCACTTATCCTCCACTATATCTCCCCTATTCCCCATTCGTATATACTGACCAATAGCATATCTTGAAAACTAGAGCCAGTCAACAATTTTAAGCATCATTTCCATTCTCAGTGACCCTGAATTAGTAAAGTTTGACTACATTTATTTCAGAAGCATTTTGGCTGTAGACCAGTGTAATCAACATGTTCAATCCATCCGGTTCTCTTTAGAATTCTTGTTAAGTGACAAAATCTGATTCAAAATTATTCTTGATGCATCTTAACTGTGTAAAGACACAAATTAACTAGGAGTAGGAAAGTAAAAGTGGCATGTTGCTAAATTATGTGCAAAGATTTGCATAAAAGCCATACTACAATATGAATAAGTGGCAATAATAATCTAATATCAGAGGATTTAATTCTGTGCAAATGAAATGCTGCATCAGAGAAATCTTAAATTTAATAAAATCACAGAAGTGCGCACCTCCGTTCGTGCAAATGGATCGTCAGATCAGGTTAAAATCTCACACTTTAATAGTATTTATAGCACCTAAAAACAGGCTGTGTGACTATGAGGAATGATTACCTCAAGATGTAAGTCTGTATGCAAGTTCAAGAGACTTTAAAATAAATACATACACCTCTTTAGCTATTTGTCAAGTGCCAGTGATTATCCCTCCTCACATGCCATAGGTTACCGACCCCCGATTTAAAAAAAAAAAAACCTGCATATAATTACCGCTGTAATTGATTTCAGACATCTATAATTACTCTGTTGACCCTTCCCTTACCCCTTAACCCACCCTTAAACCTGTCCCTAACATTACCCGTACCCACCTCAATAGCAGCACAAGTGTTTTGCAATGCAACACAATAAGTACATTGTACCTTTGATGCAAGTAAACAGTAGGTTGTAGCACTTAATTTTATAGCTCTGTTCCCCAAGTACATACTATGTACTTATTATAGTAATTACAACAACTGGGTAATAACTAGGTTCTAACCCTAAACCTAACCTTAACTCATGTAGTTACCTTATATTACCCAGTACTTTCTTAGGTAAGTACACTGCAAGTACATGTAAGTGCACGTAATGTAAAATAAAGTGCAACATTAAAAACACATAAACTGGGTCCCAGAATTGTTTGAGAAAGACTTACAATGCATTGGTGAAAAGGTGAGGCCCATTTTGATTATTTGATCTATACTAAATCTTAACAAGACTGAACATAAAAAAACTTGAAACCTGAAGATGTACGCCACATTTTGTAATATTCTGAACTTGGAGGGTGGGAAAAAAATCTAAAAAATCCTTATGAACACCTGGAGAAAGGTAGAAGAATGCTATGGGAGGACAGAATAACAAGTAATGAATAACAATTAGCAGGTGTCACACTGTCATATATCAAATCAAAAATGCTTCTACCCATTTAAAAAAGATTTACATCTTCATAAACTTAAAACGTTCGGTGTAATCTTAATAAAATAATTGTAAAGTTCAATGTATATGGTGGTTTGTATGGTGGTGAAGACTGCTCATTATTATTAATATTTCATTTGAGTGAAAAACTAAATCTTTGACGCCACTGTTTCGAAAAAGGTCCTATTGAATTATAATTTTGACAAATAGCTTGGGAGATTTATGTCTTTCCCCATTTAAGAAGATAGGAGCTGGATGCCATGTATGTCTGATATTTACTTTAAAAACAGATGCACAGAGGTGTTACCAAGTTAGCTGTCAAGTAAACTGATTTACCTTAAAAGTACTTTGATTTAACTGCCTCAGAGTCCAGGTGTTTTTGGGAATGCTTGTGTACTTCTCACCAAATACTTTATGCTCAATGAACAGCAAT
Source organism: Coreius guichenoti (assembly GCA_039654105.1). Lineage (NCBI taxonomy): Eukaryota > Metazoa > Chordata > Actinopteri > Cypriniformes > Gobionidae > Coreius > Coreius guichenoti. The sequence goes on along the minus strand of CM077168.1, from coordinate 10,266,416 downwards.
TAGTGGAACATTGTGCTCAGTGTGTCTTTAGCTACTGCTTAGGTACCTTTATGCACACAGATGTTCAACGTAGAAAAAGTCCTGAAGGGCACAGTTTTTTAAAAAAGGGTATTTTTTTTCTAATGAGAAACCATTCAAAAGATAAGGTGCTGGGGCAACATACAAAACAAGGTAGCTTTTGGCTAAGAATTAACTAATAGTGTCAACTTTTGGCCACTAGAGTGCATTGTTAGAAGCCCTAAAAAAGCTGAGAGTTAACTGGTTAACAGTGAACAAAAACTGATATGACTCACAAGAGATTTAGGAAGTTGCTGCACTGATACTGTTAAATAATATGAATTAAATTGGTACGCATGCTGCTGAAATGTTATTCCTGTTGTCATTTTGATTATTATTTTACAGCTCATGTGGAAAGCAAGTTTTTTTGAACCACTGAAGCGCTGCCTTGAAGTAGCTCGCTTGTACGTAATGCAGCGTGATTTAAAAAATCATTTTTCATGCCACTCTTCCATGTTGTTTCCAACAAGTTGCAGTGTAAAGCTACACACTACTTCCAGTTAGTTCCTCCCTAACAATGAGAGAAATAGAGAGGGAGCAGCTTTACATGTCACACCCGCTTGCTCACATGATCTCATCCAGTGATCTCTGCCACAAAACTGCATAGCAGTGACTTATACACAAAAAAACCCTTTGTGCTAAAACACACACACACATGTTGGTACTCCTTTTACAAAGACTTTCCATATGCGTAATGGTTTTTATAATGAGCTAATCATATTTTCAGTACCCTAATAACACCCCTAAACAACCCTCACAGAAAATGTTTTGCATTTTTAATAAAACATAATATTAACCAATTTGAATAACAGGGAAGTATGCATATACAATTAATACAACGATGCACAAGCCCTTATTCATAGTGTGATGTGAATGTGAGGGTGTATCCGCGAAATGCAGGCAGTGCCTGAATGAGCCAAACTAGTAGAACTGGACAGGCTATTTACAAAGTAAACAACTTATCCATTTGACGTCAACACTTTCGGTCACGTCCAAATCAAAATCAACTTCTGTGTATTGATAAAAAGCCAGTAGAAATAAATGTAGAGTACAAGAAATATGCTTGTTACTGTACTATTGTAGTTATTATTTTTGAAGCAATGAGAAAAATGCTTAAAAATACATGGACCGGATGATACATGGACCGGATGTATAAATTGGTGTTTTTCATATGCATTTAATTTAAAACTGTGTACATATCAAAAAGAACCTAAAGGCGTTTTTTTCATTCACTTTTTTTCATGGACGAGTGTTTGGCGCTACAGCATTTTTACCCCCCTTTTTTCATATCAAAAAGAACCTTTTGATATGACCTCAAACTTTTATTGGACTAAAGAAACCTACCACCTTGTTTCAGAAGTCCACCACACTACTGACTCGAACATACACTATATTGCCAAAAGTTGAGACGCCTGTCTTTACATGCACATGAACTTTAATGACATCCCATTCTTAATCCGTAGGGTTTAATATGGAGTTGGCCGCACTGTTCTTGAGCTAATCTGAAGGCCACACAAAGTTTGGAGGTCTGTAGCTATTGACTCTGCAGAAAGTTGGTGACTTCTGTGCACTGTACGCCTCAGCATGCGCTGACCCCTCTCTGTGATTTAACGTGGCCTACCACTTCGTGGCTGAGTTGCTGTTGTTGCCAATTGCTTCCACTTTGTTATAATACCACTAACAGTTGACCATGGAATATTTAGTAGTGAGGAAATTTCACGAATGGACTTATTGCACAGGTGGCAACCTATCACGGTACCACGCTTGAATTCACTGAGCTCCTGAGAGCGACCCATTCTTTCACAAATGTTTGTAGAAGCAGTCTGCATGCCTAGGTGCTTGATTTTATACACCCGTGGCCATGGAAGTGATTGGAACGCCTGAATTCAATGATTTGGAGGGGTGTCCCAATACTTTTTGGCAATATAGTGTAGCTTGGTACTATAACAACATAACTCCATCCAGGACAGCCAGGAACCTTGGAATTGTGATCAATGATCAGTTAAACTTCACAAACCGCATTGCTTGAACTGCCCCGGTCCTGCAGATTTGCCTTAACATAAAAAAATGAGTACTGGACTGTTTTAGTGCCTACAACACAACCGAATGGAATTATTGGTACTTAATTGCAGCCGCGGCCCATCTGTAAGGGCAGGTTGGGTAGTGCCCCACCTAAATATTCATCCAAAACAAAGACCTCCATATAAGCTGAATCAAAAATAAATTGTAAATGTGTTCAGCATTCTGAAACAAATATTTTTGGGATTTTCTAGACTATTAAGTCTTAAAGTGAGCAGGATATATTAAAATGTAATGCATGGCTTCGGCAGCGGGAGTCCTCCCCAGCTCTACAGTGCCCAAATATTTTCCAATGTAAATCTGTGGTGAAAAATGGAACTGCAGCATGCTCTAATTGAGAGCCATTGGGGTAGATTTCAGGCTGCCCCACTTATTTTCACGTTACCTTATGTAAACCTCACTACAAACGAGATCTATCTGCTTCAGCTATGTGTATATTAGTCTGCATCAGGTCAGTAACTAGTTGGCATGTCTGTTCTTCCTACGTGGAGTAGCGTATTAAATTAATGAATGTATAAATCCTTTAACTGAAAGTGCCCTATTATGGCTTTTCAAATATTCCCTTTCATGCAGTGTGTAATATAGGGCAAAGTTGTAAAGTCGAAAGTGCACAATAAAGTTATTGTCTCCCAAAAGAAAGAATCGACTCTGAACCGCCTAAACGAGTCGTTTTTAATTCAAATCTCACTGCGTGACAGTTCTACATCACTAGAAAACACATTTACATAATGCCCACCTATGTTGTATGTTGTCCGCCCGCAAACAACTTGTTCCGCCCTCAAACACGTCATTTTACTGACGACTGCTTCTCAAATCTCAGAGTTCAACGCGGGATTCGCAAAACGCTTGCTCCTGAAAGATGGGTCAATACTCATTTTATTTGGACCAGCCTGCTCCTCAGAATCACAACCTGTAAGTATGATTAATTATTGATGTATATATTTTCTACCAGGTGTTCAAAATATGTAGTTGTGTTTTATATTGTGTAAGTTTCCGACTAACTCATGTTATTACTGTCTTACTGAAATACTTCTGCTAAGCAGCTGTGGGCCACTATTACCTAAAACTGTGTCTATTAATGCAGATTGACTGTCGTTCTTACTACTTTGAGTAAAGATAAAGGATGGAGCAAGATTTGTTTTGCAAACTTTAATGTTACATCAGTCATTCACGTTAGTGCTCGGCTAACATATGCACCGTTATTGATACAGTTAATACGGATCCTGCATGAGCTCCGCAATAAATTAGAAATATACGCATGTGTTTGTTGATGGACATGCACTTGTTAATGCTGATGGTGAGGAATTACAGCTGCAACATGAGTAGCGAATCACTGAGAAACGTCCTGCTCAAGTCGTCCTTGCGATGGAGGTTCGGGTTGAATAACTAGTTCTTTCAATGTTTCATCATCAGACTTGCGCTCAGATTGATATGGTAAAATCGACGTCATCGTTACTGTCTTCACAGTGTGTACAATCGCTGAGCTTTAGGAAGCCTCCAGAGCTGAAGTTTATGGTAATGGGCGCTTTGTTTCCGACGTGTGCTGTAAGCGGTAGACCAATCACAACAGACTGGGCCATCTGACTAATCAGAGCAGAGTAGCTCGCGAAAAGGAGGGATTTAGAGAGACTGAATCATCGGTCGAGTCGTTTGAGAATCATTGAAAAATGTGGTGATGTGCAATGAATATTATGAGAAAATAATTATTTTTTTTGTTTGTTTTTTTTACTTTTGATACATGTAAACCTGTTGTAGGAGACCTCCAAAACAAAATTAGGAAACTTTAAAATATCATAATAGGGGTACTTTAATTGAAATGTGCTCATGTGAATAGCCATAGTTCTGTTGTGTTTGTTTTATGTTTGTTTCTTTTCCTAACTGGAATTCCTCCATAAATTGTAGTATTTATTGCCTCCGAATGTTGTTTTAAAATATTACATTAAGGCAATACTAACAAACTACCGCTGAGACCCAGAATGAGAATGAGAATGAGAGAGAGAGAGAGAGAGAGAGAGAGAGAGAGAGAGAGAGAGAGAGAGAGAGAGAGAGAGAGAGAGAGAGAGAGAACGAGAGAGATTTTTATTTTCAAATCTTTTTTTTTTTTTTTTAAACTGCCAAACAACACCCTTTGATATTAAAATATAATAAAAAAAAATCATCATAACAAAAAGGAAAAATACAGAGAGAGAATGTAAAACATTATGGGACACTGAATAATGATGCAGTGGTTATATCAACATCCACTCTCCCAGAATTGAGTTCCACAAATAGACCTCCAGATAAAATCTAAATACATGTGAGTAGTGAGACATGCTCAAAGGAAAAGATCGTCTCACAGGTCAAATGTCACAGGGTCAAGAAGAATAAGTGACTGAAAAGGAAGAATGTATTACTATAGCTAAAAAAAGCTGCTCACACAAGATAAAATGCACTCACACACACCTAGGATCTGTTCCATACACATTTTATATATATATATACATACATACATACATACATATATATATATATATATATATATATACACATATACACACATACACACATACACACACACACACACACACACACACACACACACACACACACACACACATACATACATACATACATACATACATATATTAGACAGCAAGTGAACAAGTTGATGTGTTAGAAGCAGGAACAATGGGCAAGCGTAAGGATTTGAGCGAGTTTGACAAGGGCCAAATTGTGATGGCTAGACGACTGGGTCAGAGCATCTCCAAAACTGCAGCTCTTGTGGGGTGTTTCCGGTCTGCAGTGGTCAGTATCTATCAAAAGTGGTCCAAAGAAGGAACAGTGGTGAACCGGCGACAGGGCTCACTGATGCACATGGGGAGTGAAGGCTGGCCCGTGTGGTCCGATCAAACAGACGACCTACTGTAGCTCAAATTGCTCAAGAAGTTAATGCTGGTTCTGATAGAAAGATGTCAGAATACACAGTGCATCACAGCTTGTTGTGTATGGGGCTGCATAGCCACAGACCAGTCAGGGTGCCCATGCTGACCCCTGTCCACCGCCGAAAGCACCAACAGTGGGCACGTGAGCATCATGTGGATGGCCGGGTGCGTGTGTGTCGCTTACCTGGGGAACACATGGAACCAGGGTGCACTATGGGAAGAAGGCAAGCCGGCAGAGGCAGTGTGATGCTTTGGGCAATGTTCTGCTGGGAAACCTTGGGTCCTGACATCGATGTGGATGTTACTTTGACACGTACCACCTACCTAAGTATTGTTGCAGACCATGTACACCCTTTCATGGAAACGGTATTCCCTGGGGGCTGTGGCCTCTTTCAGCAGGATAATGAGCCCTGCCACAAAGCAAAAATGGTTCAGAAATGGTTTGAGGAGCACAACACTGAGTTTGAGGTGTTGACTTGGCCTCCAAATTCCCCAGATCTCAATCCAATCGAGCATCTGTGGGATGTGCTGAATAAGTCCGATCCATGGAGGCCCCACCTCGAACTTACAGGACTTAAAGGATCTGCTGCTAACATCTTGGTGCCAGATACCACAGGACACCTTCAGGGGTCTAGTGGAGTCCATGCCTCGAGGGGTCAGGGCTGTTTTGGCAGCAAGAGGGGGACCAACACAATATTAGGAAGGTGGTCATAATGTTATGCCTGATCGGTGTGTATATTATATATATATATACATACACACACACACACACACTCACCTAAAGGATTATTAGGAACACCTGTTCAATTTCTCATTAATGCAATTATCTAACCAACCAATCACATGGCAGTTGCTTCAATGCATTTAGGGGTGTGGTCCTGGTCAAGACAATCTCCTGAACTCCAAACTGAATGTCAGAATGGGAAAGAAAGGTGATTTAAGCAATTTTGAGCGTGGCATGGTTGTTGGTGCCAGACGGGCCGGTCTGAGTATTTCACAATCTGCTCAATTACTGGGATTTTCACGCACAACCATTTCTAGAGTTTACAAAGAATGGTGTGAAAAGGGAAAAACATCCAGTATGCGGCAGTCCTGTGGGCGAAAATGCCTTGTTGATGCTAGAGGTCAGAGGAGAATGGGCCGACTGATTCAAGCTGATAGAAGAGCAACTTTAACTGAAATAACCACTCGTTACAACCGAGGTATGCAGCAAAGCATTTGTGAAGCCACAACACGCACAACCTTGAGGCGGATGGGCTACAACAGCAGAAGACCCCACCGGGTACCACTCATCTCCACTACAAATAGGAAAAAGAGGCTACAATTTGCACGAGCTCACCAAAATTGGACAGTTGAAGACTGGAAAAATGTTGCCTGGTCTGATGAGTCTCGATTTCTGTTGAGACATTCAGATGGTAGAGTCAGAATTTGGCGTAAACAGAATGAGAACATGGATCCATCATGCCTTGTTACCACTGTGCAGGCTGGTGGTGGTGTAATGGTGTGGGGGATGTTTTCTTGGCACACTTTAGGCCCCTTAGTGCCAATTGGGCATCGTTTAAATGCCACGGACTACCTGAGCATTGTTTCTGACCATGTCCATCCCTTTATGACCACCATGTACCCATCCTCTGATGGCTACTTCCAGCAGGATAATGCACCATGTCACAAAGCTCCAATCATTTCAAATTGGTTTCTTGAACATGACAATGAGTTCACTGTACTAAAATGGCCCCCACAGTCACCAGATCTCAACCCAATAGAGCATCTTTGGGATGTGGTGGAACGGGAGCTTCGTGCCCTGGATGTGCATCCCATCAACTGCAAGATGCTATCCTATCAATATGGGCCAACATTTCTAAAGAATGCTTTCAGCACCTTGTTGAATCAATGCCACGTAGAATTAAGGCAGTTCTGAAGGCGAAAGGGGGTCAAACACAGTATTAGTATGGTGTTCCTAATAATCCTTTAGGTGAGTGTATATATATATATATATATATATATATATATATATATATATATATATATATATATATATATATATATATATATATAGCTACTATTGTTGCCAATTTAACATATTTAACATGTTCATTTAGTGTGGTTTATTTTGTTCACACAGCTGAACTAAACATAAGATAATAAGAAATCAGTTTCAACATTATTTACTCATCAACAGGGACTGAATCAATTTGATCCACTATAAAAAGTTTACTTTAGCTTTTTTATACTCCTTTTTAATAAACAGGTTTCATATGTTGATACCTGTAAACAGTGTACTACAAATTTCCTTATATTCAGGCTCATGACGCATTGGATTTCTTTATAGAGCCCTTGGGTATATCCTTTGGATTTACTTCAAACAAAGCTAAGTTTAAAAATCACTTACAGTAGTGGTTATGTCCTGAAGTCTTACGCAATTTGGATTTTTCTACATTATTCTGAACGCTGCTAGGTGAAATTGCAATATGACTAATGTGCCCAGAAAATCTTGTAAATTACGAACACAAAATCACCAAATGAGAAGCAGATGCCCACATGCATGCTCACACACGCACAGACACACAATATAATCCCATAAAAGTCCGGACATTGCTCTTAAGCCTGTCCAGTTGTAACATGTGTGTACAATTAAAACATAAAGGGGAAATACTACTTCCCCTGGGAGTTACCTGCTCACAATACATAAACATTCTTCTGCATTTAAAGGAAATCCCTCTCAAAACACTACCTTATGTACACTTTAGCCTACATTTGTAGTGTGGAGTTCATACAGCAGAAGCTTTCAAAGACCCAAAAGGAGACCAGCAGAATATATGGTTTTGACAAGTAGTACTGACAAAAACAGACCAGAGGCCAGTTGCATAAACATAGCTACTTTTTTAGACTGTCTTAAGAACTGTCTGAACAACTAGCAGTTATCCAAGGGGAAATCAAAATGGATCAATCTACGTTTTATGTAACTGACCAGTTAATAGAAATTTGACCAGTCTTCATGAAAAAACTACATGACTAACTGGTAAGACTAGTCTAAGCAGTTTATGCAACTGGCCACAGTTGCTTATTAGATCATATCTTTGGACTTTTTGTCTCTTTATTGGATAGTGGGGCCAATTTTCATGGATGAGAAGTTGTAACATTACTGGTAAATTACCATTTTGATGCCTGAACAAAACATAAGATTACCAGTATGAGCAAGTACGAGGTCAGGACACATTGGTGTACAAGAAGTCTGGTTTGGCCAATCATAAAGATCTGATGGAGATGAAGTGATTACGCCACACTGTTTGCAGTAACATCTGTCACTCGGAAGTCAACAAAAGCTGTTAAATTGGACAGATAGTGAACCAAAAGTGCTCATGTGCGCGGATGAAGAAAAGGGCGCGTGTGTTTAAAGGTCATTTACGATGATTGACAACACAAAGTTTACTGATATTTTGGTGCTGATGTGTAAATGAGATCTTAACAGCAATAAGTCCAAATGCTGTTGCTTGCATGAACAGTAGATGTGGTGCAGTTACCGAAAAAGTATAATTTAATGAGTCAAATCAGATTATGACTGTAGCATGTCAAGGGCAAATATGCAATGCACTGCACCACATCTCTGAAAGACCAAATTAATATTTATAATCAAGCGGCAGTTAAAATGCTATCAGAAAAATGCTTTTTTTAAAAAGCTATTATTCACAACAAATTGTCTGGTGTACATTTAACTCCACAGGTGTTAAATTTCACTCTTTTCTGGTGTACATATAAGTCCCACCAGCCCAGTGTCCATGTAACACTTTCAAAAGTGTTGAATATACACACCTCAGTATAGTGTTGTCACGATACCAAAATTATGACTTCGATACAATACCAGACTAAAATAACTCGATACCGATACTGAATAATAATAATAATAATAATAATAATAATAATAATAACTACATGCCAGTGTGAACATCCTTACAACCTAACAATCACATTATTATCAATCATGTTAACACTAACCTTTCACTATTCTGAACAGGTTGGGATGACCAAAATCTTATTTCATGATACGAGTAATTTAATATTTTTTAAATGTAATTTTATAAAAAAGTTTTTAAAAAATAAGCAAAAATGTAAATTACAAACAATATGACAAAAGCAGTGCTTTATTTTCAGCTACAGTAGCTCTAATACAGTAGCATTCAAGAAATTTATTTAAATGTAAAAAAAAAACCTGCATAGTCTTCACTCTATAAATTAACTATACACTGATTCTTAATAAATATATTAAAGTTATTCAGTCAAGCATGGGGTGATTTTCTATTTTCTTTTGTTGTTTGACTAACATTAAATCACACAGAATATTAGGTCCGGCCCTTTAAGACCTGCACGGACCGAATACATTGTAACACACACCATTTCGTTGTTTGTCAACCGCCAGTAAAAATCTAAAGAAGTAGTAGTACATTGTAATACATCCGATTTCTCACTCAACTCTGTATACGTTCACAAAAGACATATCCGACTGTGTTTACCTGAATACTCGCCAGGACGTGCATTTTTACATATTTCTGACCATTCAAACCCAATAATCCGCGAAACTGACGTCACGATCGCATGCTGTCTGAGTGAAAGGCGTGTGCACGCGCTTCAGGTCAGAGTCCGGCAGCGCGAGCACGCCCCTGCGCCGCGCTTTATTTTCTCATGCATACATGTTTCTGTTGCTTTCTTTGCAGGGCCGGCCCGCGGCGTAGGCGGAATAGGCAAATCCTAGGGGCGCCAAAATGAGTGATTTTTTTTCCCGTTTTATTACTGGTACTATTTTATTAATATTAATTTGAAATATTACCAAAAAAAAAAAACTTAACTAAGTCCCCCGAGTCCGACTCTTCCCGGCCCGCTGCATCAATCTCCCCGCGCCCAGCGAGTGCTTGAAGTGCGTCAGAAATAGAAAGCGCGATCAGTTTAACGTTGGGAATTTGTTGTGTCGCGTCGCCTCTCGCCGCATCCAATGTATACAGGATTGCTTTCGTTTTTTAGGGTACTTGGCCGCTCGCGCCAGACACAGTGAAAGTTGCCTGATTATTTATGACGGATGGCCGAATTCACAGTGTCAAAAAGACCGAAGCCCTCTGATGCAGGGAAGATAAGGGATACAGGGAAGGGATAAAAACAGAGGTAAAGTGATGTAATGAATGAACAGTTTATCTAATTGCATAGTAGTAAAATACTAATGTTCGCTAATTAATTCCAGTTATTTTTACCTTAAACTTTTCAGCAGCTGTTCCGGGTACTCAGTGTGATTTTGTAAAAAAAAAAAAAAAACCATGTCAGTTTTTTATAAACGCATGTAATATCACTTTTTTAATAGCCTAATGTTTTTACTCTACAGTTGTGCAGTTTTAAGGGGATATATGGCATTTAAATGTATTTGCCGAAATTAGCAATGATATTTATATACAGGATTACTTAAAATAGCAACATTTTTTGTAAAATTCACATTATGGTGAAAACATGAATGTGCATAGTTTAGTGGAAGATTGCTGCCATCTACTGGAAAACAAACACTTTTGCTAGTTCTCAATGAACAAGTTTGTGCATGAATGTTAGATGCAATTACTCTTGCTATTTGTGTTTAGGCTGTAATGTGGCGTAGGTGCTATTTTTGTATAGTTTAACTATCATCAGCCTTCAAAAAAAAAAAAAAAAAAAAAAGTGTTTCCACAACTTAGACGGATAACATGTAACGTTAGTGCTAAGGGGCACCAAGTAAAATCTTGCCTAGGGCAGCAAATTGGTCAGGGCCGGCCCTGTTTCTTTGTCATGCGCTGCGCGAATATATTTGACTGTTCTGCTTCCAATGTTTAGAGTGAACGGTGGAAGCAGAGCTCTACATCCTGACTCCTGCTGTCACACGTCGACGCAAATTAAGAAATACTGCTCTTATTAGAATGCTGTCATTCTTAAAGTACTAGTACTAATAAAATTTCATATAGTACCGTTTTTAATAGCAGGGTATCGCGATACTTTTCTAGTACCGGTATATCGTGCAACACTACCTCAGTAGTTAATTATTTTACACCAAGAGTGTAAAAATGTACTCTAGATTAAGTTATTTATTACTTTCTGTAAATGTATATATAAACATCAATTCAAGGTTTATGTTTAAACTGATCGGGATAAATGTCAACTTTTAAATAACATTCAATTTAGAAAAAAAAGTGTATATTAAATGTTTTGTTTTTTACACCCTAGAATGGGAAAAATAGGTCGAAAGCTTATTTGTAGAAATTGCAACTAACCATTGCCATTAATGCTTCACCAAGCAAGTTTATTACAAGAAAATCAGATACATAGACAGGTTTTCTTGCATTATGTTAGAAAGTTTTACCTGAAAAAGTGAGTACTAAGATTAATAATTAGGAATATGATGTAGATGATAAAAAAAATGGTACATAAAAACAGTCCTCTCTTCATTTAAAAAAAAAAAAAAAAATGTTGGTTTAATTTGTAATGGTTACAAAAATTCACATACATTTCGGATACTTCCTTAACCTTTCACTTGATCACACAAGTAGGAGAGTGACTTCCGGCTTCAGTTGAGTGAACGCTGCTGTGTCTGTCTGTTGCAACCTTTGCTTTTCTCTGCGATTTAAGACTTATAATTGTATACGTTTATTTTGTTAGTTGTGTAATTGTGGTTCCAATAATGTGCTTTGTGTGGTTTTTTGTACTGCCCTTATTTGGAATCATTAAGAACTTTCTTTTTTTCACCAGCAGCCTTTTTCAATAAATTTTCATACGGTCTACATTAACTTGTCTTGTGAACTGCTGCATCTGAATTGCTCATGTAAACTAGTTGTTCAGCTCTTCAGCCCTTTGGTCTTGCATATCATGGTGGAGAAGGACAATCTCAAGTCTCTACTTAAGTCTTTGTCTCACTTTAAATAAACACCCTCTATCAATTCTCCAACAGAAATAGGCTCCTGAAACTCAAAGTTCTTCAAATACGATTGCAAAATTACAATTTTGTAATTTTCTTCCTGCAGCTCATTAAGCAGAGCACAGCGCTAACAATGCCATGGTCAAGGGTTCAATTCTCAGGGAAAACAAGAACTGATCAAATGTGTACCTTGAATGCAATGTAAGTTACTTTCGATAAAATCATCTGCCAAATGTATAAATGTAAAATATAAATGTTGTCTCCAGAGGAGCATTGCTTACCTGTAGGTGAATTAGTGATCCCATCCTGCCTGTCTTTTGAAAGGTGTGAATTTGCTTTAAACACGTTAATGTCTCTTGTATGTGTGAGAACTGTATTGTTCAGTTGACGGACGCAAGTCCACAAGCCACTAACATGTTTGTTCAGTCCCTCTTTAATTCGTTTGAGACTGTCAGACATTGGCTCAAACCGACCGCAAATGCCTTCAATGCTAGCCACTCGTCCATCAAGACCGTTAAAGAATCCATTCATTGTCCTCACTTTCTCTTGGCTTCGCCCAAAATCCACCTCTAGATTTTCCACCCGTTGCAGCAGAATTTCAAAATGTATGGATTGATTGAAATCTGGTACAGAGTTCTCACTCTTAATCTGCTGTGCAAGAGAGCCAACCTCGTTCTGCAGTTGCTGTGTATGTTTCTCCAAGACGTCTAGGCGCTGATCATGACCTAAGACTGCGGTCAGTAGCTGTGAAGTGCCATTTTCATGTAGAACAGCATTGATTTTCTCTTTCAAGGCTATGCTTTGATCTTCCTCTTCTTTAAGTCTTTCCCTTCTTAGTTTCTCCTCAAGATGGAGGCAATGTACCTCTGCACTCTTTTCTGCAAGACTAACCCTTGCCTCTAGAATATGCCCTTGTGCATCAATCTGTGCAAGGGTGGCATTCTGCTGCCTAATGGCATCTTTCAGTATCTGCTGGGTGTCCTTGAGCTTCTGGACCTCATGACTGTCCAACAGTGGGGCTTTTCCAATGGGAAGTTGGAGACGCAAGTCTTGGATCTCTTTGCGGAGTTCAGCCTCTTTAGAGTCAAGGAGCTCGGCCAAGCTCAAGTAAGAGGTTTCTTGTTCCTCACACTGCTCCTGAACAGACAGCACTTTGTAGTCACATGAATTCTTCATGTCTGCTATTTTGATATCCATTCCTTGAAGAAGCTCCTCACGAAGGGCAGAGAGCTTCTCTTCGATGTATGCCTGACATGGACACTCATTGGTTGCAGCGGTTGAGGAGGGTTGAGGTGGTCCAGTACTGATTGATTCTGTTAGTCGATGCATCTGTCCATCAATGTTCTGGATCCTAATCTGCAGATCTTGGATGCTATCAGTATTGGAACTGATTGTGTTGGAGAGCTGGGTAATGTGGTTTTGCAGTTCATCAGTACCTGATGATAAACGGAGGTCTGATGGGACCTCAATGGTCTCAATTTCACCCGCCTTGAGATCCTGTGGCTGTTGCAAATTCCCCAATGTGTTTAGAATGAATTTGGTAACATCTTCCTGTAAATCTAAGCGTAAGTTCGCATTGGCTGACGTCATAGCTTGCAGGTCGAGTACTGTCTGAGAAAGACGCTCCACTTCTTCTTCTAATACCTGAACTCTGCGACTCTCTTGTTGGCGATCTCCATAATCTTCCAGCTGAATATTGTGATGCTCTTTCTGCCCAGGTTGAGACCATGGATGTGTCTCAGAGAACACTTCTGGTCCTAGAACATGCAAAATTACATGTACTTATTAGGGGTGGGAATCGCCCGAGGCCCCATGATACAATATTTTCATGATACTTAATCCACAATACAATATTATTGTGATTTTAAACATTTTGTGACATGCTGAGTATTGCAATAATATATTGTGATATATTGCGATTTATTACCTTTTTTTTTCAGGTGCCCAAAGGAAAACTTTGTCCACATATAAATTTATCTAATAAGATACAGTTCTCAGTCTGTTCATTTCACATCCATCTCCCTTGTCCCTTCCTCGTTCAATATTTTCCATCCGTGTATCGATACATCTCCAAGCAAAATATCGCGATACTATGCTATATCAATTTTCCCCCCACTCCTAGTACTTACTACGGTAACACTTTAGGTAACACTTTATTTTACAGTGTCCTTGTTACATAGGTTACATGTACTTACCATAGTAATAACAGTAAATGATGCATAATTACATGCAACTAACCCTCAACCAAACCCTAATCCTACCATAACCCATGTAAGTACATGTAGTTAATTAATATTATTCAGTACTTAAATATATAATTACACTAATAACCACACTGTAACCACAATTTATTCTAATGTGTCTTTGTTACACGTTACATGTATTTTCTATAGTAATAACTATAAATTAGGCATAATTACATGCAACTAAACCCTACCCTAACCCTATAGTAAGTACATGTAGTTAATTACTATTACTCAGTTCAACTCAGTTCAGTGTATAATTACACCGTAACAGGGATACATTAAAATAAAGTGTAACCTTTATTAATGAAATTATCAACACTTTTTAAGTTGATTACTCATAAAAATTAAGTTGTTCCAACCAAATTCAACAATTGAGTAGTAGCACAGGAACCAACTGATTCATGTTGCCACCCATAACCTAACCACTAGCTCTACTCTGTAGCACAATGGTAACCACAAAAACTTCAACACAACTGAAACACTTTTAAATGTCAAACATAACATCATTAAACACTAACAGGTCTTTTCCTTTACTAAAAAGCACATAAAATAGCACTTAATTTCAACTTTAATTCTCCTTATCAAGTCCTATGCAAAGCATTCTGGGAACTAGAAATTATTTGCCCAATTTTCAGATATCAAGACAATTCCATTTAGTTCTGATTAAACCAATTAGCACAGACATTTCAGTTTAAAGGGTTAGTTCACCGCAAAAAGAAAATTATCCCATAATTTTCTCACCCTCAAGCCATCCTAGGTGTATAATATGACTTTCTTCTTTCAGCCAAACACAATCTGAGAATTATATAAAAAAATATCCTGGCTCTTCCAAGCTTTATAATGGGAGTGAATGGTACCACAGATTTAGAAGCCCAAAAAAGCACATCCATCCATCATAAAAGTAATCCATACGGCTCCAGGGGGTTAATAAAGGCCTTCTGAAGCGAAACGATGCGTTTTTGTATGAAAAATATCCACATTTATAACGTTTTAAACTATAACCACTGTCTAGTCTGTGTTATAACTATAACCACTCAGTATAGTTCCGGCAGAAGAGTGACCTCTGATCTGACGTATGGCATATTGACGAACGCGGAAGCGCAGAGGATAAAGCAAAACAAAACGGCAGTCACAAATTTGTAAAGAGAAATGTCGGAGGATTTCGATATAAGAGAAGAGGAGCTTGAGTTTGTTGCCCAGCCCTATTTGTTTGAACCGTGAGAGGCATCTACTCTCACCTAAGCTTACACTACTCCTACATCCTACGTCATGCGTCAGGTCAGAGGTCACTTTTCCGCCGGAATTAGACTCGCGTACGGCCGTTACCTGAAGCCAGTCATTATAGTTTATAAAGTTATAAATATAGATATTTTTCTTATAAAAACACATCGCTTCACTTCAGAAGGCCTTTTTTAACCCTTTGGAGCCGTATGGATTACTTTTATAATGGATGGATGCGCTTTTTCAAAATCTGTGGTACCATTCACTCCCATTATAAAGCTTGGAAGAGCCGGGGTATTTTCTAATATAACTCCGATTGTGTTTGGCTGAAAGAAGAAAGTCATATATATAGTTAATAATTTTCATTTTTGGGTGAACTAACCTCTTAAATGACACACAATATGTTGATGTAATGATCAACCTTATTATGTCAACAGAACTCATCAAAAAAAAAAATTTAACTTAAAAGGTTTAATTAAATCAATAAAAGAATTTATTAATCATGGATTTATTGAAGTTGTGGTAACAGGTCACATTAATTACTTTTTATGAGTGAACTAATGTAGATAAAAAATTGAACTGAGCGATATTTAAATTAAAAACACATACCCAGTATACTTTGTTGTTGACTCTTGGTGGAAGGGGCATCTGGACGTGGTTCCTCAACAACTTTGGGTTTCTCTGGGGTAACTTTCAACTCTGTACAGTCATGACCTTGATAGCCTGGGCAACACCTCCATTCCAGTTCAGTCACTTGTTTGTAGCCTATTTTGTACATGGGTCTCAGGTGATTATGATACCTAGAAAGACAGTTATGAATTGTGTTAAAAGCAGATATAAACAAACATCAAGATTCAATTTGAACTATAAACTAAAAGTATGCACTTCACAGGTACATGTAATACAATACACTGTTTTGGCCTCAGATTCCTAGCCACTTTTCTATAACTACAGTAACATCAAAAGAGAACTGTCACCAATCTCTCCCACAGCACAAGGGTTGTGGGAAACATTAGCCAAAAAGCATACACAGATACACACTTTGAAAGTATACCAACGGAGCACCTTTTGCTCATTATTTTCAACATACCACATTTAAGGACACTAGTCATATCCTAAAATCATGCCATAGATTGACAGTGTCCAGGTTGAGAAAAGTATCTTTTAAAATCTAGTTAAACATGTCAAGTTCTAAGAAATTTACTTTTTGTATTCTCCTTGTGAAAAAGAAGTGTACTTAATTGTATTGAATGTGCACTTGTGTACTTCAAATATTAAAAAGTATAATTTTAAAAATGTACTTGCAGATATTAATGAAATAAAAAGCCACTTAAATGTACTTTAGGACAGTACACTTTCATGACTATATTTTTAACACTTTTAACACTTAATTTGTTTAAATATTTTAACATACCTTTCAATAGAAATTACATTACGTATTTGTTCATAAATTCTTGTCAGTACATCTGGCAATACACTTTAAAGGTGCACTTTGTAAATTTTAGCGGCATCTTGCGGTGAGGTTGCGAATTGCAAACGCTCACCCCTCCCTTTTGAAGCACATAGGGAAGCTACAGTGGCTGACACAGAGCAAAGATGTCGTCGTCTGAGACAGCAGAGAGTAGCTAGTGCGCTGTAGAGCAGTTTGTCCGTTTAGGGCTACTGTAGAAACATGGCAGCGCAAAATGGTGACTTAACTGTAAGTGGACCTGCGGTGTATGTAGATAGAAATGGCTCATTCTAAGGTAATAAAAACATAACGGTTCATTATGTAAGGTCTTTATACACCACTGAAAACATAGTTATGTATATTATATTGCATTTCTGTCAATACATCCTCATAAATATTACACACTGCACCTTTAATACTACAATAGAAAATTATGAAAGTACATATAAAGGGTCAAAAAAAATACTCTAAAGTTCAGGTAATTGCATTTAATATAAATTTAAACTAATATATTTTCATTTAATTGTTTTTAACATTCAATTAAGTGTCTGAAAACATTACATTCAGTTCACACTTAAGTATATTGTTTTAAAGTATATTATTTCCATATTTCCTCTTTTTAAAAGTGTGCTAAGTTTTTTTTTTTTTTTTTTTAAGTGTGCTAACATTTATACCATTTTTAAAAAAAAATTCAATTTAATGACTCGTGCCATATGGTGTAATGACATTTTAGATCCTTACACCTTGAAAACGCGTGAGTGTACACATTTTAATCATTTTTTAATGGTTTTCATATACCGTTGATATGAAACAAAATGACATTTAACCTGAACTAACTTAGTTCATAAAAATGTACAATTATCAGAACTATATGTTTTTACACATTATAGTTGTCTCTGCATATTAAACTGGGGATGGAGAGTTTACCTACCACAAATTATAGTCACCGACTACTAAGCAGCACATATCCTGAATGTGTGTTGTATGTTTCAGAGGGAGAAAAGTGACTATTTGTCCGGTGAGATTTGAAAAATCCTACTAATTTGCTGTCTAACCACTCTGTCCGCAAAAGGAGGCATTCCTTTTTTTCATGAGCCATGCAAACATAAACAACAAAGTGCAGAATTACGTACATAATTTATTATGACTTCCTCCAACAGTGACACACATCTGGAGTGCAGCTTTAAAAGCAAGATGTGCATGAACATGCGGGACATTCTAATTGCACCATTTCTTAAAGGTTCTCAGGAAAATTTACACAAGCTAAAACTGTTTAGTGCGGCCCCTGGCACTTCAGCGGTCATAAATAATTTGGATATTGATGAAACACGTCAATGGGTCCAATTTAACTGTATTGCTTGTTCTACTATAGGAGCAAATCCACTTTAATCCATTCTGATCTCATCTGATCTCTGGTGTGTGTGCAACCCCCTCGCCTACTGCACGCTCTCCTGAGACACTTACATCACTTGTTGAGTGCAGTCAGGATGATGTGGTGGACAGGGCAGGAGCTGCGGCTCCATGACGTTTTCATTCGCCACCAGCACAGCACATGTCACGTTTTTATGCACTACAAATGCACACCAGTTTCTGCAAAAGAGTAAAGAACAATAAAACCAAATATTGTACACCCAAGAAAATAAAAAGGGAACATTCTCAGACATTTCTGGCAAAAGGTTCTCTCAAATTTATGAACAAACACTAATAGAACATTTGCTCAAAGTTATCTGTTTTTTAATAACGTTCTCAAAACATACGCAAAAAATTAACATTGTTCCACTTTTTTTTAGTTTTGATATTCGTCTAACTTTTTAAAAATGTTTCAGAACATTCAGAGAACATTCAAAAGTAACAATTACCATAATGTTCACACAATGATAAAATGTAATGCTCATTTAATGTTTGTAGAACCAAGGGAAAAACATTCAGATAACATTCCGAAAAGACTTTTGGTAACTTTATTTTACAGTGTCCTTGTTACATATGTTACATGTATTTACCATAGTAATAACAGTAAATTATGCATAATTACATGTAACTGACCCTCAACCAAACCCTAATCCCTAACCCTACAGTAAGTACATCTAGTTAATTAATATTACTCCGTATTTAAATATATAATTACACTGTAACAATGACACCGTAAAATGGTTGTAGCACTTTTTGCTTCAGCATCTGTAACTAGATTGCTCAAATTTTTATACAAAAGTACCCACATTTGTTTACTACAAAAAGCACCAATTCAAACAAGAATATCACAGCCCTTATAAGTTGATGTCAAATACATGGTGTGCCTTTGTTACAATCTACCCCACACCAGGGTAAGTTGTAACAATTAGACAAAAGAAGCAAAAACAGCGGCCATACCATGCAATATGCTTCAAAAACAGGTTTATTGAAACAATCCAAAACAATGCATCTCTTACTGTGATTGACCACAGCTCAAATCCACTTACTGTTTGACTCAGGAGTGTGTGCACGTGTGTGTAATTTAGTCTACTAAAACAAACTTCCTTAACTGTATTTATGCTTAATTAACTCTCGACTCCAGTGTACCTGTGTAAAGAACATGTAGGAAAAAAACAGTCAATATGTGTGTGAGTTTATGTCAACGTGTAAATATTCTCAATCAATGGTGACAAATGAATGTTGGCAACCCTAGGGTGTAGACTTGGTGGGCCCAGAGACTGCATAAGGCACATTTTACCCACAATTCCTATGGCTTTAAGTTGTCAAATGGCTCCATACAGACAACCCAAAAGTTTTCATTGTCTGAGGTCTCACAATCCACACCACTGACTTTCAACATTGTCTTCACAACTGATCTGACTGACCTTTAAAACCTCATCAGTATTTTTTTTAATAACACTGGCAGGAACACCTCTTTCTTTTCCACTGTCTGGGTATTCTGTGAGATTCTCTAAATTGTATGTAAGGGGATGGTTGTAACACTTTTAAAAGATGTGTTACAACCCAACCCACCCCGCCCCTGGCAGCCAGTGTTTAGCTAGCCAAGTAGCATACTAGCATAATGGTTTGAAATTAGCATGTTAAAATGGGTCACAATTTGCCTGAGAAACTACAATTTAATCTAAGTTAAATGATTTTATCTGCAAAAGTTTAAGTAAACAAAATATAGGCCTAGTGTTGGTCAAAAAAATTACATTCTTACCTCAAAATAATACCTTTTTTATTTATAAAACATGCATGTGCCTATTTATAGCCTTGACAACCATTCATATGGGATCTGTGAGGAAGTGAGTAATCCTGATTGGTGGAATTGGTGGTGTTACAACTCTCCCCATGTTACAACCTTTTTACTGTCTATGGTTACAATATTGGGTCTCCCCTACATTACATCAATAAATCGCATAGGTTACAAATTTTTCTTTTTAAGTATAGTAGCCTAATAATGTGAGGGAAAAATGGATGGGCCAACAAATAAGTATGAAGTTCAGAGGGATGCTAAGAAACTAATTTAAAAACATTTCTTTAAAATTATCCAGAATTAGTGAAGTGAACTAATTATTAACAGTTTCCCAAATGTATGCTGTTTCCTATTGATTATTTAAACAATCTTGTGTAAGTTATTTGTTAACAGCTTAAAATGTTAATGCTATTAGTTCGTTATCTTGTTAGTTAATAGAATGGTAATACTGTTAATAATTTGTTTCTGCATTTATTAATTAAATGACGGAACATGTTTTTTTTGTATAGCGCATTGCATACAATTTTGCATCGCTTTCCCCAGCAGAACCATCAATGGCATAAATATGCTGACATTTACAACCAAATTGTCAGTTGCATGACTAGATCCTGCTTTAAAGTTTGAATCACGTAGGCCTATATTTATTCCCAAAAACACATTTCATCTGAGACTAACAGAAGGTTACTTACTTGCTTCGTTGTTTTGAAACAGAGCTGGAATAAGGACTGCCCTGGAACAGACTATACCTCGACGGAGTCCCGTGAGCCAAAGGAAAGGTAATAAGACTAATAATAACCCCTGCACAGAAGTGCAAGTAACATCCAAGGACGCACTTCATTTCAAATCACCCAACCAGAGTCAGCATCCACCTTTTCCAAGTATTTAAAATAAGCGCAACTAAAAATGTTTTAAAGTTTCTTGACAGAATGATGGCAGTGAAATGTGACAGTGTTAAGTTCGCTCGAGCTCCCGCCCCGCAGAGCGCCCGCAGCTTTCTACTGGATGCTACAAAGCGGTATCAGGTTCCCAACTTTATTACTGTTCTCCCAATAAAATGTACAAAGCATACTGATTAGACGCTGCTTTATACGTGGTTATTTTGTTTATGCCATTTCTTTAAAACGTATCTCTCAGGAAAGTGAGGAAACCCTAGAAAAAAATCTTAGGACTGCGCTGAATTAGCCGTAAAAACAGTTCAAAAAGATGATATTTGGGTATACAGCTAAACTCCATCTACAAATATACTAACGTTCAAAAGTTTTTGATCGGCAAGATTTTTATAAAATAACGATTTTAAAATAAATGCTGTTCTTTTCGGCTTTGCATCACAGAAATAAATTACATTTTAAAATATATTCAAATAGAAAACAGTTATTTTACATTTTAATAATATTTCACAATATTAGTTTTTTTTTTTTTTTTTTTAATAAATTCAGCCTTCGTGAGCATAAGAGACTTCTTCTAAAAACATTAAAAAAAACGGCAGTGTATATATATACAGACCTGCAAACTGTGATGAAAAAGGTGACATGTTTCCGAATTAAATACTTGTAGGGGGGTCTGGGGCATTGCTCCCCAGTAGAATTTTTTTGTGGTTTTAACATGTAAACGAAGCATTCTGGCGCACTCTGACAAGAAAATAAAGGGAAAAGACAACATTTGCTTTCAAATAAAAAAAAAAAAAACATTTACACTATAGCGCGGGGCATTGACACAAATTTCACAATTTGATTTGATATTGATTAACTTGGGGCTTATCAGGTACAGTACATAGCAAATTGTATGTACTGTACAATGTGTGGGGGGATTTTTGGTGGTGTAAATATATTTATTCTGAAGCAAAATTCTCATCAGTGTTATATCAGCTTTTACATAGGCCTACTTAAATCTGCATATTTGTGATATTTACCCGAGGGCGTTATTTACTTTATAAAGGCCATTTTTTAACTTTATTAAATGTATGCATCATCTTTCATGTCAAATTCTTACATTTGATCAATAAATTCAGTTATAGTAAGACACTATAGGGCTGTTACCAATCAAATAATTTACACTGCAAAATTACAACTGCAGTAAATGTTATGAGATTGATGTTTAAACGTTTGAATATACAAATAAGAAAAAATGCAATATTTTAAACATGAAACTAAACCGCCAATAGGTGGCAGCAAGTGACCGTCTTAATGAGTGAGTCACTGAGTCATTCATTCATTACGATTCGTTCAAACGCTGAATGATTCAGTAACAAAACACCGCGCTGAGTGTTGCCTTCCTTTGGAACTATCGCGAGCCTCAACGTGACTTTGTTACCAGAAATACACTATCCCTTATCAATCGCTGTTTACATTGAAATGTAATAAAATCAGAATAACTCTCTCGTTTCTGGTTATTTTATTAACTTTTAAGATAATGTCCCGGATAAAGATGAATGTCGAGCCCTAGTCCATTCATGATTTCTTTCGTGCTGTAAAGCGGAGGTGATCGGTTCCTGTGCGCGCCGCGCTGCCGTTTGCTTGAACTGAGACGCTACCGCGATCTGTGAATGTCACGCCACATTAGAGCGCCAAAAAAGATCGCAACAGCTTGAGAGACGTCTATGGTCTCACTCCAATCAACTTTTAAACGGGTCATTTTAGTAAATTCAGCTTTTTTTTTTTGTCTTGTGGACTATATGTAAACATCTTTTATGTAAAATATCTTATTCAGGACAGTACCAAATAAAAAATAACATGTATTTTGTATGATCTCTCTTATTTAGTTAAAATTATTCACATTTTCTGCAAGCGGTTCACATACTTTTTCTTGCAACTAATATATATATATATATATTTTTTCTTTTTTTTAGTTTTGCATAATTATTATACAGATTTATGATTTGACACCACATGACTTTAGGTTACCCATTTATGATTACCTTTTGGTATGGATCACGTGTGTTTATGTAGGCTATTATATAACTCTTTAAAATGTACAAAACACAGACAACTATTATAATACATTACAATATGCATAAAAAGTACGCAGAGGTTGAGCTTTCCTGTAAAGCAAGTTACCTGATTTCAGCAAATCAAAAGGTTTGTTTTAGATTTTGGCATAGCACTCTAAACTGTGTGAACATGAATTTTTTTTTTTTTTTTTAAAGGTGCATGGTTTATTACATAAGGTAGCCCCCTTCATTCATTATTTCCTTCCATTTTGTCCTCAAAGTTGATGTGTTAGAAGCAGGAAAAACGGGCAAGCGTAAGGATTTGAGCGAGTTTGACAAGGGCCAAATTGTGATGGCTAGACGACTGGGTCAGAGCATCTCCAAAACTGCAGCTCTTGTGGGGTGTTCCCGGTCTGCAGTGGTCAGTATCTATCAAAAGTGATCCAAGGAAGGAACAATGGTGAACCGGCGACAGGGTCATGGGCGGCCAAGGCTCATTGATGCACGTGGGGAGCGAAGGCTGGCCCGTGTGGTCCGATCAAACAGACGAGCTACTGTAGCTCAAATTGGTCAAGAAGTTAATGTTGGTTCTGATAGAAAGGTGTCAGAATACACAGTGCATCGCAGTTTGTTGCGTATGGGGCTGCATAGCCGCAGACCAGTCAGGGTGCCCATGCTGAACCGTCCTCCCCCGAAAGCGCCAACAGTGGGCACGTGAGCATCAGAACTAGACCACGTAGCAATGGAAGAAGGTGGCCTGGTCTGATGAATCACGTTTTCTTTAACATCACATGGATGGCCGGGTGTGTGTGCATTGCTTTACCTGGGGAACACATGGCACCAGGATGCACTATGGGAAGAAGGCAAGCTGGCGGAGGCAGTGTGATGCTTTGGGCAATGTTCTGCTGGGAAACCTTGGGTCCTGCCATCCATGTGTTGCAGACCATGTACACCCTTTAATGGAAACATTATTCCCTGGAGGCTGTGGCCTCTTTCAGCAGGATAATGAGCCCTGCCACAAAGCAAAAATGGCTCAGGAACGGTTTGAGGAGCACAACATCGAGTTCGAGGTGTTGACTTGGCCTCCAAATTCCCCAGATCTCAATCCAATCGAGCATCTGTGGAATGTGCTTAACAAACAAGTTCGATCCATGGAGGCCCCACCTCGCAACTTACAGCACTTAAAGGAGCTGCTGCTAACATCTTGGTGCCAGATACCACAGCACACCTTCAGGGGTCTAGTGGAGTCCATGCCTCAACAGGTCAGGTTGCTGTTTTGGCAGCAAACGGGGGACCAACGCAGTATTATGTCAATGTTATGCCTGATCGGTGTGTGTGTGTGTGTAATATATATTAAAAAAAAAAAAATTATATATATATATATATATATATATATTCACAAATCCTCTTCTGTGGCCTTAAGGGATAGTAAAGGGTGTTTCTGCATCCTTCCTAGTGCAGTCCTTCTGAGGCTTGTAGGCTAGTGTCCTCCTCAGCATTTAAACGCTAGAATAAGACGGTCTAGTAAGTGTGCATGGCTATGTCACACACGTTCCCGCCCCCACAGCACGAAAATATTAAAACTTAATTTTGGAAAAATACTTAGTACAAATCTTCGTAATACTTTACAATAAGGTCTCATTTGTTAACATTATCTAATGTTTTAACTAACATGAATTAACAATAAACAATATTTATTAATCTTTGTTAATGTTAGTTAATAAAAATAGTTCTTAATTTTTTGTTCATTTTAGTTCACAGCGCAACTCATGTTAACTAATACAACTTTTCATTTTAATAATGTATTAGTAAATGTTGAAATTAGCATTAACTAAGATTAATAAATGCTGTCGAAGTATTGTTCATTCTTAGTTCATGTTAACTAAAGTAGTTAATATTAAAGGATTAGTTCACTTCAAAATGAAAATTTCCTGATAATTTACTCACCCCCATCTCATCCAAGATGTTCATGTCTGTCTTTCTTCAGTCAAAAAGAAATTAAGTTTGAGGAAAACATACCAGGATTTTTCTTCACATAATGGTTTTCAATTGCAACCAACGGATTGAAGGTCCAAATTAATGCAGTTTCAAAGGGCTTCGAAGGGCTTCAGAGGGCTCGTCACGATCCCAGACGAGAAATAGGGTCTTATCTAGAGAAACCATCTGTCATTTTCTAAAACAAAAACATGAATATACTTTTTAACCTCAAATGCATGACTTAGGTGTTCTTCCTCACTGCGTATGTCATCACGTCGGAAAGGTCACGCTTGTGACGTACGTGGAGAGAAATTTTCATTTTGAAGTGAACTAATCCTTTAACTAATGAAACCTTATTGTAAAGTGTTACCCAAATCTTTATATTAACTGGCTTTCTATTAATGCAATACAGTAAATAACAGCCATCTGCGGTCTCCCAGTGGCTTACATTATTGTCAGTTTAGTGATTAGAGCAATTTACAGCAAAACAAAAGATATCTATGCTTTCATGTCCGAAAACATTATTTTTGTTTCATGAAACTAAGACAAGCTCAGTACCGACTCGCTTTCCGTCAGTTTATTTTCGTGAATTTAAATCTGTGCAAAGGATTGTGGATAATTTAACGCTGCGAAGGATACATCCGATGCGTCCTTAAAAACAGGCCGAATGAGGGACGAGAAACGAAGGCTGCCTTCCAAGGATCGTTCAAATTAAGATGGCCTTCAGCGACATTTTGATGACGTGGCAGCCGAGATTTGAAGCCTTTATAGGATGCAGCCTTCTGTTTGAGAAACACCCAATGTAAAAATTCCAATCGGAAGGGAGCATCCCTATGCCCTACTTACTTCGAAGGGCATTACTTCCTTGAAATGACCATTTCATGTTCCCTTCACTAATGGACCTGTCAAAGGGCCCTTCGTGAAGGGATTCAGTTGTTCACATTAGTTTGGAACACTCCAACAAATGGCATCCCATTCCTTTCAAAAACGCAGTTTGGAATTTGCCCAATGTGACCATCAAATGCACACTTCAGAATCTCACCGGAAGTAGTACGTCATCCGGGTACTTTTTGCCAACTGTTTTATGAATACTATGAATTCGAACATACTACTCGCCTCACATACTGTTTTTTGCTTACAATATATAATGGAAGTAGGCATATTCTGACACAGCATCAGTCCACTTTTACTTGTACAGAATAAGGCAGTTGCTAATAAGTGGCTAAATGGGACTAAAGAGGTCACGCTGAACAAGTAAACTCATCTACTTACTAGTTCACTTTCACAGCCACATTGTGTTTATGATCGTGATCTCTTAATAATGTATTTCTAACTCAAACTTCCAGGGAAAATGTTTTTTAAAGACTGAAAGAATTGTCAGAAGCTTAATAGTGGTGATGTTGAAGTCATGCGAACGCGGTGTAGTTTGTTTATAGCCTACATTTAGCTTCTTTGAGAATCATACATTTTTGTTGATCACAGAGCCAATAGAAAAAGCCACAGAAGTCAATAGAAAAATCCTATTGGTTTTTTTTTAAGGGAACAATTGTAATGCTAAATTCTGGGTTGGCCTATAAAAAAATCATCATCCCTGCAACACTCTATAGGCATTGAATGGAGTATGTGTTGAAATGCTAGTGTGTACTCTGTATTCATACATGTGTGTGTGCAGAAACCAAAGTATACGCTGGGCTTTACAGACACAGGAAAAAGATCAGGAAAACAAATCCTATCTAAATGGCTTTTGTAAAAGTGCGATTGCTGGAAGGTTTGTTGAATAAAAAAAAAAGAATGACAGGACCTGATGTTACTGAAAAAACTTTTTTTTTCCTCAAAGAAAGATACAAAATATATTAGCTTTTTTGCTTTCTGCTTAAAACAATGTATTAAGAGTAAAAAGTAAAAAAAGGATTTACAAAGAACACAAAACAATCTTTGATACTCTGAATAAACTCAAAATGCATTGCCTCAGCTGTCAGCTCGTTGCATCAAGAATCTGCAAAAACAACAACAACAACAACAAACTATTCAGTGAAAAAGCAACAGTCAAGACAAAAAAAAACTATAAAGCCCATTTCACAATTCGTTTGCAGTACATATGCGGTGCGGAAGAGGTCATTGTACTTTCACACAAGATGCGTTTGCAGTGTGTAACTGATCTGCGGCTTCTGAATCAAACTGTAACAAAAAGTTTTTACGGCACAAAAAACAATATATACATATACACACACATATACATATATATATATATATATATATATATATATATATATATATATATATATATATATATATATATATATATATATATATATACACATTATATATATATATATATATATATATATATATATATATATACACACACATTATATATATATATATATATATATATACATACACATACATACATATATACATATATACACACACACACACACACCTATATACTTGCAAGCGAAATCGAAGAACAACCTATTGTGACAATTTCTAACAAAATTGGGCCAAAACGAAATTCGGTTGGAGTTAGAAAAAGAAAACTTTGCGGAAAGTTCACTTCGGCTGGTAAACACCTTCAAACTAGCCATTGATCCATGGTAATAATGTAATAGGTAGGTGTGGCTCTGCGGCTCCACCATCTTTGACATGGAAATCTACTCTGCATTATAGTAGAAAATGAAGGTTGTAATTCCAATTGAAAGTGACACTGACGCTGCTTGCTTTAAACGATTCATTGTATAAAGTGCTATATAAATAAACGTGACTTGATATCCACATCACTATGATCAGATGCTTTCTTAACTGCCATTTTCTAACCGCTGCCATTTTTGTTGTGTTTTTATTTTGTTTTTGAGGAAAGCATGCAGCACATTTACATTATAGGAGTGTGGGTGGCGTCGGGATGTGTGTTTTTTTTTTTAACCCCTAAAGAAGCAAAAGTGTTTTGCAATACAAAATAAACAATACGTCCATTGTGTCTAACAACTAGTTGTTTTTTTTTGGCACAATAGTACTTAAAGACCTAATAATAAAAAGTGGGACCAAGTATAAGATGCAGGTGACATTAAGATAAAAGAATAACTTTAGACCTATAGAATAACTTAAAAATACTTACCTATTTTCAACAAAGGAAAATCACTCAATTAACAATAAATTAATAACATTTAGTGTTGTAGAACCACGTAAAACTATAGTAATTAGTGGTACACAGGAAAGGAATCCTGTTGTGACCCATGCTGATGGTAGGATGTAGTTGGAGGAGGTGTTAGATTGTGAGGAGATGGGTCTGGACTTTATGGGAGGAGGTGATGGAATGCCAGAAATCCTGTTGTTTATGTGGGCTGGGTATGTGTGGCTTGATGTCGTTGATTTTCATCCTCTAACTCCAGATCTGAAAGGTAGCGGAGGATATAAATGTGTGCCCAATTCTGGTTCATAAAATTAAGCCAGTTAACTTTAGGCACTAAACTGAGGGCAAAATAGAAAATATCATCGTCCTGTCACGGTACATGTGGTGTAGCTGCAGGTTGTGGCGTTGGTTATAGCAGCTGTTTGTCTGCTGGACTTGGTGATATAATGCTTTTCCTTTTCTGTCTCTGTCAACCTTTAGTCCTTAGTGCCTGCACTCTGGGATGTTTGACGGGGGTATCTGCTATTTGTGCTGATAATGGAGGAATGGAGGTGCCCAGAGGTGGTGTGGGGGTAGAAGATATTTGACCTTCTGGTGTTGGTGTTGCAGGCTTCTGTATAGCAGTAAGGGGACTGTATGGTCTACTCAGTTGGCATAATTCTGGTTCCACATCCTCCTGAGTCATACTCATATTCACTGGTTTATCAATATATATTTTTAAATTCCACAATGGAGATGAAAGTTTTGATCATAAACTGTCTTGGTCAAAGATGGTTGTCGAGTGTACATTGGGCATTTTACCATCCAGATGGCGAGTACTGTTGAGTACTGAATGCCGTCTCTGTGGTCACTGCAGTATGCATCCTATAATCACAATGACCTCATAAATCCTTCTGAGAACCAAAGGTGGCTGGATGAGATGGAAGAAAGAGGGAAAGTGCTACCACATGTGAGAAATTTTGGTGGAAATAGGGGATGCAGAGAAGCCTATGATGAGATGCTTTGCACATTTTTCAGCTCTCCTGAAGAGTGAATGTCCGGGCAAGACCACATGGTCTAAGACTTACTACCAAACTTCTCCAAGACTGTTTATAAAACAATGCGGATTCTACAGGACTTTTTGAATTGCAAATAGCTTTCCTCTTTGTGAAAAAAAGATCTGTGGTAAAGTACCCTTAGTAACTTCTGCCAGGGAAATGGGAAATGACTCTCCCAAGTCTTCCAACCCTGCCTCTTCTTGTGAGGGCATGTACTCAGGGTTCCGAAGATCCTCAAAGTGTCACTTCCACCTCCAGACTTATTGCCAAGCGAGGTCAGCAAGAGCCCATCCTGACTTACATCAAACTGGAACAGCCCATGCTTCTCCCGCCTAAGCAGTCTAATGATTTGCCAGAACCTCTTTGAGGCCAACCAAAAGTCCTTCTCCATGGCTCCTCCGAATCCTGATTTTTTTGCTTCCATGACCACTGTGGCTGCAGTCCTTATAGCCTGGTTGCAATGTATTAACATACATTCAGAAACTGACGAAGGTGGTGGGTGGCATTAAAAAAAAAAAAAAAAAAAAAAAAAAAAAAAAAAAAACCAACATAGTACAGTATTACAATCTTTCATAGACATTCATGTACACACCAACAGCCAAGGCAAACTGCCCCCCCCATGCTTTTTTCTTGCCAAATTTTATAAAAGAAATACTGCAGGTCAAAGATTTTTGTTCTTCCACATCCACATTCAGACTAGTGTCATCCATGTCGCCTTGTTTCTTAGGTAATAAATAGTGTAGTTCTCAAACCACCAGCCAGTCACGTGATTGCCACTTTCTGCTAAGATGCTCCCCCGAATGTATTGTATATCACATGAGGGAAAAAAAAAAAAAAAAAACATTATACAGAAGCCGTGGATCAGCTGCACACTGCAAACGCATCTTATGTGAAAGCACAATGAGCATGCTGCTTCTGTACCACATAGTACTGAAAACACACCATGTGTGAAACAGGAGTTATAGAGCAAACACTTCAGATGACCATTGATTTACCCAGTTTGCAAGGTTTACGACGGGTCCGTTTAGGAGGGACTGAGGGCTCAGGCGTTTCAGGCTCAAGGCTTCGTTTCACTCTTACAGCAAGCGACGTTTTTTCAGGTGTTCTGGCTGCAAACACACATACACACATTTCAGTCAACATTTGTCAGCATTCACCAATTACAGAAATTGAGTGCGTAGAAGGTTAAGGAATTTACTATCCCCATTTGAAAGAATATGTATTGCCATTGCTAAAGCACAACATTTTTTTTTGCAAAAACGCAAAGGTGAATACATTGTAGTTTAATAAATAAGTTTAACCAAGTTCAATTTGCCTAATAAGATTCTATTCACACTGCATGACAGTAGTTGACGTAAAATAAAAACTGACAGGATTCAATAAAACTGTACGAAAGAAGCTAAGACATTTCTTAAGACAAATTGTAAATTGTTCTTAAGAATGGTGTAAAAAAAGTGTAAGGAAGTTACTCTCGTTTTGTAGAGTTGTTACTGAATTTCGAATTTAGCTACAAGTCACATCATGCATAATCATGTTACAATTTATTAGTTGTAATTGATATTGATTTATATTGAATAATGATAAATTATAAAATTATGATTTCTTTAATGTTTGACCGTTTTGTTACATAACCATTACAATATATTCAAACAAACTACATTTCCTATGAGCAGCAGCAAGAGATGAGGAAGGAAAAAAAGCTGGAAATGGCTGTCTGTACTACACCCTCTCTATGCTTGTTTGCTATGCTTTTCACCGTTATTTTGTTTATCATCTAAATCTTGGTCAGTAAAGTTTCCCGCAAAGCTGAGATGACACCATTATTTCACTCCAAACTATTTCAAATCATGACCTATCATTGTTTACATTATCAATCATTATTTGCATCTCTTTAGAGTACTCAAAGCATCAAATTAGCTGAAAGTAGCTGAAAGTACACAAACAAAGTATTCAGACCCCTCCATTTTTTCACATTTTGTTATGCTGCAGCCTTATGCACACGTTTACACATTTTTCACACTTTTAATCTACTCTTTTATGGAAACCATTTTCTGCCAATTTTAAATAAATAAAAAGACAAAAATGAATTAACCAGATTAACCATTTCATTATAGAAATCTGAATGCAAAATATGTGACAAAATTTAAATGAAATGATCAATGCATCATCCCTGTCAAATTGAAAAATAAAATACAATTGGTGATTTGGCGTTTCATTTTCACTACAATCTCGAGGCAAGACTGCCAATATTAAAATGTAAAGGCAAACGTGAAAAAGAAACTGCATATACAGTTTTTACAAAGCTTTTTATTATCGATGACGTTCATTCATGTATTAGCCTATTGTGTGATATTTTGCGTAAAGTTTTCTATAATGACATGGTTAATCTGGTTTTAGTTTTCATTTTTAATCATTTAATTAATGTATTTAAAATTGGCAGAAAATGCCTTCCATACTCTATACCCCACAATGACAAAACAAAAGCAAATCATCAAAAGTCAATCAAAAAGTATTCAGATCCCTTCTTCTGTTTTTACATTTTGGTATGTTGCAGCCTCATCTAAACAACAAAAGTAGAAAAGTCCATCCAGCCAGCCACATCCGGTTAAGGGTCTGGGCTAATGTTGAGATCCCCTTCCAGATCACTGTGACCTTGTAAATAAACTTAACCCCAAGTTTTGCAGAGTCAGACTTTTTCTTAAACCTGATTTTTTTCTTAAATTTTATCATATAACAATAGACTGTTGTACTGAGGCTTCTAGTTACTTCATGTAAACTCTCAATACTGAAGTATACATTACTGCATTACAAGCATGCTGTGCATGAGAAAGACCAATCTACAAAAGACAAAAACACATACCAAGGGTTTTCTCAAGTTCTCTTAACTCTTCCTCTTGCTGCTGGAACTCTTGTCGTTTCTGCTTCATCTGAGGACTCTGCAGGTACTGCAAATAACCGCTATACTCAGACTGGACGCCAGAGGCCTTCTGCATTGCAACACAGTACTGCTGTAGTAACTCTGTAAATAAACATTCAAATATAGGACAGAGAGATTACATACAGTTTTCATCCATTAATATGAGGAGACATGTTCTCTCACATAAGCATTTTTTATGGCAAGAAACCACAGGTGAATAGGGTATTATGATTTTCTGAAAATGCTATGTTTAAATATGCAAATGATGCATTATGTAATTAAATATGCACCATTTGCATATATTTCCAAAACAGAAATCTGAACATTGAATAAAGCCAGCTTCAAAATAATTTTCATTTTGTTGTCATATTAGAGTTAAAGGTTTTCACAGTGTGGATTTTGGATATCTCTTTTTAATAATCTTCATCAATTATGGAAATTTTAGCCATGTTAGAACTATTGAAGTGGATATTTCTGGTTAAGGTGGAGAAGAAAAAAAAAATCTCATTTTGAGAAAACAGCCTTTAAAGATATGTATTGTAATTGAAATCAGTCAGAAATAGATAAAGTTTAATAAAATAAACACTTAAATATGTATTTTGGATGTTTTCTTTCCACAAGTCTGAAATAAGATGTGTTATGGAAGCAAAATAGCCCAAAATCTCAAAACTGACCAGTTCATGAAAAAAACAATGGTTTTCCCTGTAGTGTCCTGCCTAAAGTACCATAAGAGTAATGTACGTATTCCAACATTATTCTTAAGCCATACAATAACCATTAACTCTTTTTTAAACACAGTTTTTATTTTTGGTTTAACTGTTACATTTAAAATGAGCGAGAGACAGTAAGTACAGTAAAAATTGTCTATCTTCCACTGCACCAAGAGAGAAAGTATGTTTGTTACCTATCTGAAGGCTTGTATGGTAGTACTCTTTGGGTAATGGTGCTCCAAACACTTGTCCTCGAAGTTTCTCAATAGATGGAGCCTTGTTTTGTAGACCACCAAACTTCCCGTTGCTGCGTATCCGCTCCCCTTGACGCGTTAGGAGTGTGGGGCACTGCATCTTATTCTGAACCACCTACCAAATATTCATATTTATACATGTTGTGGTAAATATTTGAAGATTCTTTAACACAAACACATACACTCAGTCTCTTACCCCCCGACGATAGTGATTAGCAGAATCCAAATCATCAATTAGAATGGTGTCTCCAAGAAGGGTTGCAAAAACTGAAAGGAGTCAGAACACATCAATAGCTTCACTATTTGATTATGTTTGCCCTGATCACACTAAAGTTTTAAAAAATAATGCATGCCAACATCTACAGGTTGCCAAATGTTTTAGGCAAATATGATTGTTCAATCCACGCACACACACAGCATTAGCTCATTTGATACTGCCAATATAGCCTCTATACCAAGACACTTAGCTGTGATGAAAGATTGCAAATAAGAAAATTTCATTACATCATTCCATGACACATTAATATGACAGTATTCTGGAAAGATTTAAAACTGAAAGGGCAATGTTCACGCATATAAAACTATACAAAGTTATGACAAAACACCCAACACCTCCCTCTCCCAACATGCAACATTTTATTACACACAATGCATGTGAAGCTACTCAGCGATTAGTGTTGCCCTCAAACTCCAAATACCCATTCAAACAGGTCATTCATGCTCTGATTATTTTACCTCAAATGGGAATGAATCTATTAATTTGTTAATCATGGGTTATTTTCTGGAAAGTCTGTTTTGCATCCCTGTCGTGAGAATTCATCATGCTATTTTTCATCAGTATAAGCAGGATCCAAGATTAATACTCAGAGAGCAATAAATGAGAGTGAAAATTGGCTTTGGTTAGTAACAGATGGAATTGTTTTGGAAGTGGAGCAGGGGTGTAAGGGTATGACAGCTGCCATACTTTGGTTGCCTAGTAAGTGCCAAAATATTTATTATAAATAACAGAATCGAGTTTTAAATGATTACATTAGTTGTGAATTAAATCATTTTAATTATTAAAAAGAAAAAAAGAAAAATTAAATAGGTTATAGAGTTAAATAGGCTATAACAACTATTAATAACTCATTCACGTGTGAACTGTCATTCTGGCTGTCAACTAACAACCGAAGGTCAGCATTCACTGCCATTAAATGGACGTGCATGAGCAGGGCATTTTTCAAACTTTCTTTTGTTTTCTGAAAAAAGACAGAAGGTCATATGGCTTTAGAACAACATTAGGATGAGTAAATCAGTGGATTTTCATTGCTTTGTGTGGATTATCCCAAAAACAGAGAAAAATAAACTGTTAAGTAAATAAATAAACTCATAGGGGATTCAAAGCCATTGTGCAGTTTTTTTAAAGGTGTATTTATTAATTTTATAGTTTTTTGAAACCAACTGCTTTTTTTGTAGAATCATAAGGTACTTGTATTTATTTTTTATTCATTCATATATCAGCAGCCATATATAATCTGCCATTTTATGTCTGAATCTGGCAGGAACTTCAAGCTTATTTTTGACTCTGGGTCTACCATAGTGTTATATGCTGTTGTCAGTGAGTGTGAATGACTTGCCTTTATTGCAGCTTTCTACATGCTCAGGAAAAATGAGCAGATCTTTGACAAACACAGGATTACCAAGTGGACGGAAGAGAGACGAGCCATTCCTGATGTGAGGCAGTGGCCTAAAACACAAAAAAAAGAATCCATGAAAAAAGCATATGAAAGCAATTTGTGAGATTGTTTGAGATCTTTATCTTCACTAGTTAAAAAAAACAAACAAGAAAAAAAGACCAATTCAGTGGTTAATGATAAATATCAACTATCACAATATAGATGTTTTTACCAAAACATTGAAACCGAAATGATAGGATTCATATAATATAATAATAATAATTAATAATAAAAAAAAACAAATTAAGTTGCACATAGGACCGTTTTTATTTCAACATTTTAATGACATTTAAATGGTGGCTGTAATAAAAATGTTTTCATGACAGATTTATTCAAACATTAAATAATGAAGACAACAGGTTAAAAGCCCCGATACACCCGCAGTGAAGTTATTTTCCGTTCTTCGTTTAGGGATAAAAAGAAGTTTGTAATATGTGAGCAGCGATATACTGTTAGCGAACATCAAGGCGCCGTCCACACTGCTGAGAGCGACATTTAAATGAATATGTAAATATGTGCTGTGTGCTTTCCATTCAATAAAATAAACAAAAATGAGAAAACAGCAAGCATTTTTAAGAAAGCATAAAAACTCATCTGATCATAGTAAAGCAGACATGCTTGCAACAAGCTCTGCAATTCGGCACTCCAGTAAAGTCATGTCACGTTTATTTATATAGCACTTAATAATAATATATTGCTTAAAAGCAATCAGCTTTACAGCATTAAGCATTAAAAACAGTGTCAGTGTCTCATTTCATCGGAAGTACAACTTCATTTTCTACTATAAAGCAGCTCTCCAGTGTGCTCATGTTTTCTGACCTTGATGGACTGAACAGTAGAAATGATCCAGAGAAGATTTCCACGTGAAAGAAGGTGGAGCCTCAGCGCCACATTACCTATTACTTTATCGCCACAGACCAATGGGAGTTCAAAGATGTTTACCCGCGTGAACTTTTCTGGAAAGTTTGCTTTGGCAAGCAGTTTCGAACTCCCAAAACAAACTTTGTTTTGGCCTCAAATGATGTTACACATTTCACTTGAAGTACATCGGGGCCTTAAGTAAAAAGGCACGCTGAAAATAATGTTTAGTAAAGTTTTGTTCATGCACCAGCTGAAAACAGCATAGTCTAAAAGATCTTGGTTCGAAATGAAGATCGACTAAAAATAAGAAATGAGAACCACAGGAATACATGACATTTTAATATTACTGTTTTTACTGTATTTTTGATCAACATAACAGACTTCTTTCAAAAACATAAAAAAAAAGCTTAATTATTCCAAACATGTACTGAATCACTTCTATCGCTCAAAACTAGGGCTGCCACCTAATAGTCTGCTAAATGTTAGCCGATAAAAAAGTAGGCAGTCGATTTTAATTAGTTGGTTAGTCTTGGGGGGGGGAAAAAAAAAAAAAAATCCACAGGAATTGGCGAAGCCACGCAGTCCGTGATGGACAGATCATTAACACAGCTGGTCCATATGGTAATTATGTCAGGGCAGGAAATCCAAACGTTCGCCTATCATTCATCGTACCTCAAACATGATATAAAATTTGAAGCATGTACGTAGTAGCCTAACATTAGCCACTGTACATGGCTGTTCGCCCAAACGTTAACTTTAACCTAGATAAATGTGTGCTATTATTAGCACTCGTGCGGAGTGTGGAAGCTAAATTAGTACCACGCTTACTACATGCTTAACTTAATGAGCAATTCTCTCTAAAGGCACATTTCTCTCTAAAGAGCATCCACTATACTGTGGAGATGACGAGTCAGCATCATCAGCTTCATCTTTGCAGCTGAAATTGACTCAGAAAACAATAGTTTATTAATAAATTGTTAAAATGTTCAGAGGGTCACATTTATAATCATTACTTTTGTCGGTGCACTACGAAAAGCTTTATGCATGCATTTCTGTGCCAAATACACTCCTTCAGGATTCGAATAAGTTTCGGGACGTTTTTTTCAAGTATGGCCCTGTATGACTTCATAAAGGGCGGAATTGCTTGTATGGGCACTTCTCCCAGATGAGCGCGTGTGCACATCAACCAGAGTGAGAGCAAGAGTGCGCCTATAAACAAGCTTTGTTCGGCAGCGCTGTCATTTTGTTTTTAGACCACGAAATCAACAATGTCAATGTGTTTTTGGTTGTGAGGGAAAGATAACCATGTTCAGCTTCCCAAATAACCCAGCGTTAAGGAAACAGTGGAAGCAGTTTGTTTTTCAGGAGCAGCAACAGAGTTCTGCAAGTGAGTTTGTTTGTTCCCTGTCAAGAGTCGAAACCGCTGGCGGTGAGTGAAACTGCATCAAATGTCTGTGTTTTGTTGGCAGTCGGCGCGCAAGTGCATATAATGTCAACAACACGAACGTATAATGGCAGAAACTGTGTGTGTTATGTACCCTTTAAGTTACTTGATAAGAAACATGCATAATCCAATTTGTTGGCAGGGGGAACATCAACCCTATAGATGTAACATCATTGTTCAACAGCTCACATAGTACTTTAATGCAGA
The DNA here is from genome assembly GCA_039654105.1 of Coreius guichenoti. Classification (NCBI taxonomy): domain Eukaryota; kingdom Metazoa; phylum Chordata; class Actinopteri; order Cypriniformes; family Gobionidae; genus Coreius; species Coreius guichenoti. Next base: position 10,229,140 of record CM077168.1, on the reverse strand, counting down.
AACTGTTACGTACCCTTTAATATCATAAGCGTCCGACTAGTCGACTAATGGCTTAAATCAGCTAGTCGAGTAGAAAAATCTTTAGTCGGGGGCAGCCCTACTCAAAACACTAAGTATCTGGAAATATATGGATATCTGAGACTGTATGTATGTGTACCTGTCATTTGGTCTCCAGAAGACTGTCTCAAGGGGTATGACTTGTTGTCGTCCTTGTGTATCATCATAGATTTTCTTGGCAGCAGATGTTGTTTCAGTAACCACACAGTCCATGTCACCCAGGAGATGCCAAGATATCACCTTCGCTGCATCATCTTCCTCCACATATGCCAGATGAGCTACCTACAAATCATTACACACACAAACATCATCACATGAACTGAAATGTCTTTTGACAGCCGTTCTCAACAGTGAGAAAACAGTGAGAAAAACAGTTTTTTTGGATGAATGTCTGGGGCCGGATCTAGGCTTGGGCAGGGGTGGGCTGGCCCATCTGCCTTGCCCACCCAATTAGGCACAGGTAGTGTTCATCTGTTTTTTTTACGATTTGTGCATTGATTAAAAACAATCTGAGGTGGGCTGTGTGTTGATGAACGGCTGTAGAATGCCCCAACCAATCAAAAAAATAACATCAGAAAATTGTAGTATTTTTTTATAATTAGCTGATAGTAACAGCTCGAGGTGTTATAGCCCCACCCATTTGTTAATAAATTCAGCATGATTACACAAGATAATTCATTTTTGATAAAATTTTCATCCCTTTTTACATGGGTAACAAATGTCATTTGCATTTTTTTTATGTTTTACTTCTTGTTCAGTAACTCAAACTGTATTAGGTTTAAGTCTACACCTTTAAATAAAGAGCTTGAAGAAACAGAATAAAGTGCTTGAAAAAAATGTGTTATTCCCACATACAAGTATGGAAGCCCATTTCCACCACATATACAGTGGGGAGAAAAAGTATTTGATACACTGCCGATTTTGCAGGTTTGCCCACTTACAAAGCATGTAGAGGTCTGTAATTTTTATCATAGGTACTCTTCAACTGTGAGAGACGGAATCTATAACAAAAATCCAGAAAATCACATTGTATGATTTTTAAGTAATTAATTTGCATTTTATTGCATGACATAAGTATTTGATACATCAGAAAAGCAGAACTTAATATTTGGTACAGAAACCTTTGTTTGCAATTACAGAGATCATACGTTTCCTGTAGTTCTTGACCAGGTTTGCACACACTGCAGCAGGGATTTTGGCCCACTCCTCCATACAGACCTTCTCCAGATCCTTCAGGTTTCGGGGCTGTCGCTGGGCAATACGGACTTTCAGCTCCCTCCAAAGATTTTCTATTGGGTTCAGGTCTGGAGACTGGCTAGGCCACTCCAGGACCTTGAGATGCTTCTTACGGAGCCACTCCTTAGTTGCCCTGGCTGTGTGTTTCGGGTCGTTGTCATGCTGGAAGACCCAGCCACGAATGCTCTTACTGAGGGAAGGAGGTTGTTGGTCAAGATCTCGCGATACATGGCCCCATCCATCCTCCCTTCAATACGGTGCAGTCGTCCTGTCCCCTTTGAAGAAAAGCATCCCCAAAGAATGATGTTTCCACCTCCATGCTTCACGGGTGGGATGGTGTTCTTGGGGTGCTCATCCTTCTTCCTCCAAACACGGCGAGTGGAGTTTAGACCAAAAAGCTCTATTTTTGTCTCCTCAGACCACATGACCTTCTCCCATTCCTCCTCTGGATCATCCAGATGGTCATTGGCAAACTTCAGATGGGCCTGGACATGCGCTGGCTTGAGCAGGGGGACCTTGCGTGCGCTGCAGGATTTTAATCCATGACGGCGTAGTGTTTTACTAACGGTTTTCTTTGAGACTGTGGTCCCAGCTCTCTTCAGGTCATTGACCAGGTCCTGCCGTGTAGTTCTGGGCTGATCCCTCACCTTCCTCATGATCATTGATGCCCCACGAGGTGAGATCTTGCATGGTGCCCCAGACCGAGGGAGATTGACCGTCATCTTGAACTTCTTCCATTTTCTAATAATTGCGCCAACAGTTGTTGCCTTCTCACCAAGCTGCTTGCCTATTGTCCTGTAACCCATCCCAGCCTTGTGCAGGTCTACAATTTTATCCCTGATGTCCTTACACAGCTCTCTGGTCTTGGCCATTGTGGAGAGGTTGGAGTCTGTTTGATTGAGTGTGTGGACAGGTGTCTTTTATACAGGTAACGAGTTCAAACAGGTGCAGTTAATACAGGTAATGAGTGGAGAACAGGAGGGCTTCTTAAAGAAAAACGAACAGGTCTGTGAGAGCCGGAATTCTTACTGATTGGTAGGTGATCAAATACTTATGTCATGCAATAAAATGCAAATTAATTATTTAAAAATCATACAATGTGATTTTCTGGATTTTTGTTTTAGATTCCGTCTCTCACAGTTGAAGTGTACCTATGATAAAAATTACAGACCTCTACATGCTTTGTAAGTAGGAAAACCTGCAAAATCGGCAGTGTATCAAATACTTGTTCTCCCCACTGTAGTTCGACGTTTTGTCATAGTTTTGACTGTCATAATAAAGACTTAGTATGTCTTATTTCAACTTTTTATGTCAATGATGACTAAGTATATCATAGTTTCAATTTTTATGACATAATTATGCATAACATATGTTAAAGGATTAGTTCACTTCAAAATGAAAATTTCCTGATAATTTACTCACCCCCATCTCATCCAAGATGTTCATGTCTGTCTTTCTTCATTCGAAAAGAAGTTATGTTTTTTTGAGGAAAACATTCCAAACCACATAATGGTTTTCAATGGCAACCAACAGGTTGAAGGTCCAAATCAATGCAGTTTCAAAGGGTTTCGAAGGGCCCTCAAAAAAACTTGAGACTGTATTCAAGAAAGTCATGAACATCTTGGATGAGATGGGGGTGAGTAAATTATCAGGAAATTTTCATTTTGAAGTGAACAAATCCTTTAACAGGCCAGTGTTGATGTTTCAATAAGCATGAATCTTTTCCAAGACTCATTTCACCCAGCTGACTCCTGGACGTGCACTTGTGATGGGATCACATGATAAAAAATAAATAAAAAAAATAAATAAAAATTCAAACACACCTTTCCCAGAACGTGCGGGCTGCCTTTGAAGGGGTCAGGAATGCTACATTTCCGTCTAGGCTGATTATTCATCTTGGTCAAAATTGCTTTCTTGGCATTTATTAAATTCTCTACTGCTGATACCTGGACAGATACGTAAACAAAGAGACAAACAAGCATCTATGATGAAATGCATGCTTCTACACAGACCAAACAACAATAAAACAGTTTTTTTTATGTTAGTATTCATGTGTGTGCATGTACAGACTCACAGTGGTTAGTTCTGAGATGTCTAAGCCACTTTTCATGAGCTCTGGTTTGAGCTCATTTAGTTTGTGGGATGCATCTCGCACCTGACCTGTAAAAATAAATAAATAAAGTCACATGATCTTGAGCCTAAATAAAATAAATGAATAAAATGAATTAATTAATGCATAAATAAATAAATGCATAAATGAATGCATGATTGAAGTGCCTACACTCAAGTTCAGATTTCAGTTGATCATTGGTCTCAAAGATTTCCCGGTACATCAAAATGGTTTTGGAAAGGTGATCTTTCTTCTTACTGAGAGTCACAACGACTTTCTGATATTCTACATCTGGAACAGATCAAAATATAATTTGTAGTAAGAATTTAACAGTTGTAGTTTCCCAAAATTATGACTTTATGGTGGCATTCATAGGTGTTCAACTCGCAAATACAATCACTCCAACAAGACTTCACATAATGGGTAGCACCGCCCACAGTGAAATCTGATTGGTACAAAATTCAAGGCAAGTCCATTTTATTTGTATAGCGCCTTTCACAATACATATTGTTTCAAAGAAGCTTTACAGAAAATCAGCGTTTATAAAATCTTAATTTCTTCCTGCCTTATAGTCGCATTTAGCAGATTAGAGCTGACAATTATATAGTTCACATTTTGCGATGATATAAACAATCAAGCAGTTGAGATTTGCTATATAGCAGGGGTGTCCAAACCTGCTCCTGAAGGGCCACTGTCCTGCAAAGTTTAGCTCCAGCTTCCCTCAACACACCTGCCTGGAAGTTTCTAGTATGCCTAGGGGTTGGCGCTAAACTCTGCAGGACAGTGGCCCTCCAGGAGCAGGATTAAACACACCTGCTATATTCATATATAATGTAAATATACTGAATGTATGCAAATAAAATTAAATATACATTTATATCCAACTTTACATATAAAGCAGTGCAATAATAATAATTCTACACAGCTACATATTAAACAGAAATATTACTTGTCGTAAGAAACCGGTCACATTACATTTGATCATGGATTTAGTTTAGTTTTTTTTTTTTTATGTATTTAATATTGATTTTATTATGATATGGACTGAATTTGATTGGTTACAGCAATATTACAATTATAATGTCTAGCTCTTAACTGTCATACTTATTAGTAATATAATAAACATTGGGCTCTTTGTCTGCTGACTAACCATTGCAGAATCTGAAAGGCAGGCTGTATGGAGTGATGGTAATGCTAGTCTGCTGAATCTCAGGATGGAACTCGAGAATGTATTCAGCTCCATCCAAACCAGGACTGTTCTCCAAAAGAACCAAATCCTACGGGACACAAACAATAACACCCATTTACCAACAATGACCAGTGAACAGGATAGGTTTTTCTTTTAAACTGGTCCAGAATCATGTTTAGGCTGCTTTAATAACCAGTATTAGGAAAAAGGAGGAATTTACTCATTTAAATGCATGCTTCATCTGAAAATCATAAATTTGTGTGTATATGCGAACATTATTTAAAGGGGTCTACCACCAGCTGTGAGCTTTAACATGCAAAATGAAATTAAAAGACTTTATCTGTCCTTCTGTATTTAAAAATCAAATATTACAATAAAATCACAATAATAAATGTGGTATTTGGAAATGTTTAACAAAAATGAATGCTTTTAACCATATTTTATTTTCAATGCTTTTTCCTGAATTCAAGTCAAATCAAGGCGAATTTATCACCATTTATACAAGGTTAACAAAAACACTAAAACTATTAAAACGTGTTTTTGTTAATTAAAATAAAGCTGAAATAAAATAAATATTGGATTAAAAAAAAAATTAAAAAGAACAAACATTTGAAATATTGCCCTGGAAATAAACTGAAATAACAAAAACACTTATTGTAAAACTATTGTATAAAATAAAAAAGCTAATTCAATACAGTATATACAAACAAACACTCACAGTAATGAGAGTCTCCCCGTTAGTAAGGCTGTATGACAAACTTTTATCTCCATTCTCAAACAAAGGAACCACCATGTCTCCTGTGCCTTTAATTGTAACCACCACTTTTCCATCTATACCTTCACCAGCAGCGTTATCGTATTGGTCCTGCAAAGTAAGAAGCAAACACACAAATGTAGGCCTGTTGCGCATTTTAGGGATGTCCCGATCAAGATTTTTGTGACCCGATCCGAGTCATTGAATATTGAGCATCTGCCCATACAGAGTCCTGATCTGATACTTGTATTTTGGTGTGCACTTCAAGTACATTAAAGTATTAAAATCATTCCAATGTATACAAATATGTTGTGCAGAGAGTTTCTCAGGGGCACAAATGTAAAAAAGGGGCATCTATCAGTACGGACTCATCCCAATATAACAATTACTACAGATACATATTTACAGACACATCACACTTTGGCTGCGCTACAGTATATCATGACACTATCATTCATTTAAGTGCTAATGTGCTATTAAACCATTCAAGCACGATAACATGCAAAAAATAAATAAATAAATAACTCAAATCTGTACTGAAGCGTCTGTGAAGTAACTCTCTGTTGACAAACACTAGAAAGGCATGCACAGAATGCCGCATCAGACAGCGTGCCAGCATTGCATTGAGTTCTCAAAAACAAAAAATACACAAAACTATATAAAAATTTGAGTTTTGTTGAGTATCCTTGTAAGCACAGTCTTAAATGAGTTAAAAAGTGTTAAATGAATGTAAAGAGTTGGGATGCGGGTCAGATCTGCGCCGTGCGTCAGGTGTTAAAGCGACAGCAGCCTAAAAAAAACCTGCTGCTGTCTGTGATTAATGTAAATCAAAGAACAAAAGACAAAGAGAAATCACTCACTGCTCTTGACTGAATAACTTTTGTAGCTTTAATAAGGATTAATCTATATTCAATTTATAACTATGCAGTGAAGACTGCAGTGTTTGATTATTCAATTTCTGTATATTTACCTGTTAGACCTACCTTAAAATCATAAAGCACTGTTTACATGGGTCAAAAACAATGAAAACAATAATTATTTGTGCATTTTAACAGGGCAGGTAAAAAAAAAAAAAAAAAGCCTTGATATATTAAAGGCAAAGCTAAATGTGTAATTTATTACAATGGGTTTATGTGAAGATTGTTTTAAGTTAACTTAAATTAAAAAATTTTATATTTTTTTAAAGCCTATTAAAATGTGAAAATTGATAGCTTTCAATTATACTGGAATGTTGAATGGCTACAATTAATGGCTAAAATCCATTTAAAAGAGACATCAGTATCAGTACTGGTATCAGTGATACTGGCCTTCATTCATAGTGCTTAATAAAAAGATGCAATTAAACAAATATTTAAAATGTACCAACTTTATGTTGTTTCTACATCATTTTGGAGATTCAATGTGAAAGTATTACAATATAAAAATATATTAAAAACTGTAATGTTAGGTGCAATTAGTATTACAGTAAAAAAAAAAAAATAAATAAAAAAAAAAAAAAAAAAAACTTAATCGGCCCCAATACCGATCCTTGAGATTGGCTCGGGACATCGCTAATTTATTTGATCTAATTGTTATTTGAGAATACAGAAATGCCAGAAAAAATGCATTGCAGAAATGCATTGCATGAATGCTCAGAATAACGGAGTAATAAAATAAAAATGACAAAAAAAATTAATAACACTTTATTTTCAGATTTGCATTTGATTTGAAAGCAATAAGGAACAAGGCACTTTGGGTTCCTACAGGCAGTATAGGTGGTGTTATGTATCACATCATGTGTTAACAGTAAACAGCTCTAGAAGAGACTGAAACTCACCATGATCTTCAGATTCAAGCTGCACAGCAGTGTGCGATTGACTCGAATGTTACTATTGGAGACAACAGGAGTTGAAGGTGGAGTCTCAGGGGCTAATTTAATTGCTTTATTGGGAACAACGTTTAGTGCAATCTAAGATAGAAACACAAATGAGTATCCTAAAGTAAGAAACAGTTAATAAAGCAGTGCATACAACAAACTGGGTTAAATAAATGGTATGTTCCCACCTGTGTGCTCCACAGATGTTTGGTTTTGTCCAAAGCCAAAACAAATTGGACTACATACTTTCCTACAAGCTCTGGAATCTGCTTATCCCTGAAAAAGATATGGGTCAATGACAAATTAAAATTTTATATACACTCTCTCACCCATCCATCCATCCATCCATCCAACATGTCTGTCTATCTAAAGGTTTTTCAAATATTATTACTAATGATTAAAAACAAACCTGTTTCAACGTTTTTATTAAATAAAAGGTATACAATACTTTGAAGTTCTTATTTCAGGCTTTTAATGAGACGTAATGTGCTCAGTTGTATCTATTACCTGAAGCAGAAGCACTCGTCCTTTTCAGTGTCCTTGCGTTTACTACACTTCAGAGCAGTGGCCTAAAAGAAAACAAAACATTCAAAATCTCATTTCTTATTATGCACTCTCCTTGTAGGCATGCTATTACAATTCGGTCTGTTTGTCATTTAATTCCCCTGTGTTCAAAATCAAAACTGTATATTGTTTGTACTAGTGATGTACCAAAATGAAAATTCTGGGCTGAAACCAAAAACTCAAGATGCACTTGAAAACCAAGGTGGGGTAAGTGATATTTCAAAAATGCTTTAGAAAAGTGTCTCGGGCCGAGTACCAAAAGCCAATCAGCAATAAGGGGCGTGTCTACTAATAATGGAGAGAAGAGAGCGCTCAGTGCACGTCATTATTCAAAAGAGTGTAAGAGACCCGTGTAAATATCGGATCACTCAAGGAGCGGGAAGGCCTGCAATCGGACGCAGAGGTTGCTTTATTTCTTCTCAATAGGCGAGTAACATTGGTTTTGTTTTGTTTCACAGAACTAATATATGCTGGCTTTTGCTTGAATATGCTCGTGTGTCATGTTCGCTTGTTTGCTCATTTGCAATCGTATGGTCGTTCACTTCAGCGATGATAAAGACCCGTTAATTTCCACACCCTATAAGCCTGGAGCATCTAAACCTCCTCCACTGTCTGTTTCAAGCGTCAGCTCCCACAGTGTGTCCGAACAGTAAAATAATATAATCCTAATATACGTTTGTTTCCTTTGGTTCCTCTTTTAGTGATCGATATAACCCTCGAATCTTGTCATAATTGTAATATATTTGTTAGCTGAACTGTCGTGCTCATGCTATCGAGTTGTTCATGAGAACTGCGTTTGTGTTTTTGGGATGGAAGGGATGACTTTTTCATTAAACATTTGACCTGGATTACCATAGTAACACACATTGCTTTCACTTATTGATGACATCATACCCTCGGCCGGCCGGCACAGCAGATTCCGCCATAGTCGTTGCCTGCGTTGCGTACGTATGTGTGGGGTGGAGCTATCAAAATAGGTGTGAGACCCTTTTGGGGTAGGGGCGTGTTTGTTTTTGGTGATTTGAAATATCAACATCAGTTACCAGAAATAGCTTACCCGCCTTTTAATATTAGAACTGAATTAATTTCATGAACTTTAACTAAAAACAGAAATTATTTTTTTAAGACAAATTTTCTGCTCTTGATCCATGCTGTTGATTGAACTGATGTGGTGAGTGACCTGTCACATCATATTAAAGACAGCCAAAATGATATTTGCTTGAGTTTTGTAATAAAACCAACAAAATGTAAAAGTTGAGACTTATTAAAAATATTAAAAGTAACAAAGCTTATTGCGATTATTGGAAGGCAGGCGTGCTACAAATGTTTAGTGATGTTAACTAAAAGAATTAAGAATCCATATCAATATTGATTTAAATCAAGGTCAAAGGGATTAAAAAAAAGGCTGCAAATAATTCTGACCAGGACTGTACAAAAATGGACTTTATTCGATGAGTCTAAGTGGTCCTTTGTTGTTCACTGTCAAAATTGACCGACCATAGGAAATGAATGGGAAAGTCTCTTAACTCGGGGCATTTTTTAAAATATGTGCTGAATAAAATCTATATATTAGCCACAATGCTGAACAAACACACATAGGAATGAAAGAGGGAGTCTATAAAACATCCGAATTGATAGTTAAACGTGTGTATGTTAGTGAATTCCAATCATTCGTAAATAGAGCACATGCACGCTCATCCACAATTAGCATAATCCCCGCATGAATTACAACTAAGTAAATTACGTGTCCAGGAACGCTGTGGAGTCTTCTGGACTCCCTTCTCATGTTTGTCTCCAGTATAGTGGATAAATGCTAAAGAGACTAATTGGCCATTTATGCCTAACAATAAATATTCAAATCAAAGTGTGTCCACCAAAACATTTTTAGCCAGCTAAAAAAAAAAAAAAAAAAAAAAAATGTCAGGCGCTCTTCTGAAAACAGCCAGCTGGTGGCACTTGAGAACTTTGGAGGCACAGCGTTTTTCCAGCTAGACGCTTTGGTTGCTATGATGATATGGAATATGCCAGGCAGTAATGTGCTCTCTCATTTTGAAGAATATTACTGAATATAAAAATGCAGTAACCAGCAATATCAACCTCCATTGGTGTTCAGTCGTTGTACGAGTAGGATGGTTGGTCGGTGTAGTATTTGTCCCACCATTTACATGTTGTAGGGAGCAGGTGTAAATTTATTTCGTACCAACTAATGTTTTGAAAATACGAAAATGTTCATGAATCCGAAAATTTACTTCAGAACGGCTTTACGAACGATTTACACAAAAAATCGTTCTGCTCGTGTTTCATGAATGAGGCCCATTGTGAGAACTGGCTTAAATCTTGACCAATTTTGTGAAATTCACCCTTGTAGCTTCAGTAAAGTGTCAAAATAAAGACAAAATAGAGTCACTCACTGCAGAGGGTGGACATGACCCTGATGCTATGCCTTTCCAGAGCAGCATTGATAGGTTTGCTGGGCAGATGTTTCTCACCGGCCCGCCCTCTTCAGACATCACAACCACTGTAAATACTTCAGGCAGCAGAAAAATGTTATTCGCATAGTACTCTATACCAAATTTACAATATAATATAGGCTTTACTGTGCATCCACACACACCTGGGAAGACGTCTCCTGCACATAAGGTGGCAGCGCTGTCATATTCGATGCAGAGTTTAACAGGTTTGTTGGGATCAGGAATCACATTTAGTCTTATTACTGGCCCTGGAATAGCTTTCCTGCCAAAAGATCCCCTGAATTCCAAATGATGCTCCCCTCTATAAAAGAAAAAGAGAGTGATAGAAAGAGACAGAGACAGTGAGAGAGAGAGAAGGACAACAGTGTATTTTTTTTTTTTTTTTACCAATTGCAGTATTTAAAATAGTATGTAAAAAATGTAAAAAGAAATGAATACAATAAAATAATAAACTAAGCCTTTGGACAAAATTTACAACAAAAAAAAACCCTTAAAGTTTGCACATGTTTTTATGTTGAATATCATATTTGATACATCAGGCTTTTATGGCTCATATAGTATGATATAGGGCAACCCATAAGTGGAACCACTGATATAGGAGAATATGGAGCTCATACTTAAATTTCATTCAGAGGCTCAAACTGAGCAAAAATATGCAATTTGGTGCAGATGCTGGTATTTATATGGCCAAAACGTAAGATGAAATTCTGATAGTTTGTAATGAAAATCAATGAGATCTTTATAACAGCATAACAGACTACTTGCATAAAAGGCACATAAATATCAGTTGCCATTATATATCTCGCAATAATGTCTTCGTAAGATGATATTTAAATGCTTAGTTTTATGATCAAAACTGATGTATTTTTAAAACATATAATGCAATGCAATATAATGATGATTGAGAGATGAACAAATAAACGTTCCTCAAAATCCTGATATATTTGATACTCTTTTTTTTTTTCCTTTTTTTTTTTTTTTAAATATATAGATAATCAAGTAAAAGTTGCTTGAATTCAGTAAATGTTGTGTGCAACAGGCTTTTCAGGTTATCATCATGTTGATCATTTAGAGGCCGTAGAAATTTGTAAAGTAGGCTTCATAGGGTTAAATATGTACTTACTTTGGACCACTTATACTTTCTAATATGAAGCAAGCTTTTCCTTCTGAATCTACAGGCTGAGACGTCACTGAGGACTTTATCTAAAAGAGAAAAAGAAAAATGATTCAAAATTATATCACCTTAAAGTAGTTGCATTACATCCAAGGTGATCAGTAGGGAATGAGCTCTTATGTAAAAATACAAACTAACAGTTCAGATTTTCAGGTCCCACTCTGTTGGAACTTTTGTTTTGATTCGTTTTTTCATGTGAAGATATGATGCAGAAATGCAGATATATATAGGTCCAGACTATATCCTATAGTCCAAAAGTGAGAAAGTGATGGTGCTCACAAGTAATTTTATGTTTCACGTTCTTGCAATTAGGAAATCACAGGTTTCAGTGATCAGACATTGTGAATTGTATGTCAGTGATCACAAATGTATTCATTTTTTGTTGCATCAAGTTTGTACTTTGGGGCCTGTATTTTCAACATAGTCTTTCTAAAATATTTGTTTTTGATTGTTCATTAGAAAAATTACTGTAGTTGTCAACAGAGGTGATACAATTTTGTATCTTTTGGAATTGATATTGCACAGGGGTTGCAACTCACCTCTGTTGTATACAGTTTGTTCAGAAAAAAAGTACTTTCCAAGTACAGTGAAAAATAAACGTTTGTCGACACAAATCCACCAACCTCCCTTCCCTCAACTGTACCTTCACCTGTGAGGACAGAGTCTTCATCACAATCACAAACCGCTGGTCTGGTGAAGGATTTCCCCATTCATCACACAGCTGCATGACCAACGGTGTCTCCAAGCCCTGGCCATTCATGACCTGGAAAGGCTAAAAAGACGAGTTTTATTCTAAATAAATTGTAAAAATATTCTTACCCATGAATTTATTTTATTGCATTTCGAATGTGTGACATACTATCTCTGGCTTCTCCAGTAGAATTATCTTTGCCGGAGTTCCAGCAGTAACTTCAATTCGTACAAATTCCTTCATGTCTTGATACTTAAAGCACAACTCTCTTGGGCCAAGAGATCCTGCCATGAACCGGACTCTGCATACGGACAATTTTCCAATACTGGCCTGCAAAAAGGCATACAAATAAATAAAATGAAAACGCTAACATGAAATTTGCTATGACGGTATAAGCCATGCAATTTATATCATCATTTTTATTTTATCATTATCTACAAGCTGACAACAATAGCTATGGCCCAATGAAGTCAGTTTTAATTTTTCCAAAGTTGTCTTATTTTCCCCAGAGGCACTGCAAATATGGCCGCCGAGTGAACAGACTTTCCTTGAAAAGGACTTTGTTTTTCTGGATTCCATATTAATGGTTAAATAAAATTGTAGTAAATCAAAAAGCATGTCTACTTATTTAAAAATCACAAAAGTTATACAATTTATTAATTTTACAAAAAATACATTTGAGTTACATTTAATAAAATCAGTTTTATTTTTTTTCCTCCCAAATTCCGTGTTTTCCAGTTTAATATTTCTGGATTCTGTTTTAATGATTTAATTCAATTTTAATAATCAAAAAGCATGTATAAGTAATTTAATTCATAAAACTTCAACAATTTAATAAATTTTTAACAACAATGAAATGTTTAATTTTTTTCAGAAATTCAGTTTTTTTTTTTCTCTAGATTTATGATTTAATACAAATGTATTATCACAAATGGTGGTAATCAAATGAAGGCATAAAACAATTTTAAAAATCATTTTGTGATACGTAGTACACAAAGTGATTGACTGGCAGATTACATATCAAGAACAGTTTGCCATATAGAAGTTTCTATGACTAAACTTCAAGTCAAATATATAATTATTTTACAACTTTTTAACCGATCAACAAAGGTGAACTCTGCCAAAAACTGTTTTTCATTACTGTACGTGACGTAACTCAGAGGTTCTCCATGCCACAGGATACAAATAAAACTAACGGATAAAATATTACAATTAAAAAAATAATAATTATTAAAATAATTAAGATGTAATAAAACAATCACTAGGCAAAGTGACTTATAACACTGAAAAATTCACTGTCCAAATAGAAAATGTACCCACATTTGGAAATTGGTTGGTGCTAATTTCAAACCCTGTATTACACATACAAAACAACAGTTTCGCATTTGCAGTAGTCTGATATGTTGTGATGTAATTTTTAGTAATAATGTCCATTTGTTTGTGCCTGTGCATACCTGCCATTCTATGGCCAGAGCTTCTTTATCCAGGTCATTCGCAGACACACTCAAAGTCTTCACACTTTCAGCATTTAGACAGTCTGTTTTATTCCCGTACTGATCAATCACTTCTACATCTGAGAGGGAAATATAAGTTTAACAGTGATCTTTTTTAACAATCACAAAACTGCTGAGTGATCATCATGAGGATGAGAAAATGATGACAATTTTCATTTTTGGGTGAACTATGCCTTTGTGCAAACTGAATGTAAAGTATATTATTTCAGTGAAAAGAACTTTTTTTTTTTTTTTTTTTTTTTTTAAGTATGCTAAAGTGTACTTCTTTTTACAAGGGTAAAGACACAGTTTTTCCAAACACATGATTTTCTTTCATCTGTGGATCATAGAATTAGTTAAGGGCACTAATGACTTGTTAATCGCTTCTAAGTCTGTTTTTTTTATTTTATTTTGATTCTTCTTGATCTCAGTGCCGCTTTCGAAACTGCTGATCACTCATTTTACTTACTCGTTTAGAGTCTTTGGTGTTTCTGATACCGCACTAAGCTGGTTTAAGTCCTATTTTTCAGATCGAAATCAGTTTGTCGCAATGGGTAGTTGCAGGTCTGATACTGGTGTGGTGCAATCTGGTGTTCCTCAAGGATCAATCTTGGGCCCTTTACTTTTTAGCATCTACATTTATCCTTTTGGTCAACTAATAAGATCACTTGGTCTCAACTTTCACTTTTATGCAGTTGATACCCAGGTTTATATACATTTAAAACCTGATGTTAGTTTGGCTGTGTTCTTTCCTTCTCAATGTATTTGAGATTATAAAATGGATGTCTAGAAATTGTCTGTCTAAACAGTGACAAGACAGAGGTAATGCTCATTGGATCACCCCACCAGCTACGTAAGGCTGGGTCTTTAACTTTAAGGGTAGATGGACACTTAAAACAAAATAAAAAAAAATTTGTGGTGGTATCTGATGCTCATTTAACATTTGTTCCTCATGTTCAAAACACTGTCAAGACAATTTTTTCATCTTAGAAATATTGTCAGATTACGTCCTGTGTCAACATTTTTTTATTTTCTTGCATTAATTATTGCAAAATTCAGCCGCTCGAATCCTGTCTGGAAACAGGACAAGGGATCACATCACTCCTGTCTTGGAGTCTTTACACTGGCTCCCTGTCAAATTCTGTGTTGATATTAAAATTTTCATGCTTACTTGCGCAATTGCTCCAAAACTTTGGAATTCTCACTTTCTATGTGTTTTTATTTCACTTTGATTAATGCATTGTTTGTATTATTTTTGTATGTTTTATTTGATCTTATTCTTGTGAAGCGCTTTGAGATGATACTTTTAAAGGCGCTATAGAAAATAAAGTTGTTTATTATTATTATTTTGACCAATGTTCCATTGAATTACCATTCAATTACAATTAACAAAGTCTGATGCTTTAGCAAAATCCAAAAGCAACATAAAAGTATCAGGACAGTAGACTGTACAACTTGAGTGCTATATGCCTGAAGTCATAAAATAGCTTTGTGTGACAAACTTGCACTACTGTTCAGTAAGATTTGTTAATGTTTTTGAAAGAAGTCTTTTATATTACATGTTTCTACCAGGAGATGGAGAAACAAAAGGCCTGTTCTTGCAAGGGTCAATACAAATCAAATTATTATTGTTATTATTAATTATGACGAACCTATAGATGGTACTTACGTATGTTTCCTGACAGAATTTCACCCATTTTGACAGTCGACTTACTGAGGTTGACCCGCAAACGGTCAGGCTCATCTGGACGAGGCCTTTAGAGACACACACATATAGAGAGATGCTTCTGCAAGAATATTTAGGTATATAATGAAAAACAGACATACACAGGACATGTGTGTAGCTTACACAATGAAGAACGACATGTTGACCGTGTGCTGGTCGTGGAAAGACACATTGTAGAAATGCTCCCTCTGTGCTTGAGATGGGACACATACATGTGGCAGTTTTCCCTGAGAAAGCTCTTCTGCGTTTAACTCTGCTGTCCAATTCACCTGCAAGACAAGCACAAATACACACATCTACGCACAACTGAGTACAATAGTATGTTAGTGCAAACAGATCCAGTCACTAGAAATAAACCTGAATAAAACAATATGCAAAAACAAAATCACATATAATCAAACTCACCTTAATCTTGCTGGTAAGTTTTGGCAGAAGGGGAACCAGTCTATTGCCCTCGTCGTACAGTCTGAAGTGCAGGTTCCCTAATGTGTCTCCTGCCGTCCAATTAATGCGCTCTGAATTTTGCAGCACCATGACATCATCAGAGCCCTCTTCCTGTCTGTAGACCTCCAAACGAGCTATTCGTGAGCTGGGTAATATGCGCAGCTGACGTTCCACACACGCCACTGTCCTATGGCTCTATGTGCACATAAAAATAATCATGTGGATGTCAAGTTAAACGGTTTAAGCAGAATAAACAGTTAATATACTTTACTATTATTAAAAATTCATTAACATCTTAACTAAGCTCTGGAACATGATTATAATTTTATAAAAAAAAGAAAAGGGCCCAGTTATAGCCTACTAGACTACATTAGCCTACTACAATATTGAAGGTAAAAATTAACTGATGTGTATACAAACAATTAAATTACACTCAATGTTTTTTTTTTATAATAATAAAGTTATAATATTAACTTTACAATTACATAATCATATTTCTACTCCAATTTGTTTTTTGAAATATAAACATTTAAATGGTGGCTGTCATAAAAACTTGCCAGATTTATTCATACATACATGCATTAAATATTGAAGAACATTAAAAATTATAATGAATATGTAATATGGTGCCTATATTTAGCAAAATGCCCCTCTCTAGAGTTAATTTTTGTAGCTGACTAACGAGTTTATGTACACTGGATATGGTTTTTCTGAGGTAAATGTGACATTACATGACATTGTTTACAAGCTGTTTTACTGACGTCTTTCCACGGTTGAAACACTGATTGAGTGATTCCATGTGACATGATATGGATTTCGGTAAGTTGTACTCTCTTTTAACACACTTTCAGATGCTCATTCATGTTTATTTCTCGCTGTAACTGGTATTAAGGCAGAAGAGAAGATCGGTTCATGTGCGCGCCACGCTGCCGCTTCTCTTGAGCTGAGCTGCGCCAGAGCGATCTCACGCCACAGCGCCAAAACGGTATTTATTTTTTTGAATTTCGTAATAAAATGGACGTAATTTGAAATCTGAGACTTTGTTTCATATCAATAGTAACAAAGCACAAAGATTATTGCGATTTATTGGATGGGAGGCGCGCTACAATGTTTCTTCATTCATCAACTGAAAACAGGATGACTAATCGATTCTTGGATTTTAAATGCTGGTCCCCCTTTTGCTGCAAAAACAGCCCTGACCCGTTAAGGCATGGACTCCACTAGACCCCTGAAGGTGTGCTGTGGTATCTGGCACCAAGATGTTAGCAGCAGATTCTTTAAGTCCTGTAAGTTGTGAGGTGGGGCCTCCATGGATCGGACTTGTTTGTTCAGCACATCCCACAGATGCTCGATTGGATTGAGATCTGGGGAATTTGGAGGCCAAGTCAACACCTCAAACTCTTTGTTGTGCTCCTCAAACCATTCCTGAACCATTTTTGCTTTGTGGCAGAGCGCATTATCCTGCTGAAAGAGGCCACAGCCACCAGGGAATACTGTTTCCATGAAAGATGGTCTGCAACAATGCTTAGGTAAGTGGTATGTGTCAAAGTAACATCCACCCTGACTGGTCTGCGGCAATGCAGCCCCATACGCAACAAACTGCGATGCACTGTGTATTCTGACACCTTTCTATCAGAACCAGCATTAACTTCTTGAGCAATTTGAGCTACAGTAGCTCGTCTGTTTGATCGGACCACACGGGCCAGCCTTCGCTCCCCACGTGCATCAATGAGCCTTGGCCGCCCATGACTCTGTCGCCGGTTCACCACTGGACCACTTTTAATAAATACTGACCACTGCAGACCGGGAACACCCCACAAGAGCTGCAGTTTTGGAGATGCTCTGACCCAGTCGTCTAGCCATCACAATTTGGCCCTTGTCAAACTCGCTCAAATCCTTACACTTGCCCATTTTTCCTGCTTCTAACACATCAACTTTGAGGACAAAATGTTCACTTGCTGCTTAATATATCCCACCCACTAACAGGTACCGTGATGGAGATAATCAGTGTTATTCACTTCACCTGTCAGTGGTCATATTGTTATGCCTGATCGGTGTATATCGTCTGCAATATCATAATTGTTGTTTTAACGATGTGCAATCTGACATTAACGAGTATATCCCTCAAACACCCAGAGAGTGCACGCATACACTACGTGATTAGATGCGGGGGCGCATTTAGAGTGCAAGCTTTCACTTCATGATTTAGTCTATTATATAATTTAATATAGTTAATAAATATCACACAAAGAATGCAGTTTTTCTCCAGGTATCAGCATAACAAATGTGATATTGATTTTATCAGGGTTTCACCAAGTCAAATTTAAGACTTTTTAAGACCTTTTTAAGACCACTATGAACGAAATTTAAGATTTTATATATATATATATATATATATATATATATATATATATATTATATATATTATATATATATATATATATATATATATATATATATATATATATATATATATATATATATATAAAAAAAAACATTTCCAGAAATTACAAAAATTTGCATGTTTTTTTTTTTTGTTTTTTTTTTCATAATTAGGATGCCACATTTACCATATTATTATGTTAGATGCACAATAGTCACACATGACTGCAGTTATTTTATTTAACTGCAGGTTATTCATTTGTCACCTCTGAGCTACATTAAACAGTCTGTGTAATGAAAATGCCTGAAAGAGTACTTGCCCTGTTCCTCAGAAGGCTTTCGGTGCGTGCGTAAGCGGAACACGGACAAGCAAAGTGAATTTTGAGTTTAGGTTGCACAATGTCAAAATGTTGGGCTTTTAAGTATTCACGTAAACCCAGACGGTTATGTCTTAAGTTGAAAATAAGCAGATGAGAGAAAATAGTATGTGTAACAGTATACTGGATGTGTGTATTCAAATCAATGCTACTGTATGTTTTTACATGATCAATTTTGTTAATCATACACGAGTTGCATAGATTTCCTTACATAGCTTTTTAATCAAGAGAAAATATAATTTTTTTTTGACATATAGACTTGTGTGTAAACCAGTCTTTGTATGTATTAAAAACAGGTTTTCTACATTTATTGCTTAAGATATGTTGTTAGGAAAGGAGGACAAGTGTAATTGTTTCAAAAGACTGTTTAAGAATGTAAGGGGACGAACTGAAGGTTTCAAGCAGGCCGCTGCCCAACAGAGGTTATACCGTACATGTAAGGGCTAGATTTTGATTGACGAGCATAGAGATATATAGTATTTTATGCTTTTCTCTGATGTTTCAAAGCTAATCTACAAATGCTACAAGAAGCAAATTGAGAATAATGACTCTTTCTGCAGTCAAAGTCATTGAGGCCGGGGAGAAGTTTAGGGAGTCAGATAAGATGTTTCCAACTAAAATATTTACACGTCAGGTGGACACAACTATTATGGGATGTTGATGACTACTATGGGATGTTGGAAGTAGGAGGCCTTATGATAATCTGCTCATTTGTTTATCCAATCATTTTTGAAAGTCTTTGTTTGCTGAAAAATTTATTATGTATGATTTGACCGAATAAATACTCTGTTTTGTTTGGAGCTCACTTCAATTTTCAGAAATAAATTTAGTTTGATAATTTTACTGTTGAGCGGCCTGACTTTAATCTTATAGGTGAATTTCCACCACACAACGGCCTCTGCTGTGTTATCAAAATGATCAAAAACTGTCATAGCAACCTTATTTCCAGCAAATATATACTTGATCTATTGTGAAAAAATGACTTCTATAAAGTCATACGTTCCACATACAATCGTGTTAAATAATTGTGATTACCATATTGACCAAAATAATCATGATTTTCGACTGAGTTTACAAACTGAGTTTTTTTAAATGGAAAAGGCCTGCTATTATCTGCTTCCAATATCAGCTAATTCAGACAAAACACTGACAGCAAATGATGATCAAATCACAGCTATACTGTGCATCCCTATTAAATATACATTTTTTTAAACTTTTACCTTGATTAAATGCACATGAAGCAACATGCTTCTGAATATTAAAAGCAGAAAATTCTAGAGCAAAAGGCAAATAAATGATCAAGGTGGTTATAAAATAAACAGTTTAAAATGTGGGGAAAAAAGTACAGCAACTTACAGGAATGTTGAACTTTGCAGTAAGGATTTGTTCAGTGTTTACAGTCTTCAGCAATAGTGGTTTGGTCAGCATGAGTCCAGAGCCAGTGTTACTGCAGTCCACAACATCCACAGGCAGATCAGGGACTCCCAGCAACTACAAACACATTGCACCAATCCGAAGATTAACTTTAATCTTGTGCCAAATTAAGTCTGACTCAATGTAATTTTTCAGTGTAAATCAAGTTATAGAATCCAACATGTAGAACCAAACTGCCTAACATTACCAAATGAAATGTCGACCCAGGAAGAGGTATAGGACTGTGCAAGTGACTTACATTTTAGACTATTTTAAAACTACTTGGAAAAACTAGACTATTTGAAAAGTTTTTGCCTGGCCTCAGACCAAGACAAGACCAAGACTTTGAGGGGTTCTGTTTAGGGGGTCTTGACAACAACACTAATGTATGCTTGGTAAATGCGTGTGTACATTGAATCACTAAAATTAAGTACATAACTGGTGTGTTTGTTCATGAGTACTACCTGGCAGCGAACCGCGAGTTTAGGATGAGTGGTGATATTTTGGTACTCATCGTGAACCACCACTCTAAAGTTTGCTGGAGTCCCATTCTCGACAGAGAGCACATTTTCATCCGGAAACACTTCCAGAGTGTGTGGCGGGCCTGGAAGATAAATTTCATCTGGATTTTACATTCTGATTTACAGGTTCTCTTTCTGTTGCTGTTTCTGTGTTTTTTGTCATACCGGGTTGCAGAAGAATTTGAAGAGACTGGTTGTTCTGCTTCAGCCCTGGGATGTGCACCTTCACTGTGTACATCTGTTAACAACACACACACAAATAAATCACATGCAAATCCACGTTCTGTGCTAATAGTGTCACTGCAAAAATAATCACTGTTATTAAAGAGGTTTTCCGAACACTCCATTTTTGTGTGATAAAACCCTCTCAGTCTCTGGGTTTTGATGCCAAAAAACATTTTTAAAGCACTAAAGCTGAGATAGTCTGAAGTAACTGTAAAATCAGTTTCTATCACATTCTCTTATGCAGCTCATTGATTTTTGAATGTTTTTAAGTCTCCTATGCTCACCAAGGCTGCATTTATTTGATCAAAAACAATTACAATTTAAAATAACTGTTTTCTACTTATTTCTAATATATTTACATGTACAGTGGGGAGAACAAGTATTTGATACACTGCTGATTTTGCAGGTTTGCCCACTTACAAAGCATGTAGAAGTCTGTAATTTTTATCATAGGTACTCTTCAACTATGAGTGACGGAATCTAAAACAAAAATCCAGAAAATCACATTGTATGATTTTTAAGTAATTAATTTGCATTTTATTGTATGACATAAGTATTTGATACATCAGAAAAGCAGAACTTAATATTTGGTACAGAAACCTTTGTTTGCAATTACAGAGATTATACGTTTCCTGTAGTTCTTGACCAGGTTTGCACACACTGCAGCAGGGATTTTGGCCCACTCCTCCATACAGACCTTCTCCAGATCCTTCAGGTTTCGGGGCTGTCGCTGGGCAATACGGACTTTCAGCTCCCTCCAAAGATTTTCTATTGGGTTCAGGTCTGGAGACTGGCTAGGCCACTCCAGGACCTTGAGATGCTTCTTACGGAGCCACTCCTTAGTTGCCCTGGCTGTGTGTTTCGGGTCGTTGTCATGCTGGAAGACCCAGCCACGACCCATCTTCAATGCTCTTACTGAGGGAAGGAGGTTGTTGGCCAAGATCTCACGATACATGGCCCCATCCATCCTCCCCTCAATACGGTGCAGTCGTCCTGTCCCCTTTGCAGAAAAGCATCCCCAAAGAATGATGTTTCCACCTCCATGCTTCACGGTTGGGATGGCATTCTTGGGGTTGTACTCATCCTTCTTCTTCCTCCAAACACGGCGAGTGGAGTTTAGACCAAAAAGCTCTATTTTTGTCTCCTCAGACCACATGACCTTTTCCCATTCCTCCTCTGGATCATCCAGATGGTCATTGGCAAACTTCAGACGGGCCTGGACATGCGCTGGCTTGAGCAGGGGGACCTTGCGTGCGCTGCAGGATTTTAATCCATGACAGCGTAGTGTGTTACTAATGGTTTTCTTTGAGACTGTGGTCCCAGCTCTCTTCAGGTCATTGACCAGGTCCTGCCGTGTAGTTCTGGGCTGATCCCTCACCTTCCTCATGATCATTGATGCCCCGCGAGGTGAGATCTTGCATGGTGCCCCAGACCGAGGGAGATTGACCGTCATCTTGAACTTCTTCCATTTTCTAATAATTGCGCCCTACAGTTGTTGCCTTCTCACCAAGCTGCTTGCCTATTGTCCTGTAGCCCATCCCAGCCTTGTGCAGGTCTACAATTTTATCCCTGATGTCCTTACACAGCTCTCTGGTCTTGGCCATTGTGGAGAGGTTGGAGTCTGTTTGATTGAGTGTGTGGACATGTGTCTTTTATACAGGTAACGAGTTCAAACAGGTGCAGTTAATACAGGTAATGAGTAGAGAACAGGAGGGCTTCTTAAAGAAAAACTAACAGGTCTGTGAGAGCCGGAATTCTTACTGGTTGGTATGTGATCAAATACTTATGTCATGCAATAAAATGCAAATTAATTATTTAAAAATCATACAATGTGATTTTCTGGATTTTTGTTTTAGATTCCGTCTCTCACAGTTGAAGTGTACCTATAATAAAAATTACAGACCTCTACATGCTTTGTAAGTAGGAAAACCTGCAAAATCGGCAGTGTATCAAATACTTGTTCTCCCCACTGTAATTTACTCATGTGATGCTAAGCAGTATTTTCAGCATCATTACTCTAGTCTTCAGTGTCCATTGATCCTTCAGAAATCATTCTAATATGCTAAATCTGTACTGTGACACTATCACAAAAGAGCTGGCTTACATACTTTTAGGTTTACGTCACACTGATGAGCGGTGATGAAATGGGCTTGTTTTGCAGCCACAGGACCTGGGCATCATGCAGTCACTGAGTCGACCATGAACTCCTCTGTATACCAAAGTACTCTAGAGTCAAATGTGAGGCCATCTGTCCGACAGCTAAAGCTTGGCCAAAATTGGGCCATGCAACAGGACAATGATCCCAATTTCCCAAACTCCATTTGGCTTTATTTTTATTAAATAAATGATGACACTGTGTAATATGTCATGTGTTGTACTTAACCTAATTTTAAGACCTGCTAAAGACCAGATGATTTTTTTTTTATTATGTCCTGATGCCTAAAACCATAGAATTCAAAAGGGTGTACTTTCTTTTTCACATGACTGTATTACATTAGCCTGACGTCATCATACTCAGATTCTAGTCAGAATATGAGTCTGATACTGCTCCACTGGGCTGATTATGGGGCGTGTTTCAACCAAACCAGGAAAGAAAATGCCTCTGCACTTAATTGGATAGACCTACAACCAATCAGAGCAACGGAGTAAGTGACGTATGTTGAGCGAAGCATAGTTGTCAACAGAACTCAACTGCACGCACGCTGGAAGAAGTAGAAGAAGAAAATGAGTGTAAACGATCTTTGCCGGTGTTGTGAAAAGAATTTAAGGATACACTGAGTACTTACCAATACGATCATCATTTTTGATAGAAATAGTAAAGGTGAATGCATATACGAAGAAGTTCTCCGTTTAGGATTAGAACGAATTCAACCCAAGCGCTCTTTGGTGACGTGGATGATTACGTTACTGTTGATCATCTGTCCATCATCCTATAAAGCCCGCCCTGACAATTTGATTGGTCCGAACAGCTCTGGTTCGAGCATAGTTGCTCCACAACGGTCAAGTCCAGACCGAACTTCCCGACCTCAAATGTTGTGGGCGGGGCTAAGTATTACATATAAGTCTAGCTAAAATTATCCAAATAATTTTAAAAATAGAATAAATAAAAATCCCACACCTGTCAACTGTGATTAGACTGGGAGGAAGTTGGGCTATTTTTCATTAGGCGGGTTTTAAGTCGGCTTAGGACTGGACATTTGTCTGTGACCTGGCAACCCTACTCACAGCTAGCAAGCACAGGTGCTAAGAAATTACATTTCTCTCCCCTATGAGATTGCCATAGTCTAAGGCAGTATCTGGCACATTTGTTGGAGGATTACCTGTTTGTTTGTTTTTGAGAGGTGAGGCTGTTTTTTTTGTTTTTTCTTACATCTTTTTGCAGGGATTATTGTTTTTTGGACTGTCTTATTTTTGTGTGTGGCCTCTTATCTGCTGCTTGGACTTTTAATTTTGTGTGTGTGTGTGTATAGACCATTCAACAGGGACTTTTTATACCACATCATTTGTCTCATGGACCCATTTAACCTATTTATTGTGTTATGGGGGGGATGTGCATTGTTTGAATTTTGCTGTATGCTGAATTTAATGCTGTTACTGATGAGATTCAGGTGTTTTGTCAAGTCAAATTTATGGAAGGTCTCTTGTACAATCCATTACAAGCCTAAAAGCTCATGTTGATTACACCAATACATTCTTGACCATTCTTGAGACTTAACAGTAATAACAGTAGATTGACCCCTTTCTCTTTATTAACAAACATAGATACCTTCTTTTGTTGTGGCGTCTGCCGCCTCTGAAGAATTCTTGGGATTTGATGCCAGAAGACAGACTTTATTATCAGACATACAAATCTAAGTTGGTCTGCAGAGGAACTATAGAGTCTGCCTTCTCTTTTATATGGTTTTCCATATGCTCTCCCCCATGGTGGGGTCAGTACATTTCATACATGCTACTACTTCTGTTTAGTCTGTTTAGGCCCCAACCTATTTACATTAAATGGAACGAGAGGCCTCAGCTCACTGTATGTTTTCTATAAATAGCAGGTCACACTATGTGAGCACATTCCTTTCTCTTACAATTCTCTACACACAGTTAATTAAATGACTATATTCACATTCACTATGCTTGATTAATTTATATTCTGATTAATAAAAACATTCCACAGAGGCCCAAACCTGTTTATATTAGGTGGAACGAGAGGCCACAGCTAGGGCTGCACAATATATCGTTTTAGCATCGATATCGCAATGTGTGCATCCACGATAGTCACATCACAGCATGTGCGACGTCAGGTATAGTGATCGTAGTTGATACATGATCCGAACAGACCAGGAACCACGGATCGAAATGCACGTGATTCTAGGATTAATTGCAAAGTTTAACCATCACAGAGTGAAAGTTTATCATTTGCATGTGTTTTAGGTCCTGTCAGTTTAAACATTTAAGCGATTTTAAACCATTTGAGCACACGAAGACACGAAAGAGAACTCAATTCGGATCTTGTGTGCTGTTTTCTGTGCACACACACTGAGCAGCACAGACAGCACGCGAACACCGAATTTCGTTCTCTTTCTCGACTATGTGTACTTCAACTGACACATACACAGAAAATTGTGTCAAAATGCATCTTGGCGAAAATCCTCGTAAACAGTCACTTAAGGAACTTGTATGAAAGTGACAGCAGCCTAATATACAAGTAATTAAAGGGGTCATGAATTTTGAATCTTTTGACATAAAAGAGGTCATTGTACTACAAAAATATCCTGTAAGTGTCAGAACTCAAAACTTCCTTGTTAGTCCAACAGTATTTATTGAAACCAAGCTGCCAGAACGGCATCATAGTGTAACGAAAGGCCACCTATGAGTGCACCTATGCACCTAAACGTGAATTTCTCTGTCCAGGTAACACAAAGAAAGAGTAAACATTGTTCATTTACATATATTACCACCATTGTAACAATACAAAGCAGATTGAAAATCTGCAAACTCACAAATGAACTAAAACACATAACAAACAAACAGATATTGGTTGAGTCAATGTTGCAATGCCGAATTGGTCGTGATTCTCAAACAGAGTAAACTTTGCCCAGAATGATAAAATTATGTAAAACACTGCTGACCTTGCTTTGATGACTGATCTTTCCCATGGCCCTCACATTTGTGATGACAGAAGTGGTCCCGAATGCAATCCCTTCATAACTCAACTTTAGTGAACTAAAGAGAAAAGACATTTTACCATTAGAAAAACACAAGGAAATGTCAATTCCAAGATATGTAAATTCCAAAATTCTCTGTGGCCACATACAAACACACATTTTTGAATTTAGAAAAGCTAAGGGGCATTGTTAGGCACATCTTGGGCCTTATTGCTTTAGTATATATGAAGTGAGTACACCATTTAATTGGCAGAGAATGATTTGAAATTCAAGTGATATTGCATAGTTACAAAGAGAAACACAGGGGAGGGAGGAGAAAAAAAAAAAAAAAAAAAAAAAAGTACAAGTACTACAAGTAAACAAAAATTCACATTCAATTCACATTCTGTCACATCTTGACCAAGTCAAGTTACCTTTAATAAAGTTTTTTAAAATGAAAAACATCATATTTAAGCCCAATAAATGATTATGTATTTATATAAAATTGGTAGGGATGCACAATATTGGATTTTTGCAAATATTCGAAATTTTTCAACTTATTTTGGGCGATACCGATATACATATCTTTTAGGGGTGTAAATCAGACGGTTCATCATGATTCGATACAATATCGATTCTCATAGCCAGCGATACGATATTTTCCGATACCTCAAAGTTCTGCGATACGATTCGATTCATATTTCGATATGATATTATGTGCCCCTTTTACACAACCAGTTAGATTTTTATTAACTCACAACTACAAACAAAATATATAACAAACATTTATTTCAAAATTTCACATCCTGCACCCTGATTGGGACATCCACAAATAAAAAAAATTCACACAGTAATCTAACAACAGCTTATGACATGAAAGTATTTTAGGCTTAGGTGCTAAAATGTGCATTTATAATTTATATAATTTAAAAATTATATATAAATACTATAAAATTAAAAAGACATTTCTTTTAAATGTATAGCACAGATTTTTAAGGAAGCAACAACATATTATGGGTTGGACAGAACAAGATATGCTATTAATATTCTTTCATTGTGCAAAAGTATTATAATATGAAAGGCTCCAATACAGAGCGGCACAAAGCATTTATGTGCATTTCGTGTGCAGAATGATGCGCTTGAAGCAACACAGAGTCACAGCGTGCAGCACTCCTATGCAGCAGTTTATTGAGCAATTTCTTTTAACAGTTTTAAATTTCAGTGTGAAGAACGATTCATAGCGCTCTATTCTCCTTATACGCAAAACCATAGACCTTTATCTACTGAAGCACAAAAAATAAATTAAAGAAGACTAAATTCAGTGGCCTATTTGCGCTCTGAGATGAGTGCGCGGTGCTTTTTTGCAAGGCTTTAAACACGAGCAAATGATAAACTTTCGTGAAGAATCAACACTGGCCCGAGCGTCTTTCACAAGCTCTGAAAGGTAATTTAAACGAAAATGCACGCGTTGGCGATAATACATAGAATGACATTGTGTGAAAATGTGGAGAGTGTTAAAACAAATGTGCCTCTTAAATATATAAATAGCCTACAGTTATCGATTTTTAACGCTTGGCATCGATGCATCAAATCGTTAGACATTAGATCAATGCATCGATCTATATCAATGTATTGTTACACCCCTAATATCTTTTTTCCTTTGTTTGGAAACAACATTTAGTCTCTCCTGTGTAGGAATTCCTTGTGCATACAAAAAAAATGGTCTGATAACAAACGGCAGGCGGGCTGCATAAAAATGCAAATTCACTCTCTGACAATAGGTAGCGCTTATGGAAAAGCAGAAATACAGCTGTTACTCCTGTACACAAAGCCGCTGCACGTGATCTTATATTGGTTAATAGCAGTAAAAAGCAATGAAGAGTAACTAGAAATGGTAAAAAGGCTTAGTAAAGGGTAAATCAACAGTCAGACAAAGTTAGGACTGTGACAAGCATCACACCGGTCTCGAGTCCCACAGAGGAGCTCTGGAAGGATAAAAGGAGGTGTGACAACAGTTGCCGTTTTGTTTTAGTTTATGCGGCAGTTGTCCGGGAGAGGCTGCCGTTTTACTGTCATTTTGTTGTTTATTTTGTGAATTAAAGTTCCATTGCTTGTTTGTTGGTTCCTGCCTCCTTCTTCCCTGAACTATGAGCACTGTTACAATTATTTCTAAAGTATGTACTTTGATCTCTACAGAGCTTGTGTGTATCTACTTTGACCTACCTACATTCCAGCTGGGGTTTAATGCCACAGGGTGGCTGGGTGGGATAGTCAAACTCATCCCTAAAGTCTAGAGGAATACTGAAGGGAACTCCCACGTGGACAGGAGAAGAAATGATGCCTAGCATAAAAGATACTGCTTCACCCTCTGTTGGAGAAACACAGACAAAAGACAAAGAGAGAGAATTTAACATGGAATCTGACAGGAAATTTCTTACTTCACTCCAGTGTTATTTTAGTATAATTTAGATACTATTGTCATTTTCATTCGAAATATTTTTTTAAATATGTCTATATAGTTTGTTTTAATTTTTCCTTCAGTTTTAGTTTGTTATTTTTGTACATCACGTTAAAATGAAAATGAGAAATGTTTCCTTGGCAACTAACTGAAATACGTTTTTTACATTTTATTTGTTTCAGTTAATGTTTATTTTATTACTAGAAACAAATGTTTTATGGTTTTTCATTTTAGTTAACTACAGTAACCCTGCTTCACTCATTTAACAGAAGATTTTATAATTTAGCTATTTAAATGAAGTTAAAAAATTTAGTTAACCACATCATTCATACCTTGTGTATTTTTTTTTTTCCATTTAAATTTTTTAAAACCGCTATTTTACATAAAATGACCACAATAAAAGTCCCCCCAAAAAAGACTCAAAAAACAACAAAATTTCTCCTAACAACAAACATTTATCAAATTAGGGCATTTACAAACCCGATTCCAAAAAAGTTGGGACACTGTACAAATTGTGAATAAAAACAGAATGCAATGATGTGGAAGTTTCAAATTTCAATATTTTATTCGGAATACAACATAGATGACATATCAAATGTTTAAACTGAGAAAATGTATCATTTTAAGGGAAAAATAAGTTGATTTTAAATTTCATGGCATCAACACATCTCAAAAAAGTTGGGACAAGGCCATGTTTACCACTGTGTGGCATCCCCTCTTCTTTTTATAACAGTCTGCAAACATCTGGGGACTGAGGAGACAAGTTGCTCAAGTTTAGGAATAGGAATGTTGTCCCATTCTTGTCTAATACAGGCTTCTAGTTGCTCAACTGTCTTCTTTGTCGCATCTTCCTCTTTATGATGCACCAAATGTTTTCTATGGGTGAAAGATCTGGACTGCAGGCTGGCCATTTCAGTACCCGGATCCTTCTTCTACGCAGCCATGATGTTGTAATTGATGCAGTATGTGGTCTGGCATTGTCATGTTGGAAAATGCAAGGTCTTCCCTGAAAGAGACGACGTCTGGATGGGAGCATATGTTGTTCTAGAACTTGGATATACCTTTCAGCATTGATGGTGCCTTTCCAGATGCCCATGCCACATGCACTCATGCAACCCCATACCATCAGAGATGCAGGCTTCTGAACTTTTTCCCAGTTTTCCAAAAAGAACTTCAAATTTTGATTCGTCTGACCACAGAACAGTTTTCCACTTTGCCACAGTCCATTTTAAATGAGCCTTGGCCCAGAGAAAACGCCTGCGCTTCTGGATCATGTTTAGATATGGCTTCTTTTTTGACCTATAGAGTTTTAGCCGGCAACGGCGAATGGCACGGTGGATTGTGTTCACCGACAATGTTTTCTGGAAGTATTCCTGAGCCCATGTTGTGATTTCCATTACAGGAGCATTCCTGTATGTGATGCAGTGCCGTCTCAGGGCCCGAAGATCACGGGCATCCAGTATGGTTTTCCGACCTTGACCCTTACGCACAGAGATTGTTCCAGATTCTCTGAATCTTTGGATGATATTATGCACTGTAGATGATGATAACTTCAAACTCTTTGCAATTTTTCTCTGAGAAACTCCTTTCTGATATTGCTCCACTATTTTTCGCCACAGCATTGGGGGAATTGGTGATCCTCTGCCCATCTTGACTTCTGAGAGACACTGCCACTCTGAGAGGCTCTTTTTATACCCAATCATGTTGCCAATTGACCTAATAAGTTGCAAATTGGTCCTCCAGCTGTTCCTTATATGTACATTTAACTTTTCCGGCCTCTTATTGCTACCTGTCCCAACTTTTTTGGAATGTGTAGCTCTCATGAAATCCAAAATGAGCCAATATTTGGCATGACATTTCAAAATGTCTCACTTTCAACATTTGATATGTTATCTATATTCTATTGTGAATAAAATATAAGTTTATGAGATTTGTAAATTATTGCATTCCTTTTTTATTCACAATTTGTACAGTGTCCCAACTTTTTTGGAATCGGGTTTGTATATACACAGGGTGTTGTCAGAAAAAAAATGAAAATCAATGGGTTTGTGCTTAGGTTTCATTCTTAGGTATACTTGAATTGCAGTCTAATACAGTTTTTGTTTTCTTTACACATTTTGTGCTTTATAAACACAGTGACAGTGATGTCAGAGACCCTCAAATCAAAATGCGATCACAAGTGGTCATAGAAAACACAGCTGACGCACATTACTACTACCAGGTATAAACAGCTCACCTAATCACCGTATCACCCAGGAGCGATCTTAAAACCAAGTGTAAATGGGGCCAATGTGTATTATACCTTTAATCGAGAAATTGAGGGTGTAATTGGGTAGTCTTTTTCCAGCCCATTCACTGGATGAGTTGTCACTCAGAATAGTCTGCAGATGCAGCGTGTACAGCCCAAGCTTACTGAGATTCTCTGGAAAAGAAAACACTCCCTTAATGCATTAACTAATATTAATTGACAATGAGAAATGCATTTGTTGCCATATTTATAAATCTTTCTTAGTAAAATTACAATAACATACACATTCAAATACATTGCATGCCATATTTATGACCGTCAGCGAGCCAAAGTAATGGCAGTGAATTTATATATTCACATATGGAGATGGATTGTGGATTAAATATATATAAATGTCTGTGAATGCTAGATTTGGTAGGGTCTGTGGATTTGTGGATCAAATCCAACATTCAACTTTTTTCTATGCATCTCAGTTCATGTGCTTTTGTATTCACCAGCATTACTTTGCCCTGCTGATGGTGATAAATATAGCAGAGGAGTGGAAATAGTCACGTGACTGAAATGAATATGAACATATGCCATGATTCATTGATTTTTACCCATGGTCTTGAACCAGAATTCCCATTTGGTTGAATGCACACCAATGTGGGAGTTAGTCTGGACATCTCCTTTAGGAGCTAAAAGGAAGAAAAGGATGCAAGCCCATTAAAATTCAGTTCAGTAATTCAATTCGGTTCAGTCAATTCAGTAACATTTCAGTAGAATATTCTACATGAACATTACAGAAGTATAATAACAATTTACATTTTATTGGATTTACATAGTTACATAAGATATAATGATGCAGTCTTTAAAATTGCATTTTTTTTTTCATGTGCTTTTAATGTGATCAATTAAGCGCCATTCTGCAGCCACGCTATGAGACTGTGACGGGTGTCCAATCCTGCTCCTGAAGGGCCACTGTCCTGCAGAGTTTAATATGATGTTTTTGTTCCCCTCGTTAATCGCTATATAACGTCAGTCGAGTGCTTGAAACAACTTCCTTCTGTGATCTGATGTGGCTTCTTGACACAGAATGAGGCAAGATCCGAGGCAAAATATATTAATTTATAGAGATCTATACAATAATAAAGTCTATGCAATTAGCATTGAATTATACATAGTTTTTTTTCTTATGAAAATACCCGATGGCTTGAAGAACACAGATTAACGATATATTGTCACAATCGTGTGTTTATTGTCTTCATGTTTATTCAGTCAAAATGTTCCTATGTGTTTTTCATTTAGCAGCAGCGAAAGCTGGATGATTTTGTTGTAAGGGATTTCCTGGAACGTCTTAAGTTGAGTTGTCTTCTCAGTGGATGCATAATATTTAATATTAAATGCTAGTGGTTCAACGAATCACAAAACTCATGGTTTGGATCATATTACGGTTTTTGAATCAGGAAGCGGATAATTTTTCGGATCAGCAAGAAAAAAAAAATTGGGAGTGGGGGGGTAACTTTGCTTTTCATTTATTACTTAAAGCTCACTTTAAGTACTCCGATACCACAGCAAAAACTACAAGCCTAACTAATAAAGTTAAAACGTTATTAAAGGCAAATGAACAGAGTAAAAAGAACAAATACACCAATTACAAGCATAGATAAATACAATAGAATAAAGTTACAAATAAAGTAAGGTAACTACTAACTGTAGTATTCATTTTATAATATAGATAATATAGATTAATCTTTATTAAAGCTTGTTGTTTGACTAACAAATCACAGACAACAGCAGGTATTTATAGGCTGCTGTCACTTTAAGACCTCATGCACAGACTCAATATAAATGATACACATCCGATTTATTTCTCAACTCATTCTTAACTTAAGACATAACTGGCTGTGTTTACTAGAATACTTACCGAGGTGGGTATTTTGACTTGATTTGTGTGTATGTGGGGACGTGAAAGAGGAAACAATTCAGAGTTTGCGCGCGATCTGAAACGCGCCTCTCTGTGTGTGTGTGTGTGGCTGTGTAGAGTACCGAATTAATTTCTCCTTCGCCTCTTCCAGCGATGAAATGTTTTTAAAATCTATTGAATGTGTAATAGAATCTATTGAATCTATTAACCTTTCACTCTATTGCGTTTAAACTTGCAATTAATCCGCGAATCACATGTGTGCCGAACCGTGGGGTCTGGTATTTGATTTAGAATCTTTCCAATGATGTATATTTTGTCAAGATTAAATAAAGCCTTATTACTTTACTTATAGAGTATGTATGTATGTATGTATGTATGTATGTATATGTATGCATGCATGCATGTTAGAGCTGCACGATTAATCGTTAAAAGATCGCAATCTCAATTCAAACACCCACGCAATCTTATTCCTAAATGACCCATGTTAATGAATGATGGGTGTCCAATGGCACGCAGCAGGGCGAGCATTTCAATTCATTCCTATGGAAGTTGAGCTTCAAACTCGCACGTGAGTGCAAGCTTAGCATCCGTGGGAATGAATTGAAAATGCTCGCTCTGCTCCTCGCCAGTGGACAGACGACCGTCGCTTCTGATGCAAACGCTCGCATTCATTGATGTGGGCAGTGACAAAACACGTGCTACTCATACTCCGCTGACGCTTGCGATGTGAAACTGTTTAAAACAAAGACTTTTTAGTTAACCTTTGAAAGTACGATCATCACACTGCAACATTCAAAAAAAATTTGTTCAAATTAAAATTAACCTTTTAACAGACTAAAGCAATGACCATTTTGCCAGAACCTCTAGTTTGCATGTTATTTTGTTTAGTTGTCTGATGTTTTTTTTCTTCAGATACACTGCCGATTTTGCAAGTTTTCCTACTTACAAAGCATGTAGAGGTCTGTAATTTTTATCATAGGTACACTTCCAATGTGAGAGACGGAATCTAAAACAAAAATCCAGAAAATCACATTGTATGATTTTTAAATAATTAATTTGCATTTTATTGCATGATATAGGTATTTTATCACCTACCAACCAGTAAGAATTCTGGCTCTCACAGACCTGTTAGTTTTTCTTTAAGAAGCCCTCCTGTTCTCCACTTATTACCTGTATTAACTGCACCTGTTTGAACTCGTTACCTGTATAAAAGACACCTGTCCACACACTCAATCAAACAGACTCCAACCTCTCCACAATGGCCAAGACCAGAGAGCTGTGTAAGGACATCAGGGATAAAATTGCAGACCTGCACAAGGCTGGGATGGGCTACAGGACAATAGGCAAGCAGCTTGGTGAGAAGGCAACAACTGTTGGCGCAATTATTAGAAAATGGAAGAAGTTCAAGATGACGGTCAATCTCCCTCGGTCTGGGGCACCATGCAAGATCTCACCTCGTGGGGCATCAGTGATCATGAGAAAGGTGAGGGATCAGCCCAGAACTACACGGCAGGACCTGGTCAATGACCTGAAGAGAGCTGGGGCCACAGTCTCAAAGAAAATCATTAGTAACACACTACACCGTCATGGATTAAAATCCTGCAGCGCACGCAAGGTCCCCCTGCTCAAGCCAGCGCATGTCCAGGCCCGTCTGAAGTTTGCCAATGACCATCTGGATGATCCAGAGGAGGAATGGGAAAAGGTCATGTGGTCTGATGAGACAAAAATAGAGCTTTTTGGTCTAAACTCCACTCGCCGTGTTTGGAGGAAGAAGGATGAGTACAACCCCAAGAACACCATCCCAACCGTGAAGCATGAAGGTGGAAACATCATTCTTTGGGGATGCTTTTCTGCAATGGGGACAGGACGACTGCACCGTATTGAGGGGAGAATGGATGGGGCCATGTATCGCGAGATCTTGACCAACAACCTCCTTCCCTCAGTAAGAGCATTGAAGATGGGTCGTGGCTGGGTCTTCCAGCATGACAACGACCCGAAACACACAGCCAGGGCAACTAAGGAGTGGCTCCGTAAGAAGCATCTCAAGGTCCTGGAGTGGCCTAGCCAGTCTCCAGACCTGAACCCAATAGAAAATCTTTGGAGGGAGCTGAAAGTCCGTATTGCCCAGCGACAGCCCCGAAACCTTAAGGATCTGGAGAAGGTCTGTATGGAGGAGTGGGCCAAAATCCCTGCTGCAGTGTGTGCAAACCTGGTCAAGAACTACAGGAAACGTATGATCTCTGTAATTGCAAACAAAATTGCTTTTTTGATGTATCAAATACTTATGTCTTGCAATAAAACGCAAATTAATTACTTAAAAATCATACAACGTGATTTTCTGGATTTTTGTTTTAGATTCCGTCTCTCACTGTTGAAGTGTACCTATGATAAAAATTACAGACTTCTACATGCTTTGTAAGTGGGCAAACCTGCAAAATCGGCCGTGTATCAAATACTTGTTCTCCCCACTGTGTATATATATATACAGACTTTAACGCTGCTGAGTGAGAGTTTCTAAAACATCAGCTGCGGGAGTGACAGCAAATTTGACATCTCTCTCCCTTCTGATCAACCTAATCAATCTCTCAATATTTTTCCCCTTTTGGAAAGTCATAGAACTGTGGATTTTTTCATTTGCTATTGGAGCAAATGGGAACACAAAAATTATATTTGTTGTAGTTTGTGTTCACCACTGTATAGGTTTACCCAACTGTGACAACTTCCGTTTCTGAGAACCTCAGTGTCCATAACCGCTACACTATATTTGCATACTAGTAAACGATTAGTATACTTGTACTGTACTTAACAAACCAGTTTTCAGAAACACTGTATTTTGACAATCAAAATTGCATACAAAAAAAATGAATTATGCTCTGACTACAAATAATAAAAAATAATAAATGCAACTCACAGTGCCAGATGACTTTCAGGTCAATCCACAGTTTCTTAAAATTGCCGGCCACAGGCAGTCGAGACATCGACTCTCCATTTTTGTTCAATACCTCCACTTTAATCGGACCTGGACAAGAACAAATTTATACTAAAATCTTAGTGCTGTTGGTAAAAGATAAGGGCATGAGCTTGTGAGTATATTTTGAGTTTTATAAAGTAAAGGTGTGAGTTAATACCTTTGGCTAATCTATATACTGTAAGTTTGTATGTGTGTAAGTTTGTTTACCCATAGGTGTCCCAGCTGGACGAGCATCGTTCTCAACCCAAGCGTTTCCCTCAGGCCACGTAACCCTCAACCGGTCTGGAAGTCTGATAACAAGTTAAAGTAATTAAATCACACACAAAGGGCCAGATTTACTAAACAGGGCAATCTACCAAGAGCAGCAAAAAGATGTGCGTAGAGTCGCAAACAAGCAGAGCCGCTGATAATGCGGGTGATCTACTAACAACACAGGTGCGCAGCAAATGAAAAAAAAACATGCCTTGGCATACAATATTTTCAGATAACATCTTCCTCTGGCATTCCAAATAAATGAACAGGAGCGGAGAAAGGAAGGTATTTCAACGCTCATTTTTCACTGGTGTCTTAAATCCAGACAGTAGTTTTTTGATGTCAAAAGAGGATTTGCACTGGCACAAGCTGCTAGTAAATCTGGCCCAAAGTGTTTAGCTATGTACTATTCTTAATACTATTAAGATTTCCACACCGCAAAATGAATGTAATTTTTAAAGAAAAAGACTTAATATGCTAGAGTAAAAGGCAGTTTATTGTTACCCGTTTCCTTACCATATATGGTGTTAAAAAAAAACAACAACAACAACAACAACAACAACATTGTTAATGGTTTAACATTGCATTATACACTCACCTAAAGGATTATTAGGAACACCTGTTCAATTTCTCATTAATGCAATTATCTAATCAACCAATCACATGGCAGTTGCTTCAATGCATTTAGGGGTGTGGTCCTGGTCAAGACAATCTCCTGAACTCCAAACTGAATGTCAGAATGGGAAAGAAAGGTGATTTAAGCAATTTTGAGCGTGGCATGGTTGTTGGTGCCAGACGGGCCGGTCTGAGTATTTCACAATCTGCTCAGTTACTGGGATTTTCACGCACAACCATTTCTAGAGTTTACAAAGAATGGTGTGAAAAGGGAAAAACATCCAGTATGCGGCAGTCCTGTGGGCGAAAATGCCTTGTTGATGCTAGAGGTCAGAGGAGAATGGGCCGACTGATTCAAGCTGATAGAAGAGCAACTTTGACTGAAATAACCACTCGTTACAACCGAGGTATGCAGCAAAGCATTTGTGAAGCCACAACACGCACAACCTTGAGGCGGATGGGCTACAACAGCAGAAGACCCCACCGGGTACCACTCATCTCCACTACAAATAGGAAAAAGAGGCTACAATTTACACAAGCTCACCAAAATTGGACAGTTGAAGACTGGAAAAATGTTGCCTGGTCTGATGAGTCTCGATTTCTGTTGAGACATTCAGATGGTAGAGTCAGAATTTGGCGTAAACAGAATGAGAACATGGATCCATCATGCCTTGTTACCACTGTGCAGGCTGGTGGTGGTGGTGTAATGGTGTGGGGGATGTTTTCTTGGCACACTTTAGGCCCCTTAGTGCCAATTGGGCATCGTTTAAATGCCACGGCCTACCTGAGCATTGTTTCTGACCATGTCCATCCCTTTATGACCACCATGTACCCATCCTCTGATGGCTACTTCCAGCAGGATAATGCACCATGTCACAAAGCTCGAATCATTTCAAATTGGTTTCTTGAACATGACAATGAGTTCACTGTACTAAAATGGCCCCCACAGTCACCAGATCTCAACCCAATAGAGCATCTTTGGGATGTGGTGGAACGGGAGCTTCGTGCCCTGGATGTGCATCCCACAAATCTCCATCAACTGCAAGATGCTATCCTATCAATATGGGCCAACATTTCTAAAGAATGCTTTCAGCACCTTGTTGAATCAATGCCACGTAGAATTAAGGCAGTTCTGAAGGCGAAAGGGGGTCAAACACAGTATTAGTATGGTGTTCCTAATAATCCTTTAGGTGAGTGTATATATATGGGATTTTTTTTTTAAGTAAAAACTATGAAAAACCATATAATTTATGATAAAAAAAAAAAAGTCTTAAGGTGAAATACAGAATAAAAGGCTGGTCTTACTTTGCAAGCTCATTCTCAATGTTTTCCTTAATGGCTGTGGTTGTGGCCAGTCTGTCGATCTTAAAGATGGGAATGATTCTTTGCTCATTATACAACTCCTTCGGTTCCTACAGAAACACATCAAAGAGACTTATACCAAAGCAAAAAGCCACAAAAGATCCAAAATGTTCTGAGCTTGTCCACAAGTACAAAACACATAGTACAAACTTTCATGTTGAGTTTGAACAGCAGTGAAGAACCCCCTACTAATCTGTCAATTAACCATTGCACTAAAACAAGGGTTTAAACTTTGCAGGTTATGTGCAGCTTTGAATAATTGTCCAACTGGAGAAACGCATGCATACAGTATACACAGTATATAAGGGCAGAGTTTAGTCGTGACTTTAACTCTTTTGTCATACATTCATGCATCTATTTGATTTGGAACAAAATTGACAAGAATTGCAATATTGTCCAGGCCATTCCAGGATGTCTTTTTACTACAAAAATGATTATTAAAACACTGATCAAAAGATCTAAGAATGAAGGTTAACAAAACATTGTCAACCTTTTACAAGACCATCTCCAAATTGCTTGACGTTCCTGTGTCCGTTCCAAGCCAAAGTTCTGGATGTGACATGCATTGAACAGACGAAACAAAATGATGGCCCTATGAAATCTGTTTTACTCAATTCACTCCTGAGGATTAATACAAGCTGTATTTTTGTTTCCCTTCCTTGGACCACAAAAACAGATGTTAGGCAGAATCTCTAATCCGTAAAGAAGAATTGTAACTCCAGCGGTGACAAACTACCATGTACTGCAGTGCATGTATTACTGACTCACCAATGTAATTTCGACATGTCCTCCTGTGGCGTACACATCACCTTCATGGTCTCCGTAAAGCAAGAACTGAACTATAGAGCCAAAAAAGATGGGCTGAGTTTTCACTGATTTCACCTGAAAATGTGAAAAAGACATTTGAGAACACTATAAATACAACATCTGACTCATAAAATTTCATAAAATGACCCGTATACATACTTTCATGTTATTCATTGTTTACTGACAGTCCTAAAAGATACTAATTACAAACTTATACAGTATAATGTCTTACAACCCCTGACACTTATAGAATATTCATCCAGTTTTTTCACTTTATAGCAAATAAACATAACAGAAATGACACAAAACATTTTAAGTTGCTGAACAATCTGCCTTTGTGAAATAAATGAAAATTAAATTAACGCACAACATGGAATCACTAAAATAATATATACACACATTTATTCACACATCGGTTCTTGAAATTTAAGAATCAAAATGAGAATTGATTAAAAACCAAAAATCTATATTTTCACCCCAGCCCTAAAAGCATCGCAACATAACGTTACTTTTTTGGGAAGTAATGTAATATTGTAACATTCATTTTTAAAAGTAACACCCCTACACTGGTGTGAAAATGTGAAAACTACTAGATCTCACTAATTGTCCTCTCTTGTAAGTCTTGCCGTCCCACTTAATGGCTTGGAATTGAGCCCACGGTGACTGAAGCCGTTTGGGCACATCTTCACGTGTCCTCGCACCCAGAAATCCCTGAAACATCACCTGCAAGCACACACAAAGACAAATCAATTGTTGCCATCTAAATGCGAGGACCAAACAATACTGTGTCACAAACCTTTTTGCAAACTCTCTCTTTAGCCCGAAACACACTTTGGAGTTACATACACTTTCCATTTGATAACAGTCAATTAATTTGTTAACATTAACATTAATGTTTATTTCAACATTTACTAATACATAATTAAAAATCAAAAGTTGTTAATATTACATTTAATATATCTGAATTAACAATGAACAGTTGTGTTTTTATTCACAAACAACGAAAAAGTCAACAAATGAAAAAAGTTATTAAACCTGTTAAAGGTATTATGCCCTTTTACAAAATCTTGATTTTGTTTTTGGGGTGTACTAGAATATGTTTCATGCTTGATTGATCAAAAAACTTTTTTTGCATATTCTGTGGACAGTTGTTTGTTGTAGTTCTTGGAAAGTGGATTTTGTTAAATAAAATATCTCCCTTTGGAGTGGACTTTGAGCTTTGTAACCTTGCAGATCTTTTTTATGCTCAAACAGCAACACTACACACTAACTAAAGATGAAAAAGTGAAAAAGCATAATAGGCCCCCTTTAAGAGGACGACACTTTTTGGTAACTTAATTATAATAATTTGCAAATAACTTAAGCAAATAATTTGTTCAGTTTAAAGCGTTAAATATATTTAACAAACAACAAACCAAGCAGCATCCGTTTTTTCTGTCCATCCTTGGGCTAGCGTTACATTACAAGACCATGCTCTTATTCATGCAAATGCTTTTAAACCATTCAAGCACGACAAGACAAAGAGAGCACGCTGTCTGTGAATGTCGAGACACACACGGCACACAGAAAGACACGTGTCAGGATCGTGCGTACAGACAGTGTGCCAGAATTGAGTTCTCTTTTGCACTTGAATGAACAATAACACACAGAAGTATGTCAAAATGCCCGTTTTGTCGAGTCTTAAATGAGTTAATTAATGTCTTAAATGAATTTAAAGAGAAAATTAGATGCGCATGACAGCACGTCAGATCCACATGTTCGGCAGTGGCAGATCATTAAGTAACAGCAGAACTAATGCTATCTGTCATTCATGTTAATCAAAGAACAAAGGTAACAAATGTATAGCTTTAATAAGGTTTAATCTACATTTAATTTATTATTTATGCAGTGCAGACTGTTTGATAACTTTATTCAATTTCTGTATAGTGATTTTATATATATGCCACAGGTAAGGGACATTTGTTTATGTGAAGATTGTTTTAAGATCACTTAAATTAAAAGTTATTTTTTTAAAGCCTAATAAATTTTGAAATTAATAGCTTTCAATTATACTGTAATGTTGAATGTCTATCATTAATGCTAAAAAATTTCATTTTATAGAGACATCAATAGCTGTATTGGTATCAGTGATACTGGCCTTTATTCATAAAAAGATGCCATTATAACAAGTATTTAAAATATACCGTCTTAAAGTTGTTTTACATTAATTTTGAGAGAAAAAATTAATTACAGAAAAAAATGTGCGATTAATTAGTTCATTTTTTAATCGATTGACAGCACTAATGAAAATTTGATACTGTCACATGCCTAGCCACAGTAATACAAAACCATGTGTTAAGCATGTTCAATGGAACCACGCATAACACACTGATCGAGCAGTTACATCTGCGCTTTTCTTTGCATACTTGGCCTCACACTAGCAGACACATACCTGCTTATCATAGCGCTCATGACATTCTTTTAGCCAGACAGTAAACTCCCTCTGAATCTTCACTCGCTGCTCCTGGATAAAATAGTACAGAATGTGTATACTGGGCTTTGAAGCAGTGTTAAAACATGTGTCTTTCAGAATTCAGAAGTGTGCTTCTGTACCTGGCCATTGTGCACTCTGGTAAAAATGGTCTCTTTGTCATTGAGTTGAAGCTCCAGGTCCATGAAGGTAAGTTTGTTGGTGCTGACTTGGAATCGGTCATTGGCGAAGAGAACTCCTGAAATCCGGTTATAACACTCAAACGGCACTGTACCTTTCTTAGGCCTTTTACACCACTCAAACCTAACACACATAAATA
The DNA here is from genome assembly GCA_039654105.1 of Coreius guichenoti. Lineage (NCBI taxonomy): Eukaryota > Metazoa > Chordata > Actinopteri > Cypriniformes > Gobionidae > Coreius > Coreius guichenoti. The sequence continues at coordinate 10,187,915 of CM077168.1, read as the reverse complement.
ATCATTCATGTTAGGTGAAAGTGAACATAAAAATAAGAATTTTTCAAAGCGTGTTATCTTTCTGATTTAAGCTTTTTTCAAGCATTTTCGATATCATAGATATTTCTGTAAAGAATGTGTTCTTGTTTGCCCTCTAATTTCTTTTAATTATTGGTCTATATGTACAAAGAATTTGCATATCAAGTTAAAAATAGTTCAACTTTTTAAAAGGAGACTCCTGCTCTGTTCTGTTACATTCCACTCCATCTAACTGTTTTTAAACATAAGAACGTGTCCTGTGCGAATGTCCCATTAAGCGACATTTCCCAACCACTCCAAAAGCCCCATCAATAAGTGCCCCTTCATCCACAAGTCTCTTATGCTCACCAAGGCTGCACTTTACTGATCAAAACTACAGTAAAATCAGTAATATTGTGAAATATTACGATTTAAAACAACATTTCTATTTGAATATATTACAAAATGAAATTTATTCCTGTCATGGCAAAGCTGAATTTTCAGCATCATTACTCCACTCTTCAGTTATACATGATCCGTAATTTTATATATATATTTTGTCCATGCACATTTTACCAATTCCAAACCAAAGTGAAAAATGCCTTATATTCAGATGTGGATAATTATAAATAATTATTAGGGTTTTAAAAAAAAAATAAATAAATAAATAAATAAATAAATAAATAAATAAATAAATTAAAAAAAAAAAAAAAAAAAAAAAGAGTGAGATTGAACTGACACAAAAATTATATAACGTCCATAAGAAGCATTCAGCATTCTAGAAATGTAACAGTTAAAATGTGACCATTGAATTTAAGAATTAAGAACAAGGAGGGAAAAAAAACATACTCCGAGACAGAGGTGTAGGGAATGAGCCGCCCATTCCAGAAGCACTCAAAGATCGGTCGTTTGCCACGGCCTTCGGGATTCAAAACTACACAATCTTCATCTTCATCCTCTGAAGGACCTAAAATACAACCACACAGACCTATATAGAAAAAATATCTTGACATGCACACTATCTCAGCAATCAAACTGGAATCAGCTATAATTATAGCATCTCTTTCATTACTGCCATTAGTGTGGAATGGACAATTTTATTGACAGTTTATTGAAGAGGTGTGCTAATACTTTTTGAAACAACAGGAATTACAATTTACACCTGGCAGATGGATGAAATGGATGAAAAAACAAAGACAAAATTTTTATGCATATGTTACTCCAAGATTACAGGTGACAGCAGATTTATGGCTGTTCATCTGATAATTTAGACATCGAAATTGTAAATGAAAACAAACTGTCCAAAATAACCAGAAAGCTTTTAAAAAAGCCATATTATGCCATTTTACATATTATATGGCCATATCATTACCCTTTTAGTCTTGATTTTATTTTTGGGTAGGACTGCAACAACTAAGCGATAAAATCGATAATGAAAATAATCAACAACAAATGTCATTATTGATTAGTCGTGTCAGCCCACCATGCACGGAAAACTTCCACCAGTCGCGTCAAATTACAGCACTGAAAAACGCATTGACAAAATGCAAAAACCCAAGCTGCCTAAAACATGAGAAATTTAAGCTTCAAGTTAATGCATTAGTAAATGCTGTCAGGCGCTTTGACAGATGTGTGTGCTATTTAATGTGTGATATGTTTCCTCAGGGCAAAACGTTCATTTTACGGTTATATCCTTATCTGTAAGTGTTACATTTTGCATGAAGGCTCATCCTAACAGTCTGCGCTAGACTTCGGACTTTACTGAACGGACTTTTTCATTATTTTTAATGTAGGGATTTAAACTGTCCTTTTGCTTTATAGCTCTTTTGCATATAGCATAGATATATTCACTATACATGTTTTCATAGCATTCAGTTGGCACGTTTGTTTGAAGGACAGCATTGGGTGAGATGTGGAATAGTGTGTTTTGTCAAAATAAAACAAGAAAATAGTAAAATTTTCATCCGATTAATCGAAGAAATAATCGGCCAACTAATCGATTATCAAAACAGGTTTTGATGGGATGGATTCTGGAATCCACTGCCACTTCAATATACTGTATATCTTTTAAGTGATTTGTAATGAGTGATTTGTAATCAAGTTAATCAAGCTTATAAGATTTACATAGTTATAGAATTCACTGGTCACTGGGTCACCCAGGTCTATCTCCTACGTGACCAATTCTTAAAGCATTTACTTTATTTTTCATCTTCAATCACTAGAGAATGAATGACAAAAATTGTCTGAACCTCTTAAGTATATCTTATCAGTATCTTTTAGGGAAAGTTTCCTGATCAGAGCTAGAGCTCGACCAACTACAACCTTGAAGAAGCTATGTATCTGTGTGTGTGTGTCGGTACCCTTTTGTTACAGGAACTGATGTTTGTGATGTGAGCAAATGGCACACAGGGGAGATGAAATGACAATCTGACAGACAAACTGGAGCCTAGAAACTCAGATTCATGACCTCAGTGAGTCACTTTGTGCCTCTGGATAATCAATGGAGATATGCTTCTGACTCTCAGCCCACATGTGGATAAGTTTATCTATGTCTTAACCAATCACAATCATTCAACCTGAAGTGATGTAGTTTAGTGCCCTGTGTTAAGAGTATAATTGCTGCTGTATTGAGCGTTTACACAGAGCGGCCAATGAACCCCATGCGTTGTGTTGAAGCTGACTTTTGCGGATGAAACCGCACTCTATTCTAAATTTTCTATTGTATTCTAAATCTAAGTTTTCTTCAATTGATTGCATCTCTGACACCTTATCTTCATTTATCATATCTAGACACGGGTATTAATTGTAAATTCTCCTACAGTTTCCATGCTTGAATGTTCACATACTTAACTTTGTGGCAGCACCTCTCTTCCAAGTCTTGCTCTGTTTAAACCCAGATATACTTAATTTTCCGCTTCATCTCGCACAGTCTTATCCGCACACCTTCCAAAGTTGGATGAGCTCGACACATGCGCAGTACATTTGCTTTTCTATACTCTACAACAGTGGTTCCCAAACTGGGGTACGCGAGGTAACAGAGGGGGTACATGAACAAAATGCTGAGTTTTGCTGTTCATTTAATTCTGCCCCACCTTAAAATAACATTAAAACCGAGCATGCATTTCTAAAAGGCACAATGCCGTAAATACATAACATCCAATCAAAATACCAAATCTTTTGTGGTCAAAACTGACTGCATCTATGTCCACACAAGCAGCGTGCATATAGGTTGCGTGCAGAGTCTGCTGTCTTAGCAAATCGCACTACATTACTGCCGTTCTCGACAATGTACCTGTAGATTTATTACTTACTAGCATGAAGAACAAATAGCCTGGCACAGACTGTGCATAAAGATCGATAAAACATTCAAACTCTTCGATAAAAAAAAAATGTGAGCTGTTTTTAATGTTGATAATATACGAGCAAGAATGCAAATCCATATCCACACGATTGCAAACGTGACTGATTTTATACAACAGTTCAACAATCAAAAGGGTAATATTAAGTGATGTTTATTTTAAATACAGTATTGTCAGTATTTGCTCAATTTTGCAACAAAATAATAGTTCCAACAAAAGCCACAGCAGAACTACAACACACAGCGGCTTCGATCGAATCGTTCGTGAAAGTCAATGATTCATTCACAAATACAGCTACTTGATTCGTTACTGAATGAATGACTCTGACATTAAGACTTACCGCCACCTGCTGGCGGTTTTAGTTTAATATTTCAAAGAATCACTTCGTTTTTATAAATCATTGCATATTTCTGTATTTAATTTTTTTTTTTAATTTAAAACATTATTAAATGTTATAAAAGTATATATAAAAGGTATTAAAAAAAAAATGCACTGGAAAGTAAATTTAGGGGGAAAATATTGTCCCTTAATCGAAAAGGTGAGAGTGGAAGAGAGGGGGTACGCAGAAGGATGGTAAATGCCTCAGGGGGTACTCCACTCCAAAAAGTTGGAGCAGCGTCTTGTTTTGTATTGCTCTTTTCGCACTCTTCTTGGACTACTGCACAATACATCACAACTGCGTATAGGCACCTAGTGGACCTTACACATGTGCTGTTGTATGCACACTGTCTGCTAGAACACAAAAATTGGGCTGCATGTGGACGGTGAGCGTGGACGTCCGTGGACCATCCTGATGACGAAATTTACATCACATGGAAAGTGCCCGAAACGCGGAGAGCAGAAGTATGCTTTGAGCTTTTAGTTTCAGTCTCTATGAAGCCCCTCCTTCTGAAAAGCAAAGTGTGCTCTGATTGGTTGGCTGGACCAGTGTGGACTTCGAGCGTGTTTGGGAAATGTCACATCCCTTACCGTACCCGTGAGATACAATAAACTACTAACGTAATTCAACCAGGCCCTGCCACTTTTCTGGTGCATGCCCTGGGTGGGATTCATTTAAATGAGAAATACTGACGTGTACGTTCCCGGAAGAAAATTCAAGACTAAAATCAAGGTGTTTCAGGGAGTTCAGAAACAGTGCTTAATGATATAGTAATAGCCCCTTTGGAGTGGACTTTGTGCTTTGTAATTTTTCAGACCTTTTTCATGCTCAAACAGCAACATTACACAATAAAGAAAAATGAAAATGTAAAAAAAGCATAATAGGTCCTCTTTAAATTTAATTCATGTCACTGATTCACAATACCTGCTGAGGCACCATATGGATCCACTGGGTATGTTTCTCGATCGTAGAGGAACGGGTGATAACGGATCAGTCCCTCCACTAAGGAATCTCTGGCGCCAGTGGCTTTAAACTCAAAAGTAGAAACACTGGAGCTGACATACAGAGTCTGCATGTCATTTTCCACCTCCCTCAGATTCACCACACGGGGGACACGAGTGGAACGCTCAAACAAACTGATCTGAGAAAACAGAGAAAGAGAGCTTCAGGAAAAAAACAGGGTTATTCTGATGCATGAAATGAACTTAAAAACTGAATGATCAATGGATTTGGTGCCACAAATACATGTGCATCTATACCTGAATGTCAATGTTGGAGAAACTGTCAGTTTTTCTCATTTTTCTCTTGTCATTTCCATCAATTCCGTGTATATAATAATGGTAAGTATGCCTGAAATAAAACAAACAGCACTAAATGGCCCATGGCTTGCCTTCACAATAAATTGTAGCTTTTATCAGGACTCGACAATAATGACCTGATGCCTGATGGCCCGGGACCAGCGTAAACAACACTCGGGACAGCTGACGCTGTCATTTGCCCAATCGGGCCAGTGCTGCATCATCACGAAAGTTTATTATTTGCACATTTTTCAAGAGCAAGACGACGCAAGTTTTCTTTCACGTCTTGTTGCGCTTGAAAGGACATTCACACAAAAAAGGACTTGACACACAAAATAATGTCAAAAAGCTCATATTGGCAAGTATCCTTGTAAACATATTCGGTCAAGTCTTAAGTGAACGTAAACAGTTGAGAAATAAAACAGTTGTGTAACAGTATATTGGATCAGTGCAGCTCTTAAAGTGACAGCTGCCTAATAAACCTGCTGCTCTCTGTTTTTAATGTTAATCAAACAAAAACAGACAAAGAAATCTCAAAGCATAAAACTGAAAAAAAAAAGTTATTTACAATATGGTTCCATTTGTTGACATTAGTTATCTACATAAGTTACATGAACTAACAATGAAATAATACTGTATTAATCTTAGTTTGTTTCAATTTCAACATTTACTAATAGATAAAAAAAAAAAAAAGGTTGCATCTTGAACTAACATGAATTAACAATGAACAGCTGTATTTTAATTAACAAATATCAACAAAGATTAATAAATATTGTAACAAATGTACTGGGACCTTCTTGTAAAATGTTACCAAATAAATAAAAAGATGTGCTAGGTATAGAAGCAACATGAATTGCCATTTGCAGAAAACTGTGTAGTACACGCTGCTGTACTGCTGTGTGTACATCACTTTTAATACAGAACAGATGCACATCTCACAATTCTAAAGGACAATCAACTATGTATTATCGTAGTCATTCAGGGTTATTTTTTTTATTTTTTTTTTTCCCCACATAACTGAGTGAGTTTGAGACTAATTCATTAAAAGGAACTGGCTCATAAAAGACATTTGTTTGCAGATTCTAAGAGGGTCTCAAGGTGACAAGCTGTCTCAAGATGTTTTAGCATTAAAATGAGCTAAAACAACTAAAAAAGAAGATTTCGGCCATGCTACAGTGTAATTACACATTTAAGTACTAAATAATATTAATCAACTACATGTACTTACTATAGGGTCAGGGCGTGGATCGCGTACAGACGACAAGGTTGTCAAAACGATCCCTGTTCACACGGATCCGTGAAAGTGACTAAAAACGCTGTATTATGCATGCCAGGCCAGTAGTTGGTGATGTCACTTTGTAAAAAAAACACTACGCGCATATAGACTGAACACGTAATACGCATGCGCTCACTGTTTCCACAAATTTGTGTTTTTGTAGTTTACACGATAACGGTATCGTTTTCTAAAACCCGTTTTCAAAAGTTTGCATTTTCAGACCCCCAAAACGCTGCTGTCATGTAAATGAACATAAGTGTTTTAATGCCCCCTAAGGGAGGAGTTTGTGTATGTGTTTTTGGTACGTACGCTAACTCTCTGGTCCACAGAATGAAATTCTGTTTGAGGTAGGTGACATGTTCAGTCTGGATTCCAGTGATGACAACTGCAGTGAAACTCTCCTTTCCATCTTCTTCAATCACAATAGACTGCAGAAACTGCTCTTCGCTGACATTCACATGTGAGCAATCCCCAGGCTGCAAAAGAAAACACATACATTTAACCCCCTGAACCCGAAGAACGTGCCCGCGCGTTTTGCTGGATTTTTCCTCATGACAATGTAAAACAACTTAAAATACTCCGTCATTTTTGGCCTCACAGACATGAATGATATGTCTTTACAAATCTTAAAGTGTCTACTTTTATTTATGTACACTCAAAATAAAAACTAAATGTTGTGCTTTTTGCTAAATTAAGAAAACAAACAGGATGCGCGTTCTCCCGTCTGTCTCCCTGTGATGTCTACTCTGAAATGCGTCTGAAAATAAACTCAGAACTCAGAGAATACTTGTCACACAGACACGACAGATATATCTTTATAAAGCCTGGAATGTCTACTTTTAAATGAAGTCATTTACATAAAAAACAAATATTCTCTGTTTATGTAATCCGTATGAAAACAGCGAGAGGTACAGTTCCTCCAGCGGCGCCTCATTAACTTTAATGTGACCACACCCACGCGCGCGCAAAGCGATTCACATGCAAATCGTCCACGTGAAGGAACCGAACCTGTAAACGCCCCCCCATCACCTCAAAACAAAGACTCGTCTTCATCATTCTTCTGATTTTCATCGAGTTTGGAAGACACGCTGTGAGTTTACCTTGGATTTACCTCAGAAGAAACAGAACGTGATTTTAACATGAGAATTAAGGTAAAACATTTCTTCTCACTTATATTAGCGTTATTGCTGCATAAACTTCACATTGTAGGCTACTAGTTGAACTATTGCCAGACTAAAATGTGTGAAATCAACAGAAACATGTTGAAATATGAAATAGGTAGGCAACCTTTCAATGCTAAATAAAGATATACGTACGACATGAGGATATTTTTATGCTCTATAATATTAAACACAGCATGATATAAAAGTAGGGTTGCCAACTGTCCCGTATTAGCCAGGACATCCCGTTTATTGGGCCTAAATGTCCCGTACATGACTGTTCCGTTAATTGACTGCTACGCTGATGTAACCACTGACTAAGGGGCTGTTCACATGTTGCGTCTTTTGCGCGCTCAGCGCTCAAATAGAAACTAATTAGTTTTCGTTCATCTTGCACTATCCCTGTTTGCACTTTTGCCCTGAATGTTTCTTTTGCGCTGTATTTTTTTACCACTGCTCTGTGTGTTGTTTTCATGTTTAAATCCAAGTATACACAACCGTTCAAAAGTTTTAGATTTTCTAATGTTTTCAAAAAAAATTCTTCTGCTTAACAAGGCTGCATTTATTTGATCCAAAATACAGCAAAAACAGTAATATTGCGAAGTATTTTTATAATTTAAAATAATCGTTTTCTATTTGGATATATTTTTAAAATGCAATTTATTCCGGTCTTCAGTTTCACATGATCCTTCAGAAATCATTGTAATATGCTGATTTGCTGCTCAAGAAACATTTCTTATTATGAATGTTGAAAACATTTGTGTATAATTTATTTTAGGATTCTTTGATATAGAAAGTTCAAAACAACAACATTTATCTGAAATAGAAATCTATTGTAACATTATACACTACCATTCAAAAGTTTGGGCTGAGTAAGAGTTTAGTTTTTTTTGTTGCTGTTTTGTTTTTTGAAAGAAATTAATACCTTTTATTCACAAAGATGCCTTATATTGATCAAAAAACACAGTAAAGACATTTATAATGTTACAAAACCTTTTTATTTCAGATAAATGTTATTCTTTTGAACTTTCCGTTAATCAAAGAATCCTGAAAAAAAATTACACAACTGTTTTCAACATTCATAATAATAAGAAATGTTTGATGAGCATATATATCAAATCATCATATTAGAATGATTTCTGAAGGATCATGTGACACTGAAGACTGGAGTAATGATGATGAAAATTCAGCTTTGCATCACAGGAATAAATTACACTTTACCATGTATTCACATAGAAAACATTTATTTAAATTTTTTTTTAAATATTTCACAATATTACTGTTTTTACTATTTTGGATCAAATAAATCCAGCCTTGGTGAGCAGAAGAGAACGGTACTGTAGGTCTAAAGTCTTCATGTAAAGAAAACGTATAGTCAGATTACTTATTTTAAATTAAACGTGATTTTGTGAATAAGCTACAAACAATACATTCAATCATTAAGTCTCCTCACATTCATTCTCTATAGATCCCTCTGTCACATTCCTCATTGATATTCAGGGAAGGAGTCGTTGAGGCCTCAGGTGTGAATCACAGCATTATTCATGATGATCCACACCCTCCCCGCATACAGCCATTCTGACATTAAGTGTCTTACAAAAGTTAAATGACTATATTGTTTTGTATGAACGAGTGGTCAAAATGGTTCACATTGTTTTGAAGAAAAAAACTCTAGTCAACAACATCCAGTTCTGAAAAGCCCTGTGAACAAATGTTTAAAGTGTGTTTTATGGCCTTATTTTAGTGATTTAACATTTTAGTTTTTCAAAAACTACGCATAAACATTTTCTCAAAACTACAAACTTTTATGTACATGTTGCTCACATATTACTGTAGCCCTGTTTGTGCTGAATACAGTGTAATCAGACTTTAGCCATTAATATGCTTTAAAGCAACTGAAAAAAACACAAATGTCAGAGCATGTCAAACTTCTTCAGGGCCACAAAATAGCCTTAGGGTCCAGAGGGTTAAAAACAAAATCCAGGTGCCAACAATAGCTGGGTTTCCATCCAAACGTGAAGCAAATCTTTTCAAAGTTCGCAAAAAAAGGAAGAAAAAAAACATGCAAATTAGGTGCGTTTCCATCAAGCTGTTTAAGCGGACGACGGTGGTATTGGTAACCTAGAAACCAACAGTAAATAAAACACAGCGAATGATTCAGCTCTATGAGCCGGCTCCTTTAAGTGAACGGTGAGAACGCTTTCCCTTTTTGTATATTAATACAAGACAGAACAATATGATTATCCTTTCGCTACACTGCTCAGCCACACATCAAACAGTCATTAACTGAATGCTATTTTGATGTGTATGTGCGTGCGATCGTGTGATGACATACAGTAGGCAACCATTAACATAACATTCAGTTACTGCATGGAGTGCGCGTAGTCGAGCAGTGTGGCGAAAAGGTCATCCTAAATATCAGGTCAGAAAACAAGATGAGTAACACACGCAAACGTATACTCTTATTACTGAGTTGAGCCAAATTATCTGGTTCGGTTCTCTACAAAGAGCCGGAATTCCCATCATGAGGAAACAGTCGATCAGTCACGTGGGTTTAATGTTCGCTATGTCAAAATTTATTCTGCAAATGCGTTTCCATCTCCCATTATTAGCATTAACTCTTTTTCGCACAAGTCAAAAACCACCTCAAGCGAGCGTAAAAAACATTTTTGCAATTAAGGTTTTGTTTTTTTGAACTTTGTCGTTTCCATCACTCGTTTCTGATGCAATACTTCAAAATGTGCATAAAAACAGGGTGATGGAAACATAGCTAATGACATGAGATGACATGTATTTCACTCACCTTCCTGTTTCTAATGAAGCCAGAGTAAATGTCTTCCTTGTTTAGCTCCTTGCGCTCAAAGTCTTCTTTAGACATGACAAATTCATGAACATCTGGAGAGCCTGCAGGTTTACTGATCATCTGAAACACACATTACAAGAATAGTTCACCAAAAAAAAAAAAAGGTAACGTGACAAAGGGGTTTTTAAATCAAAATCATCACCTATTCCACAAAGCCATTTTAAGGTTTCAGAAGAACTGGAAATCAATGTACGAGTCTACTTAACTTTTTATCTGTTATTGTATGTTGTATGTTATTGTATGTCAACTGTTATTGTATGTAAAGAGATGAGTAGAAATTCTTACAGAAAAAAGCATAATAGTTTAGAGACCAACATGAGGCCGAGTAAATAATGAGGTCAACTATTCCTTAAATAGACCATGTAAACTATAAAAAAAAACAATTAATCTATCATTCGTAACATCACTAGATCCTGTTTTAAAGACCCCAAGGTTTGTTCAAGTTAGTGTGAGCTTACAGACTGTCCATGGAAACTCTAACAAACAATTTATAAAGCTTTGCATCTACACTGTAACTTTGCCTGGTTGATTTTAACTGAAGCATTCATGATCATGCACAACTTGTGCATTGACAGTCAGTGAGCTTGAGCTGAACGAAACTCTGACCTTTTCCCGCATGGACATGCACCATGGCACAGAGAAGAGAAGTGAAACATGACACTTAAACCAACCTGGTCTATGGACAATTTTAAAAATCTTTAATTTACCATTGCCCAATGAACATATCTGTTCTGCTTTATAGAAAAGTGATGTAACAAATCTAATGTATTAATTTGCAAGTATGATATTTGCTGAAAAAATGTGAACAAACTGCATGCAAACATACTCTGACAGACTGGCCAATGTAAAACACAGCCTGTTTGCCTCCAACTCCAAAATATGAGATGTCACTGTTCAGACTGCGTGGAACCGGACTTGGTCGCTCATAACCGGGTTTTTCGCTATGTCCACAACAAAGAAGAGAAAAAAAAGCTGATGGTTATCAAGGCAAGCTCTATAAGACAATTAGTATTTGAATCTATGTCCGCATTTACATTACATGGCTCAAATGACCCAATTCCAATTTTTCCAATTCCAGACCCAATTTTTTCCTTCCATGTGGCACAGATAGGACATGACCCATGAACATGCAAGCAGGAAAAAAAAGCACATAGCAGAAAAAAAAAAAGAAGTATTATCATTTAATCTGCGTCCATTGTAAAATTGCGCCGTTTTTACTTCCTTTTCAGCTTAAGCTTTTCCAGGTCAGTACGCCAACCTTGGCCACTATGTATAACCACTATGTGTATAGTGTAAATGCAGATATTGAATTTGGGTCACTTTTAAACAAAGATGAAAGCTGGTCATCAAAAAAACAAAAAACAAACAAAAACAGATATAGTCAACAAATCGGAATTGGGCATTAAAACCTGCAGTGTAAATGCGGCCTATGATAGGCATCATACAATGAGCTCAGCTCAGCTGTATATTATTTCAAATATGAAGAGGGCATTTTGGATGCAAATAACCTTGTTTAACATTATAAGTACCAGCATAATTAGAATTATGAGTAGTTTTGGGTTAGCTCACATATCATGATAAAATAAAAAAAAGTGCAGGTTTTATGAAGAGCACACCTATGAAACGTGTCATTTTCTCGTATAAACTTTGACAGACGGTAAACGGCCCAGTTGTTCAGCTGTTTAGATGTCATTCCACATCCATTATCCATCACCACAACAGCAGGTCCTCCCTGAGACTCATCGAACAGCTGAAAAACACAGAGTGAACAAAACATCTGGATCATGGAGACTAATAGTAGGTCAAAGTGCACTAAGTGCCACAAAAAGTACATTACTGCATAATTCACTGAATGAACTGAATGCTATTTTGCTCACATGACTATAAAATGTGTAATAGCGGATGTTTTTATGTGGTATCGCAGAGAAAACGCAGGCAAATGCATTAGCATGACCAGCAGCCTTTTCCAGTTAAACAAAGATTGTTTTAAACCACAATGAGCTAACTAGCTAAATAAAATTTTTATAAACAGCAGGCATTTCTGTTTGTTATTTTTGGGGCGGAAAAATGAAGGGAGTGATGTGTTTCGTTTGGGGTGTGTTTTTTTCGGTGTGGATTTCAAATATCAACAGTGTTTCTCAGAAATGTTTTACTGTTTTACCTTTAAATAAAAGCCCTAGTGTACTACAGTATGTGATCTACTGTTCAATAGTTTAGGGTCAGCAAGATTATCTTTTTTTTTTCAGAAAAAAATTAATACTTAAATGCAACAAGGATGCATTCAATTTGTCAAAAGCGATCACAAAAATACAAAAATATGAAGCAGCACAACTGTTTTCAACACTAATAATAAGAAGAATACATGTTTCTTGAACAGCAAATGAGCATATTAGAATAATTTCTGAAGGATCGTGTGACACTGAAGACTGGAGTAAAATTCAGCTTTGCATCACAGGAATAAATTACATTTTAACACATTTAAAACAACATTTTAAATAGTAATACAATTTCACAACATTCCAGTTTTTACCATATATTTGATCAAATAAACGCAGCCTTTGTGAGCATAAGATACTTTTTCAAAAACAATATGGTTTAACAATTATGGTTTAAACCTTTTCTAATACATTTGATAGGACATGTAGACACTGAAACTGAAACGTTCTGCGCATGTGCAATGACAGAGAAATGGCGTAATTATGTATGATGCACGGAACAATTCGGGAAGGGGTGTTTTAACTGCTTGATAAATATAAGCAGCACAGCACAAATCTTCATGCGCCCGTCATCTCCTAATCAGGGCCTGAAATAGGTAAGTATTAAGTCTGCGTTTTAAAACAAAGAAAAGAAACGATGGCAGAATGATGGCTTGTATGCAGGAAACTATTTGTCTATTTGTGCAGTGTGTGCATGTCAAAAGATTAAATACGATTTTAAGCTTGTGACGTGTAAATGCGCACATCATCCCGAACACTATGTTTAGATTGAAGCAAAAAGTGTCCATGTAAATGTAGCTACTGAAAATGAATGACTTCCAGTCACACCTTTAGGATGTATGCCACTGACACTGAGATAGTTCACTAGGGTTTGTAATAAAGAAAGAGGGTCAGTGTTGAATTCTCACCAATCTGATTTCAATTCTCCTGATTCCCGTGTTTTTTCCTGTGGCTGACAGCGCGTTATCAATGAGCTCAGCAAAAGCATAGGCTGCAAACACAACAAAAAGAGAAACACAGCACACATCAAACTGGCACCATGTACATTAGGATTGTGCCAATAGACAATGATATTGTGAATCGACGATAGCCAAAGATATCATCAAAAGCATCAGCTATTGGTGATATAAATAGGATTTGGCATTTCAGATTAATGTATGAAATTATTATTATTAGGCTACTATTATTTTTAAAATAATATTACAATGAATTTGCCCCGCCATAATTTTATAGTACATCCCTGCATAACCGACGCTCTGCAAGGATAATAAAAGCTTGGATAGATTAGCTTACTCCTCACTGAAAATGTTTTTTAAACATTTAGCCCTTCTATATTACTGCAATTATCAATAATTCTCTAATGACTGGGCAGGTTCCATTCACCCTTAACTCTTTCCCCGCCAGCTTTTTAAAAAAAAAAGTTGCCAGCCACCGCCAGGGTTTTGATCATTTTCACAAAAATGTACTGGCCCATATAATATTTTGTTGTATGAATATCTGAGCATGCAATGTATCAAAAGAAAGAACAGACCCTCTGCTTTTAAACAAAAAAAAAAAATGTTTTATTCTAGCTTGCATGCATGCCTTTTTTAATCAACACTTAAATATGGGTAAGTTTCATAAAAAATTTTTTAAAATAAAGCAACATTTTGAACAAAAGCTGAGAAAAATCACATTTTTGTCAAAGACTACATCCAGATCAGATTCAGAGTGATGATCAAACACAGATGGAGTAGATCAAGTCCATCAACACCCCTAATGCTTGCACAGTCCTATAGCTCGTCCTGGGTCGACATTTCATTCAGTAACATTAGGCATATAAATAAGTTTTGATTTATATGATGTTTAATGTTGATGATCACGTTATTTTACATATGCATCTGCTTACATACGATCGCTTGTTTTTTTGCGTCTTCTTCGCCTGTGTTTTGACCAGGAGATTCTGTACTCATTCAGAAGATGCGTAATAGCGCCCCCTAGCGTATAACAGTGAAAACACGGAAAATTACGTGTTTGGCGGGGAAAGAGTTAAGACAGCGGCTTCACCCACAACTCACCCACGACATCTCGTGAGATTATAATGTGACGAGATTTCTCCCCTAGCGTATAACAGTGAAAACACGGAAAATTCCGTGTTTGGCGGGGAAGCGTTTTCTCACAAATAACGGAAAATTCCGTGTTTGGCGGGGAAAGAGTTAAGACAGCGGCTTCACCCACAACTCACCCACGACATCTCGTGAGATTATAATTATAATGTGACAAGATTTCTCGTCGAGTGAAAAGCTGTCTCGCGATAACGCCATGACGCGTGAGGGTAAAATTAGCATATAATATGCCACCGCTACATTTACATTACATCATCCACTTTCGTTTTGCTTTTTTTTTTTTAATAGAAATAAAAACCATTTAATTCAGTTGGATAACGGTCGCTTCAGTTGTAAACTATTGTAAAAGTCTGCTCTGCAGTCACACACAGACAGTGCAGCAGGAATTACAGTTCACTGATCATGTGACAAGTGTAAGGTGAGGTGATTGACAGGACCATGGCGGAAGTTTTGTGCGCAACAGAGCCTGAGAGTGTCTGATAAATGTCTTATCTAGAATGCACGCTCAGCACCGCCGCTCCCTATACACAGAGTGCATGTGATAGCGAATCAAATCGTTAAAGTAAACGTGAGCTCTGGTCTCTGTTTTGCTGTTTGCACTTTGAATATTGAGAGAGTAATTTTATTATGGTTGCACTTATTGTTTGCATTTAATAAGACTAAGAAAAAAACTTATTTTTGTTATTTATACTGTTTTTATTTCTGTGGTCAATTTGTGGAAAGGAGTTGAATTAGGAGGTCTCACACAGCCTCAGTCAAAAGTTCTGGAAGCTCATAATTCATGTACAGTAAGGTCTGAGGAGACGTATGTGAAATCATACAGGAGAGAAGCCAGTCAGTTGAGTTTGTTTGTTACAGTGCTTGAGTATTGTTGTCTTTCAATGCATATGATAATTAATTCTCAGAATGTAGAACTGAAATGACATTAATTACAAGATGATTAGTTAAAACATTTCAAAATGCACCTGCAGACTATTTTTCTAGTCATGAATTTTGTCATTGAGGATTTCTTCAAAATACTGTGCAAAAATCTTGTCTCGTCTTGTGAGCTAAGTGTCTCATCACACCCCTACACAGCACTGAAACTTCTGAATGACCTTCTAACTTCTGCTGACACGGGTGCTTGCAGAATTTTGTTTTGGTAGACATTAGCACTGTTTTTGACACTGTATGTCATTCCATCATCCTTGAAAGGATGCGTGAGTGGTTAGGCATCTCTGGTGTTGTGTTTGATTTGTTTAAATCTTATCTCCCTGACCACTTCCAGTATGTATGTTTGGGGAAAAAGAAATCTGAACCAACATTGGTACAGCAGGTTGTACCAGAGGGGTCTGTGTTAGGGCCCATTCTGTTTAATATATTCTATATTCTATATATGTGTTAGGGCCCATTCTGTTATATATATATATATATATATATATATCCTCTTGAAGAGTATGCACTGACATTTAGATATATTCCCAGACTTAGACCTTCCCTTCCCTCTCCTCGCCCATATCGGGAAGGCTTGTTCACGCCCTTATTATGTCTAGGCTTGATTATTGCAAAGCACTTTACTCTGGTCTTCCTGATGAATCCATTAAGAAACTACAATATATTCAGAATTAATCCGCCCGGGTACGGACTCATACAACTGTTCACCAGCATATTTTCCCCAGTGTACTTTATCAATTACACTGACTTCCCATATAAGCACGTATTGATTTTAAAACTGTGATTTTAACATATAAAGCTATTCATGGGACAGTCCCTGCATATCTCTGTAAAATAGTTACTCCTTATACTCCAACGCTGGTTCTTGTCCTCTTCAGCAGCCCTCATTTGACTGACTTTCAACAACAACTTGTTTAACACAAAATACTTCTCTTCTCATTTTTTCACTACATATTGGCCACAAGAGAAATATTAAGAAAATAAATTAAGACAGTTATATACCATTATCAACATATGTTTAAGTAGATTCATCTCACGTCGTCTCTGAGAGATTATGCACTGTTAATGCAGCCTCAGGCTGAACACTCATTTAGCTTTTACTTTCACTTTCTGTAATGGCTGTGGTTTCTGTATTGACTGAACTCGCACACTCGACACACTCGACATAACTCGCACACTCGAGTTTGCACATTGCTTGTGCGATATCCACTGGCTCGCCTTCATGGTTTAAACTGAAATATTTCTAACATTGCGACATGACATTTTTCTTTATCACCAACTCCATCTTTGCTCGCAAAATGATGAACAATAAATTAACATTTCGTGCGCCTCATTTCCTGTGATGATAAAAGTAAGTAAATCAAATAAATGAATAAATAAACAAGTACATTAATGATAGAATAAATTAGCAAAAATGCCTAAGTAAAAAAGGCCCCCCCCCCACACCCAACAATAATATTGTGTATCAGCGATCTCACACACTGACGATAGGACTATGGGGATGTATATGTGTACATGTATGCCAGCATGGCAGAGGTGAGCGTGTACACTTACGCAACGCTTTCTGTCCTTCACTAGCGTAGTACTCATACATGCCACATTGCACTAGAGTATGGTAGTGCGGCAGATACTCAATCCGCTCTTGAGTTGCCATAGACAGCTCCTGATTCACAGTCTTCAACAGGTGCAAGGTTTTCCCATCGACCAGCTCCTCTGTTACATCAAAACACACACAAATCCATCTCAGTACATGAAAAGATCGTTTTTAAAAACTATTTTTTCATTTTTATAAATAAAACTATAAACAACTAAATGAACGTCAATAATAATTTAAATATTTATTTTTTACAGTTTAAACTTTAAAATAAAATTTGTCTCAGTTTGGCAATACATTTTAGAAATTATGTTTAAAAGAAATGTAAACATAAAAATGAACATATGTAAATAAAAATAAAAACACTATTTACTTTACATTTTTTAAATAAAAAAAAACACTGAAAAACTGTAAACAAAATGAAAATAAGTAAAATACAATATTTAATTTAAATCAAATATTTTTTACTTTTTTACAGTTTTGAAATAAAATAAAAATGATTGTAGTTAATGAAAATAACTACAATATTTATTTTAAAAAACTGAGCGCTCTTACTGTTTACATATATACCGTTAAGCACAAAATTATTCATAACCAGGCCAAATTTGCATGACAGATAGGCATCTTCTGGCTTAAAATGACACAAAAAGGTGACAAAAGAAAGCAAGACATTGTGTTAAGAGATATTAATGAAGAATATTAGCTATTTGTTTTTGTTTTTTACATCGATAAAACATTCCATGTCCACAATTATTCATACCCTCTTTCAATAATCCATGGCAAAGCCTTTATTTTTCATCACAGCTGTCAAACGGTTTTTATAATTGGTGACAAGTTTTTTTGCACATTTCCACTGGGATTTTGGACCACTTCTCTTTTGCATAGATCTCCAGGCCCTTGAGGTTGGAAGGCTTCCTTGCCATCACTCTGGTCTTCAGTTCTCTCCACAAATTCTCAACTGGATTCAGGTCTGGACTCTGGCTTGGTCACTCCAAAAAGTTGAGTCGTCAGACCATAGAATTGATCACCAAAAGGCTGCTGCTTTGTCCAGGTGAGCAAAGGCAAGGTGAACTTTTCTGTGCTTGTCTTGAAGTAGAGTCCTCCTTGGTCAATGTCCATGGAGGCCAGCCTTGTATAGTGTCCGCTGGAGTGTCTGCCTTGAAATGTTGTTACCAGCTTTACTCAGAATATTCAGGATGACTTTGCTGGTGATACTTGAATTCTTCCTAGACTCCTGCACAACCAGTCTTTAATAATGCTTTGCACAGTGGCCACTGGTACTTGAAAACATTTGTAAACACCTTTGTAGCCTTTTCCTTTCCTGTGAGCATCCACAATGTGCAACTGGAGGTTCACAAGATCCTTGGTGTTAACCATGACTAGCAATTGACCAGAAACTGACTACCAAACAGGTGTACCAGCTGTTCTGAATTTATAGTTGATTAGAATGAAATAAAACATGCCAGACGTTACCAGGAGCATTTAGAATGGTGCACAAGATTGCATCTCCTGAGAATTTTGCAATAAGGTTTGGGATATGAATAATAATTATGGACATGGAACATTTTGTCAAAATGTAAAAATATTTTTCATCAATATCTCTAACACAATGTCTTTGCCCACTTTCCTGTGTCATTTCCAATCAGAAGACACCCATTCATCAAACAAAATTTCACTTCAATTTAAAATTTGGCCTAGGTGGGTATGAATTATTTTGGGCTTAACTTGTAAATACAATTCAAATACTTTATTTACATTTTTACAGTTTTGAAATGCAATAAAAAAACATTTATATTTAAAAACTGCAACCAATAAAATGACAAGTAAGTAAATACATATATTATGTAATAGCTTTTAGAGCGCTTACTGTAAAGTTCTTCGTCAATCTCTCTTCGGTCCGTCGTGCTAATAACGAAAGTCTCGTTTGTCGACAGTGAAAACTCCTAAAATGAAAAGAAACGCCTGTCACTGCTAAATGTAACTGTTAACAAGGTTTAAGACAGAGATGTTGTGCTAATGCGTGCGGTTACATTACCCTGGTAAACAGAGCAGCTGTTTTACCTGTCTGAGAGCCTGCAGAAAGCCATTGTAATCCGTGTTGGCGATGTCTAGCGTCCTCGCCGGCGTAGCGCTTCTGTCTGGGCGGCAGTCATAAACACAAACCGATTTCGATGGCTTGTTCAACCGGTCTCTCTCCGCTACGGTCTCGGTCATGTTCGTTTCGTCACACATTACTGCGTAGGCAGCAACCTCTGATACTTACTCATAAAAAACAAACCTGAACTCATCGCTTCGTCACTGACATGTTTATCTTAAGGTTTAGATTTGTTCTGTCGTTCACCGGGCTAATATTTAGCCTAAAATTCACGTGTAACGGGTTATTATTTTAAGGAGGATATCGATTTAAAGATTTCGCGCCAGGAGCATCACCCAAATTCCTTCGTACTGCAACATCGTACTTCTTCTTTTGGCATTTCATGGCGGTTGGCAAACAAACAATATGTGCATTCCCGCCACCTACTGGGCTGGAGTGTGGACCATTAATGGAATTGGAAGAACTAAATAAATAAATGAATGAATGAAAGTGAAAAATATTAATAATAATAACAACAATAATAAAATAAATAAATTTTAAAAATATAATAAAGAAAACGGATATATATATATATATATATACATATTACCTTTTAAATCCTATTAAACAGATCTACCTTTCTTAAGTAGCCTATGTCATTAATGATTATGTTTTATGACGATTCAAGCCATTATTCAGCAGTGTTTTAAGTGTAAGATTTCCTATCCCCATTTCTCTTAATTCTTCCAACAGAAATACCCTTCATTTTCATTAGCAGTACAATATATTAGTACATGCTCTACTGTTTCTGCTGATCCATATAAACTACAAATCCCAGACTCATGTTTGCTCATTATATAGAGAGAATAATTTAGAGCTGTGTGCCCAAGGCGAAGTCTGGTAATGATTCTATCTTCTCTTCTACTGCCAAAATGAGCTCTTTCACCCACTACTTGATTTTTAATATGATAAAGATGTCTTCCTCTTCCCTCCTCATTCCAAAGTTCTTGCAATTTCCCTTTTATTGCTGTTCTAATTTTGGCATTAACTTCTTCTTTACTTAGTGGTATCTTAATTAGGGGCCAAGCACCGTATCCGTTGGCATTCCTATTCTTCTTCTTCTTCTTCTTCTTCTTCTGCTCAGAAGTCTATGGCAGCCCATAAAACCGCTTGCAGGAAAAGTATGAAATTTGGCACACAGACAGAGGACAGTCCAAACATGCAACATAGGAAATTTGGAGTCACTATCTCAATCCCTCTAGCGCCACCACCTGTCCAAAATTTGACTTACGTTTGTGCTAATAACTTTTGAACCGTAAGGTTTTGCACCCTATGACATCATTTTCCGTCATGAAATTTTTTTTGCCATTTTTAATTTCTGAAAAACATACTTTTTCGAACTCCTCCTAAAGCCGTTGCTCCGATTTTCACGAAAATTGAACCAGATCATCTTCAGACCATGCCGACAAAAATTCAAGTCGATTGGTCAAAACATTTCCCAGTCCTTTTTTACTACTGTCTGAATATTTACAGTAAAAAGCTCAGTGTGATCCACAAAAGCATTCAGCTAGACAAAACTGACATTATTGTATAGAATAGAAAGCAGTTAGTGTCAACAAATATTAGTATGTAACAAATATTTCCATGAAATATTTGTGAAAAAACATCGAAACATTTTGACCAGTGTGGCTCACACAATGACTTTTATTTTGGTGGCACTGACCAATTTACTGACACAATAAATAAGTTTTGAAGCATGAATTCAAGTTTAGAGAATGTTAAGACTGTTTTGAAAAATTGGCCAAAGCAAACTGTAATAAAGACTCTTCGATATTATTATTTAAATTAAGCAAGCAATTAAAAATGACAGAACAATCATAGCAGTTGTGTATATGTCAAATTTCCCCATATTAATAATAATAATAATCCTCATACTTTTGCCAGTTATGTCTTCTCCATATACACATTTAAAAATAAAAACCCCATGAGTAACTTTTAGATTTGTAGTTGATCAATTTAACCATAACCACTTATAATTCTTTTAACATTGTTAAGCTTGTATAATTGAACCAAAGCCTTGTGAAAGTGCTGCAGGGTTGCTAATTGCACAGATCTCAACATGTTTCTAACCCTATAGAGCATTGTGTGTTTTGTGGAAAAAGATGAAGGTTTACATGCATTAATTCATGCATGTCAAAAACATAAACATTTATCATGGTGTTTTAATGACTGGTTGAATTTATGCAGACTATAAAATGAGAATAGGGAATGAAAAAATAATCACAACTGAAACTTTATTATGCCACCACAGATACATTCTTCAATTCATATTTACATGTTTACATTATTGCAGTGCAGATAAAGTAATTTATATGTAAATGTTTGCATTACTGCAGTGCTGTAATGCAATGTAACAACGTCATTTATATTTACATGTTTACATTATCTACATGTGTACAAATAAATGCAAATTCTTCCATCCACAATTTCTCCACTAAATATTATTTTAATCAATATTGTGCTGTTCTTTTGTATTGTTGTGAAGAGTGTGAATGCACTGAGGAATAGCCAAGGATATAAAACCTGTGGGGATAAATGAAGTCTGTCACTAGTGTTTACACTTCAGTATGCCAATGCTTTTATTAAGGTCATTGTGCTGAAACGAAGTAGATATTCTTCTAGAATAAGGTGAGTAATAGCCCCTTTCACACAACGAGACAGTAATGTTTGGCAAAACTACCGTCTTCAACCGTTAACATGTAAACTTTCAGGAAGCAATAACTAGAAGGACATGTCATATATTTTTATATTTATAACAATACTTATCTAGAAAATACTCACATAATTATTTTTTGTTTGCAATATACTTTAGGAAAGAGCTCTACCGTTACTACACTTAGCGCTATACAGAAGTGAAGTCGCTGGCTGAGATTCTACAGGAAATACGTTTGCAGCGTTTGTGCATAGAGTCTATTGGGTATAAAATATCTCTGGCCCATCTGGGCTCCGGTTTCAGCTGGTGCTGTGTGTGGAAAGGCTAACTTATATTGCTAAGGACAAGCGTAAAGACTTTGATCAGCTGTGGGAGCCATACATAAATATCATGTCATATGGAATTGTAGACCTTACTGGAAACATTGTAAACATTGTTTGTAACAAATTAATTTATATTTTATTTTAGGGCTGCAACTAACGATTATTTTGATAATCGATTAGTTGGCCGATTATTTTTTCGATTAATCGCATAAAAAGCCCATTTTTTTATTTTATTGACAAAACACACTATTCCACATCCTGCCCAATGCTGTCCTTTAAAGAAATGTGTCAGCCGAATGGTATGAAAACACACATAGTGAACATATCTACCATTACATAAATTAACTATGGTTTTACATCAAATAAAACAAACAAAAATAATACTAATAGATAAATAACAGGATTATTGTAGTTATACAATGGTAACCACATAGTTTTGCTTCAAATCCATAGTTTAACTATATGGTATTTGTGTGGTTATACAAATGGTAATCAATA
This sequence comes from Coreius guichenoti, assembly GCA_039654105.1. Lineage (NCBI taxonomy): Eukaryota > Metazoa > Chordata > Actinopteri > Cypriniformes > Gobionidae > Coreius > Coreius guichenoti. The sequence goes on along the minus strand of CM077168.1, from coordinate 10,165,127 downwards.
CGGCAAAAACATGTTTTTTTCTATCTAATAGAACTATGGTTCATTTTCGTAAGGGTATGTTTGTACTATACATTATGTGCAAAAGTTACTAAGCAAAAGGAGTTTAAATCCCTACATTAAAATGATATTAAAGAAAAACAAAAACAAAAAAAAACACAAACTCAGTGTTACCAGATAAGAGGAATGTTCTGCAGCAACACACACACACACTCTCTATGGACACAATTACTGTAATTTCTTCCTGTAGAAACGTCTTACATTTATATTTAAATTACATGTATTTTATATCTTACAAAATACGTGAATTACATGTTGACTTTTAAAACTAAATTTAGCGTCCAACAGCAGATATTTCAGCTAAATTCATGTTTTTTTGCGCTGAATATCAACTGTCTCCCTCTCGACTGCGTTCTGTCTGTTTGACGCGCATGCGCCATGCCAGCGTTCGTTCAGTGAAGTTTAACACAGACTGTCAGGACGCGCTTTAATGCAAAATGCAAATACTTGCGTGAATTAGTAGCATTTACAGATGAGGATATAACTACTGTAACTACTATAGATCAGTGGATATAACCTGTAAAATGAACGTTTTGTGCTGAGGACAGACGCACACACATTTGTCAAAGCGCATGACAGGGTATGTTAAACGCTAATGCATTCGTTTGAAGCTCAAAATAAAGACTTCTCATGTTTTGGGCACTTGGATCATGTACCTTTCCTGCATCAGCTCACTCTGTTTCCACTCCACTATTTCTAAATGCACATTTGTCCATAAAAATGCGTTATTCAGTGCGACTGGTGGAAGCGTGCACAGAGGGCAGACCCGACTAATCGATAATGAGAATCGTTATCGATGATTTTCATTATCGATTTTATCGACTAGTTGTTGCAGCCCTATTTTATTTATTTACTTATTATTTTATTTCTATTCATTTTTTAAATGCATTTTGTTACTATATGCCTAGTTGATGTGTGGTTATAAAACAAGAAAAGGACAATAAACATTTAAAAAAAAAAAAAGAAGAAGAAGCTGGCGCTGTGTTCAGCTCCTCCAGCATCCACACCGAGCTTCACAGAGGATGTAAACTGTAGTTCGTGGTCCACTCCTCTTTCTGTAGGTGATCAGGAAGCTCTCTGCAGTTCCTGTGTCACTCCTGCTCACCCTATACAAATAATCAAAACCGTTTATCTACACTATCCTAACAATACAATCCAAGCCATGAATGCTGCGATTCAGATAAGTGTAATGTCACTGGCCACCTGTTCACTGTAACCAGGGATGGCACTCAATGTCGTCTAAACTGGGACGATCTGCTGCCGCGTCACTGAGACACCAGCTAATCAACTGACGGCACTCTGTTACACACAACACAGTCTTCAGAAACACAAAACAACAACAAACTTTTCCGGGGTTTTATCTCTGAATGTTTGCTATCTCTTGCCTGTAGACAGCTCTCTAGGGAAGATCAGGCTGCTTTTGAAGGAGATCCTGTGTGCGGCTCTGAAGGGAAAGCACAAGATGTTGTAGAGCGTCACCCCCACTGACCAAACAGTAGCCGGTCCTGCATGATAGCAGTGCTGATCAAACCACTCAGGAGGGGCGTATTCAAGAGTGCCTGAGAGACCCAAGAAGACCAGAAACATCCACTGAAAAAGTTCCAGTCCAAACAAATTTTCTTTCTTTGATCATCAAAAGTTCACAAACATCCACAGAGCGTTTCCTTCTGTAACGCAAACCAACCTGCAAAGGATGTGTAGGCCGAGTCCTTTAGCAGATCTCCACAACCAAAGTCCAGCAGCTTGATGTCATGGGAAGCTGTGGAAATCAGCAGGTTCTCTGGCTTGACGTCCCGGTGCAGGACTCCGCGACTCTCACAGTGTTTCAGCGCGGTGATCAGCTGCACCAGCGCTTTCTTGGCCAAGCTCTCATCCAGACAGCCGTTCTCCTCGCAGAAACTCTGCAGATCTTGGCAGGGAACTGGCCGTTCCAGGATCATGCTGTAGTCTGCGTGTCGCTCAAACCACTCCACAAGCTGCAGGACGTTAGGGCAGGCAGGAGCCGAATTGACCCGGGTCATCAATGCCACCTCCAGCGGCAGCAGACCCTGACCTTCCTGCAGGGACAAATGCTCTATTATATCGAAACGGATGAAACAGAACAACAGATTCACGCTGGAACTTACAACTTGCAGCCTCTTTTGGGTCCTGTCTTTAGAGACGTACTTGATGGCAACCTGTAGACGGATAAACCACAGTAAATCACACCTGCCTAATTGTGACAGATGACATTTACTGATTTACCATTTATAAATACATTTATAAAGGTTGTCTGAACAAAGGAGGGAAGAAAATGTCTTACTGGCAGTCCGTCAGACATGCAGATCCCAGCATACACAGAGCCGAATCCGCCTCGTCCCAGCAGCGGGCCCTTCGCATATGCTTCTGCAAAATATATGATCAAAGAAATGTCCTTAAGAGAAAACATGTTGCAGTATCTAAAGCTGTAAAAGGACATTACTTTAGTGCAGCTCTTACATCAAACAGCTGAAGAACATTTTAATGACAAATCATTTAATAACTGAGCCATAACTTTTTTTTAATATAAGCGTATTCTGACCTTTGCGAGAGCGTTTAGCAGGTCTTTTAAATGAAGTGGACGGACGTCCATCATCTGGACCCTCCTGGCTGCTGCTCTGCCTCTTCCTCTTCCTGTCAGCCGGACCTGTGGATACAGAAACAACCAACTCAGAAGGCAGTGGGGCTAAATATCCCGATAGCTCCTGGCTCAGTGTCTGGGTCGGGTCTGTCAGCGGATCCTGATCGCGGTCATCAGAACCGAGTCTCCAAACCTCCTGACCAGCAGACTGACTGGAAGCGGCTCTGCTGGATCTGGAGCGGCTTGAGGCTGGAATATTTCAAACATCAAAAACTGTTTTTTTAATAATATCAATAATCAATGTCAGTGGTTCTGATTACATCAAATTGTTACTTTATGTTTTCAACTTTCTATTTTCAGTGACAAATAATTTATTAACTGAGCCATAACGTCTTCAATAAAAGCTTATTCTGACCTCTGCGAGAGCGTTTAGGAGGTCTTTTAAATGAAGTGGACGGACGTCCATCATCTGGTCCCTCCTGGCTGCTGCTCTGCCGCTTCCTCTTCCTGTCAGCCGGACCTGTGGATACAGAAACAACCAACTCAGAAGGCAGAAGGGCCAAATATCCCGTTAGCTCCTGGCTCACTGTCTGGGTCGGGTCTGTCAGCGGATCCTGAACGCGGTCATCAGAACCGAGTCTCCAAACCTCCTGACCAGCCGACTGACTGGAAGCAGCTTTGCTGGATCTGGAGCGGCTTGAGGCTGGAATATTTCAGACATCAACTAATTAGTAATATTTTTAATAATAATCAATAATCAATGTCAGCGGTCAATTACAAATTGTTCATATAGTTACTAAAATTGAAAAGTTTTATTTCATATGCAAGGAATCAAATACATTAAATGGTACAGTAAAGGGTTACCTCGCAGAAGTTTCTTCACATTAATGCAGTCAATCATTGTACCACATCATACCATAACATACCAAAAAACAAATAAAAAAAAATAAACGCTCACCTCCTCTTCCACCTAACGTTATGTGAGCCATCGACATCGTCCTCGAACCTGCAACAGAAACAATACAAAATACAATACAAAAAAGAGAATACAATATAACTCTCCTCAGAAATAAGTCTCCTCTTAGCAATCCTCCGAAAAGCTTCGAAATCTCAAGAATCGCACAGAAAATATTCTGCAAAAGTGTCTGAATTCGCCTCGTCTCTCAACCAACAGATAGCGATGGGTTTGAGCGTGTATATGTGCAGTCAGAATTCATAACACGCGTCGCTATAGCAACTAAAATTCGCTCATATGCACGCAAAAACACACATGACGTCGCGTGCGAGTGCACATTGAATGTCAACACATTTATTGAACAGTTACAAACGTAATCTTGACGTTTTCTTCAGTACATGTGATATTTTTTGGTTCTGAACACTTTATTATTATTATTATTATTATCCGTGGAATGATTCGTGCCCAAAATCTTAATTATTCATCATAGCTCATAAGCTAATTGAACTTGGGAGCTTGGGAATGTTTTCTGGTAATATAAAAAGAAAAAATTCACAGTTTTCCTCAATCGGTTTGGCTCAATTCTCAAATGGGACTTTTTTTTCTCATAATAAGTTCAGATCTCTGAACAATTAGTTTCTTGTTCACATCAGATTCAAATTTCTTATTGATTTAAGCAAATTGCATTTGTTTTGGCACGTGTGCAAAAGAGTTAGTACAATTGTCTACAACCTGCACAATGACTAAATGCACATGGCTTGTTGATCAAAACTGATGAGTCGATTCTCAGTGAAACCGTCAATCTCTTCACATCGTGTGAGCCTTCACATGCAAAATGATCCATTCAGTGATCAAAATCTGTCTGACATGTTATATTCCATAAATATTTATGACGTGTTTGTGACAAACAATGTTTGTTAAATTGCAACACACACACACAATATATATATATATATATATTGTGTGTTGCAATGGAGTTTGCTGTCAGAAGCCTGAATCACTACTTAGAAAGACATAATAGAGAGTGTAAAAATGAATAAACAACAGTGAATTTTAAGCTTAAATGTAACACATTTCTTAATAAAAAACAAGTGTACTGTATAAATACAAATGTTCATTTTTTTGTGTACTACATTATTGACGTTTCCCAGTCCTTTTTTTTACTACTGTCTGAATCTGTATTTACAGTAAAAAGCTCAGTGTGATCCACAAAAGCATTCAGCTAGACAAAACTGACATTATTGTATAGAATAGAAAGCAGTTAGTGTCAACAAAAATTAGTATGTAACAAATATTTCCATGAAATATTTGTGAAAAAACTTCGAAACATTTTGACCAGTGTGGCTCACACGATGACTTTTATTTTGGTGGCACTGGCCAATTTACTGACACAATAACTAGGGTAAACGTACCTATTAAGCTCAAGTACCCATTAAGCACACTACTATCTTTGAACTCAGATTATAAAAAGAAAAAAATTATTTATCATCCTACTTGATGTCTTAACCAAATGATGTGTTTGTTACTATATGCCTCCTGTAATTTCAAGCTAATTAGGCCATTGCACACTGAGTTATGGGTATTCATGTGTTCACGCTGTCTGGCGACCATTTTGAAAGATGTGTGAAAACTTGCACCAAAAGAGGAGCCCCTTAAATGTGCATTTTTTAGATGTTTAAGCTTTTATTTTTGATAAGTATAACTTCTTACTGCAAAAATCCAAAAGATAGTTTAAGCAACATAGCGTAGATGCTGCAGAACATTGTTAGCTTACTAGCTGTATAAGATTGTGTGCTACACTAACATATTACTTCACAGGCATTACTGTCTTGTACTTTTAAATCAATTATATTATAGATTTACAGTTTATTGATGTTCTGTTGTTTTACACTTCTATAATTTTTAAAGATTTCATATTATTGTAAGGTGAGCTTAAAGGGTGCACTACTATGAAAATCACACAGCTTCAGTGTGATTTCAATAAGAAAAAGTATAGATATCTTCTATAATAGCTGTTCATATTAAAATATGGATGAACTTAATACATGACCTAGATTATTTATTTAGCAAAACTGTCCTTTTAAATGTATACATTTAATATTTATTAATAAAAAAATAAATAAAGCTCAGTGTGCTCCCTTTAAGCTCCAATCCACATTAAACGTCTATGTAAATACTTCATAAACAGACTTTAAATATTAACTGATGGTTCTCACTTCAAGTTAATCTTTATAAAATTATTCTTTAAAAATGTTGTTTAAAATAAACAAGAATTTTCCCAAAAAAACATGTGAGCTTAATGGCAACAGGGGTGTGCTTAAAGGGTACAAACATGTACCCATTAAGCACAGCCAGACTTTTTGCATTTAATGATGTATATCTTAATTTAAACGCTTTTGTCATTTAAAATAAAATTAAATATTATTGTGTGAGAGATTAATATTTTATTTTAACATAACTTCTTGTACTCAAACCAATACCCTGTGCACTAAAATGTCTCAATGTAGGACGTTTACCCTAAGTTTTGAAGCATGAATTCAAATTTAGAGAATGTTAAGACTATTTTGAAAAATTGGCCAAAGCAAACTGTAATAAAGACTCTTCGATATTATTTACCAACTGAGCAAGCAATTAAAAATGACAGAACAATCATAGCAGTTGTGTATATGTCAAATTTCCCCATATTAATAATAATAATCCTCATACTTTTGCCAATTATGTCTTCTCCATATACACATTTAAAAATAAAAACCCCATGAGTAACTTTTAGACTTGTAGTTGATCAATTTAACCATAACCACTTATAATTCTTTTAACATTGTTAAGCTTGTATAATTGAACCAAAGCCTTGTGAAAGTGCTGCAGGGTTGCTAATTGCACAGATCTCACCATGTTTCTAACCCTATAGAGCATTGTGTGTTTTGTGGAAAAAGATGAAGGTTTACATGCATTAATTCATGCATGTCAAAAACATAAACATTTATCATGGTGTTTTTATGACTGGTTGAATTTATGCAGACTATAAAATGAGAATAGGGAATGAAAAAATAATCACAACTGAAACTTTATTATGCCACCACAGATACATTCTTCAATTCATATTTACATGTTTACATTATTGCAGTGCAGATAAAGTAATTTATATGTAAATGTTTGCATTACTGCAGTGCTGTAATGCAATGTAACAACGTCATTTATATTTACATGTTTACATTATCTACATGTGTACAAATAAATGCAAATTCTTCCATCCACAATTTCTCCACTAAATATTATTTTAATCAATATTGTGCTGTTCTTTTGTATTGTTGTGAAGAGTGTGAATGCACTGAGGGATAGCCAAGGATATAAAACCTGTGGGGATAAATGAAGTCTGTCACTAGTGTTTACACTTCAGTATGCCAATGCTTTTATTAAGGTCATTGTGCTGAAACGAAGTAGATATTCTTCTAGAATAAGGTGAGTAATAGCCCCTTTCACACAACGAGACAGTAATGTTTGGCAAAACTACCGTCTTCAACCGTTAACATGTAAACTTTCAGGAAGCAATAACTAGAAGGACATGTTATATATTTTTATATTTATAACAATACTTATCTAGAAAATACTCGCATAATTATTTTTTGTTTGCAATATACTTTAGGAAAGAGCTCTACCGCTAGTACACTTAGCGCTATACAGAAGTGAAGTCGCTGGCTGAGATTCTACAGGAAATACGTTTGCAGCGTTTGTGCATAGAGTCTATTGGGTATAAAATATCTCTGGCCCATCTGGGCTCCGGTTTCAGCTGGTGCTGTGTGTGGAAAGGCTAACTTATATTGCTAAGGACAAGCGTAAAGACTTTGATCAGCTGTGGGAGCCATACATAAATATCATGTCATATGGAATTGTAGACCTTACTGGAAACATTGTAAACACTGTTTGTAACAAATTAATTTATATTTTATTTTAGGGCTGCAACTAACAATTATTTTGATAATCGATTAGTTGGCCGATTATTTTTTCGATTAATCGCATAAAAAGCCCATTTTTTTTATTTTATTGACAAAACACACTATTCCACATCCTGCCCAATGCTGTCCTTTAAACAAATGTGTCAGCCGAATGGTATGAAAACACGCATAGTGAACATATCTACCATTACATAAATTAACTATGGTTTTACATCAAATAAAACAAACAAAAATAATACTAATAGATAAATAACAGGATTATTGTAGTTATACAATGGTAACCACATAGTTTTGCTTCAAATCCATAGTTTAACTATATGGTATTTGTGTGGTTATACAAATGGTAATCAATACGGCAAAAATATGGTTTTATTATAATAAAAACATGTTTTTTTCTATCTAATAGAACTATGGTTAATTTTCGTAAGGGTATGTTTGTACTATACAATATGTGCAAAAGTTACTAAGCAAAAGGAGTTTAAATCCCTACATTAAAATGATATTAAAAAAAAACAAAAACAAAAAAAAAAACACAAACTCAGTGTTACCAGATAAGAGGAATGTTCTGCAGCAACACACACACACACACTCTCTATGGACACAGTTACTGTAATTTCTTCATCCTGTAGAAACGTCTTACATTTATATTTAAATTACATGCTGTTACTACTCTTATAAAATACTTGAATTACATGTTGACTTTTAAAACTAAATTTAGCGTCCAACAGCAGATATTTCAGCTAAATTAATGTTTTTTTGCGCTGAATATTAACTGTCTCCCTCTCGACTGCGTTCTGTCTGTTTGACGCGCATGCGCGCGCCCGCCCGCCATGCCAGCGTTCGTTCAGTGAAGTTTAACACAGACTGTCAGGACGCGCTTTCATGCAAAATGGAAATACTCGCGTGAATTAGTAGCATTTACAGATGAGGATATAACTACTGTAACTACTATAGATCAGTGGATATAACCTGTAAAATGAACGTTTTGTGCTGAGGACAGACGCACACACATTTGTCAAAGCGCATGACAGGGTATGTTAAACGCTAATGCATTCGCTTGAAGCTTAAAATAAAGACTTCTCTTGTTTTGGGCACTTGGATCATGTACCCTTCCTGCATCAGCTCACTCTGTTTCCACTCCACTATTTCTAAATGCACATTTGTCCATAAAAATGCGTTATTCAGTGCGACTGGTGGAAGTGTGCACAGAGGGCAGACCCGACTAATCGATAATGAGAATCGTTATCGATGATTTTCATTATCGATTATTATCGATTTTATCGACTAGTTGTTGCAGCCCTATTTTATTTATTTACTTATTATTTTATTTCTATTTATTTTTTAAATGCATTTTGTTACTATATGCCTAGTTGATGTGTGGTTATAAAACAAGAAAAGGACAATAAACATTTAAAATAAAAATAAAAAAGAAGAAGAAGCTGGCGCTGTGTTCAGCTCCTCCAGCATCCACACCGAGCTTCACAGAGGATGTAAACTGTAGTTCGTGGTCCACTCCTCTTTCTGTAGGTGATCAGGAAGCTCTCTGCAGTTCCTGTGTCACTCCTGCTCACCCTATACAAATAATCAAAACCGTTTATCTACACTATCCTAACAATACAATCCAAGCCATGAATGCTGCGATTCAGATAAGTGTAATGTCACTGGCCACCTGTTCACTGTAACCAGGGATGGCACTCAATGTCGTCTAAACTGGGACGATCTGCTGCCGCGTCACTGAGACACCAGCTAATCAACTGACGGCACTCTGTTACACACAACACAGTCTTCAGAAACACAAAACAACAACAAACTTTTCCGGGGTTTTATCTCTGAATGTTTGCTATCTCTTGCCTGTAGATAGCTCTCTAGGGAAGATCAGGCTGCTTTTGAAGGAGATCCTGTGTGCGGCTCTGAAGGGAAAGCACAAGATGTTGTAGAGCGTCACCCCCACTGACCAAACAGTAGCCGGTCCTGCATGATAGCAGTGCTGATCAAACCACTCAGGAGGGGCGTATTCAAGAGTGCCTGAGAGACCCAAGAAGACCAGAAACATCCACTGAAAAAGTTCCAGTCCAAACAAATTCTCTTTGTTTGATCATCAAAAGTTCACAAACATCCACAGAGCGTTTCCTTCTGTAACGCAAACCAACCTGCAAAGGATGTGTAGGCCGAGTCCTTTAGCAGATCTCCACAACCAAAGTCCAGCAGCTTGATGTCATGGGAAGCTGTGGAAATCAGCAGGTTCTCTGGCTTGACGTCCCGGTGCAGGACTCCGCGACTCTCACAGTGTTTCAGCGCGGTGATCAGCTGCACCAGCGCTTTCTTGGCCAAGCTCTCATCCAGACAGCCGTTCTCCTCGCAGAAACTCTGCAGATCTTGGCAGGGAACTGGCCGTTCCAGGATCATGCTGTAGTCTGCGTGTCGCTCAAACCACTCCACAAGCTGCAGGACGTTAGGGCAGGCAGGAGCCGAATTGACCCGGGTCATCAATGCCACCTCCAGCGGCAGCAGACCCTGACCTTCCTGCAGGGACAAATGCTCTATTATATCGAAACGGATAAAACAGAACAACAGATTCACGCTGGAACTTACAACTTGCAGCCTCTTTTGGGTCCTGTCTTTAGAGACGTACTTGATGGCAACCTGTAGACGGATAAACCACAGTAAATCACACCTGTCTAATTGTGACAGATGACATTTACTGATTTATCATTTATAAATACATTTATAAAGGCTGTCTGAACAAAGGAGGGAAGAAAATGTCTTACTGGCAGTCCGTCAGACATGCAGATCCCAGCATACACAGAGCCGAATCCGCCTCGTCCCAGCAGCGGGCCCTTCGCATATGCTTCTGCAAAATATATGATCAAAGAAATGTCCTTAAGAGAAAACATGTTGCAGTATCTAAAGCTGTAAAAAGGACATTACTTTAGTGCAGCTCTTACATCAAACAGCTGAAGAACATTTTAATGACAAATCATTTAATAACTGAGCCATAACTTTTTTTTAATATAAGCGTATTCTGACCTTTGCGAGAGCGTTTAGCAGGTCTTTTAAATGAAGTGGACGGACGTCCATCATCTGGACCCTCCTGGCTGCTGCTCTGCCTCTTCCTCTTCCTGTCAGCCGGACCTGTGGATACAGAAACAACCAACTCAGAAGGCAGTGGGGCTAAATATCCCGATAGCTCCTGGCTCAGTGTCTGGGTCGGGTCTGTCAGCGGATCCTGATCGCGGTCATCAGAACCGAGTCTCCAAACCTCCTGACCAGCAGACTGACTGGAAGCGGCTCTGCTGGATCTGGAGCGGCTTGAGGCTGGAATATTTCAAACATCAAAAACTGTTTTTTTAATAATATCAATAATCAATGTCAGTGGTTCTGATTACATCAAATTGTTACTTTATGTTTTCAACTTTCTATTTTCAGTGACAAATAATTTATTAACTGAGCCATAACGTCTTCAATAAAAGCTTATTCTGACCTCTGCGAGAGCGTTTAGGAGGTCTTTTAAATGAAGTGGACGGACGTCCATCATCTGGTCCCTCCTGGCTGCTGCTCTGCCGCTTCCTCTTCCTGTCAGCCGGACCTGTGGATACAGAAACAACCAACTCAGAAGGCAGAAGGGCCAAATATCCCGTTAGCTCCTGGCTCACTGTCTGGGTCGGGTCTGTCAGCGGATCCTGAACGCGGTCATCAGAACCGAGTCTCCAAACCTCCTGACCAGCCGACTGACTGGAAGCAGCTTTGCTGGATCTGGAGCGGCTTGAGGCTGGAATATTTCAGACATCAACTAATTAGTAATATTTTTAATAATAATCAATAATCAATGTCAGCGGTCAATTACAAATTGTTCATATAGTTACTAAAATTGAAAAGTTTTATTTCATATGCAAGGAATCAAATACATTAAATGGTACAGTAAAGGGTTACCTCGCAGAAGTTTCTTCACATTAATGCAGTCAATCATTGTACCACATCATACCATAACATACCAAAAAACAAATAAAAAAAAATAAACGCTCACCTCCTCTTCCACCTAACGTTATGTGAGCCATCGACATCGTCCTCGAACCTGCAACAGAAACAATACAAAATACAATACAAAAAAGAGAATACAATATAACTCTCCTCAGAAATAAGTCTCCTCTTAGCAATCCTCCGAAAAGCTTCGAAATCTCAAGAATCGCACAGAAAATATTCTGCAAAAGTGTCTGAATTCGCCTCGTCTCTCAACCAACAGATAGCGATGGGTTTGAGCGTGTATATGTGCAGTCAGAATTCATAACACGCGTCGCTATAGCAACTAAAATTCGCTCATATGCACGCAAAAACACACATGACGTCGCGTGCGAGTGCACATTGAATGTCAACACATTTATTGAACAGTTACAAACGTAATCTTGACGTTTTCTTCAGTACATGTGATATTTTTTGGTTCTGAACACTTTATTATTATTATTATCCGTGGAATGATTCGTGCCCAAAATCTTAATTATTCATCATAGCTCATAAGCTAATTGAACTTGGGAGCTTGGGAATGTTTTCTGGTAATATAAAAAGAAAAAATTCACAGTTTTCCTCAATCGGTTTGGCTCAATTCTCAAATGGGACTTTTTTTCTCATAATAAGTTCAGATCTCTGAACAATTAGTTTCTTGTTCACATCAGATTCAAATTTCTTATTGATTTAAGCAAATTGCATTTGTTTTGGCACGTGTGCAAAAGAGTTAGTACAATTGTCTACAACCTGCACAATGACTAAATGCACATGGCTTGTTGATCAAAACTGATGAGTCGATTCTCAGTGAAACCGTCAATCTCTTCACATCGTGTGAGCCTTCACATGCAAAATGATCCATTCAGTGATCAAAATCTGTCTGACATGTTATATTCCATAAATATTTATGAAGTGTTTGTGACAAACAATGTTTGTTAAATTGCAACACACACACACAATATATATATATATATATATATTGTGTGTTGCAATGGAGTTTGCTGTCAGAAGCCTGAATCACTACTTAGAAAGACATAATAGAGAGTGTAAAAATGAATAAACAACAGTGAATTTTAAGCTTAAATGTAACACATTTCTTAATAAAAAACAAGTGTACTGTATAAATACAAATGTTCATTTTTTTGTGTACTACATTATTGACGTTTCCCAGTCCTTTTTTTTACTACTGTCTGAATCTGTATTTACAGTAAAAAGCTCAGTGTGATCCACAAAAGCATTCAGCTAGACAAAACTGACATTATTGTATAGAATAGAAAGCAGTTAGTGTCAACAAAAATTAGTATGTAACAAATATTTCCATGAAATATTTGTGAAAAAACTTCGAAACATTTTGACCAGTGTGGCTCACACGATGACTTTTATTTTGGTGGCACTGGCCAATTTACTGACACAATAACTAGGGTAAACGTACCTATTAAGCTCAAGTACCCATTAAGCACACTACCATCTTTGAACTCAGATTATAAAAAGAAAAAAATTATTTATCATCCTACTTGATGTCTTAACCAAATGATGTGTTTGTTACTATATGCCTCCTGTAATTTCAAGCTAATTAGGCCATTGCACACTGAGTTATGGGTATTCATGTGTTCACGCTGTCTGGCGACCATTTTGAAAGATGTGTGAAAACTTGCACCAAAAGAGGAGCCCCTTAAATGTGCATTTTTTAGATGTTTAAGCTTTTATTTTTGATAAGTATAACTTCTTACTGCAAAAATCCAAAAGATAGTTTAAGCAACATAGCGTAGATGCTGCAGAACATTGTTAGCTTACTAGCTGTATAAGATTGTGTGCTACACTAACATATTACTTCACAGGCATTACTGTCTTGTACTTTTAAATCAATTATATTATAGATTTACAGTTTATTGATGTTCTGTTGTTTTACACTTCTATAATTTTTAAAGATTTCATATTATTGTAAGGTGAGCTTAAAGGGTGCACTACTATGAAAATCACACAGCTTCAGTGTGATTTCAATAAGAAAAAGTATAGATATCTTCTATAATAGCTGTTCATATTAAAATATGGATGAACTTAATACATGACCTAGATTATTTATTTAGCAAAACTGTCCTTTTAAATGTATACATTTAATATTTATTAATAAAAAAATAAATAAAGCTCAGTGTGCTCCCTTTAAGCTCCAATCCACATTAAACGTCTATGTAAATACTTCATAAACAGACTTTAAATATTAACTGATGGTTCTCACTTCAAGTTAATCTTTATAAAATTATTCTTTAAAAATGTTGTTTAAAATAAACAAGAATTTTCCCAAAAAAACATGTGAGCTTAATGGCAACAGGGGTGTGCTTAAAGGGTACAAACATGTACCCATTAAGCACAGCCAGACTTTTTGCATTTAATGATGTATATCTTAATTTAAACGCTTTTGTCATTTAAAATAAAATTAAATATTATTGTGTGAGAGATTAATATTTTATTTTAACATAACTTCTTGTACTCAAACCAATACCCTGTGCACTAAAATGTCTCAATGTAGGACGTTTACCCTAAGTTTTGAAGCATGAATTCAAATTTAGAGAATGTTAAGACTATTTTGAAAAATTGGCCAAAGCAAACTGTAATAAAGACTCTTCGATATTATTTACCAACTGAGCAAGCAATTAAAAATGACAGAACAATCATAGCAGTTGTGTATATGTCAAATTTCCCCATATTAATAATAATAATCCTCATACTTTTGCCAATTATGTCTTCTCCATATACACATTTAAAAATAAAAACCCCATGAGTAACTTTTAGACTTGTAGTTGATCAATTTAACCATAACCACTTATAATTCTTTTAACATTGTTAAGCTTGTATAATTGAACCAAAGCCTTGTGAAAGTGCTGCAGGGTTGCTAATTGCACAGATCTCACCATGTTTCTAACCCTATAGAGCATTGTGTGTTTTGTGGAAAAAGATGAAGGTTTACATGCATTAATTCATGCATGTCAAAAACATAAACATTTATCATGGTGTTTTTATGACTGGTTGAATTTATGCAGACTATAAAATGAGAATAGGGAATGAAAAAATAATCACAACTGAAACTTTATTATGCCACCACAGATACATTCTTCAATTCATATTTACATGTTTACATTATTGCAGTGCAGATAAAGTAATTTATATGTAAATGTTTGCATTACTGCAGTGCTGTAATGCAATGTAACAACGTCATTTATATTTACATGTTTACATTATCTACATGTGTACAAATAAATGCAAATTCTTCCATCCACAATTTCTCCACTAAATATTATTTTAATCAATATTGTGCTGTTCTTTTGTATTGTTGTGAAGAGTGTGAATGCACTGAGGGATAGCCAAGGATATAAAACCTGTGGGGATAAATGAAGTCTGTCACTAGTGTTTACACTTCAGTATGCCAATGCTTTTATTAAGGTCATTGTGCTGAAACGAAGTAGATATTCTTCTAGAATAAGGTGAGTAATAGCCCCTTTCACACAACGAGACAGTAATGTTTGGCAAAACTACCGTCTTCAACCGTTAACATGTAAACTTTCAGGAAGCAATAACTAGAAGGACATGTTATATATTTTTATATTTATAACAATACTTATCTAGAAAATACTCGCATAATTATTTTTTGTTTGCAATATACTTTAGGAAAGAGCTCTACCGCTAGTACACTTAGCGCTATACAGAAGTGAAGTCGCTGGCTGAGATTCTACAGGAAATACGTTTGCAGCGTTTGTGCATAGAGTCTATTGGGTATAAAATATCTCTGGCCCATCTGGGCTCCGGTTTCAGCTGGTGCTGTGTGTGGAAAGGCTAACTTATATTGCTAAGGACAAGCGTAAAGACTTTGATCAGCTGTGGGAGCCATACATAAATATCATGTCATATGGAATTGTAGACCTTACTGGAAACATTGTAAACACTGTTTGTAACAAATTAATTTATATTTTATTTTAGGGCTGCAACTAACAATTATTTTGATAATCGATTAGTTGGCCGATTATTTTTTCGATTAATCGCATAAAAAGCCCATTTTTTTTATTTTATTGACAAAACACACTATTCCACATCCTGCCCAATGCTGTCCTTTAAACAAATGTGTCAGCCGAATGGTATGAAAACACGCATAGTGAACATATCTACCATTACATAAATTAACTATGGTTTTACATCAAATAAAACAAACAAAAATAATACTAATAGATAAATAACAGGATTATTGTAGTTATACAATGGTAACCACATAGTTTTGCTTCAAATCCATAGTTTAACTATATGGTATTTGTGTGGTTATACAAATGGTAATCAATACGGCAAAAATATGGTTTTATTATAATAAAAACATGTTTTTTTCTATCTAATAGAACTATGGTTAATTTTCGTAAGGGTATGTTTGTACTATACAATATGTGCAAAAGTTACTAAGCAAAAGGAGTTTAAATCCCTACATTAAAATGATATTAAAAAAAAACAAAAACAAAAAAAAAAAACACAAACTCAGTGTTACCAGATAAGAGGAATGTTCTGCAGCAACACACACACACACACTCTCTATGGACACAGTTACTGTAATTTCTTCATCCTGTAGAAACGTCTTACATTTATATTTAAATTACATGCTGTTACTACTCTTATAAAATACTTGAATTACATGTTGACTTTTAAAACTAAATTTAGCGTCCAACAGCAGATATTTCAGCTAAATTAATGTTTTTTTGCGCTGAATATTAACTGTCTCCCTCTCGACTGCGTTCTGTCTGTTTGACGCGCATGCGCGCGCCCGCCCGCCATGCCAGCGTTCGTTCAGTGAAGTTTAACACAGACTGTCAGGACGCGCTTTCATGCAAAATGGAAATACTCGCGTGAATTAGTAGCATTTACAGATGAGGATATAACTACTGTAACTACTATAGATCAGTGGATATAACCTGTAAAATGAACGTTTTGTGCTGAGGACAGACGCACACACATTTGTCAAAGCGCATGACAGGGTATGTTAAACGCTAATGTATTCGCTTGAAGCTTAAAATAAAGACTTCTCTTGTTTTGGGCACTTGGATCATGTACCCTTCCTGCATCAGCTCACTCTGTTTCCACTCCACTATTTCTAAATGCACATTTGTCCATAAAAATGCGTTATTCAGTGCGACTGGTGGAAGTGTGCACAGAGGGCAGACCCGACTAATCGATAATGAGAATCGTTATCGATGATTTTCATTATCGATTATTATCGATTTTATCGACTAGTTGTTGCAGCCCTATTTTATTTATTTACTTATTATTTTATTTCTATTTATTTTTTAAATGCATTTTGTTACTATATGCCTAGTTGATGTGTGGTTATAAAACAAGAAAAGGACAATAAACATTTAAAATAAAAATAAAAAAGAAGAAGAAGCTGGCGCTGTGTTCAGCTCCTCCAGCATCCACACCGAGCTTCACAGAGGATGTAAACTGTAGTTCGTGGTCCACTCCTCTTTCTGTAGGTGATCAGGAAGCTCTCTGCAGTTCCTGTGTCACTCCTGCTCACCCTATACAAATAATCAAAACCGTTTATCTACACTATCCTAACAATACAATCCAAGCCATGAATGCTGCGATTCAGATAAGTGTAATGTCACTGGCCACCTGTTCACTGTAACCAGGGATGGCACTCAATGTCGTCTAAACTGGGACGATCTGCTGCCGCGTCACTGAGACACCAGCTAATCAACTGACGGCACTCTGTTACACACAACACAGTCTTCAGAAACACAAAACAACAACAAACTTTTCCGGGGTTTTATCTCTGAATGTTTGCTATCTCTTGCCTGTAGATAGCTCTCTAGGGAAGATCAGGCTGCTTTTGAAGGAGATCCTGTGTGCGGCTCTGAAGGGAAAGCACAAGATGTTGTAGAGCGTCACCCCCACTGACCAAACAGTAGCCGGTCCTGCATGATAGCAGTGCTGATCAAACCACTCAGGAGGGGCGTATTCAAGAGTGCCTGAGAGACCCAAGAAGACCAGAAACATCCACTGAAAAAGTTCCAGTCCAAACAAATTCTCTTTGTTTGATCATCAAAAGTTCACAAACATCCACAGAGCGTTTCCTTCTGTAACGCAAACCAACCTGCAAAGGATGTGTAGGCCGAGTCCTTTAGCAGATCTCCACAACCAAAGTCCAGCAGCTTGATGTCATGGGAAGCTGTGGAAATCAGCAGGTTCTCTGGCTTGACGTCCCGGTGCAGGACTCCGCGACTCTCACAGTGTTTCAGCGCGGTGATCAGCTGCACCAGCGCTTTCTTGGCCAAGCTCTCATCCAGACAGCCGTTCTCCTCGCAGAAACTCTGCAGATCTTGGCAGGGAACTGGCCGTTCCAGGATCATGCTGTAGTCTGCGTGTCGCTCAAACCACTCCACAAGCTGCAGGACGTTAGGGCAGGCAGGAGCCGAATTGACCCGGGTCATCAATGCCACCTCCAGCGGCAGCAGACCCTGACCTTCCTGCAGGGACAAATGCTCTATTATATCGAAACGGATAAAACAGAACAACAGATTCACGCTGGAACTTACAACTTGCAGCCTCTTTTGGGTCCTGTCTTTAGAGACGTACTTGATGGCAACCTGTAGACGGATAAACCACAGTAAATCACACCTGTCTAATTGTGACAGATGACATTTACTGATTTATCATTTATAAATACATTTATAAAGGCTGTCTGAACAAAGGAGGGAAGAAAATGTCTTACTGGCAGTCCGTCAGACATGCAGATCCCAGCATACACAGAGCCGAATCCGCCTCGTCCCAGCAGCGGGCCCTTCGCATATGCTTCTGCAAAATATATGATCAAAGAAATGTCCTTAAGAGAAAACATGTTGCAGTATCTAAAGCTGTAAAAAGGACATTACTTTAGTGCAGCTCTTACATCAAACAGCTGAAGAACATTTTAATGACAAATCATTTAATAACTGAGCCATAACTTTTTTTTAATATAAGCGTATTCTGACCTTTGCGAGAGCGTTTAGCAGGTCTTTTAAATGAAGTGGACGGACGTCCATCATCTGGACCCTCCTGGCTGCTGCTCTGCCTCTTCCTCTTCCTGTCAGCCGGACCTGTGGATACAGAAACAACCAACTCAGAAGGCAGTGGGGCTAAATATCCCGATAGCTCCTGGCTCAGTGTCTGGGTCGGGTCTGTCAGCGGATCCTGATCGCGGTCATCAGAACCGAGTCTCCAAACCTCCTGACCAGCAGACTGACTGGAAGCGGCTCTGCTGGATCTGGAGCGGCTTGAGGCTGGAATATTTCAAACATCAAAAACTGTTTTTTTAATAATATCAATAATCAATGTCAGTGGTTCTGATTACATCAAATTGTTACTTTATGTTTTCAACTTTCTATTTTCAGTGACAAATAATTTATTAACTGAGCCATAACGTCTTCAATAAAAGCTTATTCTGACCTCTGCGAGAGCGTTTAGGAGGTCTTTTAAATGAAGTGGACGGACGTCCATCATCTGGTCCCTCCTGGCTGCTGCTCTGCCGCTTCCTCTTCCTGTCAGCCGGACCTGTGGATACAGAAACAACCAACTCAGAAGGCAGAAGGGCCAAATATCCCGTTAGCTCCTGGCTCACTGTCTGGGTCGGGTCTGTCAGCGGATCCTGAACGCGGTCATCAGAACCGAGTCTCCAAACCTCCTGACCAGCCGACTGACTGGAAGCAGCTTTGCTGGATCTGGAGCGGCTTGAGGCTGGAATATTTCAGACATCAACTAATTAGTAATATTTTTAATAATAATCAATAATCAATGTCAGCGGTCAATTACAAATTGTTCATATAGTTACTAAAATTGAAAAGTTTTATTTCATATGCAAGGAATCAAATACATTAAATGGTACAGTAAAGGGTTACCTCGCAGAAGTTTCTTCACATTAATGCAGTCAATCATTGTACCACATCATACCATAACATACCAAAAAACAAATAAAAAAAAATAAACGCTCACCTCCTCTTCCACCTAACGTTATGTGAGCCATCGACATCGTCCTCGAACCTGCAACAGAAACAATACAAAATACAATACAAAAAAGAGAATACAATATAACTCTCCTCAGAAATAAGTCTCCTCTTAGCAATCCTCCGAAAAGCTTCGAAATCTCAAGAATCGCACAGAAAATATTCTGCAAAAGTGTCTGAATTCGCCTCGTCTCTCAACCAACAGATAGCGATGGGTTTGAGCGTGTATATGTGCAGTCAGAATTCATAACACGCGTCGCTATAGCAACTAAAATTCGCTCATATGCACGCAAAAACACACATGACGTCGCGTGCGAGTGCACATTGAATGTCAACACATTTATTGAACAGTTACAAACGTAATCTTGACGTTTTCTTCAGTACATGTGATATTTTTTGGTTCTGAACACTTTATTATTATTATTATTATTATCCGTGGAATGATTCGTGCCCAAAATCTTAATTATTCATCATAGCTCATAAGCTAATTGAACTTGGGAGCTTGGGAATGTTTTCTGGTAATATAAAAAGAAAAAATTCACAGTTTTCCTCAATCGGTTTGGCTCAATTCTCAAATGGGACTTTTTTTTCTCATAATAAGTTCAGATCTCTGAACAATTAGTTTCTTGTTCACATCAGATTCAAATTTCTTATTGATTTAAGCAAATTGCATTTGTTTTGGCACGTGTGCAAAAGAGTTAGTACAATTGTCTACAACCTGCACAATGACTAAATGCACATGGCTTGTTGATCAAAACTGATGAGTCGATTCTCAGTGAAACCGTCAATCTCTTCACATCGTGTGAGCCTTCACATGCAAAATGATCCATTCAGTGATCAAAATCTGTCTGACATGTTATATTCCATAAATATTTATGACGTGTTTGTGACAAACAATGTTTGTTAAATTGCAACACACACACACAATATATATATATATATATATTGTGTGTTGCAATGGAGTTTGCTGTCAGAAGCCTGAATCACTACTTAGAAAGACATAATAGAGAGTGTAAAAATGAATAAACAACAGTGAATTTTAAGCTTAAATGTAACACATTTCTTAATAAAAAACAAGTGTACTGTATAAATACAAATGTTCATTTTTTTGTGTACTACATTATTGACGTTTCCCAGTCCTTTTTTTTACTACTGTCTGAATCTGTATTTACAGTAAAAAGCTCAGTGTGATCCACAAAAGCATTCAGCTAGACAAAACTGACATTATTGTATAGAATAGAAAGCAGTTAGTGTCAACAAAAATTAGTATGTAACAAATATTTCCATGAAATATTTGTGAAAAAACTTCGAAACATTTTGACCAGTGTGGCTCACACGATGACTTTTATTTTGGTGGCACTGGCCAATTTACTGACACAATAACTAGGGTAAACGTACCTATTAAGCTCAAGTACCCATTAAGCACACTACTATCTTTGAACTCAGATTATAAAAAGAAAAAAATTATTTATCATCCTACTTGATGTCTTAACCAAATGATGTGTTTGTTACTATATGCCTCCTGTAATTTCAAGCTAATTAGGCCATTGCACACTGAGTTATGGGTATTCATGTGTTCACGCTGTCTGGCGACCATTTTGAAAGATGTGTGAAAACTTGCACCAAAAGAGGAGCCCCTTAAATGTGCATTTTTTAGATGTTTAAGCTTTTATTTTTGATAAGTATAACTTCTTACTGCAAAAATCCAAAAGATAGTTTAAGCAACATAGCGTAGATGCTGCAGAACATTGTTAGCTTACTAGCTGTATAAGATTGTGTGCTACACTAACATATTACTTCACAGGCATTACTGTCTTGTACTTTTAAATCAATTATATTATAGATTTACAGTTTATTGATGTTCTGTTGTTTTACACTTCTATAATTTTTAAAGATTTCATATTATTGTAAGGTGAGCTTAAAGGGTGCACTACTATGAAAATCACACAGCTTCAGTGTGATTTCAATAAGAAAAAGTATAGATATCTTCTATAATAGCTGTTCATATTAAAATATGGATGAACTTAATACATGACCTAGATTATTTATTTAGCAAAACTGTCCTTTTAAATGTATACATTTAATATTTATTAATAAAAAAATAAATAAAGCTCAGTGTGCTCCCTTTAAGCTCCAATCCACATTAAACGTCTATGTAAATACTTCATAAACAGACTTTAAATATTAACTGATGGTTCTCACTTCAAGTTAATCTTTATAAAATTATTCTTTAAAAATGTTGTTTAAAATAAACAAGAATTTTCCCAAAAAAACATGTGAGCTTAATGGCAACAGGGGTGTGCTTAAAGGGTACAAACATGTACCCATTAAGCACAGCCAGACTTTTTGCATTTAATGATGTATATCTTAATTTAAACGCTTTTGTCATTTAAAATAAAATTAAATATTATTGTGTGAGAGATTAATATTTTATTTTAACATAACTTCTTGTACTCAAACCAATACCCTGTGCACTAAAATGTCTCAATGTAGGACGTTTACCCTAAGTTTTGAAGCATGAATTCAAATTTAGAGAATGTTAAGACTATTTTGAAAAATTGGCCAAAGCAAACTGTAATAAAGACTCTTCGATATTATTTACCAACTGAGCAAGCAATTAAAAATGACAGAACAATCATAGCAGTTGTGTATATGTCAAATTTCCCCATATTAATAATAATAATCCTCATACTTTTGCCAATTATGTCTTCTCCATATACACATTTAAAAATAAAAACCCCATGAGTAACTTTTAGACTTGTAGTTGATCAATTTAACCATAACCACTTATAATTCTTTTAACATTGTTAAGCTTGTATAATTGAACCAAAGCCTTGTGAAAGTGCTGCAGGGTTGCTAATTGCACAGATCTCACCATGTTTCTAACCCTATAGAGCATTGTGTGTTTTGTGGAAAAAGATGAAGGTTTACATGCATTAATTCATGCATGTCAAAAACATAAACATTTATCATGGTGTTTTTATGACTGGTTGAATTTATGCAGACTATAAAATGAGAATAGGGAATGAAAAAATAATCACAACTGAAACTTTATTATGCCACCACAGATACATTCTTCAATTCATATTTACATGTTTACATTATTGCAGTGCAGATAAAGTAATTTATATGTAAATGTTTGCATTACTGCAGTGCTGTAATGCAATGTAACAACGTCATTTATATTTACATGTTTACATTATCTACATGTGTACAAATAAATGCAAATTCTTCCATCCACAATTTCTCCACTAAATATTATTTTAATCAATATTGTGCTGTTCTTTTGTATTGTTGTGAAGAGTGTGAATGCACTGAGGGATAGCCAAGGATATAAAACCTGTGGGGATAAATGAAGTCTGTCACTAGTGTTTACACTTCAGTATGCCAATGCTTTTATTAAGGTCATTGTGCTGAAACGAAGTAGATATTCTTCTAGAATAAGGTGAGTAATAGCCCCTTTCACACAACGAGACAGTAATGTTTGGCAAAACTACCGTCTTCAACCGTTAACATGTAAACTTTCAGGAAGCAATAACTAGAAGGACATGTTATATATTTTTATATTTATAACAATACTTATCTAGAAAATACTCGCATAATTATTTTTTGTTTGCAATATACTTTAGGAAAGAGCTCTACCGCTAGTACACTTAGCGCTATACAGAAGTGAAGTCGCTGGCTGAGATTCTACAGGAAATACGTTTGCAGCGTTTGTGCATAGAGTCTATTGGGTATAAAATATCTCTGGCCCATCTGGGCTCCGGTTTCAGCTGGTGCTGTGTGTGGAAAGGCTAACTTATATTGCTAAGGACAAGCGTAAAGACTTTGATCAGCTGTGGGAGCCATACATAAATATCATGTCATATGGAATTGTAGACCTTACTGGAAACATTGTAAACACTGTTTGTAACAAATTAATTTATATTTTATTTTAGGGCTGCAACTAACAATTATTTTGATAATCGATTAGTTGGCCGATTATTTTTTCGATTAATCGCATAAAAAGCCCATTTTTTTTATTTTATTGACAAAACACACTATTCCACATCCTGCCCAATGCTGTCCTTTAAACAAATGTGTCAGCCGAATGGTATGAAAACACGCATAGTGAACATATCTACCATTACATAAATTAACTATGGTTTTACATCAAATAAAACAAACAAAAATAATACTAATAGATAAATAACAGGATTATTGTAGTTATACAATGGTAACCACATAGTTTTGCTTCAAATCCATAGTTTAACTATATGGTATTTGTGTGGTTATACAAATGGTAATCAATACGGCAAAAATATGGTTTTATTATAATAAAAACATGTTTTTTTCTATCTAATAGAACTATGGTTAATTTTCGTAAGGGTATGTTTGTACTATACAATATGTGCAAAAGTTACTAAGCAAAAGGAGTTTAAATCCCTACATTAAAATGATATTAAAAAAAAACAAAAACAAAAAAAAAAACACAAACTCAGTGTTACCAGATAAGAGGAATGTTCTGCAGCAACACACACACACACACTCTCTATGGACACAGTTACTGTAATTTCTTCATCCTGTAGAAACGTCTTACATTTATATTTAAATTACATGCTGTTACTACTCTTATAAAATACTTGAATTACATGTTGACTTTTAAAACTAAATTTAGCGTCCAACAGCAGATATTTCAGCTAAATTAATGTTTTTTTGCGCTGAATATTAACTGTCTCCCTCTCGACTGCGTTCTGTCTGTTTGACGCGCATGCGCGCGCCCGCCCGCCATGCCAGCGTTCGTTCAGTGAAGTTTAACACAGACTGTCAGGACGCGCTTTCATGCAAAATGGAAATACTCGCGTGAATTAGTAGCATTTACAGATGAGGATATAACTACTGTAACTACTATAGATCAGTGGATATAACCTGTAAAATGAACGTTTTGTGCTGAGGACAGACGCACACACATTTGTCAAAGCGCATGACAGGGTATGTTAAACGCTAATGCATTCGCTTGAAGCTTAAAATAAAGACTTCTCTTGTTTTGGGCACTTGGATCATGTACCCTTCCTGCATCAGCTCACTCTGTTTCCACTCCACTATTTCTAAATGCACATTTGTCCATAAAAATGCGTTATTCAGTGCGACTGGTGGAAGTGTGCACAGAGGGCAGACCCGACTAATCGATAATGAGAATCGTTATCGATGATTTTCATTATCGATTATTATCGATTTTATCGACTAGTTGTTGCAGCCCTATTTTATTTATTTACTTATTATTTTATTTCTATTTATTTTTTAAATGCATTTTGTTACTATATGCCTAGTTGATGTGTGGTTATAAAACAAGAAAAGGACAATAAACATTTAAAATAAAAATAAAAAAGAAGAAGAAGCTGGCGCTGTGTTCAGCTCCTCCAGCATCCACACCGAGCTTCACAGAGGATGTAAACTGTAGTTCGTGGTCCACTCCTCTTTCTGTAGGTGATCAGGAAGCTCTCTGCAGTTCCTGTGTCACTCCTGCTCACCCTATACAAATAATCAAAACCGTTTATCTACACTATCCTAACAATACAATCCAAGCCATGAATGCTGCGATTCAGATAAGTGTAATGTCACTGGCCACCTGTTCACTGTAACCAGGGATGGCACTCAATGTCGTCTAAACTGGGACGATCTGCTGCCGCGTCACTGAGACACCAGCTAATCAACTGACGGCACTCTGTTACACACAACACAGTCTTCAGAAACACAAAACAACAACAAACTTTTCCGGGGTTTTATCTCTGAATGTTTGCTATCTCTTGCCTGTAGATAGCTCTCTAGGGAAGATCAGGCTGCTTTTGAAGGAGATCCTGTGTGCGGCTCTGAAGGGAAAGCACAAGATGTTGTAGAGCGTCACCCCCACTGACCAAACAGTAGCCGGTCCTGCATGATAGCAGTGCTGATCAAACCACTCAGGAGGGGCGTATTCAAGAGTGCCTGAGAGACCCAAGAAGACCAGAAACATCCACTGAAAAAGTTCCAGTCCAAACAAATTCTCTTTGTTTGATCATCAAAAGTTCACAAACATCCACAGAGCGTTTCCTTCTGTAACGCAAACCAACCTGCAAAGGATGTGTAGGCCGAGTCCTTTAGCAGATCTCCACAACCAAAGTCCAGCAGCTTGATGTCATGGGAAGCTGTGGAAATCAGCAGGTTCTCTGGCTTGACGTCCCGGTGCAGGACTCCGCGACTCTCACAGTGTTTCAGCGCGGTGATCAGCTGCACCAGCGCTTTCTTGGCCAAGCTCTCATCCAGACAGCCGTTCTCCTCGCAGAAACTCTGCAGATCTTGGCAGGGAACTGGCCGTTCCAGGATCATGCTGTAGTCTGCGTGTCGCTCAAACCACTCCACAAGCTGCAGGACGTTAGGGCAGGCAGGAGCCGAATTGACCCGGGTCATCAATGCCACCTCCAGCGGCAGCAGACCCTGACCTTCCTGCAGGGACAAATGCTCTATTATATCGAAACGGATGAAACAGAACAACAGATTCACGCTGGAACTTACAACTTGCAGCCTCTTTTGGGTCCTGTCTTTAGAGACGTACTTGATGGCAACCTGTAGACGGATAAACCACAGTAAATCACACCTGTCTAATTGTGACAGATGACATTTACTGATTTATCATTTATAAATACATTTATAAAGGCTGTCTGAACAAAGGAGGGAAGAAAATGTCTTACTGGCAGTCCGTCAGACATGCAGATCCCAGCATACACAGAGCCGAATCCGCCTCGTCCCAGCAGCGGGCCCTTCGCATATGCTTCTGCAAAATATATGATCAAAGAAATGTCCTTAAGAGAAAACATGTTGCAGTATCTAAAGCTGTAAAAGGACATTACTTTAGTGCAGCTCTTACATCAAACAGCTGAAGAACATTTTAATGACAAATCATTTAATAACTGAGCCATAACTTTTTTTTAATATAAGCGTATTCTGACCTTTGCGAGAGCGTTTAGCAGGTCTTTTAAATGAAGTGGACGGACGTCCATCATCTGGACCCTCCTGGCTGCTGCTCTGCCTCTTCCTCTTCCTGTCAGCCGGACCTGTGGACACAGAAACAGGCAACTCAGAAGGCAGTGGGGCTAAATATCCCGATAGCTCCTGGCTCAGTGTCTGGGTCGGGTCTGTCAGCGGATCCTGATCGCGGTCATCAGAACCGAGTCTCCAAACCTCCTGACCAGCAGACTGACTGGAAGCGGCTCTGCTGGATCTGGAGCGGCTTGAGGCTGGAATATTTCAAACATCAAAAACTGTTTTTTTAATAATATCAATAATCAATGTCAGTGGTTCTGGTTACATCAGATTGTTACTTTATGTTTTCAACTTTCTATTTTCAGTGACAAATAATTTATTAACTGAGCCATAACGTCTTCAATAAAAGCTTATTCTGACCTCTGCGAGAGCGTTTAGGAGGTCTTTTAAATGAAGTGGACGGACGTCCATCATCTGGTCCCTCCTGGCTGCTGCTCTGCCGCTTCCTCTTCCTGTCAGCCGGACCTGTGGATACAGAAACAACCAACTCAGAAGGCAGAAGGGCCAAATATCCCGTTAGCTCCTGGCTCACTGTCTGGGTCGGGTCTGTCAGCGGATCCTGAACGCGGTCATCAGAACCGAGTCTCCAAACCTCCTGACCAGCCGACTGACTGGAAGCAGCTCTGCTGGATCTGGAGCGGCTTGAGGCTGGAATATTTCAGACATCAACTAATTAGTAATATTTATAATAATAATCAATAATCAATGTCAGCGGTCAATTACAAATTGTTCATATAGTTACTAAAATTGAAAAGTTTTATTTCATATGCAAGGAATCAAATACATTAAGTGGTACAGTAAAGGGTTACCTCGCAGAAGTTTCTTCACATTAATGTAGTCAATCATTGTACCACATCATACCATAACATACCAAAAAACAAATAAAACAAAATTAACGCTCACCTCCTCTTCCACCTAACGTTATGTGAGCCATCGACATCGTCCTCGAACCTGCAACAGAAACAATACAAAATACAATACAAAAAAGAGAATACAATATAACTCTCCTCAGAAATAAGTCTCCTCTTAGCAATCCTCCGAAAAGCTTCGAAATCTCAAGATTTGCACAGAAAATATTCTGCAAAAGTGTCTGAATTCGCCTCGTCTCTCAACCAACAGATAGCGATGGGTTTGAGCGTGTATATGTGCAGTCAGAATTCATAACACGCGTCGCTATAGCAACTAAAATTCGCTCATATGCACGCAAAAACACACATGACGTCGCGTGCGAGTGCACATTGAATGTCAACACATTTATTGAACAGTTACAAACGTAATCTTGACGTTTTCTTCAGTACATGTGATATTTTTTGGTTCTGAACACTTTATTATTATTATTATTATCCGTGGAATGATTCGTGCCCAAAATCTTAATTATTCATCATAGCTCATAAGCTAATTGAACTTGGGAGCTTGGGAATGTTTTCTGGTAATATAAAAAGAAAAAATTCACAGTTTTCCTCAATCGGTTTGGCTCAATTCTCAAATGAGACTTTTTTTTCTCATAATAAGTTCAGATCTCTGAACAATTAGTTTCTTGTTCACATCAGATTCAAATTTCTTATTGATTTAAGCAAATTGCATTTGTTTTGGCACGTGTGCAAAAGAGTTAGTACAATTGTCTACAACCTGCACAATGACTAAATGCACATGGCTTGTTGATCAAAACTGATGAGTCGATTCTCAGTGAAACCGTCAATCTCTTCACATCGTGTGAGCCTTCACATGCAAAATGATCCATTCAGTGATCAAAATCTGTCTGACATGTTATATTCCATAAATATTTATGACGTGTTTGTGACAAACAATGTTTGTTAAATTGCAACACACACACACAATATATATATATATATATTGTGTGTTGCAATGGAGTTTGCTGTCAGAAGCCTGAATCACTACTTAGAAAGACATAATAGAGAGTGTAAAAATGAATAAACAACAGTGAATTTTAAGCTTAAATGTAACACATTTCTTAATAAAAAACAAGTGTACTGTATAAATACAAATGTTCATTTTTTTGTGTACTACATTATTGACGTTTCCCAGTCCTTTTTTTTACTACTGTCTGAATCTGTATTTACAGTAAAAAGCTCAGTGTGATCCACAAAAGCATTCAGCTAGACAAAACTGACATTATTGTATAGAATAGAAAGCAGTTAGTGTCAACAAAAATTAGTATGTAACAAATATTTCCATGAAATATTTGTGAAAAAACTTCGAAACATTTTGACCAGTGTGGCTCACACGATGACTTTTATTTTGGTGGCACTGGCCAATTTACTGACACAATAACTAGGGTAAACGTACCTATTAAGCTCAAGTACCCATTAAGCACACTACTATCTTTGAACTCAGATTATAAAAAGAAAAAAATTATTTATCATCCTACTTGATGTCTTAACCAAATGATGTGTTTGTTACTATATGCCTCCTGTAATTTCAAGCTAATTAGGCCATTGCACACTGAGTTATGGGTATTCATGTGTTCACGCTGTCTGGCGACCATTTTGAAAGATGTGTGAAAACTTGCACCAAAAGAGGAGCCCCTTAAATGTGCATTTTTTAGATGTTTAAGCTTTTATTTTTGATAAGTATAACTTCTTACTGCAAAAATCCAAAAGATAGTTTAAGCAACATAGCGTAGATGCTGCAGAACATTGTTAGCTTACTAGCTGTATAAGATTGTGTGCTACACTAACATATTACTTCACAGGCATTACTGTCTTGTACTTTTAAATCAATTATATTATAGATTTACAGTTTATTGATGTTCTGTTGTTTTACACTTCTATAATTTTTAAAGATTTCATATTATTGTAAGGTGAGCTTAAAGGGTGCACTACTATGAAAATCACACAGCTTCAGTGTGATTTCAATAAGAAAAAGTATAGATATCTTCTATAATAGCTGTTCATATTAAAATATGGATGAACTTAATACATGACCTAGATTATTTATTTAGCAAAACTGTCCTTTTAAATGTATACATTTAATATTTATTAATAAAAAAATAAATAAAGCTCAGTGTGCTCCCTTTAAGCTCCAATCCACATTAAACGTCTATGTAAATACTTCATAAACAGACTTTAAATATTAACTGATGGTTGTCACTTCAAGTTAATCTTTATAAAATTATTCTTTAAAAATGTTGTTTAAAATAAACAAGAATTTTCCCAAAAAAACATGTGAGCTTAATGGCAACAGGGGTGTGCTTAAAGGGTACAAACATGTACCCATTAAGCACAGCCAGACTTTTTGCATTTAATGATGTATATCTTAATTTAAACGCTTTTGTCATTTAAAATAAAATTAAATATTATTGTGTGAGAGATTAATATTTTATTTTAACATAACTTCTTGTACTCAAACCAATACCCTGTGCACTAAAATGTCTCAATGTAGGACGTTTACCCTAAGTTTTGAAGCATGAATTCAAATTTAGAGAATGTTAAGACTATTTTGAAAAATTGGCCAAAGCAAACTGTAATAAAGACTCTTCGATATTATTTACCAACTGAGCAAGCAATTAAAAATGACAGAACAATCATAGCAGTTGTGTATATGTCAAATTTCCCCATATTAATAATAATAATCCTCATACTTTTGCCAATTATGTCTTCTCCATATACACATTTAAAAATAAAAACCCTATGAGTAACTTTTAGACTTGTAGTTGATCAATTTAACCATAACCACTTATAATTCTTTTAACATTGTTAAGCTTGTATAATTGAACCAAAGCCTTGTGAAAGTGCTGCAGGGTTGCTAATTGCACAGATCTCACCATGTTTCTAACCCTATAGAGCATTGTGTGTTTTGTGGAAAAAGATGAAGGTTTACATGCATTAATTCATGCATGTCAAAAACATAAACATTTATCATGGTGTTTTTATGACTGGTTGAATTTATGCAGACTATAAAATGAGAATAGGGAATGAAAAAATAATCACAACTGAAACTTTATTATGCCACCACAGATACATTCTTCAATTCATATTTACATGTTTACATTATTGCAGTGCAGATAAAGTAATTTATATGTAAATGTTTGCATTACTGCAGTGCTGTAATGCAATGTAACAACGTCATTTATATTTACATGTTTACATTATCTACATGTGTACAAATAAATGCAAATTCTTCCATCCACAATTTCTCCACTAAATATTATTTTAATCAATATTGTGCTGTTCTTTTGTATTGTTGTGAAGAGTGTGAATGCACTGAGGGATAGCCAAGGATATAAAACCTGTGGGGATAAATGAAGTCTGTCACTAGTGTTTACACTTCAGTATGCCAATGCTTTTATTAAGGTCATTGTGCTGAAACGAAGTAGATATTCTTCTAGAATAAGCTGAGTAATAGCCCCTTTCACACAACGAGACAGTAATGTTTGGCAAAACTACCGTCTTCAACCGTTAACATGTAAACTTTCAGGAAGCAATAACTAGAAGGACATGTTATATATTTTTATATTTATAACAATACTTATCTAGAAAATACTCGCATAATTATTTTTTGTTTGCAATATACTTTAGGAAAGAGCTCTACCGCTAGTACACTTAGCGCTATACAGAAGTGACGTCGCTGGCTGAGATTCTACAGGAAATACGTTTGCAGCGTTTGTGCATAGAGTCTATTGGGTATAAAATATCTCTGGCCCATCTGGGCTCCGGTTTCAGCTGGTGCTGTGTGTGGAAAGGCTAACTTATATTGCTAAGGACAAGCGTAAAGACTTTGATCAGCTGTGGGAGCCATACATAAATATCATGTCATATGGAATTGTAGACCTTACTGGAAACATTGTAAACACTGTTTGTAACAAATTAATTTATATTTTATTTTAGGGCTGCAACTAACAATTATTTTGATAATCGATTAGTTGGCCGATTATTTTTTCGATTAATCGCATAAAAAGCCCATTTTTTTATTTTATTGACAAAACACACTATTCCACATCCTGCCCAATGCTGTCCTTTAAACAAATGTGTCAGCCGAATGGTATGAAAACACGCATAGTGAACATATCTACCATTACATAAATTAACTATGGTTTTACATCAAATAAAACAAACAAAAATAATACTAATAGATAAATAACAGGATTATTGTAGTTATACAATGGTAACCACATAGTTTTGCTTCAAATCCATAGTTTAACTATATGGTATTTGTGTGGTTATACAAATGGTAATCAATACGGCAAAAATATGGTTTTATTATAATAAAAACATGTTTTTTTCTATCTAATAGAACTATGGTTAATTTTCGTAAGGGTATGTTTGTACTATACAATATGTGCAAAAGTTACTAAGCAAAAGGAGTTTAAATCCCTACATTAAAATGATATTAAAAAAAAACAAAAACAAAAAAAAAAACACAAACTCAGTGTTACCAGATAAGAGGAATGTTCTGCAGCAACACACACACACACTCTCTATGGACACAGTTACTGTAATTTCTTCATCCTGTAGAAACGTCTTACATTTATATTTAAATTACATGCTGTTACTACTCTTATAAAATACTTGAATTACATGTTGACTTTTAAAACTAAATTTAGCGTCCAACAGCAGATATTTCAGCTAAATTAATGTTTTTTTGCGCTGAATATTAACTGTCTCCCTCTCGACTGCGTTCTGTCTGTTTGACGCGCATGCGCGCGCCCGCCCGCCATGCCAGCGTTCGTTCAGTGAAGTTTAACACAGACTGTCAGGACGCGCTTTCATGCAAAATGGAAATACTCGCGTGAATTAGTAGCATTTACAGATGAGGATATAACTACTGTAACTACTATAGATCAGTGGATATAACCTGTAAAATGAACGTTTTGTGCTGAGGACAGACGCACACACATTTGTCAAAGCGCATGACAGGGTATGTTAAACGCTAATGCATTCGCTTGAAGCTTAAAATAAAGACTTCTCTTGTTTTGGGCACTTGGATCATGTACCCTTCCTGCATCAGCTCACTCTGTTTCCACTTCACTATTTCTAAATGCACATTTGTCCATAAAAATGCGTTATTCAGTGCGACTGGTGGAAGTGTGCACAGAGGGCAGACCCGACTAATCGATAATGAGAATCGTTATCGATGATTTTCATTATCGATTATTATCGATTTTATCGACTAGTTGTTGCAGCCCTATTTTATTTATTTACTTATTATTTTATTTCTATTTATTTTTTAAATGCATTTTGTTACTATATGCCTAGTTGATGTGTGGTTATAAAACAAGAAAAGGACAATAAACATTTAAAATAAAAATAAAAAAGAAGAAGAAGCTGGCGCTGTGTTCAGCTCCTCCAGCATCCACACCGAGCTTCACAGAGGATGTAAACTGTAGTTCGTGGTCCACTCCTCTTTCTGTAGGTGATCAGGAAGCTCTCTGCAGTTCCTGTGTCACTCCTGCTCACCCTATACAAATAATCAAAACCGTTTATCTACACTATCCTAACAATACAATCCAAGCCATGAATGCTGCGATTCAGATAAGTGTAATGTCACTGGCCACCTGTTCACTGTAACCAGGGATGGCACTCAATGTCGTCTAAACTGGGACGATCTGCTGCCGCGTCACTGAGACACCAGCTAATCAACTGACGGCACTCTGTTACACACAACACAGTCTTCAGAAACACAAAACAACAACAAACTTTTCCGGGGTTTTATCTCTGAATGTTTGCTATCTCTTGCCTGTAGATAGCTCTCTAGGGAAGATCAGGCTGCTTTTGAAGGAGATCCTGTGTGCGGCTCTGAAGGGAAAGCACAAGATGTTGTAGAGCGTCACCCCCACTGACCAAACAGTAGCCGGTCCTGCATGATAGCAGTGCTGATCAAACCACTCGGGAGGGGCGTATTCAAGAGTGCCTGAGAGACCCAAGAAGACCAGAAACATCCACTGAAAAAGTTCCAGTCCAAACAAATTCTCTTTGTTTGATCATCAAAAGTTCACAAACATCCACAGAGCGTTTCCTTCTGTAACGCAAACCAACCTGCAAAGGATGTGTAGGCCGAGTCCTTTAGCAGATCTCCACAACCAAAGTCCAGCAGCTTGATGTCATGGGAAGCTGTGGAAATCAGCAGGTTCTCTGGCTTGACGTCCCGGTGCAGGACTCCGCGACTCTCACAGTGTTTCAGCGCGGTGATCAGCTGCACCAGCGCTTTCTTGGCCAAGCTCTCATCCAGACAGCCGTTCTCCTCGCAGAAACTCTGCAGATCTTGGCAGGGAACTGGCCGTTCCAGGATCATGCTGTAGTCTGCGTGTCGCTCAAACCACTCCACAAGCTGCAGGACGTTAGGGCAGGCAGGAGCCGAATTGACCCGGGTCATCAATGCCACCTCCAGCGGCAGCAGACCCTGACCTTCCTGCAGGGACAAATGCTCTATTATATCGAAACGGATAAAACAGAACAACAGATTCACGCTGGAACTTACAACTTGCAGCCTCTTTTGGGTCCTGTCTTTAGAGACGTACTTGATGGCAACCTGTAGACGGATAAACCACAGTAAATCACACCTGCCTAATTGTGACAGATGACATTTACTGATTTATCATTTATAAATACATTTATAAAGGCTGTCTGAACAAAGGAGGGAAGAAAATGTCTTACTGGCAGTCCGTC
This sequence comes from Coreius guichenoti, assembly GCA_039654105.1. NCBI lineage: Eukaryota > Metazoa > Chordata > Actinopteri > Cypriniformes > Gobionidae > Coreius > Coreius guichenoti. The sequence continues at coordinate 10,130,874 of CM077168.1, read as the reverse complement.
AGACATGCAGATCCCAGCATACACAGAGCCGAATCCGCCTCGTCCCAGCAGCGGGCCCTTCGCATATGCTTCTGCAAAATATATGATCAAAGAAATGTCCTTAAGAGAAAACATGTTGCAGTATCTAAAGCTGTAAAAAGGACATTACTTTAGTGCAGCTCTTACATCAAACAGCTGAAGAACATTTTAATGACAAATCATTTAATAACTGAGCCATAACTTTTTTTTAATATAAGCGTATTCTGACCTTTGCGAGAGCGTTTAGCAGGTCTTTTAAATGAAGTGGACGGACGTCCATCATCTGGACCCTCCTGGCTGCTGCTCTGCCTCTTCCTCTTCCTGTCAGCCGGACCTGTGGATACAGAAACAACCAACTCAGAAGGCAGTGGGGCTAAATATCCCGATAGCTCCTGGCTCAGTGTCTGGGTCGGGTCTGTCAGCGGATCCTGATCGCGGTCATCAGAACCGAGTCTCCAAACCTCCTGACCAGCAGACTGACTGGAAGCGGCTCTGCTGGATCTGGAGCGGCTTGAGGCTGGAATATTTCAAACATCAAAAACTGTTTTTTTAATAATATCAATAATCAATGTCAGTGGTTCTGATTACATCAAATTGTTACTTTATGTTTTCAACTTTCTATTTTCAGTGACAAATAATTTATTAACTGAGCCATAACGTCTTCAATAAAAGCTTATTCTGACCTCTGCGAGAGCGTTTAGGAGGTCTTTTAAATGAAGTGGACGGACGTCCATCATCTGGTCCCTCCTGGCTGCTGCTCTGCCGCTTCCTCTTCCTGTCAGCCGGACCTGTGGATACAGAAACAACCAACTCAGAAGGCAGAAGGGCCAAATATCCCGTTAGCTCCTGGCTCACTGTCTGGGTCGGGTCTGTCAGCGGATCCTGAACGCGGTCATCAGAACCGAGTCTCCAAACCTCCTGACCAGCCGACTGACTGGAAGCAGCTTTGCTGGATCTGGAGCGGCTTGAGGCTGGAATATTTCAGACATCAACTAATTAGTAATATTTTTAATAATAATCAATAATCAATGTCAGCGGTCAATTACAAATTGTTCATATAGTTACTAAAATTGAAAAGTTTTATTTCATATGCAAGGAATCAAATACATTAAATGGTACAGTAAAGGGTTACCTCGCAGAAGTTTCTTCACATTAATGCAGTCAATCATTGTACCACATCATACCATAACATACCAAAAAACAAATTAAAAAAAATAAACGCTCACCTCCTCTTCCACCTAACGTTATGTGAGCCATCGACATCGTCCTCGAACCTGCAACAGAAACAATACAAAATACAATACAAAAAAGAGAATACAATATAACTCTCCTCAGAAATAAGTCTCCTCTTAGCAATCCTCCGAAAAGCTTCGAAATCTCAAGATTCGCACAGAAAATATTCTGCAAAAGTGTCTGAATTCGCCTCGTCTCTCAACCAACAGATAGCGATGGGTTTGAGCGTGTATATGTGCAGTCAGAATTCATAACACGCGTCGCTATAGCAACTAAAATTCGCTCATATGCACGCAAAAACACACATGACGTCGCGTGCGAGTGCACATTGAATGTCAACACATTTATTGAACAGTTACAAACGTAATCTTGACGTTTTCTTCAGTACATGTGATATTTTTTGGTTCTGAACACTTTATTATTATTATTATTATCCGTGGAATGATTCGTGCCCAAAATCTTAATTATTCATCATAGCTCATAAGCTAATTGAACTTGGGAGCTTGGGAATGTTTTCTGGTAATATAAAAAGAAAAAATTCACAGTTTTCCTCAATCGGTTTGGCTCAATTCTCAAATGAGACTTTTTTTTCTCATAATAAGTTCAGATCTCTGAACAATTAGTTTCTTGTTCACATCAGATTCAAATTTCTTATTGATTTAAGCAAATTGCATTTGTTTTGGCACGTGTGCAAAAGAGTTAGTACAATTGTCTACAACCTGCACAATGACTAAATGCACATGGCTTGTTGATCAAAACTGATGAGTCGATTCTCAGTGAAACCGTCAATCTCTTCACATCGTGTGAGCCTTCACATGCAAAATGATCCATTCAGTGATCAAAATCTGTCTGACATGTTATATTCCATAAATATTTATGACGTGTTTGTGACAAACAATGTTTGTTAAATTGCAACACACACACACAATATATATATATATATATTGTGTGTTGCAATGGAGTTTGCTGTCAGAAGCCTGAATCACTACTTAGAAAGACATAATAGAGAGTGTAAAAATGAATAAACAACAGTGAATTTTAAGCTTAAATGTAACACATTTCTTAATAAAAAACAAGTGTACTGTATAAATACAAATGTTCATTTTTTTGTGTACTACATTATTGACGTTTCCCAGTCCTTTTTTTTACTACTGTCTGAATCTGTATTTACAGTAAAAAGCTCAGTGTGATCCACAAAAGCATTCAGCTAGACAAAACTGACATTATTGTATAGAATAGAAAGCAGTTAGTGTCAACAAAAATTAGTATGTAACAAATATTTCCATGAAATATTTGTGAAAAAACTTCGAAACATTTTGACCAGTGTGGCTCACACGATGACTTTTATTTTGGTGGCACTGGCCAATTTACTGACACAATAACTAGGGTAAACGTACCTATTAAGCTCAAGTACCCATTAAGCACACTACTATCTTTGAACTCAGATTATAAAAAGAAAAAAATTATTTATCATCCTACTTGATGTCTTAACCAAATGATGTGTTTGTTACTATATGCCTCCTGTAATTTCAAGCTAATTAGGCCATTGCACACTGAGTTATGGGTATTCATGTGTTCACGCTGTCTGGCGACCATTTTGAAAGATGTGTGAAAACTTGCACCAAAAGAGGAGCCCCTTAAATGTGCATTTTTTAGATGTTTAAGCTTTTATTTTTGATAAGTATAACTTCTTACTGCAAAAATCCAAAAGATAGTTTAAGCAACATAGCGTAGATGCTGCAGAACATTGTTAGCTTACTAGCTGTATAAGATTGTGTGCTACACTAACATATTACTTCACAGGCATTACTGTCTTGTACTTTTAAATCAATTATATTATAGATTTACAGTTTATTGATGTTCTGTTGTTTTACACTTCTATAATTTTTAAAGATTTCATATTATTGTAAGGTGAGCTTAAAGGGTGCACTACTATGAAAATCACACAGCTTCAGTGTGATTTCAATAAGAAAAAGTATAGATATCTTCTATAATAGCTGTTCATATTAAAATATGGATGAACTTAATACATGACCTAGATTATTTATTTAGCAAAACTGTCCTTTTAAATGTATACATTTAATATTTATTAATAAAAAAATAAATAAAGCTCAGTGTGCTCCCTTTAAGCTCCAATCCACATTAAACGTCTATGTAAATACTTCATAAACAGACTTTAAATATTAACTGATGGTTGTCACTTCAAGTTAATCTTTATAAAATTATTCTTTAAAAATGTTGTTTAAAATAAACAAGAATTTTCCCAAAAAAACATGTGAGCTTAATGGCAACAGGGGTGTGCTTAAAGGGTACAAACATGTACCCATTAAGCACAGCCAGACTTTTTGCATTTAATGATGTATATCTTAATTTAAACGCTTTTGTCATTTAAAATAAAATTAAATATTATTGTGTGAGAGATTAATATTTTATTTTAACATAACTTCTTGTACTCAAACCAATACCCTGTGCACTAAAATGTCTCAATGTAGGACGTTTACCCTAAGTTTTGAAGCATGAATTCAAATTTAGAGAATGTTAAGACTATTTTGAAAAATTGGCCAAAGCAAACTGTAATAAAGACTCTTCGATATTATTTACCAACTGAGCAAGCAATTAAAAATGACAGAACAATCATAGCAGTTGTGTATATGTCAAATTTCCCCATATTAATAATAATAATCCTCATACTTTTGCCAATTATGTCTTCTCCATATACACATTTAAAAATAAAAACCCCATGAGTAACTTTTAGACTTGTAGTTGATCAATTTAACCATAACCACTTATAATTCTTTTAACATTGTTAAGCTTGTATAATTGAACCAAAGCCTTGTGAAAGTGCTGCAGGGTTGCTAATTGCACAGATCTCACCATGTTTCTAACCCTATAGAGCATTGTGTGTTTTGTGGAAAAAGATGAAGGTTTACATGCATTAATTCATGCATGTCAAAAACATAAACATTTATCATGGTGTTTTTATGACTGGTTGAATTTATGCAGACTATAAAATGAGAATAGGGAATGAAAAAATAATCACAACTGAAACTTTATTATGCCACCACAGATACATTCTTCAATTCATATTTACATGTTTACATTATTGCAGTGCAGATAAAGTAATTTATATGTAAATGTTTGCATTACTGCAGTGCTGTAATGCAATGTAACAACGTCATTTATATTTACATGTTTACATTATCTACATGTGTACAAATAAATGCAAATTCTTCCATCCACAATTTCTCCACTAAATATTATTTTAATCAATATTGTGCTGTTCTTTTGTATTGTTGTGAAGAGTGTGAATGCACTGAGGGATAGCCAAGGATATAAAACCTGTGGGGATAAATGAAGTCTGTCACTAGTGTTTACACTTCAGTATGCCAATGCTTTTATTAAGGTCATTGTGCTGAAACGAAGTAGATATTCTTCTAGAATAAGCTGAGTAATAGCCCCTTTCACACAACGAGACAGTAATGTTTGGCAAAACTACCGTCTTCAACCGTTAACATGTAAACTTTCAGGAAGCAATAACTAGAAGGACATGTTATATATTTTTATATTTATAACAATACTTATCTAGAAAATACTCGCATAATTATTTTTTGTTTGCAATATACTTTAGGAAAGAGCTCTACCGCTAGTACACTTAGCGCTATACAGAAGTGACGTCGCTGGCTGAGATTCTACAGGAAATACGTTTGCAGCGTTTGTGCATAGAGTCTATTGGGTATAAAATATCTCTGGCCCATCTGGGCTCCGGTTTCAGCTGGTGCTGTGTGTGGAAAGGCTAACTTATATTGCTAAGGACAAGCGTAAAGACTTTGATCAGCTGTGGGAGCCATACATAAATATCATGTCATATGGAATTGTAGACCTTACTGGAAACATTGTAAACACTGTTTGTAACAAATTAATTTATATTTTATTTTAGGGCTGCAACTAACAATTATTTTGATAATCGATTAGTTGGCCGATTATTTTTTCGATTAATCGCATAAAAAGCCCATTTTTTTATTTTATTGACAAAACACACTATTCCACATCCTGCCCAATGCTGTCCTTTAAACAAATGTGTCAGCCGAATGGTATGAAAACACGCATAGTGAACATATCTACCATTACATAAATTAACTATGGTTTTACATCAAATAAAACAAACAAAAATAATACTAATAGATAAATAACAGGATTATTGTAGTTATACAATGGTAACCACATAGTTTTGCTTCAAATCCATAGTTTAACTATATGGTATTTGTGTGGTTATACAAATGGTAATCAATACGGCAAAAATATGGTTTTATTATAATAAAAACATGTTTTTTTCTATCTAATAGAACTATGGTTAATTTTCGTAAGGGTATGTTTGTACTATACAATATGTGCAAAAGTTACTAAGCAAAAGGAGTTTAAATCCCTACATTAAAATGATATTAAAAAAAAACAAAAACAAAAAAAAAAACACAAACTCAGTGTTACCAGATAAGAGGAATGTTCTGCAGCAACACACACACACACTCTCTATGGACACAGTTACTGTAATTTCTTCATCCTGTAGAAACGTCTTACATTTATATTTAAATTACATGCTGTTACTACTCTTATAAAATACTTGAATTACATGTTGACTTTTAAAACTAAATTTAGCGTCCAACAGCAGATATTTCAGCTAAATTAATGTTTTTTTGCGCTGAATATTAACTGTCTCCCTCTCGACTGCGTTCTGTCTGTTTGACGCGCATGCGCGCGCCCGCCCGCCATGCCAGCGTTCGTTCAGTGAAGTTTAACACAGACTGTCAGGACGCGCTTTCATGCAAAATGGAAATACTCGCGTGAATTAGTAGCATTTACAGATGAGGATATAACTACTGTAACTACTATAGATCAGTGGATATAACCTGTAAAATGAACGTTTTGTGCTGAGGACAGACGCACACACATTTGTCAAAGCGCATGACAGGGTATGTTAAACGCTAATGCATTCGCTTGAAGCTTAAAATAAAGACTTCTCTTGTTTTGGGCACTTGGATCATGTACCCTTCCTGCATCAGCTCACTCTGTTTCCACTTCACTATTTCTAAATGCACATTTGTCCATAAAAATGCGTTATTCAGTGCGACTGGTGGAAGTGTGCACAGAGGGCAGACCCGACTAATCGATAATGAGAATCGTTATCGATGATTTTCATTATCGATTATTATCGATTTTATCGACTAGTTGTTGCAGCCCTATTTTATTTATTTACTTATTATTTTATTTCTATTTATTTTTTAAATGCATTTTGTTACTATATGCCTAGTTGATGTGTGGTTATAAAACAAGAAAAGGACAATAAACATTTAAAATAAAAATAAAAAAGAAGAAGAAGCTGGCGCTGTGTTCAGCTCCTCCAGCATCCACACCGAGCTTCACAGAGGATGTAAACTGTAGTTCGTGGTCCACTCCTCTTTCTGTAGGTGATCAGGAAGCTCTCTGCAGTTCCTGTGTCACTCCTGCTCACCCTATACAAATAATCAAAACCGTTTATCTACACTATCCTAACAATACAATCCAAGCCATGAATGCTGCGATTCAGATAAGTGTAATGTCACTGGCCACCTGTTCACTGTAACCAGGGATGGCACTCAATGTCGTCTAAACTGGGACGATCTGCTGCCGCGTCACTGAGACACCAGCTAATCAACTGACGGCACTCTGTTACACACAACACAGTCTTCAGAAACACAAAACAACAACAAACTTTTCCGGGGTTTTATCTCTGAATGTTTGCTATCTCTTGCCTGTAGATAGCTCTCTAGGGAAGATCAGGCTGCTTTTGAAGGAGATCCTGTGTGCGGCTCTGAAGGGAAAGCACAAGATGTTGTAGAGCGTCACCCCCACTGACCAAACAGTAGCCGGTCCTGCATGATAGCAGTGCTGATCAAACCACTCAGGAGGGGCGTATTCAAGAGTGCCTGAGAGACCCAAGAAGACCAGAAACATCCACTGAAAAAGTTCCAGTCCAAACAAATTCTCTTTGTTTGATCATCAAAAGTTCACAAACATCCACAGAGCGTTTCCTTCTGTAACGCAAACCAACCTGCAAAGGATGTGTAGGCCGAGTCCTTTAGCAGATCTCCACAACCAAAGTCCAGCAGCTTGATGTCATGGGAAGCTGTGGAAATCAGCAGGTTCTCTGGCTTGACGTCCCGGTGCAGGACTCCGCGACTCTCACAGTGTTTCAGCGCGGTGATCAGCTGCACCAGCGCTTTCTTGGCCAAGCTCTCATCCAGACAGCCGTTCTCCTCGCAGAAACTCTGCAGATCTTGGCAGGGAACTGGCCGTTCCAGGATCATGCTGTAGTCTGCGTGTCGCTCAAACCACTCCACAAGCTGCAGGACGTTAGGGCAGGCAGGAGCCGAATTGACCCGGGTCATCAATGCCACCTCCAGCGGCAGCAGACCCTGACCTTCCTGCAGGGACAAATGCTCTATTATATCGAAACGGATAAAACAGAACAACAGATTCACGCTGGAACTTACAACTTGCAGCCTCTTTTGGGTCCTGTCTTTAGAGACGTACTTGATGGCAACCTGTAGACGGATAAACCACAGTAAATCACACCTGCCTAATTGTGACAGATGACATTTACTGATTTATCATTTATAAATACATTTATAAAGGCTGTCTGAACAAAGGAGGGAAGAAAATGTCTTACTGGCAGTCCGTCAGACATGCAGATCCCAGCATACACAGAGCCGAATCCGCCTCGTCCCAGCAGCGGGCCCTTCGCATATGCTTCTGCAAAATATATGATCAAAGAAATGTCCTTAAGAGAAAACATGTTGCAGTATCTAAAGCTGTAAAAAGGACATTACTTTAGTGCAGCTCTTACATCAAACAGCTGAAGAACATTTTAATGACAAATCATTTAATAACTGAGCCATAACTTTTTTTTAATATAAGCGTATTCTGACCTTTGCGAGAGCGTTTAGCAGGTCTTTTAAATGAAGTGGACGGACGTCCATCATCTGGACCCTCCTGGCTGCTGCTCTGCCTCTTCCTCTTCCTGTCAGCCGGACCTGTGGATACAGAAACAACCAACTCAGAAGGCAGTGGGGCTAAATATCCCGATAGCTCCTGGCTCAGTGTCTGGGTCGGGTCTGTCAGCGGATCCTGATCGCGGTCATCAGAACCGAGTCTCCAAACCTCCTGACCAGCAGACTGACTGGAAGCGGCTCTGCTGGATCTGGAGCGGCTTGAGGCTGGAATATTTCAAACATCAAAAACTGTTTTTTTAATAATATGAATAATCAATGTCAGTGGTTCTGATTACATCAAATTGTTACTTTATGTTTTCAACTTTCTATTTTCAGTGACAAATAATTTATTAACTGAGCCATAACGTCTTCAATAAAAGCTTATTCTGACCTCTGCGAGAGCGTTTAGGAGGTCTTTTAAATGAAGTGGACGGACGTCCATCATCTGGTCCCTCCTGGCTGCTGCTCTGCCGCTTCCTCTTCCTGTCAGCCGGACCTGTGGATACAGAAACAACCAACTCAGAAGGCAGAAGGGCCAAATATCCCGTTAGCTCCTGGCTCACTGTCTGGGTCGGGTCTGTCAGCGGATCCTGAACGCGGTCATCAGAACCGAGTCTCCAAACCTCCTGACCAGCCGACTGACTGGAAGCAGCTTTGCTGGATCTGGAGCGGCTTGAGGCTGGAATATTTCAGACATCAACTAATTAGTAATATTTTTAATAATAATCAATAATCAATGTCAGCGGTCAATTACAAATTGTTCATATAGTTACTAAAATTGAAAAGTTTTATTTCATATGCAAGGAATCAAATACATTAAATGGTACAGTAAAGGGTTACCTCGCAGAAGTTTCTTCACATTAATGCAGTCAATCATTGTACCACATCATACCATAACATACCAAAAAACAAATTAAAAAAAATAAACGCTCACCTCCTCTTCCACCTAACGTTATGTGAGCCATCGACATCGTCCTCGAACCTGCAACAGAAACAATACAAAATACAATACAAAAAAGAGAATACAATATAACTCTCCTCAGAAATAAGTCTCCTCTTAGCAATCCTCCGAAAAGCTTCAAAATCTCAAGATTCGCACAGAAAATATTCTGCAAAAGTGTCTGAATTCGCCTCGTCTCTCAACCAACAGATAGCGATGGGTTTGAGCGTGTATATGTGCAGTCAGAATTCATAACACGCGTCGCTATAGCAACTAAAATTCGCTCATATGCACGCAAAAACACACATGACGTCGCGTGCGAGTGCACATTGAATGTCAACACATTTATTGAACAGTTACAAACGTAATCTTGACGTTTTCTTCAGTACATGTGATATTTTTTGGTTCTGAACACTTTATTATTATTATTATTATCCGTGGAATGATTCGTGCCCAAAATCTTAATTATTCATCATAGCTCATAAGCTAATTGAACTTGGGAGCTTGGGAATGTTTTCTGGTAATATAAAAAGAAAAAATTCACAGTTTTCCTCAATCGGTTTGGCTCAATTCTCAAATGAGACTTTTTTTTCTCATAATAAGTTCAGATCTCTGAACAATTAGTTTCTTGTTCACATCAGATTCAAATTTCTTATTGATTTAAGCAAATTGCATTTGTTTTGGCACGTGTGCAAAAGAGTTAGTACAATTGTCTACAACCTGCACAATGACTAAATGCACATGGCTTGTTGATCAAAACTGATGAGTCGATTCTCAGTGAAACCGTCAATCTCTTCACATCGTGTGAGCCTTCACATGCAAAATGATCCATTCAGTGATCAAAATCTGTCTGACATGTTATATTCCATAAATATTTATGACGTGTTTGTGACAAACAATGTTTGTTAAATTGCAACACACACACACAATATATATATATATATATTGTGTGTTGCAATGGAGTTTGCTGTCAGAAGCCTGAATCACTACTTAGAAAGACATAATAGAGAGTGTAAAAATGAATAAACAACAGTGAATTTTAAGCTTAAATGTAACACATTTCTTAATAAAAAACAAGTGTACTGTATAAATACAAATGTTCATTTTTTTGTGTACTACATTATTGACGTTTCCCAGTCCTTTTTTTTACTACTGTCTGAATCTGTATTTACAGTAAAAAGCTCAGTGTGATCCACAAAAGCATTCAGCTAGACAAAACTGACATTATTGTATAGAATAGAAAGCAGTTAGTGTCAACAAAAATTAGTATGTAACAAATATTTCCATGAAATATTTGTGAAAAAACTTCGAAACATTTTGACCAGTGTGGCTCACACGATGACTTTTATTTTGGTGGCACTGGCCAATTTACTGACACAATAACTAGGGTAAACGTACCTATTAAGCTCAAGTACCCATTAAGCACACTACTATCTTTGAACTCAGATTATAAAAAGAAAAAAATTATTTATCATCCTACTTGATGTCTTAACCAAATGATGTGTTTGTTACTATATGCCTCCTGTAATTTCAAGCTAATTAGGCCATTGCACACTGAGTTATGGGTATTCATGTGTTCACGCTGTCTGGCGACCATTTTGAAAGATGTGTGAAAACTTGCACCAAAAGAGGAGCCCCTTAAATGTGCATTTTTTAGATGTTTAAGCTTTTATTTTTGATAAGTATAACTTCTTACTGCAAAAATCCAAAAGATAGTTTAAGCAACATAGCGTAGATGCTGCAGAACATTGTTAGCTTACTAGCTGTATAAGATTGTGTGCTACACTAACATATTACTTCACAGGCATTACTGTCTTGTACTTTTAAATCAATTATATTATAGATTTACAGTTTATTGATGTTCTGTTGTTTTACACTTCTATAATTTTTAAAGATTTCATATTATTGTAAGGTGAGCTTAAAGGGTGCACTACTATGAAAATCACACAGCTTCAGTGTGATTTCAATAAGAAAAAGTATAGATATCTTCTATAATAGCTGTTCATATTAAAATATGGATGAACTTAATACATGACCTAGATTATTTATTTAGCAAAACTGTCCTTTTAAATGTATACATTTAATATTTATTAATAAAAAAATAAATAAAGCTCAGTGTGCTCCCTTTAAGCTCCAATCCACATTAAACGTCTATGTAAATACTTCATAAACAGACTTTAAATATTAACTGATGGTTGTCACTTCAAGTTAATCTTTATAAAATTATTCTTTAAAAATGTTGTTTAAAATAAACAAGAATTTTCCCAAAAAAACATGTGAGCTTAATGGCAACAGGGGTGTGCTTAAAGGGTACAAACATGTACCCATTAAGCACAGCCAGACTTTTTGCATTTAATGATGTATATCTTAATTTAAACGCTTTTGTCATTTAAAATAAAATTAAATATTATTGTGTGAGAGATTAATATTTTATTTTAACATAACTTCTTGTACTCAAACCAATACCCTGTGCACTAAAATGTCTCAATGTAGGACGTTTACCCTAAGTTTTGAAGCATGAATTCAAATTTAGAGAATGTTAAGACTATTTTGAAAAATTGGCCAAAGCAAACTGTAATAAAGACTCTTCGATATTATTTACCAACTGAGCAAGCAATTAAAAATGACAGAACAATCATAGCAGTTGTGTATATGTCAAATTTCCCCATATTAATAATAATAATCCTCATACTTTTGCCAATTATGTCTTCTCCATATACACATTTAAAAATAAAAACCCCATGAGTAACTTTTAGACTTGTAGTTGATCAATTTAACCATAACCACTTATAATTCTTTTAACATTGTTAAGCTTGTATAATTGAACCAAAGCCTTGTGAAAGTGCTGCAGGGTTGCTAATTGCACAGATCTCACCATGTTTCTAACCCTATAGAGCATTGTGTGTTTTGTGGAAAAAGATGAAGGTTTACATGCATTAATTCATGCATGTCAAAAACATAAACATTTATCATGGTGTTTTTATGACTGGTTGAATTTATGCAGACTATAAAATGAGAATAGGGAATGAAAAAATAATCACAACTGAAACTTTATTATGCCACCACAGATACATTCTTCAATTCATATTTACATGTTTACATTATTGCAGTGCAGATAAAGTAATTTATATGTAAATGTTTGCATTACTGCAGTGCTGTAATGCAATGTAACAACGTCATTTATATTTACATGTTTACATTATCTACATGTGTACAAATAAATGCAAATTCTTCCATCCACAATTTCTCCACTAAATATTATTTTAATCAATATTGTGCTGTTCTTTTGTATTGTTGTGAAGAGTGTGAATGCACTGAGGGATAGCCAAGGATATAAAACCTGTGGGGATAAATGAAGTCTGTCACTAGTGTTTACACTTCAGTATGCCAATGCTTTTATTAAGGTCATTGTGCTGAAACGAAGTAGATATTCTTCTAGAATAAGCTGAGTAATAGCCCCTTTCACACAACGAGACAGTAATGTTTGGCAAAACTACCGTCTTCAACCGTTAACATGTAAACTTTCAGGAAGCAATAACTAGAAGGACATGTTATATATTTTTATATTTATAACAATACTTATCTAGAAAATACTCGCATAATTATTTTTTGTTTGCAATATACTTTAGGAAAGAGCTCTACCGCTAGTACACTTAGCGCTATACAGAAGTGACGTCGCTGGCTGAGATTCTACAGGAAATACGTTTGCAGCGTTTGTGCATAGAGTCTATTGGGTATAAAATATCTCTGGCCCATCTGGGCTCCGGTTTCAGCTGGTGCTGTGTGTGGAAAGGCTAACTTATATTGCTAAGGACAAGCGTAAAGACTTTGATCAGCTGTGGGAGCCATACATAAATATCATGTCATATGGAATTGTAGACCTTACTGGAAACATTGTAAACACTGTTTGTAACAAATTAATTTATATTTTATTTTAGGGCTGCAACTAACAATTATTTTGATAATCGATTAGTTGGCCGATTATTTTTTCGATTAATCGCATAAAAAGCCCATTTTTTTATTTTATTGACAAAACACACTATTCCACATCCTGCCCAATGCTGTCCTTTAAACAAATGTGTCAGCCGAATGGTATGAAAACACGCATAGTGAACATATCTACCATTACATAAATTAACTATGGTTTTACATCAAATAAAACAAACAAAAATAATACTAATAGATAAATAACAGGATTATTGTAGTTATACAATGGTAACCACATAGTTTTGCTTCAAATCCATAGTTTAACTATATGGTATTTGTGTGGTTATACAAATGGTAATCAATACGGCAAAAATATGGTTTTATTATAATAAAAACATGTTTTTTTCTATCTAATAGAACTATGGTTAATTTTCGTAAGGGTATGTTTGTACTATACAATATGTGCAAAAGTTACTAAGCAAAAGGAGTTTAAATCCCTACATTAAAATGATATTAAAAAAAAACAAAAACAAAAAAAAAAACACAAACTCAGTGTTACCAGATAAGAGGAATGTTCTGCAGCAACACACACACACACTCTCTATGGACACAGTTACTGTAATTTCTTCATCCTGTAGAAACGTCTTACATTTATATTTAAATTACATGCTGTTACTACTCTTATAAAATACTTGAATTACATGTTGACTTTTAAAACTAAATTTAGCGTCCAACAGCAGATATTTCAGCTAAATTAATGTTTTTTTGCGCTGAATATTAACTGTCTCCCTCTCGACTGCGTTCTGTCTGTTTGACGCGCATGCGCGCGCCCGCCCGCCATGCCAGCGTTCGTTCAGTGAAGTTTAACACAGACTGTCAGGACGCGCTTTCATGCAAAATGGAAATACTCGCGTGAATTAGTAGCATTTACAGATGAGGATATAACTACTGTAACTACTATAGATCAGTGGATATAACCTGTAAAATGAACGTTTTGTGCTGAGGACAGACGCACACACATTTGTCAAAGCGCATGACAGGGTATGTTAAACGCTAATGCATTCGCTTGAAGCTTAAAATAAAGACTTCTCTTGTTTTGGGCACTTGGATCATGTACCCTTCCTGCATCAGCTCACTCTGTTTCCACTTCACTATTTCTAAATGCACATTTGTCCATAAAAATGCGTTATTCAGTGCGACTGGTGGAAGTGTGCACAGAGGGCAGACCCGACTAATCGATAATGAGAATCGTTATCGATGATTTTCATTATCGATTATTATCGATTTTATCGACTAGTTGTTGCAGCCCTATTTTATTTATTTACTTATTATTTTATTTCTATTTATTTTTTAAATGCATTTTGTTACTATATGCCTAGTTGATGTGTGGTTATAAAACAAGAAAAGGACAATAAACATTTAAAATAAAAATAAAAAAGAAGAAGAAGCTGGCGCTGTGTTCAGCTCCTCCAGCATCCACACCGAGCTTCACAGAGGATGTAAACTGTAGTTCGTGGTCCACTCCTCTTTCTGTAGGTGATCAGGAAGCTCTCTGCAGTTCCTGTGTCACTCCTGCTCACCCTATACAAATAATCAAAACCGTTTATCTACACTATCCTAACAATACAATCCAAGCCATGAATGCTGCGATTCAGATAAGTGTAATGTCACTGGCCACCTGTTCACTGTAACCAGGGATGGCACTCAATGTCGTCTAAACTGGGACGATCTGCTGCCGCGTCACTGAGACACCAGCTAATCAACTGACGGCACTCTGTTACACACAACACAGTCTTCAGAAACACAAAACAACAACAAACTTTTCCGGGGTTTTATCTCTGAATGTTTGCTATCTCTTGCCTGTAGATAGCTCTCTAGGGAAGATCAGGCTGCTTTTGAAGGAGATCCTGTGTGCGGCTCTGAAGGGAAAGCACAAGATGTTGTAGAGCGTCACCCCCACTGACCAAACAGTAGCCGGTCCTGCATGATAGCAGTGCTGATCAAACCACTCAGGAGGGGCGTATTCAAGAGTGCCTGAGAGACCCAAGAAGACCAGAAACATCCACTGAAAAAGTTCCAGTCCAAACAAATTCTCTTTGTTTGATCATCAAAAGTTCACAAACATCCACAGAGCGTTTCCTTCTGTAACGCAAACCAACCTGCAAAGGATGTGTAGGCCGAGTCCTTTAGCAGATCTCCACAACCAAAGTCCAGCAGCTTGATGTCATGGGAAGCTGTGGAAATCAGCAGGTTCTCTGGCTTGACGTCCCGGTGCAGGACTCCGCGACTCTCACAGTGTTTCAGCGCGGTGATCAGCTGCACCAGCGCTTTCTTGGCCAAGCTCTCATCCAGACAGCCGTTCTCCTCGCAGAAACTCTGCAGATCTTGGCAGGGAACTGGCCGTTCCAGGATCATGCTGTAGTCTGCGTGTCGCTCAAACCACTCCACAAGCTGCAGGACGTTAGGGCAGGCAGGAGCCGAATTGACCCGGGTCATCAATGCCACCTCCAGCGGCAGCAGACCCTGACCTTCCTGCAGGGACAAATGCTCTATTATATCGAAACGGATAAAACAGAACAACAGATTCACGCTGGAACTTACAACTTGCAGCCTCTTTTGGGTCCTGTCTTTAGAGACGTACTTGATGGCAACCTGTAGACGGATAAACCACAGTAAATCACACCTGCCTAATTGTGACAGATGACATTTACTGATTTATCATTTATAAATACATTTATAAAGGCTGTCTGAACAAAGGAGGGAAGAAAATGTCTTACTGGCAGTCCGTCAGACATGCAGATCCCAGCATACACAGAGCCGAATCCGCCTCGTCCCAGCAGCGGGCCCTTCGCATATGCTTCTGCAAAATATATGATCAAAGAAATGTCCTTAAGAGAAAACATGTTGCAGTATCTAAAGCTGTAAAAAGGACATTACTTTAGTGCAGCTCTTACATCAAACAGCTGAAGAACATTTTAATGACAAATCATTTAATAACTGAGCCATAACTTTTTTTTAATATAAGCGTATTCTGACCTTTGCGAGAGCGTTTAGCAGGTCTTTTAAATGAAGTGGACGGACGTCCATCATCTGGACCCTCCTGGCTGCTGCTCTGCCTCTTCCTCTTCCTGTCAGCCGGACCTGTGGATACAGAAACAACCAACTCAGAAGGCAGTGGGGCTAAATATCCCGATAGCTCCTGGCTCAGTGTCTGGGTCGGGTCTGTCAGCGGATCCTGATCGCGGTCATCAGAACCGAGTCTCCAAACCTCCTGACCAGCAGACTGACTGGAAGCGGCTCTGCTGGATCTGGAGCGGCTTGAGGCTGGAATATTTCAAACATCAAAAACTGTTTTTTTAATAATATGAATAATCAATGTCAGTGGTTCTGATTACATCAAATTGTTACTTTATGTTTTCAACTTTCTATTTTCAGTGACAAATAATTTATTAACTGAGCCATAACGTCTTCAATAAAAGCTTATTCTGACCTCTGCGAGAGCGTTTAGGAGGTCTTTTAAATGAAGTGGACGGACGTCCATCATCTGGTCCCTCCTGGCTGCTGCTCTGCCGCTTCCTCTTCCTGTCAGCCGGACCTGTGGATACAGAAACAACCAACTCAGAAGGCAGAAGGGCCAAATATCCCGTTAGCTCCTGGCTCACTGTCTGGGTCGGGTCTGTCAGCGGATCCTGAACGCGGTCATCAGAACCGAGTCTCCAAACCTCCTGACCAGCCGACTGACTGGAAGCAGCTTTGCTGGATCTGGAGCGGCTTGAGGCTGGAATATTTCAGACATCAACTAATTAGTAATATTTTTAATAATAATCAATAATCAATGTCAGCGGTCAATTACAAATTGTTCATATAGTTACTAAAATTGAAAAGTTTTATTTCATATGCAAGGAATCAAATACATTAAATGGTACAGTAAAGGGTTACCTCGCAGAAGTTTCTTCACATTAATGCAGTCAATCATTGTACCACATCATACCATAACATACCAAAAAACAAATTAAAAAAAATAAACGCTCACCTCCTCTTCCACCTAACGTTATGTGAGCCATCGACATCGTCCTCGAACCTGCAACAGAAACAATACAAAATACAATACAAAAAAGAGAATACAATATAACTCTCCTCAGAAATAAGTCTCCTCTTAGCAATCCTCCGAAAAGCTTCAAAATCTCAAGATTCGCACAGAAAATATTCTGCAAAAGTGTCTGAATTCGCCTCGTCTCTCAACCAACAGATAGCGATGGGTTTGAGCGTGTATATGTGCAGTCAGAATTCATAACACGCGTCGCTATAGCAACTAAAATTCGCTCATATGCACGCAAAAACACACATGACGTCGCGTGCGAGTGCACATTGAATGTCAACACATTTATTGAACAGTTACAAACGTAATCTTGACGTTTTCTTCAGTACATGTGATATTTTTTGGTTCTGAACACTTTATTATTATTATTATTATCCGTGGAATGATTCGTGCCCAAAATCTTAATTATTCATCATAGCTCATAAGCTAATTGAACTTGGGAGCTTGGGAATGTTTTCTGGTAATATAAAAAGAAAAAATTCACAGTTTTCCTCAATCGGTTTGGCTCAATTCTCAAATGAGACTTTTTTTTCTCATAATAAGTTCAGATCTCTGAACAATTAGTTTCTTGTTCACATCAGATTCAAATTTCTTATTGATTTAAGCAAATTGCATTTGTTTTGGCACGTGTGCAAAAGAGTTAGTACAATTGTCTACAACCTGCACAATGACTAAATGCACATGGCTTGTTGATCAAAACTGATGAGTCGATTCTCAGTGAAACCGTCAATCTCTTCACATCGTGTGAGCCTTCACATGCAAAATGATCCATTCAGTGATCAAAATCTGTCTGACATGTTATATTCCATAAATATTTATGACGTGTTTGTGACAAACAATGTTTGTTAAATTGCAACACACACACACAATATATATATATATATATTGTGTGTTGCAATGGAGTTTGCTGTCAGAAGCCTGAATCACTACTTAGAAAGACATAATAGAGAGTGTAAAAATGAATAAACAACAGTGAATTTTAAGCTTAAATGTAACACATTTCTTAATAAAAAACAAGTGTACTGTATAAATACAAATGTTCATTTTTTTGTGTACTACATTATTGACGTTTCCCAGTCCTTTTTTTTACTACTGTCTGAATCTGTATTTACAGTAAAAAGCTCAGTGTGATCCACAAAAGCATTCAGCTAGACAAAACTGACATTATTGTATAGAATAGAAAGCAGTTAGTGTCAACAAAAATTAGTATGTAACAAATATTTCCATGAAATATTTGTGAAAAAACTTCGAAACATTTTGACCAGTGTGGCTCACACGATGACTTTTATTTTGGTGGCACTGGCCAATTTACTGACACAATAACTAGGGTAAACGTACCTATTAAGCTCAAGTACCCATTAAGCACACTACTATCTTTGAACTCAGATTATAAAAAGAAAAAAATTATTTATCATCCTACTTGATGTCTTAACCAAATGATGTGTTTGTTACTATATGCCTCCTGTAATTTCAAGCTAATTAGGCCATTGCACACTGAGTTATGGGTATTCATGTGTTCACGCTGTCTGGCGACCATTTTGAAAGATGTGTGAAAACTTGCACCAAAAGAGGAGCCCCTTAAATGTGCATTTTTTAGATGTTTAAGCTTTTATTTTTGATAAGTATAACTTCTTACTGCAAAAATCCAAAAGATAGTTTAAGCAACATAGCGTAGATGCTGCAGAACATTGTTAGCTTACTAGCTGTATAAGATTGTGTGCTACACTAACATATTACTTCACAGGCATTACTGTCTTGTACTTTTAAATCAATTATATTATAGATTTACAGTTTATTGATGTTCTGTTGTTTTACACTTCTATAATTTTTAAAGATTTCATATTATTGTAAGGTGAGCTTAAAGGGTGCACTACTATGAAAATCACACAGCTTCAGTGTGATTTCAATAAGAAAAAGTATAGATATCTTCTATAATAGCTGTTCATATTAAAATATGGATGAACTTAATACATGACCTAGATTATTTATTTAGCAAAACTGTCCTTTTAAATGTATACATTTAATATTTATTAATAAAAAAATAAATAAAGCTCAGTGTGCTCCCTTTAAGCTCCAATCCACATTAAACGTCTATGTAAATACTTCATAAACAGACTTTAAATATTAACTGATGGTTGTCACTTCAAGTTAATCTTTATAAAATTATTCTTTAAAAATGTTGTTTAAAATAAACAAGAATTTTCCCAAAAAAACATGTGAGCTTAATGGCAACAGGGGTGTGCTTAAAGGGTACAAACATGTACCCATTAAGCACAGCCAGACTTTTTGCATTTAATGATGTATATCTTAATTTAAACGCTTTTGTCATTTAAAATAAAATTAAATATTATTGTGTGAGAGATTAATATTTTATTTTAACATAACTTCTTGTACTCAAACCAATACCCTGTGCACTAAAATGTCTCAATGTAGGACGTTTACCCTAAGTTTTGAAGCATGAATTCAAATTTAGAGAATGTTAAGACTATTTTGAAAAATTGGCCAAAGCAAACTGTAATAAAGACTCTTCGATATTATTTACCAACTGAGCAAGCAATTAAAAATGACAGAACAATCATAGCAGTTGTGTATATGTCAAATTTCCCCATATTAATAATAATAATCCTCATACTTTTGCCAATTATGTCTTCTCCATATACACATTTAAAAATAAAAACCCCATGAGTAACTTTTAGACTTGTAGTTGATCAATTTAACCATAACCACTTATAATTCTTTTAACATTGTTAAGCTTGTATAATTGAACCAAAGCCTTGTGAAAGTGCTGCAGGGTTGCTAATTGCACAGATCTCACCATGTTTCTAACCCTATAGAGCATTGTGTGTTTTGTGGAAAAAGATGAAGGTTTACATGCATTAATTCATGCATGTCAAAAACATAAACATTTATCATGGTGTTTTTATGACTGGTTGAATTTATGCAGACTATAAAATGAGAATAGGGAATGAAAAAATAATCACAACTGAAACTTTATTATGCCACCACAGATACATTCTTCAATTCATATTTACATGTTTACATTATTGCAGTGCAGATAAAGTAATTTATATGTAAATGTTTGCATTACTGCAGTGCTGTAATGCAATGTAACAACGTCATTTATATTTACATGTTTACATTATCTACATGTGTACAAATAAATGCAAATTCTTCCATCCACAATTTCTCCACTAAATATTATTTTAATCAATATTGTGCTGTTCTTTTGTATTGTTGTGAAGAGTGTGAATGCACTGAGGGATAGCCAAGGATATAAAACCTGTGGGGATAAATGAAGTCTGTCACTAGTGTTTACACTTCAGTATGCCAATGCTTTTATTAAGGTCATTGTGCTGAAACGAAGTAGATATTCTTCTAGAATAAGCTGAGTAATAGCCCCTTTCACACAACGAGACAGTAATGTTTGGCAAAACTACCGTCTTCAACCGTTAACATGTAAACTTTCAGGAAGCAATAACTAGAAGGACATGTTATATATTTTTATATTTATAACAATACTTATCTAGAAAATACTCGCATAATTATTTTTTGTTTGCAATATACTTTAGGAAAGAGCTCTACCGCTAGTACACTTAGCGCTATACAGAAGTGACGTCGCTGGCTGAGATTCTACAGGAAATACGTTTGCAGCGTTTGTGCATAGAGTCTATTGGGTATAAAATATCTCTGGCCCATCTGGGCTCCGGTTTCAGCTGGTGCTGTGTGTGGAAAGGCTAACTTATATTGCTAAGGACAAGCGTAAAGACTTTGATCAGCTGTGGGAGCCATACATAAATATCATGTCATATGGAATTGTAGACCTTACTGGAAACATTGTAAACACTGTTTGTAACAAATTAATTTATATTTTATTTTAGGGCTGCAACTAACAATTATTTTGATAATCGATTAGTTGGCCGATTATTTTTTCGATTAATCGCATAAAAAGCCCATTTTTTTATTTTATTGACAAAACACACTATTCCACATCCTGCCCAATGCTGTCCTTTAAACAAATGTGTCAGCCGAATGGTATGAAAACACGCATAGTGAACATATCTACCATTACATAAATTAACTATGGTTTTACATCAAATAAAACAAACAAAAATAATACTAATAGATAAATAACAGGATTATTGTAGTTATACAATGGTAACCACATAGTTTTGCTTCAAATCCATAGTTTAACTATATGGTATTTGTGTGGTTATACAAATGGTAATCAATACGGCAAAAATATGGTTTTATTATAATAAAAACATGTTTTTTTCTATCTAATAGAACTATGGTTAATTTTCGTAAGGGTATGTTTGTACTATACAATATGTGCAAAAGTTACTAAGCAAAAGGAGTTTAAATCCCTACATTAAAATGATATTAAAAAAAAACAAAAACAAAAAAAAAAACACAAACTCAGTGTTACCAGATAAGAGGAATGTTCTGCAGCAACACACACACACACTCTCTATGGACACAGTTACTGTAATTTCTTCATCCTGTAGAAACGTCTTACATTTATATTTAAATTACATGCTGTTACTACTCTTATAAAATACTTGAATTACATGTTGACTTTTAAAACTAAATTTAGCGTCCAACAGCAGATATTTCAGCTAAATTAATGTTTTTTTGCGCTGAATATTAACTGTCTCCCTCTCGACTGCGTTCTGTCTGTTTGACGCGCATGCGCGCGCCCGCCCGCCATGCCAGCGTTCGTTCAGTGAAGTTTAACACAGACTGTCAGGACGCGCTTTCATGCAAAATGGAAATACTCGCGTGAATTAGTAGCATTTACAGATGAGGATATAACTACTGTAACTACTATAGATCAGTGGATATAACCTGTAAAATGAACGTTTTGTGCTGAGGACAGACGCACACACATTTGTCAAAGCGCATGACAGGGTATGTTAAACGCTAATGCATTCGCTTGAAGCTTAAAATAAAGACTTCTCTTGTTTTGGGCACTTGGATCATGTACCCTTCCTGCATCAGCTCACTCTGTTTCCACTCCACTATTTCTAAATGCACATTTGTCCATAAAAATGCGTTATTCAGTGCGACTGGTGGAAGTGTGCACAGAGGGCAGACCCGACTAATCGATAATGAGAATCGTTATCGATGATTTTCATTATCGATTATCGATTTTATCGACTAGTTGTTGCAGCCCTATTTTATTTATTTACTTATTATTTTATTTCTATTTATTTTTTAAATGCATTTTGTTACTATATGCCTAGTCGATGTGTGGTTATAAAACAAGAAAAGGACAATAAACATTTAAAATAAAAATAAAAAAGAAGAAGAAGCTGGCGCTGTGTTCAGCTCCTCCAGCATCCACACCGAGCTTCACAGAGGATGTAAACTGTAGTTCGTGGTCCACTCCTCTTTCTGTAGGTGATCAGGAAGCTCTCTGCAGTTCCTGTGTCACTCCTGCTCACCCTATACAAATAATCAAAACCGTTTATCTACACTATCCTAACAATACAATCCAAGCCATGAATGCTGCGATTCAGATAAGTGTAATGTCACTGGCCACCTGTTCACTGTAACCAGGGATGGCACTCAATGTCGTCTAAACTGGGACGATCTGCTGCCGCGTCACTGAGACACCAGCTAATCAACTGACGGCACTCTGTTACACACAACACAGTCTTCAGAAACACAAAACAACAACAAACTTTTCCGGGGTTTTATCTCTGAATGTTTGCTATCTCTTGCCTGTAGATAGCTCTCTAGGGAAGATCAGGCTGCTTTTGAAGGAGATCCTGTGTGCGGCTCTGAAGGGAAAGCACAAGATGTTGTAGAGCGTCACCCCCACTGACCAAACAGTAGCCGGTCCTGCATGATAGCAGTGCTGATCAAACCACTCAGGAGGGGCGTATTCAAGAGTGCCTGAGAGACCCAAGAAGACCAGAAACATCCACTGAAAAAGTTCCAGTCCAAACAAATTCTCTTTGTTTGATCATCAAAAGTTCACAAACATCCACAGAGCGTTTCCTTCTGTAACGCAAACCAACCTGCAAAGGATGTGTAGGCCGAGTCCTTTAGCAGATCTCCACAACCAAAGTCCAGCAGCTTGATGTCATGGGAAGCTGTGGAAATCAGCAGGTTCTCTGGCTTGACGTCCCGGTGCAGGACTCCGCGACTCTCACAGTGTATCAGCGCGGTGATCAGCTGCACCAGCGCTTTCTTGGCCAAGCTCTCATCCAGACAGCCGTTCTCCTCGCAGAAACTCTGCAGATCTTGGCAGGGAACTGGCCGTTCCAGGATCATGCTGTAGTCTGCGTGTCGCTCAAACCACTCCACAAGCTGCAGGACGTTAGGGCAGGCAGGAGCCGAATTGACCCGGGTCATCAATGCCACCTCCAGCGGCAGCAGACCCTGACCTTCCTGCAGGGACAAATGCTCTATTATATCGAAACGGATAAAACAGAACAACAGATTCACGCTGGAACTTACAACTTGCAGCCTCTTTTGGGTCCTGTCTTTAGAGACGTACTTGATGGCAACCTGTAGACGGATAAACCACAGTAAATCACACCTGCCTAATTGTGACAGATGACATTTACTGATTTATCATTTATAAATACATTTATAAAGGCTGTCTGAACAAAGGAGGGAAGAAAATGTCTTACTGGCAGTCCGTCAGACATGCAGATCCCAGCATACACAGAGCCGAATCCGCCTCGTCCCAGCAGCGGGCCCTTCGCATATGCTTCTGCAAAATATATGATCAAAGAAATGTCCTTAAGAGAAAACATGTTGCAGTATCTAAAGCTGTAAAAAGGATATTACTTTAGTGCAGCTCTTACATCAAACAGCTGAAGAACATTTTAATGACAAATCATTTAATAACTGAGCCATAACTTTTTTTTAATATAAGCGTATTCTGACCTTTGCGAGAGCGTTTAGCAGGTCTTTTAAATGAAGTGGACGGACGTCCATCATCTGGACCCTCCTGGCTGCTGCTCTGCCTCTTCCTCTTCCTGTCAGCCGGACCTGTGGATACAGAAACAACCAACTCAGAAGGCAGTGGGGCTAAATATCCCGATAGCTCCTGGCTCAGTGTCTGGGTCGGGTCTGTCAGCGGATCCTGATCGCGGTCATCAGAACCGAGTCTCCAAACCTCCTGACCAGCAGACTGACTGGAAGCGGCTCTGCTGGATCTGGAGCGGCTTGAGGCTGGAATATTTCAAACATCAAAAACTGTTTTTTTAATAATATCAATAATCAATGTCAGTGGTTCTGATTACATCAAATTGTTACTTTATGTTTTCAACTTTCTATTTTCAGTGACAAATAATTTATTAACTGAGCCATAACGTCTTCAATAAAAGCTTATTCTGACCTCTGCGAGAGCGTTTAGGAGGTCTTTTAAATGAAGTGGACGGACGTCCATCATCTGGTCCCTCCTGGCTGCTGCTCTGCCGCTTCCTCTTCCTGTCAGCCGGACCTGTGGATACAGAAACAACCAACTCAGAAGGCAGAAGGGCCAAATATCCCGTTAGCTCCTGGCTCACTGTCTGGGTCGGGTCTGTCAGCGGATCCTGAACGCGGTCATCAGAACCGAGTCTCCAAACCTCCTGACCAGCCGACTGACTGGAAGCAGCTTTGCTGGATCTGGAGCGGCTTGAGGCTGGAATATTTCAGACATCAACTAATTAGTAATATTTTTAATAATAATCAATAATCAATGTCAGCGGTCAATTACAAATTGTTCATATAGTTACTAAAATTGAAAAGTTTTATTTCATATGCAAGGAATCAAATACATTAAATGGTACAGTAAAGGGTTACCTCGCAGAAGTTTCTTCACATTAATGCAGTCAATCATTGTACCACATCATACCATAACATACCAAAAAACAAATTAAAAAAAATAAACGCTCACCTCCTCTTCCACCTAACGTTATGTGAGCCATCGACATCGTCCTCGAACCTGCAACAGAAACAATACAAAATACAATACAAAAAAGAGAATACAATATAACTCTCCTCAGAAATAAGTCTCCTCTTAGCAATCCTCCGAAAAGCTTCGAAATCTCAAGATTCGCACAGAAAATATTCTGCAAAAGTGTCTGAATTCGCCTCGTCTCTCAACCAACAGATAGCGATGGGTTTGAGCGTGTATATGTGCAGTCAGAATTCATAACACGCGTCGCTATAGCAACTAAAATTCGCTCATATGCACGCAAAAACACACATGACGTCGCGTGCGAGTGCACATTGAATGTCAACACATTTATTGAACAGTTACAAACGTAATCTTGACGTTTTCTTCAGTACATGTGATATTTTTTGGTTCTGAACACTTTATTATTATTATTATTATCCGTGGAATGATTCGTGCCCAAAATCTTAATTATTCATCATAGCTCATAAGCTAATTGAACTTGGGAGCTTGGGAATGTTTTCTGGTAATATAAAAAGAAAAAATTCACAGTTTTCCTCAATCGGTTTGGCTCAATTCTCAAATGAGACTTTTTTTTCTCATAATAAGTTCAGATCTCTGAACAATTAGTTTCTTGTTCACATCAGATTCAAATTTCTTATTGATTTAAGCAAATTGCATTTGTTTTGGCACGTGTGCAAAAGAGTTAGTACAATTGTCTACAACCTGCACAATGACTAAATGCACATGGCTTGTTGATCAAAACTGATGAGTCGATTCTCAGTGAAACCGTCAATCTCTTCACATCGTGTGAGCCTTCACATGCAAAATGATCCATTCAGTGATCAAAATCTGTCTGACATGTTATATTCCATAAATATTTATGACGTGTTTGTGACAAACAATGTTTGTTAAATTGCAACACACACACACAATATATATATATATATATTGTGTGTTGCAATGGAGTTTGCTGTCAGAAGCCTGAATCACTACTTAGAAAGACATAATAGAGAGTGTAAAAATGAATAAACAACAGTGAATTTTAAGCTTAAATGTAACACATTTCTTAATAAAAAACAAGTGTACTGTATAAATACAAATGTTCATTTTTTTGTGTACTACATTATTGACGTTTCCCAGTCCTTTTTTTTACTACTGTCTGAATCTGTATTTACAGTAAAAAGCTCAGTGTGATCCACAAAAGCATTCAGCTAGACAAAACTGACATTATTGTATAGAATAGAAAGCAGTTAGTGTCAACAAAAATTAGTATGTAACAAATATTTCCATGAAATATTTGTGAAAAAACTTCGAAACATTTTGACCAGTGTGGCTCACACGATGACTTTTATTTTGGTGGCACTGGCCAATTTACTGACACAATAACTAGGGTAAACGTACCTATTAAGCTCAAGTACCCATTAAGCACACTACTATCTTTGAACTCAGATTATAAAAAGAAAAAAATTATTTATCATCCTACTTGATGTCTTAACCAAATGATGTGTTTGTTACTATATGCCTCCTGTAATTTCAAGCTAATTAGGCCATTGCACACTGAGTTATGGGTATTCATGTGTTCACGCTGTCTGGCGACCATTTTGAAAGATGTGTGAAAACTTGCACCAAAAGAGGAGCCCCTTAAATGTGCATTTTTTAGATGTTTAAGCTTTTATTTTTGATAAGTATAACTTCTTACTGCAAAAATCCAAAAGATAGTTTAAGCAACATAGCGTAGATGCTGCAGAACATTGTTAGCTTACTAGCTGTATAAGATTGTGTGCTACACTAACATATTACTTCACAGGCATTACTGTCTTGTACTTTTAAATCAATTATATTATAGATTTACAGTTTATTGATGTTCTGTTGTTTTACACTTCTATAATTTTTAAAGATTTCATATTATTGTAAGGTGAGCTTAAAGGGTGCACTACTATGAAAATCACACAGCTTCAGTGTTATTTCAATAAGAAAAAGTATAGATATCTTCTATAATAGCTGTTCATATTAAAATATGGATGAACTTAATACATGACCTAGATTATTTATTTAGCAAAACTGTCCTTTTAAATGTATACATTTAATATTTATTAATAAAAAAATAAATAAAGCTCAGTGTGCTCCCTTTAAGCTCCAATCCACATTAAACGTCTATGTAAATACTTCATAAACAGACTTTAAATATTAACTGATGGTTGTCACTTCAAGTTAATCTTTATAAAATTATTCTTTAAAAATGTTGTTTAAAATAAACAAGAATTTTCCCAAAAAAACATGTGAGCTTAATGGCAACAGGGGTGTGCTTAAAGGGTACAAACATGTACCCATTAAGCACAGCCAGACTTTTTGCATTTAATGATGTATATCTTAATTTAAACGCTTTTGTCATTTAAAATAAAATTAAATATTATTGTGTGAGAGATTAATATTTTATTTTAACATAACTTCTTGTACTCAAACCAATACCCTGTGCACTAAAATGTCTCAATGTAGGACGTTTACCCTAAGTTTTGAAGCATGAATTCAAATTTAGAGAATGTTAAGACTATTTTGAAAAATTGGCCAAAGCAAACTGTAATAAAGACTCTTCGATATTATTTACCAACTGAGCAAGCAATTAAAAATGACAGAACAATCATAGCAGTTGTGTATATGTCAAATTTCCCCATATTAATAATAATAATCCTCATACTTTTGCCAATTATGTCTTCTCCATATACACATTTAAAAATAAAAACCCCATGAGTAACTTTTAGACTTGTAGTTGATCAATTTAACCATAACCACTTATAATTCTTTTAACATTGTTAAGCTTGTATAATTGAACCAAAGCCTTGTGAAAGTGCTGCAGGGTTGCTAATTGCACAGATCTCACCATGTTTCTAACCCTATAGAGCATTGTGTGTTTTGTGGAAAAAGATGAAGGTTTACATGCATTAATTCATGCATGTCAAAAACATAAACATTTATCATGGTGTTTTTATGACTGGTTGAATTTATGCAGACTATAAAATGAGAATAGGGAATGAAAAAATAATCACAACTGAAACTTTATTATGCCACCACAGATACATTCTTCAATTCATATTTACATGTTTACATTATTGCAGTGCAGATAAAGTAATTTATATGTAAATGTTTGCATTACTGCAGTGCTGTAATGCAATGTAACAACGTCATTTATATTTACATGTTTACATTATCTACATGTGTACAAATAAATGCAAATTCTTCCATCCACAATTTCTCCACTAAATATTATTTTAATCAATATTGTGCTGTTCTTTTGTATTGTTGTGAAGAGTGTGAATGCACTGAGGGATAGCCAAGGATATAAAACCTGTGGGGATAAATGAAGTCTGTCACTAGTGTTTACACTTCAGTATGCCAATGCTTTTATTAAGGTCATTGTGCTGAAACGAAGTAGATATTCTTCTAGAATAAGGTGAGTAATAGCCCCTTTCACACAACGAGACAGTAATGTTTGGCAAAACTACCGTCTTCAACCGTTAACATGTAAACTTTCAGGAAGCAATAACTAGAAGGACATGTTATATATTTTTATATTTATAACAATACTTATCTAGAAAATACTCGCATAATTATTTTTTGTTTGCAATATACTTTAGGAAAGAGCTCTACCGCTAGTACACTTAGCGCTATACAGAAGTGACGTCGCTGGCTGAGATTCTACAGGAAATACGTTTGCAGCGTTTGTGCATAGAGTCTATTGGGTATAAAATATCTCTGGCCCATCTGGGCTCCGGTTTCAGCTGGTGCTGTGTGTGGAAAGGCTAACTTATATTGCTAAGGACAAGCGTAAAGACTTTGATCAGCTGTGGGAGCCATACATAAATATCATGTCATATGGAATTGTAGACCTTACTGGAAACATTGTAAACACTGTTTGTAACAAATTAATTTATATTTTATTTTAGGGCTGCAACTAACAATTATTTTGATAATCGATTAGTTGGCCGATTATTTTTTCGATTAATCGCATAAAAAGCCCATTTTTTTATTTTATTGACAAAACACACTATTCCACATCCTGCCCAATGCTGTCCTTTAAACAAATGTGTCAGCCGAATGGTATGAAAACACGCATAGTGAACATATCTACCATTACATAAATTAACTATGGTTTTACATCAAATAAAACAAACAAAAATAATACTAATAGATAAATAACAGGATTATTGTAGTTATACAATGGTAACCACATAGTTTTGCTTCAAATCCATAGTTTAACTATATGGTATTTGTGTGGTTATACAAATGGTAATCAATACGGCAAAAATATGGTTTTATTATAATAAAAACATGTTTTTTTCTATCTAATAGAACTATGGTTAATTTTCGTAAGGGTATGTTTGTACTATACAATATGTGCAAAAGTTACTAAGCAAAAGGAGTTTAAATCCCTACATTAAAATGATATTAAAAAAAAACAAAAACAAAAAAAAAAACACAAACTCAGTGTTACCAGATAAGAGGAATGTTCTGCAGCAACACACACACACACTCTCTATGGACACAGTTACTGTAATTTCTTCATCCTGTAGAAACGTCTTACATTTATATTTAAATTACATGCTGTTACTACTCTTATAAAATACTTGAATTACATGTTGACTTTTAAAACTAAATTTAGCGTCCAACAGCAGATATTTCAGCTAAATTAATGTTTTTTTGCGCTGAATATTAACTGTCTCCCTCTCGACTGCGTTCTGTCTGTTTGACGCGCATGCGCGCGCCCGCCCGCCATGCCAGCGTTCGTTCAGTGAAGTTTAACACAGACTGTCAGGACGCGCTTTCATGCAAAATGGAAATACTCGCGTGAATTAGTAGCATTTACAGATGAGGATATAACTACTGTAACTACTATAGATCAGTGGATATAACCTGTAAAATGAACGTTTTGTGCTGAGGACAGACGCACACACATTTGTCAAAGCGCATGACAGGGTATGTTAAACGCTAATGCATTCGCTTGAAGCTTAAAATAAAGACTTCTCTTGTTTTGGGCACTTGGATCATGTACCCTTCCTGCATCAGCTCACTCTGTTTCCACTCCACTATTTCTAAATGCACATTTGTCCATAAAAATGCGTTATTCAGTGCGACTGGTGGAAGTGTGCACAGAGGGCAGACCCGACTAATCGATAATGAGAATCGTTATCGATGATTTTCATTATCGATTATCGATTTTATCGACTAGTTGTTGCAGCCCTATTTTATTTATTTACTTATTATTTTATTTCTATTTATTTTTTAAATGCATTTTGTTACTATATGCCTAGTCGATGTGTGGTTATAAAACAAGAAAAGGACAATAAACATTTAAAATAAAAATAAAAAAGAAGAAGAAGCTGGCGCTGTGTTCAGCTCCTCCAGCATCCACACCGAGCTTCACAGAGGATGTAAACTGTAGTTCGTGGTCCACTCCTCTTTCTGTAGGTGATCAGGAAGCTCTCTGCAGTTCCTGTGTCACTCCTGCTCACCCTATACAAATAATCAAAACCGTTTATCTACACTATCCTAACAATACAATCCAAGCCATGAATGCTGCGATTCAGATAAGTGTAATGTCACTGGCCACCTGTTCACTGTAACCAGGGATGGCACTCAATGTCGTCTAAACTGGGACGATCTGCTGCCGCGTCACTGAGACACCAGCTAATCAACTGACGGCACTCTGTTACACACAACACAGTCTTCAGAAACACAAAACAACAACAAACTTTTCCGGGGTTTTATCTCTGAATGTTTGCTATCTCTTGCCTGTAGATAGCTCTCTAGGGAAGATCAGGCTGCTTTTGAAGGAGATCCTGTGTGCGGCTCTGAAGGGAAAGCACAAGATGTTGTAGAGCGTCACCCCCACTGACCAAACAGTAGCCGGTCCTGCATGATAGCAGTGCTGATCAAACCACTCAGGAGGGGCGTATTCAAGAGTGCCTGAGAGACCCAAGAAGACCAGAAACATCCACTGAAAAAGTTCCAGTCCAAACAAATTCTCTTTGTTTGATCATCAAAAGTTCACAAACATCCACAGAGCGTTTCCTTCTGTAACGCAAACCAACCTGCAAAGGATGTGTAGGCCGAGTCCTTTAGCAGATCTCCACAACCAAAGTCCAGCAGCTTGATGTCATGGGAAGCTGTGGAAATCAGCAGGTTCTCTGGCTTGACGTCCCGGTGCAGGACTCCGCGACTCTCACAGTGTTTCAGCGCGGTGATCAGCTGCACCAGCGCTTTCTTGGCCAAGCTCTCATCCAGACAGCCGTTCTCCTCGCAGAAACTCTGCAGATCTTGGCAGGGAACTGGCCGTTCCAGGATCATGCTGTAGTCTGCGTGTCGCTCAAACCACTCCACAAGCTGCAGGACGTTAGGGCAGGCAGGAGCCGAATTGACCCGGGTCATCAATGCCACCTCCAGCGGCAGCAGACCCTGACCTTCCTGCAGGGACAAATGCTCTATTATATCGAAACGGATAAAACAGAACAACAGATTCACGCTGGAACTTACAACTTGCAGCCTCTTTTGGGTCCTGTCTTTAGAGACGTACTTGATGGCAACCTGTAGACGGATAAACCACAGTAAATCACACCTGCCTAATTGTGACAGATGACATTTACTGATTTATCATTTATAAATACATTTATAAAGGCTGTCTGAACAAAGGAGGGAAGAAAATGTCTTACTGGCAGTCCGTCAGACATGCAGATCCCAGCATACACAGAGCCGAATCCGCCTCGTCCCAGCAGCGGGCCCTTCGCATATGCTTCTGCAAAATATATGATCAAAGAAATGTCCTTAAGAGAAAACATGTTGCAGTATCTAAAGCTGTAAAAAGGATATTACTTTAGTGCAGCTCTTACATCAAACAGCTGAAGAACATTTTAATGACAAATCATTTAATAACTGAGCCATAACTTTTTTTTAATATAAGCGTATTCTGACCTTTGCGAGAGCGTTTAGCAGGTCTTTTAAATGAAGTGGACGGACGTCCATCATCTGGACCCTCCTGGCTGCTGCTCTGCCTCTTCCTCTTCCTGTCAGCCGGACCTGTGGATACAGAAACAACCAACTCAGAAGGCAGTGGGGCTAAATATCCCGATAGCTCCTGGCTCAGTGTCTGGGTCGGGTCTGTCAGCGGATCCTGATCGCGGTCATCAGAACCGAGTCTCCAAACCTCCTGACCAGCAGACTGACTGGAAGCGGCTCTGCTGGATCTGGAGCGGCTTGAGGCTGGAATATTTCAAACATCAAAAACTGTTTTTTTAATAATATGAATAATCAATGTCAGTGGTTCTGATTACATCAAATTGTTACTTTATGTTTTCAACTTTCTATTTTCAGTGACAAATAATTTATTAACTGAGCCATAACGTCTTCAATAAAAGCTTATTCTGACCTCTGCGAGAGCGTTTAGGAGGTCTTTTAAATGAAGTGGACGGACGTCCATCATCTGGTCCCTCCTGGCTGCTGCTCTGCCGCTTCCTCTTCCTGTCAGCCGGACCTGTGGATACAGAAACAACCAACTCAGAAGGCAGAAGGGCCAAATATCCCGTTAGCTCCTGGCTCACTGTCTGGGTCGGGTCTGTCAGCGGATCCTGAACGCGGTCATCAGAACCGAGTCTCCAAACCTCCTGACCAGCCGACTGACTGGAAGCAGCTTTGCTGGATCTGGAGCGGCTTGAGGCTGGAATATTTCAGACATCAACTAATTAGTAATATTTTTAATAATAATCAATAATCAATGTCAGCGGTCAATTACAAATTGTTCATATAGTTACTAAAATTGAAAAGTTTTATTTCATATGCAAGGAATCAAATACATTAAATGGTACAGTAAAGGGTTACCTCGCAGAAGTTTCTTCACATTAATGCAGTCAATCATTGTACCACATCATACCATAACATACCAAAAAACAAATTAAAAAAAATAAACGCTCACCTCCTCTTCCACCTAACGTTATGTGAGCCATCGACATCGTCCTCGAACCTGCAACAGAAACAATACAAAATACAATACAAAAAAGAGAATACAATATAACTCTCCTCAGAAATAAGTCTCCTCTTAGCAATCCTCCGAAAAGCTTCGAAATCTCAAGATTCGCACAGAAAATATTCTGCAAAAGTGTCTGAATTCGCCTCGTCTCTCAACCAACAGATAGCGATGGGTTTGAGCGTGTATATGTGCAGTCAGAATTCATAACACGCGTCGCTATAGCAACTAAAATTCGCTCATATGCACGCAAAAACACACATGACGTCGCGTGCGAGTGCACATTGAATGTCAACACATTTATTGAACAGTTACAAACGTAATCTTGACGTTTTCTTCAGTACATGTGATATTTTTTGGTTCTGAACACTTTATTATTATTATTATTATCCGTGGAATGATTCGTGCCCAAAATCTTAATTATTCATCATAGCTCATAAGCTAATTGAACTTGGGAGCTTGGGAATGTTTTCTGGTAATATAAAAAGAAAAAATTCACAGTTTTCCTCAATCGGTTTGGCTCAATTCTCAAATGAGACTTTTTTTTCTCATAATAAGTTCAGATCTCTGAACAATTAGTTTCTTGTTCACATCAGATTCAAATTTCTTATTGATTTAAGCAAATTGCATTTGTTTTGGCACGTGTGCAAAAGAGTTAGTACAATTGTCTACAACCTGCACAATGACTAAATGCACATGGCTTGTTGATCAAAACTGATGAGTCGATTCTCAGTGAAACCGTCAATCTCTTCACATCGTGTGAGCCTTCACATGCAAAATGATCCATTCAGTGATCAAAATCTGTCTGACATGTTATATTCCATAAATATTTATGACGTGTTTGTGACAAACAATGTTTGTTAAATTGCAACACACACACACAATATATATATATATATTGTGTGTTGCAATGGAGTTTGCTGTCAGAAGCCTGAATCACTACTTAGAAAGACATAATAGAGAGTGTAAAAATGAATAAACAACAGTGAATTTTAAGCTTAAATGTAACACATTTCTTAATAAAAAACAAGTGTACTGTATAAATACAAATGTTCATTTTTTTGTGTACTACATTATTGACGTTTCCCAGTCCTTTTTTTTTACTACTGTCTGAATCTGTATTTACAGTAAAAAGCTCAGTGTGATCCACAAAAGCATTCAGCTAGACAAAACTGACATTATTGTATAGAATAGAAAGCAGTTAGTGTCAACAAAAATTAGTATGTAACAAATATTTCCATGAAATATTTGTGAAAAAACTTCGAAACATTTTGACCAGTGTGGCTCACACGATGACTTTTATTTTGGTGGCACTGGCCAATTTACTGACACAATAACTAGGGTAAACGTACCTATTAAGCTCAAGTACCCATTAAGCACACTACTATCTTTGAACTCAGATTATAAAAAGAAAAAAATTATTTATCATCCTACTTGATGTCTTAACCAAATGATGTGTTTGTTACTATATGCCTCCTGTAATTTCAAGCTAATTAGGCCATTGCACACTGAGTTATGGGTATTCATGTGTTCACGCTGTCTGGCGACCATTTTGAAAGATGTGTGAAAACTTGCACCAAAAGAGGAGCCCCTTAAATGTGCATTTTTTAGATGTTTAAGCTTTTATTTTTGATAAGTATAACTTCTTACTGCAAAAATCCAAAAGATAGTTTAAGCAACATAGCGTAGATGCTGCAGAACATTGTTAGCTTACTAGCTGTATAAGATTGTGTGCTACACTAACATATTACTTCACAGGCATTACTGTCTTGTACTTTTAAATCAATTATATTATAGATTTACAGTTTATTGATGTTCTGTTGTTTTACACTTCTATAATTTTTAAAGATTTCATATTATTGTAAGGTGAGCTTAAAGGGTGCACTACTATGAAAATCACACAGCTTCAGTGTGATTTCAATAAGAAAAAGTATAGATATCTTCTATAATAGCTGTTCATATTAAAATATGGATGAACTTAATACATGACCTAGATTATTTATTTAGCAAAACTGTCCTTTTAAATGTATACATTTAATATTTATTAATAAAAAAATAAATAAAGCTCAGTGTGCTCCCTTTAAGCTCCAATCCACATTAAACGTCTATGTAAATACTTCATAAACAGACTTTAAATATTAACTGATGGTTGTCACTTCAAGTTAATCTTTATAAAATTATTCTTTAAAAATGTTGTTTAAAATAAACAAGAATTTTCCCAAAAAAACATGTGAGCTTAATGGCAACAGGGGTGTGCTTAAAGGGTACAAACATGTACCCATTAAGCACAGCCAGACTTTTTGCATTTAATGATGTATATCTTAATTTAAACGCTTTTGTCATTTAAAATAAAATTAAATATTATTGTGTGAGAGATTAATATTTTATTTTAACATAACTTCTTGTACTCAAACCAATACCCTGTGCACTAAAATGTCTCAATGTAGGACGTTTACCCTAAGTTTTGAAGCATGAATTCAAATTTAGAGAATGTTAAGACTATTTTGAAAAATTGGCCAAAGCAAACTGTAATAAAGACTCTTCGATATTATTTACCAACTGAGCAAGCAATTAAAAATGACAGAACAATCATAGCAGTTGTGTATATGTCAAATTTCCCCATATTAATAATAATAATCCTCATACTTTTGCCAATTATGTCTTCTCCATATACACATTTAAAAATAAAAACCCCATGAGTAACTTTTAGACTTGTAGTTGATCAATTTAACCATAACCACTTATAATTCTTTTAACATTGTTAAGCTTGTATAATTGAACCAAAGCCTTGTGAAAGTGCTGCAGGGTTGCTAATTGCACAGATCTCACCATGTTTCTAACCCTATAGAGCATTGTGTGTTTTGTGGAAAAAGATGAAGGTTTACATGCATTAATTCATGCATGTCAAAAACATAAACATTTATCATGGTGTTTTTATGACTGGTTGAATTTATGCAGACTATAAAATGAGAATAGGGAATGAAAAAATAATCACAACTGAAACTTTATTATGCCACCACAGATACATTCTTCAATTCATATTTACATGTTTACATTATTGCAGTGCAGATAAAGTAATTTATATGTAAATGTTTGCATTACTGCAGTGCTGTAATGCAATGTAACAACGTCATTTATATTTACATGTTTACATTATCTACATGTGTACAAATAAATGCAAATTCTTCCATCCACAATTTCTCCACTAAATATTATTTTAATCAATATTGTGCTGTTCTTTTGTATTGTTGTGAAGAGTGTGAATGCACTGAGGGATAGCCAAGGATATAAAACCTGTGGGGATAAATGAAGTCTGTCACTAGTGTTTACACTTCAGTATGCCAATGCTTTTATTAAGGTCATTGTGCTGAAACGAAGTAGATATTCTTCTAGAATAAGCTGAGTAATAGCCCCTTTCACACAACGAGACAGTAATGTTTGGCAAAACTACCGTCTTCAACCGTTAACATGTAAACTTTCAGGAAGCAATAACTAGAAGGACATGTTATATATTTTTATATTTATAACAATACTTATCTAGAAAATACTCGCATAATTATTTTTTGTTTGCAATATACTTTAGGAAAGAGCTCTACCGCTAGTACACTTAGCGCTATACAGAAGTGACGTCGCTGGCTGAGATTCTACAGGAAATACGTTTGCAGCGTTTGTGCATAGAGTCTATTGGGTATAAAATATCTCTGGCCCATCTGGGCTCCGGTTTCAGCTGGTGCTGTGTGTGGAAAGGCTAACTTATATTGCTAAGGACAAGCGTAAAGACTTTGATCAGCTGTGGGAGCCATACATAAATATCATGTCATATGGAATTGTAGACCTTACTGGAAACATTGTAAACACTGTTTGTAACAAATTAATTTATATTTTATTTTAGGGCTGCAACTAACAATTATTTTGATAATCGATTAGTTGGCCGATTATTTTTTCGATTAATCGCATAAAAAGCCCATTTTTTTATTTTATTGACAAAACACACTATTCCACATCCTGCCCAATGCTGTCCTTTAAACAAATGTGTCAGCCGAATGGTATGAAAACACGCATAGTGAACATATCTACCATTACATAAATTAACTATGGTTTTACATCAAATAAAACAAACAAAAATAATACTAATAGATAAATAACAGGATTATTGTAGTTATACAATGGTAACCACATAGTTTTGCTTCAAATCCATAGTTTAACTATATGGTATTTGTGTGGTTATACAAATGGTAATCAATACGGCAAAAATATGGTTTTATTATAATAAAAACATGTTTTTTTCTATCTAATAGAACTATGGTTAATTTTCGTAAGGGTATGTTTGTACTATACAATATGTGCAAAAGTTACTAAGCAAAAGGAGTTTAAATCCCTACATTAAAATGATATTAAAAAAAAACAAAAACAAAAAAAAAAACACAAACTCAGTGTTACCAGATAAGAGGAATGTTCTGCAGCAACACACACACACACTCTCTATGGACACAGTTACTGTAATTTCTTCATCCTGTAGAAACGTCTTACATTTATATTTAAATTACATGCTGTTACTACTCTTATAAAATACTTGAATTACATGTTGACTTTTAAAACTAAATTTAGCGTCCAACAGCAGATATTTCAGCTAAATTAATGTTTTTTTGCGCTGAATATTAACTGTCTCCCTCTCGACTGCGTTCTGTCTGTTTGACGCGCATGCGCGCGCCCGCCCGCCATGCCAGCGTTCGTTCAGTGAAGTTTAACACAGACTGTCAGGACGCGCTTTCATGCAAAATGGAAATACTCGCGTGAATTAGTAGCATTTACAGATGAGGATATAACTACTGTAACTACTATAGATCAGTGGATATAACCTGTAAAATGAACGTTTTGTGCTGAGGACAGACGCACACACATTTGTCAAAGCGCATGACAGGGTATGTTAAACGCTAATGCATTCGCTTGAAGCTTAAAATAAAGACTTCTCTTGTTTTGGGCACTTGGATCATGTACCCTTCCTGCATCAGCTCACTCTGTTTCCACTTCACTATTTCTAAATGCACATTTGTCCATAAAAATGCGTTATTCAGTGCGACTGGTGGAAGTGTGCACAGAGGGCAGACCCGACTAATCGATAATGAGAATCGTTATCGATGATTTTCATTATCGATTATTATCGATTTTATCGACTAGTTGTTGCAGCCCTATTTTATTTATTTACTTATTATTTTATTTCTATTTATTTTTTAAATGCATTTTGTTACTATATGCCTAGTTGATGTGTGGTTATAAAACAAGAAAAGGACAATAAACATTTAAAATAAAAATAAAAAAGAAGAAGAAGCTGGCGCTGTGTTCAGCTCCTCCAGCATCCACACCGAGCTTCACAGAGGATGTAAACTGTAGTTCGTGGTCCACTCCTCTTTCTGTAGGTGATCAGGAAGCTCTCTGCAGTTCCTGTGTCACTCCTGCTCACCCTATACAAATAATCAAAACCGTTTATCTACACTATCCTAACAATACAATCCAAGCCATGAATGCTGCGATTCAGATAAGTGTAATGTCACTGGCCACCTGTTCACTGTAACCAGGGATGGCACTCAATGTCGTCTAAACTGGGACGATCTGCTGCCGCGTCACTGAGACACCAGCTAATCAACTGACGGCACTCTGTTACACACAACACAGTCTTCAGAAACACAAAACAACAACAAACTTTTCCGGGGTTTTATCTCTGAATGTTTGCTATCTCTTGCCTGTAGATAGCTCTCTAGGGAAGATCAGGCTGCTTTTGAAGGAGATCCTGTGTGCGGCTCTGAAGGGAAAGCACAAGATGTTGTAGAGCGTCACCCCCACTGACCAAACAGTAGCCGGTCCTGCATGATAGCAGTGCTGATCAAACCACTCAGGAGGGGCGTATTCAAGAGTGCCTGAGAGACCCAAGAAGACCAGAAACATCCACTGAAAAAGTTCCAGTCCAAACAAATTCTCTTTGTTTGATCATCAAAAGTTCACAAACATCCACAGAGCGTTTCCTTCTGTAACGCAAACCAACCTGCAAAGGATGTGTAGGCCGAGTCCTTTAGCAGATCTCCACAACCAAAGTCCAGCAGCTTGATGTCATGGGAAGCTGTGGAAATCAGCAGGTTCTCTGGCTTGACGTCCCGGTGCAGGACTCCGCGACTCTCACAGTGTTTCAGCGCGGTGATCAGCTGCACCAGCGCTTTCTTGGCCAAGCTCTCATCCAGACAGCCGTTCTCCTCGCAGAAACTCTGCAGATCTTGGCAGGGAACTGGCCGTTCCAGGATCATGCTGTAGTCTGCGTGTCGCTCAAACCACTCCACAAGCTGCAGGACGTTAGGGCAGGCAGGAGCCGAATTGACCCGGGTCATCAATGCCACCTCCAGCGGCAGCAGACCCTGACCTTCCTGCAGGGACAAATGCTCTATTATATCGAAACGGATAAAACAGAACAACAGATTCACGCTGGAACTTACAACTTGCAGCCTCTTTTGGGTCCTGTCTTTAGAGACGTACTTGATGGCAACCTGTAGACGGATAAACCACAGTAAATCACACCTGCCTAATTGTGACAGATGACATTTACTGATTTATCATTTATAAATACATTTATAAAGGCTGTCTGAACAAAGGAGGGAAGAAAATGTCTTACTGGCAGTCCGTCAGACATGCAGATCCCAGCATACACAGAGCCGAATCCGCCTCGTCCCAGCAGCGGGCCCTTCGCATATGCTTCTGCAAAATATATGATCAAAGAAATGTCCTTAAGAGAAAACATGTTGCAGTATCTAAAGCTGTAAAAAGGACATTACTTTAGTGCAGCTCTTACATCAAACAGCTGAAGAACATTTTAATGACAAATCATTTAATAACTGAGCCATAACTTTTTTTTAATATAAGCGTATTCTGACCTTTGCGAGAGCGTTTAGCAGGTCTTTTAAATGAAGTGGACGGACGTCCATCATCTGGACCCTCCTGGCTGCTGCTCTGCCTCTTCCTCTTCCTGTCAGCCGGACCTGTGGATACAGAAACAACCAACTCAGAAGGCAGTGGGGCTAAATATCCCGATAGCTCCTGGCTCAGTGTCTGGGTCGGGTCTGTCAGCGGATCCTGATCGCGGTCATCAGAACCGAGTCTCCAAACCTCCTGACCAGCAGACTGACTGGAAGCGGCTCTGCTGGATCTGGAGCGGCTTGAGGCTGGAATATTTCAAACATCAAAAACTGTTTTTTTAATAATATCAATAATCAATGTCAGTGGTTCTGATTACATCAAATTGTTACTTTATGTTTTCAACTTTCTATTTTCAGTGACAAATAATTTATTAACTGAGCCATAACGTCTTCAATAAAAGCTTATTCTGACCTCTGCGAGAGCGTTTAGGAGGTCTTTTAAATGAAGTGGACGGACGTCCATCATCTGGTCCCTCCTGGCTGCTGCTCTGCCGCTTCCTCTTCCTGTCAGCCGGACCTGTGGATACAGAAACAACCAACTCAGAAGGCAGAAGGGCCAAATATCCCGTTAGCTCCTGGCTCACTGTCTGGGTCGGGTCTGTCAGCGGATCCTGAACGCGGTCATCAGAACCGAGTCTCCAAACCTCCTGACCAGCCGACTGACTGGAAGCAGCTTTGCTGGATCTGGAGCGGCTTGAGGCTGGAATATTTCAGACATCAACTAATTAGTAATATTTTTAATAATAATCAATAATCAATGTCAGCGGTCAATTACAAATTGTTCATATAGTTACTAAAATTGAAAAGTTTTATTTCATATGCAAGGAATCAAATACATTAAATGGTACAGTAAAGGGTTACCTCGCAGAAGTTTCTTCACATTAATGCAGTCAATCATTGTACCACATCATACCATAACATACCAAAAAACAAATTAAAAAAAATAAACGCTCACCTCCTCTTCCACCTAACGTTATGTGAGCCATCGACATCGTCCTCGAACCTGCAACAGAAACAATACAAAATACAATACAAAAAAGAGAATACAATATAACTCTCCTCAGAAATAAGTCTCCTCTTAGCAATCCTCCGAAAAGCTTCGAAATCTCAAGATTCGCACAGAAAATATTCTGCAAAAGTGTCTGAATTCGCCTCGTCTCTCAACCAACAGATAGCGATGGGTTTGAGCGTGTATATGTGCAGTCAGAATTCATAACACGCGTCGCTATAGCAACTAAAATTCGCTCATATGCACGCAAAAACACACATGACGTCGCGTGCGAGTGCACATTGAATGTCAACACATTTATTGAACAGTTACAAACGTAATCTTGACGTTTTCTTCAGTACATGTGATATTTTTTGGTTCTGAACACTTTATTATTATTATTATTATCCGTGGAATGATTCGTGCCCAAAATCTTAATTATTCATCATAGCTCATAAGCTAATTGAACTTGGGAGCTTGGGAATGTTTTCTGGTAATATAAAAAGAAAAAATTCACAGTTTTCCTCAATCGGTTTGGCTCAATTCTCAAATGAGACTTTTTTTTCTCATAATAAGTTCAGATCTCTGAACAATTAGTTTCTTGTTCACATCAGATTCAAATTTCTTATTGATTTAAGCAAATTGCATTTGTTTTGGCACGTGTGCAAAAGAGTTAGTACAATTGTCTACAACCTGCACAATGACTAAATGCACATGGCTTGTTGATCAAAACTGATGAGTCGATTCTCAGTGAAACCGTCAATCTCTTCACATCGTGTGAGCCTTCACATGCAAAATGATCCATTCAGTGATCAAAATCTGTCTGACATGTTATATTCCATAAATATTTATGACGTGTTTGTGACAAACAATGTTTGTTAAATTGCAACACACACACACAATATATATATATATATTGTGTGTTGCAATGGAGTTTGCTGTCAGAAGCCTGAATCACTACTTAGAAAGACATAATAGAGAGTGTAAAAATGAATAAACAACAGTGAATTTTAAGCTTAAATGTAACACATTTCTTAATAAAAAACAAGTGTACTGTATAAATACAAATGTTCATTTTTTTGTGTACTACATTATTGACGTTTCCCAGTCCTTTTTTTTACTACTGTCTGAATCTGTATTTACAGTAAAAAGCTCAGTGTGATCCACAAAAGCATTCAGCTAGACAAAACTGACATTATTGTATAGAATAGAAAGCAGTTAGTGTCAACAAAAATTAGTATGTAACAAATATTTCCATGAAATATTTGTGAAAAAACTTCGAAACATTTTGACCAGTGTGGCTCACACGATGACTTTTATTTTGGTGGCACTGGCCAATTTACTGACACAATAACTAGGGTAAACGTACCTATTAAGCTCAAGTACCCATTAAGCACACTACTATCTTTGAACTCAGATTATAAAAAGAAAAAAATTATTTATCATCCTACTTGATGTCTTAACCAAATGATGTGTTTGTTACTATATGCCTCCTGTAATTTCAAGCTAATTAGGCCATTGCACACTGAGTTATGGGTATTCATGTGTTCACGCTGTCTGGCGACCATTTTGAAAGATGTGTGAAAACTTGCACCAAAAGAGGAGCCCCTTAAATGTGCATTTTTTAGATGTTTAAGCTTTTATTTTTGATAAGTATAACTTCTTACTGCAAAAATCCAAAAGATAGTTTAAGCAACATAGCGTAGATGCTGCAGAACATTGTTAGCTTACTAGCTGTATAAGATTGTGTGCTACACTAACATATTACTTCACAGGCATTACTGTCTTGTACTTTTAAATCAATTATATTATAGATTTACAGTTTATTGATGTTCTGTTGTTTTACACTTCTATAATTTTTAAAGATTTCATATTATTGTAAGGTGAGCTTAAAGGGTGCACTACTATGAAAATCACACAGCTTCAGTGTGATTTCAATAAGAAAAAGTATAGATATCTTCTATAATAGCTGTTCATATTAAAATATGGATGAACTTAATACATGACCTAGATTATTTATTTAGCAAAACTGTCCTTTTAAATGTATACATTTAATATTTATTAATAAAAAAATAAATAAAGCTCAGTGTGCTCCCTTTAAGCTCCAATCCACATTAAACGTCTATGTAAATACTTCATAAACAGACTTTAAATATTAACTGATGGTTGTCACTTCAAGTTAATCTTTATAAAATTATTCTTTAAAAATGTTGTTTAAAATAAACAAGAATTTTCCCAAAAAAACATGTGAGCTTAATGGCAACAGGGGTGTGCTTAAAGGGTACAAACATGTACCCATTAAGCACAGCCAGACTTTTTGCATTTAATGATGTATATCTTAATTTAAACGCTTTTGTCATTTAAAATAAAATTAAATATTATTGTGTGAGAGATTAATATTTTATTTTAACATAACTTCTTGTACTCAAACCAATACCCTGTGCACTAAAATGTCTCAATGTAGGACGTTTACCCTAAGTTTTGAAGCATGAATTCAAATTTAGAGAATGTTAAGACTATTTTGAAAAATTGGCCAAAGCAAACTGTAATAAAGACTCTTCGATATTATTTACCAACTGAGCAAGCAATTAAAAATGACAGAACAATCATAGCAGTTGTGTATATGTCAAATTTCCCCATATTAATAATAATAATCCTCATACTTTTGCCAATTATGTCTTCTCCATATACACATTTAAAAATAAAAACCCCATGAGTAACTTTTAGACTTGTAGTTGATCAATTTAACCATAACCACTTATAATTCTTTTAACATTGTTAAGCTTGTATAATTGAACCAAAGCCTTGTGAAAGTGCTGCAGGGTTGCTAATTGCACAGATCTCACCATGTTTCTAACCCTATAGAGCATTGTGTGTTTTGTGGAAAAAGATGAAGGTTTACATGCATTAATTCATGCATGTCAAAAACATAAACATTTATCATGGTGTTTTTATGACTGGTTGAATTTATGCAGACTATAAAATGAGAATAGGGAATGAAAAAATAATCACAACTGAAACTTTATTATGCCACCACAGATACATTCTTCAATTCATATTTACATGTTTACATTATTGCAGTGCAGATAAAGTAATTTATATGTAAATGTTTGCATTACTGCAGTGCTGTAATGCAATGTAACAACGTCATTTATATTTACATGTTTACATTATCTACATGTGTACAAATAAATGCAAATTCTTCCATCCACAATTTCTCCACTAAATATTATTTTAATCAATATTGTGCTGTTCTTTTGTATTGTTGTGAAGAGTGTGAATGCACTGAGGGATAGCCAAGGATATAAAACCTGTGGGGATAAATGAAGTCTGTCACTAGTGTTTACACTTCAGTATGCCAATGCTTTTATTAAGGTCATTGTGCTGAAACGAAGTAGATATTCTTCTAGAATAAGCTGAGTAATAGCCCCTTTCACACAACGAGACAGTAATGTTTGGCAAAACTACCGTCTTCAACCGTTAACATGTAA
Source organism: Coreius guichenoti (assembly GCA_039654105.1). NCBI lineage: Eukaryota > Metazoa > Chordata > Actinopteri > Cypriniformes > Gobionidae > Coreius > Coreius guichenoti. The sequence goes on along the minus strand of CM077168.1, from coordinate 10,086,283 downwards.
ACTTTCAGGAAGCAATAACTAGAAGGACATGTTATATATTTTTATATTTATAACAATACTTATCTAGAAAATACTCGCATAATTATTTTTTGTTTGCAATATACTTTAGGAAAGAGCTCTACCGCTAGTACACTTAGCGCTATACAGAAGTGACGTCGCTGGCTGAGATTCTACAGGAAATACGTTTGCAGCGTTTGTGCATAGAGTCTATTGGGTATAAAATATCTCTGGCCCATCTGGGCTCCGGTTTCAGCTGGTGCTGTGTGTGGAAAGGCTAACTTATATTGCTAAGGACAAGCGTAAAGACTTTGATCAGCTGTGGGAGCCATACATAAATATCATGTCATATGGAATTGTAGACCTTACTGGAAACATTGTAAACACTGTTTGTAACAAATTAATTTATATTTTATTTTAGGGCTGCAACTAACAATTATTTTGATAATCGATTAGTTGGCCGATTATTTTTTCGATTAATCGCATAAAAAGCCCATTTTTTTATTTTATTGACAAAACACACTATTCCACATCCTGCCCAATGCTGTCCTTTAAACAAATGTGTCAGCCGAATGGTATGAAAACACGCATAGTGAACATATCTACCATTACATAAATTAACTATGGTTTTACATCAAATAAAACAAACAAAAATAATACTAATAGATAAATAACAGGATTATTGTAGTTATACAATGGTAACCACATAGTTTTGCTTCAAATCCATAGTTTAACTATATGGTATTTGTGTGGTTATACAAATGGTAATCAATACGGCAAAAATATGGTTTTATTATAATAAAAACATGTTTTTTTCTATCTAATAGAACTATGGTTAATTTTCGTAAGGGTATGTTTGTACTATACAATATGTGCAAAAGTTACTAAGCAAAAGGAGTTTAAATCCCTACATTAAAACGATATTAAAAAAAAAAAAAAAAAAAAAAAAAAACACAAACTCAGTGTTACCAGATAAGAGGAATGTTCTGCAGCAACACACACACACACTCTCTATGGACACAGTTACTGTAATTTCTTCATCCTGTAGAAACGTCTTACATTTATATTTAAATTACATGCTGTTACTACTCTTATAAAATACTTGAATTACATGTTGACTTTTAAAACTAAATTTAGCGTCCAACAGCAGATATTTCAGCTAAATTAATGTTTTTTTGCGCTGAATATTAACTGTCTCCCTCTCGACTGCGTTCTGTCTGTTTGACGCGCATGCGCGCGCCCGCCCGCCATGCCAGCGTTCGTTCAGTGAAGTTTAACACAGACTGTCAGGACGCGCTTTCATGCAAAATGGAAATACTCGCGTGAATTAGTAGCATTTACAGATGAGGATATAACTACTGTAACTACTATAGATCAGTGGATATAACCTGTAAAATGAACGTTTTGTGCTGAGGACAGACGCACACACATTTGTCAAAGCGCATGACAGGGTATGTTAAACGCTAATGCATTCGCTTGAAGCTTAAAATAAAGACTTCTCTTGTTTTGGGCACTTGGATCATGTACCCTTCCTGCATCAGCTCACTCTGTTTCCACTCCACTATTTCTAAATGCACATTTGTCCATAAAAATGCGTTATTCAGTGCGACTGGTGGAAGTGTGCACAGAGGGCAGACCCGACTAATCGATAATGAGAATCGTTATCGATGATTTTCATTATCGATTATTATCGATTTTATCGACTAGTTGTTGCAGCCCTATTTTATTTATTTACTTATTATTTTATTTCTATTTATTTTTTAAATGCATTTTGTTACTATATGCCTAGTTGATGTGTGGTTATAAAACAAGAAAAGGACAATAAACATTTAAAATAAAAATAAAAAAGAAGAAGAAGCTGGCGCTGTGTTCAGCTCCTCCAGCATCCACACCGAGCTTCACAGAGGATGTAAACTGTAGTTCGTGGTCCACTCCTCTTTCTGTAGGTGATCAGGAAGCTCTCTGCAGTTCCTGTGTCACTCCTGCTCACCCTATACAAATAATCAAAACCGTTTATCTACACTATCCTAACAATACAATCCAAGCCATGAATGCTGCGATTCAGATAAGTGTAATGTCACTGGCCACCTGTTCACTGTAACCAGGGATGGCACTCAATGTCGTCTAAACTGGGACGATCTGCTGCCGCGTCACTGAGACACCAGCTAATCAACTGACGGCACTCTGTTACACACAACACAGTCTTCAGAAACACAAAACAACAACAAACTTTTCCGGGGTTTTATCTCTGAATGTTTGCTATCTCTTGCCTGTAGATAGCTCTCTAGGGAAGATCAGGCTGCTTTTGAAGGAGATCCTGTGTGCGGCTCTGAAGGGAAAGCACAAGATGTTGTAGAGCGTCACCCCCACTGACCAAACAGTAGCCGGTCCTGCATGATAGCAGTGCTGATCAAACCACTCAGGAGGGGCGTATTCAAGAGTGCCTGAGAGACCCAAGAAGACCAGAAACATCCACTGAAAAAGTTCCAGTCCAAACAAATTCTCTTTGTTTGATCATCAAAAGTTCACAAACATCCACAGAGCGTTTCCTTCTGTAACGCAAACCAACCTGCAAAGGATGTGTAGGCCGAGTCCTTTAGCAGATCTCCACAACCAAAGTCCAGCAGCTTGATGTCATGGGAAGCTGTGGAAATCAGCAGGTTCTCTGGCTTGACGTCCCGGTGCAGGACTCCGCGACTCTCACAGTGTTTCAGCGCGGTGATCAGCTGCACCAGCGCTTTCTTGGCCAAGCTCTCATCCAGACAGCCGTTCTCCTCGCAGAAACTCTGCAGATCTTGGCAGGGAACTGGCCGTTCCAGGATCATGCTGTAGTCTGCGTGTCGCTCAAACCACTCCACAAGCTGCAGGACGTTAGGGCAGGCAGGAGCCGAATTGACCCGGGTCATCAATGCCACCTCCAGCGGCAGCAGACCCTGACCTTCCTGCAGGGACAAATGCTCTATTATATCGAAACGGATAAAACAGAACAACAGATTCACGCTGGAACTTACAACTTGCAGCCTCTTTTGGGTCCTGTCTTTAGAGACGTACTTGATGGCAACCTGTAGACGGATAAACCACAGTAAATCACACCTGCCTAATTGTGACAGATGACATTTACTGATTTATCATTTATAAACACATTTATAAAGGCTGTCTGAACAAAGGAGGGAAGAAAATGTCTTACTGGCAGTCCGTCAGACATGCAGATCCCAGCATACACAGAGCCGAATCCGCCTCGTCCCAGCAGCGGGCCCTTCGCATATGCTTCTGCAAAATATATGATCAAAGAAATGTCCTTAAGAGAAAACATGTTGCAGTATCTAAAGCTGTAAAAGGACATTACTTTAGTGCAGCTCTTACATCAAACAGCTGAAGAACATTTTAATGACAAATCATTTAATAACTGAGCCATAACTTTTTTTTAATATAAGCGTATTCTGACCTTTGCGAGAGCGTTTAGCAGGTCTTTTAAATGAAGTGGACGGACGTCCATCATCTGGACCCTCCTGGCTGCTGCTCTGCCTCTTCCTCTTCCTGTCAGCCGGACCTGTGGACACAGAAACAGGCAACTCAGAAGGCAGTGGGGCTAAATATCCCGATAGCTCCTGGCTCAGTGTCTGGGTCGGGTCTGTCAGCGGATCCTGATCGCGGTCATCAGAACCGAGTCTCCAAACCTCCTGACCACCAGACTGACTGGAAGCGGCTCTGCTGGATCTGGAGCGCCTTGAGGCTGGAATATTTCAAACATCAAAAACTGTTTTTTTAATAATATCAATAATCAATGTCAGTGGTTCTGGTTACATCAGATTGTTACTTTATGTTTTCAACTTTCTATTTTCAGTGACAAATAATTTATTAACTGAGCCATAACGTCTTCAATAAAAGCTTATTCTGACCTCTGCGAGAGCGTTTAGGAGGTCTTTTAAATGAAGTGGACGGACGTCCATCATCTGGTCCCTCCTGGCTGCTGCTCTGCCGCTTCCTCTTCCTGTCAGCCGGACCTGTGGATACAGAAACAACCAACTCAGAAGGCAGAAGGGCCAAATATCCCGTTAGCTCCTGGCTCACTGTCTGGGTCGGGTCTGTCAGCGGATCCTGAACGCGGTCATCAGAACCGAGTCTCCAAACCTCCTGACCAGCCGACTGACTGGAAGCAGCTCTGCTGGATCTGGAGCGGCTTGAGGCTGGAATATTTCAGACATCAACTAATTAGTAATATTTATAATAATAATCAATAATCAATGTCAGCGGTCAATTACAAATTGTTCATATAGTTACTAAAATTGAAAAGTTTTATTTCATATGCAAGGAATCAAATACATTAAGTGGTACAGTAAAGGGTTACCTCGCAGAAGTTTCTTCACATTAATGTAGTCAATCATTGTACCACATCATACCATAACATACCAAAAAACAAATAAAACAAAATTAACGCTCACCTCCTCTTCCACCTAACGTTATGTGAGCCATCGACATCGTCCTCGAACCTGCAACAGAAACAATACAAAATACAATACAAAAAAGAGAATACAATATAACTCTCCTCAGAAATAAGTCTCCTCTTAGCAATCCTCCGAAAAGCTTCGAAATCTCAAGATTTGCACAGAAAATATTCTGCAAAAGTGTCTGAATTCGCCTCGTCTCTCAACCAACAGATAGCGATGGGTTTGAGCGTGTATATGTGCAGTCAGAATTCATAACACGCGTCGCTATAGCAACTAAAATTCGCTCATATGCACGCAAAAACACACATGACGTCGCGTGCGAGTGCACATTGAATGTCAACACATTTATTGAACAGTTACAAACGTAATCTTGACGTTTTCTTCAGTACATGTGATATTTTTTGGTTCTGAACACTTTATTATTATTATCCGTTAAATGATTCGTGCCCAAAATCTTAATTATTCATCATAGCTCATAAGCTAATTGAACTTGGGAGCTTGGGAATGTTTTCTGGTAATATTAAAAGAAAAAATTCACAGTTTTCCTCAATCGGTTTGGCTCAATTCTCAAATGAGACTTTTTTTCTCATAATAAGTTCAGATCTCTGAACAATTAGTTTCTTGTTCACATCAGATTCAAATTTCTTATTGATTTAAGCAAATTGCATTTGTTTTGGCACGTGTGCAAAAGAGTTAGTACAATTGTCTACAACCTGCACAATGACTAAATGCACATGGCTTGTTGATCAAAACTGATGAGTCGATTCTCAGTGAAACCGTCAATTTCTTCACATCGTGTGAGCCTTCACATGCAAAATGATCCATTCAGTGATCAAAATCTGTCTGACATGTTATATTCCATAAATATTTATGACGTTTTTGTGACAAACAATGTTTGTTAAATTGCAACACACACACACAATATATATATATATATTGTGTGTTGCAATGGAGTTTGCTGTCAGAAGCCTGAATCACTACTTAGAAAGACATAATAGAGAGTGCAAAAATGAATAAACAACAGTGAATTTTAAGCTTACATGTAACACATTTCTTAATAAAAAACAAGTGTACTGTATAAATACAAATGTTCATTTTTTTTGTGTACTACATTATTGACGTTTCCCAGTCCTTTTTTTTTTACTACTGTCTGAATCTGTATTTACAGTAAAAAGCTCAGTGTGATCCACAAAAGCATTCAGCTAGACAAAACTGACATTATTGTATAGAATAGAAAGCAGTTAGTGTCAACAAAAATTAGTATGTAACAAATATTTCCATGAAATATTTGTGAAAAAACTTCGAAACATTTTGACCAGTGTGGCTCACACGATGACTTTTATTTTGGTGGCACTGGCCAATTTACTGACACAATAACTAGGGTAAACGTACCTATTAAGCTCAAGTACCCATTAAGCACACTACTATCTTTGAACTCAGATTATAAAAAGAAAAAAATTATTTATCATCCTACTTGATGTCTTAACCAAATGATGTGTTTGTTACTATATGCCTCCTGTAATTTCAAGCTAATTAGGCCATTGCACACTGAGTTATGGGTATTCATGTGTTCACGCTGTCTGGCGGCCATTTTGAAAGATGTGTGAAAACTTGCACCGAAAGAGGAGCCCCTTAAATGTGCATTTTTTAGATGTTTAAGCTTTTATTTTTGATAAGTATAACTTCTTACTGCAAAAATCCAAAAGATAGTTTAAGCAACATAGCGCAGATGCTGCAGAACATTGTTAGCTTACTAGCTGTATAAGATTGTGTGCTACACTAACATATTACTTCACAGGCATTACTGTCTTGTACTTTTAAATCAATTATATTATAGATTTACAGTTTATTGATGTTCTGTTGTTTTACACTTCTATAATTTTTAAAGATTTCATATTATTGTAAGGTGAGCTTAAAGGGTGCACTACTATGAAAATCACACAGCTTCAGTGTGATTTCAATAAGAAAAAGTATAGATATCTTCTATAATAGCTGTTCATATTAAAATATGGATGAACTTAATACATGACCTAGATTATTTATTTAGCAAAACTGTCCTTTTAAATGTATACATTTAATATTTATTAATAAAAAAAAGGTTTGCTGTTCCAATAAAGCTCAGTGTGCTCCCTTTAAGCTCCAATCCACATTGAACGTCTATGTAAATACTTCATAAACAGACTTTAAATATTAACTGATGGTTGTCACTTCAAGTTAATCTTTATAAAATTATTCTTTAAAAATGTTGTTTAAAATAAACAAGAATTTTCCCAAAAAAACATGTGAGCTTAATGGCAACAGGGGTGTGCTTAAAGGGTACAAACATGTACCCATTAAGCACAGCCAGACTTTTTGCATTTAATGATGTATATCTTAATTTAAACGCTTTTGTCATTTAAAATAAAATTAAATATTATTGTGTGAGAGATTAATATTTTATTTTAACATAACTTCTTGTACTCAAACCAATACCCTGTGCACTAAAATGTCTCAATGTAGGACGTTTACCCTAAGTTTTGAAGCATGAATTCAAGTTTAGAGAATGTTAAGACTATTTTGAAAAATTGGCCAAAGCAAACTGTAATAAAGACTCTTCGATATTATTTACCAACTGAGCAAGCAATTAAAAATGACAGAACAATCACAGCAGTTGTGTATATGTCAAATTTCCCCATATTAATAATAATAATCCTCATACTTTTGCCAATTATGTCTTCTCCATATGCACATTTAAAAATAAAAACCCCATGAGTAACTTTTAGATTTGTAGTTGATCAATTTAACCATAACCACTTATAATTCTTTTAACATTGTTAAGCTTGTATAATTGAACCAAAGCCTTGTGAAAGTGCTGCAGGGTTGCTAATTGCACAGATCTCAACATGTTTCTAACCCTATAGAGCATTGTGTGTTTTGTGGAAAAAGATGAAGGTTTACATGCATTAATTCATGCATGTCAAAAACATAAACATTTATCATGGTGTTTTTATGACTGGTTGAATTTATGCAGACTATAAAATGAGAATAGGGAATGAAAAAATAATCACAACTGAAACTTTATTATGCCACCACAGATACATTCTTCAATTCATATTTACATGTTTACATTATTGCAGTGCAGATAAAGTAATTTATATGTAAATGTTTGCATTACTGCAGTGCTGTAATGCAATGTAACAACGTCATTTATATTTACATGTTTACATTATCTACATGTGTACAAATAAATGCAAATTCTTCCATCCACAATTTCTCCACTAAATATTATTTTAATCAATATTGTGCTGTTCTTTTGTATTGTTGTGAAGAGTGTGAATGCACTGAGGGATAGCCAAGGATATAAAACCTGTGGGGATAAATGAAGTCTGTCACTAGTGTTTACACTTCAGTATGCCAATGCTTTTATTAAGGTCATTGTGCTGAAACGAAGTAGATATTCTTCTAGAATAAGGTGAGTAATAGCCCCTTTCACACAACGAGACAGTAATGTTTGGCAAAACTACCGTCTTCAACCGTTAACATGTAAACTTTCAAGAAGCAATAACTAGAAGGACATGTTATATATTTTTATATTTATAACAATACTTATCTAGAAAATACTCGCATAATTATTTTTTGTTTGCAATATACTTTAGGAAAGAGCTCTACCGCTAGTACACTTAGCGCTATACAGAAGTGACGTCGCTGGCTGAGATTCTACAGGAAATACGTTTGCAGCGTTTGTGCATAGAGTCTATTGGGTATAAAATATCTCTGGCCCATCTGGGCTCCGGTTTCAGCTGGTGCTGTGTGTGGAAAGGCTAACTTATATTGCTAAGGACAAGCGTAAAGACTTTGATCAGCTGTGGGAGCCATACATAAATATCATGTCATATGGAATTGTAGACCTTACTGGAAACATTGTAAACACTGTTTGTAACAAATTAATTTATATTTTATTTTAGGGCTGCAACTAACAATTATTTTGATAATCGATTAGTTGGCCGATTATTTTTTCGATTAATCGCATAAAAAGCCCATTTTTTTATTTTATTGACAAAACACACTATTCCACATCCTGCCCAATGCTGTCCTTTAAACAAATGTGTCAGCCGAATGGTATGAAAACACACATAGTGAATATATCTACAATTACATAAATTCACCATGGTTTTAAATCGAATAAAACAAACAAAAATAATACTAATAGATAAATAACAGGATTATTGTAGTTATACAATGGTAACCACATAGTTTTGCTTCAAATCCATAGTTTAACTATATGGTATTTGTGTGGTTATACAAATGGTAATCAATACGGCAAAAATATGTTTTTTTTTAGGGTATGTTTGTACTATACAATATGTGCAAAAGTTACTAAGCAAAAGGAGTTTAAATCCCTACATTAAAATGATATTAAAGAAAAAAAAAAACAAAAAAAAAAAACACAAACTCAGTGTTACCAGATAAGAGGAATGTTCTGCAGCAACACACACACACACACACTCTCTATGGACACAGTTACTGTAATTTCTTCGTCCTGTAGAAACGTCTTACATTTATATTTAAATTACATGCTGTTACTACTCTTATAAAATACTTGAATTACATGTTGACTTTTAAAACTAAATTTAGCGTCCAACAGCAGATATTTCAGCTAAATTAATGTTTTTTTTGCGCTGAATATTAACTGTCTCCCTCTCGACTGCGTTCTGTCTGTTTGACGCGCATGCGCGCGCCCGCCCGCCATGCCAGCGCTCGTTCAGTGAAGTTTTACACAGACTGTCAGGACGCGCTTTCATGCAAAATGGAAATACTCGCGTGAATTAGTAGCATTTACAGATGAGGATATAACTACTGTAACTACTATAGATCAGTGTACATAACCTGTAAAATGAACGTTTTGTGCTGAGGACAGACGCACACACATTTGTCAAAGCGCATGACAGGGTATGTTAAACGCTAATGCATTCGCTTGAAGCTTAAAATAAAGACTTCTCATGTTTTGGGCACTTGGATCATGTACCTTTCCTGCATCAGCTCACTCTGTTTCCACTCCACTATTTCTAAATGCACATTTGTCCATAAAAATGCGTTATTCAGTGCGACTGGTGGAAGCGTGCACAGAGGGCAGACCCGACTAATCGATAATGAGATTATTATCGATTTTATCGACTAGTTGTTGCAGCCCTATTTTATTTATTTACTTATTATTTTATTTCTATTTATTTTTTAAATGCATTTTGTTACTATATGCCTAGTTGATGTATGGTTATAAAACAAGAAAAGGACAATAAACATTTAAAATAAAAATAAAAAAGAAGAAGAAGCTGGCGCTGTGTTCAGCTCCTCCAGCATCCACACCGAGCTTCACAGAGGATGTAAACTGTAGTTCGTGGTCCACTCCTCTTTCTGTAGGTGATCAGGAAGCTCTCTGCAGTTCCTGTGTCACTCCTGCTCACCCTATACAAATAATCAAAACCGTTTATCTACACTATCCTAACAATACAATCCAAGCCATGAATGCTGCGATTCAGATAAGTGTAATGTCACTGGCCACCTGTTCACTGTAACCAGGGATGGCACTCAATGTCGTCTAAACTGGGACGATCTGCTGCCGCGTCACTGAGACACCAGCTAATCAACTGACGGCACTCTGTTACACACAACACAGTCTTCAGAAACACAAAACAACAACAAACTTTTCCGGGGTTTTATCTCTGAATGTTTGCTATCTCTTGCCTGTAGATAGCTCTCTAGGGAAGATCAGGCTGCTTTTGAAGGAGATCCTGTGTGCGGCTCTGAAGGGAAAGCACAAGATGTTGTAGAGCGTCACCCCCACTGACCAAACAGTAGCCGGTCCTGCATGATAGCAGTGCTGATCAAACCACTCAGGAGGGGCGTATTCAAGAGTGCCTGAGAGACCCAAGAAGACCAGAAACATCCACTGAAAAAGTTCCAGTCCAAACAAATTCTCTTTGTTTGATCATCAAAAGTTCACAGAGCGTTTCCTTCTGTAACGCAAACCAACCTGCAAAGGATGTGTAGGCCGAGTCCTTTAGCAGATCTCCACAACCAAAGTCCAGCAGCTTGATGTCATGGGAAGCTGTGGAAATCAGCAGGTTCTCTGGCTTGACGTCCCGGTGCAGGACTCCGCGACTCTCACAGTGTTTCAGTGCGGTGATCAGCTGCACCAGCGCTTTCTTGGCCAAGCTCTCATCCAGACAGCCGTTCTCCTCGCAGAAACTCTGCAGATCTTGGCAGGGAACTGGCCGTTCCAGGATCATGCTGTAGTCTGCGTGTCGCTCAAACCACTCCACAAGCTGCAGGACGTTAGGGCAGGCAGGAGCCGAATTGACCCGGGTCATCAATGCCACCTCCAGCGGCAGCAGACCCTGACCTTCCTGCAGGGACAAATGCTCTATTATATCGAAACGGATGAAACAGAACAACAGATTCACGCTGGAACTTACAACTTGCAGCCTCTTTTGGGTCCTGTCTTTAGAGACGTACTTGATGGCAACCTGTAGACGGATAAACCACAGTAAATCACACCTGCCTAATTGTGACAGATGACATTTACTGATTTATCATTTATAAATACATTTATAAAGGCTGTCTGAACAAAGGAGGGAAGAAAGTGTCTTACTGGCAGTCCGTCAGACATGCAGATCCCAGCATACACAGAGCCGAATCCGCCTCGTCCCAGCAGCGGGCCCTTCACATATGCTTCTGCAAAATATATGATCAAAGAAATGTCCTTAAGAGAAAACATGTTGCAGTATCTAAAGCTGTAAAAGGACATTACTTTAGTACAGCTCTTACATCAAACAGCTGAAGAACATTTTAATGACAAATCATTTAATAACTGAGCCATAACTTTTTTTTAATATAAGCGTATTCTGACCTTTGCGAGAGCGTTTAGCAGGTCTTTTAAATGAAGTGGACGGACGTCCATCATCTGGACCCTCCTGGCTGCTGCTCTGCCTCTTCCTCTTCCTGTCAGCCGGACCTGTGGACACAGAAACAGGCAACTCAGAAGGCAGTGGGGCTAAATATCCCGATAGCTCCTGGCTCAGTGTCTGGGTCGGGTCTGTCAGCGGATCCTGATCGCGGTCATCAGAACCGAGTCTCCAAACCTCCTGACCAGCCGACTGACTGGAAGCGGCTCTGCTGGATCTGGAGCGGCTTGAGGCTGGAATATTTCAAACATCAAAAACTGTTTTTTTAATAATATCAATAATCAATGTCAGTGGTTCTGGTTACATCAAATTGTTACTTTATGTTTTCAACTTTCTATTTTCAGTGACAAATAATTTATTAACTGAGCCATAACGTCTTCAATAAAAGCTTATTCTGACCTCTGCGAGAGCGTTTAGGAGGTCTTTTAAATGAAGTGGACGGACGTCCATCATCTGGTCCCTCCTGGCTGCTGCTCTGCCGCTTCCTCTTCCTGTCAGCCGGACCTGTGGATACAGAAACAACCAACTCAGAAGGCAGAAGGGCCAAATATCCCGTTAGCTCCTGGCTCACTGTCTGGGTCGGGTCTGTCAGCGGATCCTGAACGCGGTCATCAGAACCGAGTCTCCAAACCTCCTGACCAGCCGACTGACTGGAAGCAGCTCTGCTGGATCTGGAGCGGCTTGAGGCTGGAATATTTCAGACATCAACTAATTAGTAATATTTTTTAATAATAATCAATAATCAATGTCAGCGGTCAATTACAAATTGTTCATATAGTTACTAAAATTGAAAAGTTTTATTTCATATGCAAGGAATCAAATACATTAAATGGTACAATAAAGGGTTACCTCGCAGAAGTTTCTTCACATTAATGCAGTCAATCATTGTACCACATCATACCATAACATACCAAAAAACAAATTAAAAAAAATAAACGCTCACCTCCTCTTCCACCTAACGTTATGTGAGCCATCGACATCGTCCTCGAACCTGCAACAGAAACAATACAAAATACAATACAAAAAAGAGAATACAATATAACTCTCCTCAGAAATAAGTCTCCTCTTAGCAATCCTCCGAAAAGCTTCGAAATCTCAAGAATCGCACAGAAAATATTCTGCAAAAGTGTCTGAATTCGCCTCGTCTCTCAACCAACAGATAGCGATGGGTTTGAGCGTGTATATGTGCAGTCAGAATTCATAACACGCGTCGCTATAGCAACTAAAATTCGCTCATATGCACGCAAAAACACACATGACGTCGAGTGCGTGAGTACAGCAGAGCGCGTGAGTGCACATCGAATGTCAGCACATTTATTGAACAGTTACAAACGTAATCTTGACGTTTTCTTCAGTACATGTGATTTTTTTTTTTGTTCTGAACACTTTATTATTAGTATTATTAGTATTATTATCCGTGGAATGATTCGTGTCCAAAATCTTAATTATTCATCATAACTCATAAGTTAATTGAACAAAAGCTCGCAAGTCAGTCCTGGTGCTTGCTGGACACTCTGAAGGTGTATATGACATTCTTCTTTCAGACGAATACAATCAGAGTTATACTGAAAAATGTCCTGGCTCTTCCAAGCTTTATAATGGCAGTGAATGGCTGTTTCTGTTTTGAATTCCATAAAAGTGCATCCATCCATTATAAAAGTAATCCACACGGCTCCGGGGGTTAATAAAGGCCTTCTGAAGTGAATTGATTGGTTTGTGAAAGCAAAAAACTTTACAAACTGTAATCTCTAACTTCCGCTAACTGTCATACGTGCGTTCACGAGAGACTGGCGTTCCAGCGTATGACGTAGGACGCTCCGGGGAGAATATGCTAGTTCAAAAAAGTTCAAAATTATGACTTAGTATCTCATAATTATGATTTTAAGGCCTGGTTTTACATACAGGGCTTAGATTAAGCCCGGATAAGCCTTTAGTTCAATTAGGACATTTAAGTAGCTTTTATAAATGTGCCTTAGAAAGAAAAAAAACATTACTGGTGTGCATCTTGAGACAAAACAATGCCACTGACTATGTTAAGATATGTCAATGCAAGTTGCTTTCATTTAAAACAGATCAAACATGCATTTTAGTCTGGGACTAGTTTTAAACCTTGACTGTGAACTGGGGGAATGTGTAATAATTTTTACAAAATGAATTTAACGTTGATGCTCCACACTAGTCCAGTCGGTGGCGGTAATGCACCAAAAAGCAAGCTTGCCAACCGCAAATAAACATTAAAAGAAGAAGCAGCAGCATTTATCCTGAGATGAAACAGTTCGAATAATTTCGACGGTCATTATACTAGTATTTTGTAAATGTCTATTGTGTGTGGTAACTCTTGGGGCTGGCTGTTGGACTCTTGCACTCACATAGATGAGGGTTTGCAGCGCTGTGTTTGTTATAGTGCTGGGCTTGAAAAGCCGACATATTTCAAATACTGTTTCAAGAGGGAATATTTTAATACATTGAAGCCCCACGTTCAAATTCAACAAAACACAGATATCTTGACAAGCAGTATTCCTGCAAAACATAGCAATGGTGAAGGTGCAAAGATTGATCTACAAACACGAAAGGTATGCAAAGGAAAAAGCGACAAAGCAAGACAGCCATATATTTATTGTTGCTGTTATTGTTTTAATTGATAAACTGTGTTTGGGAGATTGCTGTATGATTATTTACAGTTTGTTTTTATTTGCAGAAACGAAAGAGAAAGCAGCGTGATCTCAATACAGGGGAGTTAGATGCCCATATTTATCATGGCAAGGTGACAATGCTTTATTTATTTCTTAAATTAGCCCGTGTCAACAAAACGTAAAGGAATCTGTACAGAATTCTATTGGAATTTCATAACAATGTCATCATTTGGAACAAATCCTAATGGGAACAATTAGGATCCAATATGGCAATGCTGTTTTATTATTATCATTTTTAATTTAGTTTGAAGAGTCTTTTGGATATTGTCTAATGTTTGTCAGAGCCTTACTGGGGGTTATTCCAGAAAGCAGGTTATGCAGTTTACCTGGCTTAAGTTTACTCAGAGTAAGCTAACCGGTTCCAAAACCTGAGCTTACTTTCAGGTAGCCATAGCAACTTATTCTCTGAACATAACCTGCAGCAGGTTATGGTCTATGGTTTACTTCAGAGGTGTTCAGCACATGCACGCCCTGTTGATTAGGCTCCAGTGGACGTGACAGATTCCGCACAATATTATATTATCTAGTTTTTCTATATATATATATATATATATATATATATATATATATATATATAATGATTATAACATAAATGTATTTCTAAAATACAAATACATATCGATACATCTCGCCTTACAAGAAATTTGGGAGCAAAATGGCTAAACATAAAAAAATAAACTTATATTGCAAGCAAAGATTTTTTTTTAGTTCAATCAATCTTTCTTTTTTAATTTATAATTTGCATCAAACAAATAATATAGTTCTTGTTTAGAGTAATAAAAACTCATTGCACAACTGCCCAATAGGTGGTGATATGCACTAAGACTGTATATCGCCATAAACAAAAGAAAAATAAATAAGTATGGTGCGCTTCTTTTTAGCGTTCGTTTCCATGGTGACTTGGTTGAGAATGTCTTTGTGTGGTCACCGTCACTCTGGGTAGACTGAACTTACACCAGACCGCAGTTTTAGAGTCTGCATACCTTCAGTAAGCAAGGTTTGGATTAAAGGTGCTGTATGTAAGTTTTCCACTTTACTAAAGCATAAAAATACCATAATAAGCTTGCAGATATTTAGGAAACATGCTAAATTCACCTACTTGTTTCTCTGAAAAACAATACTACAGTCAGTTATTCTACTTTGAAATGTGTGTTCCGTGTCGGAATGTCTGTTTTTGTTTTGGTCTGTGTGAAACCGCACGCTGCCAGTTCACCCAATAGTATTTCGACACCCCAGGTTGCCAGCTGGCAGAAAACACCGTGTATTGCAGCAGTCATGGAAGCCAGCAAACAAACTGGGTCAGAGATTTCAGATTCTACCTGACCTAAAAAGCCTCGTCGTCCATCTAAAAATCTCTATGAACGAGAGCAAATTAAACCGTGGATAAATCAGCTCATCAACTTACAGTGTGTAAGTCTCCTCGCCTTCCATTGTCAATTGCACTCGCTCCTGTTACGTGTCCTCAAGCTGGCAACCCGCGTGAATGTCGAGTCTGAGGAGGAGGGGGCGGGGGAAACAATGATCGCCAGTATTTTGAATTTGGACTGCAGTACCTATTTCGACCACTAGCTGTCAATCCTACATACCACACCTTTAATCAATCGAGCGTTCAAGATATGTGATGGTAAGTTAACTTTGCTTTCTGGAATACCCCTTGGTTGTATTCAAATAATGGTTATGTTAGGAATTGTGCAGTGTATATTGAAAACTGCTGTTATTTTGTAAATGCATAAAAATTACTTAAGTCATTACCTTTTATGTTTAACTGGCAGCCAGTTGTGATTTCTGAAATGAAAATGAGTGTTTTGCTTTTTATACTATACTATTTTTTTTTTTTTTTTTAAGTGGCCAGGAACATCAGATAAAATACTGATTAAAGAATCAGTTAAAAAATCAAAAATTGCCACACTGAAAATGGAAGGTGGAGTTCACTGGAAGTTGTGTGTTGCTTGGTGGGATACATTATTCCACACATTGTATTTTTATATATAATCCACTTCTCTTTATAATTTAAGATTATTTAGCAATCTGGCTTAAAGGGTTAGTTCACTCAAAAATGAAAATTCGTTCATTAATTACTCATCCTCATGTCGTTCCAAACCCAGAAGACATTCATTCATCTTTGGAACACAAATGAAGATCTTTCTCATGAAGTCGGAGAGCTTTCTGTCCCTCCACTGATTGTCTACGCAACTACCACTTTCAAGCCAGAGAGGTAGTACAGACATCATAAAAGTAATCCACGTGATTTCAGTAGTTTACCTCAATTTTATGAAGCGAAGCGAGTGCTTTGTGCAAAAAAACATAATTTGCGTGTTGGAAATTCATATTTTGTAAATAAAGTGGGACAGAGTGGGAAAAACCGAACATAGCCTAATAAAACGTAATTTTGTGGCAAAAAACATTGAAAATAACGTTTTGTTTTTATCTTATTTACTATATTTATTTGCTGGGTCAGTGTCATTGTGGGTTTAGGTTATTTTGCTGTTGTAGGCCGTAAGCACATTTGAAATAACTGAAATCATTTAGCGAAGTGATATGGAACTGTAATGCTGTCAAGACCTGGCTGGAACTACTTTAGCCGTGCGTTTCCCTGAAAATAATTGCACACCTTAGAATGTTCATCAACCAATCAGATTCAAGCATTCAACAGCCCTGTAGTATTATAATGATGCCTTTGCTACCTTATTGGGACTTGAAAGTGGTAGTTGCAAGTCTTACGGGTTTGGAACGACATGAGGTTGAGTAATTAATGACAGAATTGTTTTTATTTTGGGGTGAACTAACCATTTAAATTTCCTTCTACCACACTTTTATAACCAACTGCATTAATGATCCGAAAATTTGACTTTTTGAAACATTTAAATTACATTGGATTCCTTGCTCAGTTTTGAAGCCCATATTAACCACCTCATCAGGTCCCATTTTTTCATCTTCGTCATATTTCTTGTCTTGTCTTATAAATATTGTAAATCTTTCATGTTCTCTGTGCATACTAAAATGGATCTTTTAGGACTGATTCCAAATTCCAATAGAATTCCATCAGGATTTTGTTTTTACTTGCCATTCTAGCATACAAATTTCCTCTCACACACTCTCTTTCTGTGCATGCCTTGTTTTGATTTTTTTTCTCAGATCAGGTCAGTGGTTTTGGAGGGCTCTCAGTCTCTTCTGGAAGCTGGTCGTCAGTGTGGATTCTTGACCGAAGCTTTGACCACACCGCCCTCTGAATCCCTGCCAACACACGAGTGCCAGCTAGCGGCCTTATGTGACATGGCCAAACAGCTCCCATTAACAGACGAGTCTGTGGTGGCACCAGTGCAGACGCTGAACAGAGATGGACTGGATCCACCGCTTGACCTATTCTCATACATCACTGAAAACCCATTTGACTGTGCTTATGAGGTCACGCTGATGAGGGAGAAGTATCTATTGCCCCCCCGCAGCCGATTCCTGTTGTCTGACATCACACGTATGCATGCACTTGTCAACAGTGAGTTTTAATTTACTATTCTGTTACATAAATGAGTATTTTGGGTTTTTTTTTAATGTAGAGCAGCTAAATGCCTTAAAGCTTTCAAGACCAGTATTGTTTTAGTATTATTTATATACTATTATAATTATTAATATTTTGAATTCGCTTTAATATTTTGAAAATTCCAATTTTAGGATACAAATAAGGTTCCATTTGTTAACATTAGTTAATTACATTAGTTAACATGAACTAACAATAAAAAATGTTTCCAAAGCATTTATTAATCTTGGGTAATAATATTAAATTTAACATTTACTAATGTATTATTAAAATCAAAAGTAGTCTCCCTGTAGTCAATAATTTTATCCCTTAAAACTCATCTTTGATCACCAAAATGACATATTTAAAAAAAAATTCCTGTGAAGAAAAATTCTTTGTGCCTTAAAATAGCTTGAATGTAACTCTACACCCTTGCTTCATTTAGTATACACAAATTCATGAATATGTAAATTATCCCTGCCTCCACTCACACACACCAGCTCAGAATACCTGATCCACTTGCCCAACTTTACTGTAGTAAACGCTGCACAAAGATATCGCTCTTTACAACGTCGGACATAACGGTAATTAATATGATTAGCCTTTTGCTTGACTATGTTATCAAACAGCTAATAATGTGTTGCTAATGTTACACAAACCATGTTCTCGTTCACCAGTCTGCCTTCTAAAAATCTGCATCCTTAGAAACGCTTTGAGCAACTCAGAATGTCAGTGGAGAAAGGCATATAGTTCATCATAACATCATAATATACATCATATACATAATTCATATACATAAATATTCCAGGATAACTTGGCTTCTCTTGAGACTCCCCTGCTTCAGAGAATAGTTAATGATATGCTAAAGCCCGCCCACATGTTGATGTGATTGGTTACAAGGTAGTTTCAAACCATGTTTTTTAGACTGTCTTTGGTTCACTGCAGTTTTAAGGAGAAAATACTCAGCAATGGTGTTGACTTATGAATTTGCACACGGTTTGTCTTAAATCATATTAAAAACACCACATAGACATATAAACAACATTAAAAACTTGATTTTTACCACAGGGGGTCTTTAATATTAATAAATGGACCTGAGCTAACATGAACTAACAAACAGTTGTATTTTTATAAACTTACATTAACAAATGTATTAAATACTGTAACAAATTTGCCTATTCTTAGTTAATACATTAACCAAAGTTAACTAATGGGAACTTATTGCAAAGTGTTACCAATTTTAGTTTGTTTTAGTAATTTTGTTATGCTCCTTTAGATGCTTCCAATTTTGCATCATTTTGTTTAGTGACTCTGTGTTTTGCATATTGCTGCATTTTGACTACAGGTGGAGACAAGTTTGACCTTATAATCCTTGATCCGCCATGGGAAAACAAATCTGTCAAAAGAAGCAACAGGTAACGTGACTCCACATAGACATGCATGCATACCTGTTCATGTGGCTATGAAATGATTCATTCTCAGCCTGCAATAAGAAACTGCTCTGGACTGAAATCATATCATGGTATGATTGACAGATACAGTTCTCTGCCATCCTCTCAGCTCAAGCAGCTTCCTGTGCCAGCGCTGGCTGCTCCAGAATGTTTGGTGGTTACGTGGGTAACTAACCGGGCAAAGCACCTGCGTTTTGTCAAAGAAGAGCTCTACCCATACTGGGCAGTTGAAGTGCTTGCAGAGTGGCTCTGGGTCAAGGTACAAACACAGCATAACTGCACAAGAAGAGGAAAATAACCCTAAAACACTAATTAGGAGGAAGAGACACCAATAACCCTCTGTTATTCCTCACTTGGTGTCACACTTATGATACTCTGATCTCAAAATAGACTTAAGACAATAAGCATTTTTTTAATTAACATTAATTCAATGGTTTCAATAATATTTATTATTTAATTATTTTGTTGTACTAGACAATATTAACCCCTTAATAATGCATAATTTATTTCTATATAAAATAAATACAAATAGAAAAATATTTAGCAATATTTTGAATTAATTCCGTGTTTAAGTTAAAAATAGATCAAAGCTATTCAATATACACTCACCTAAAGGATTATTAGGAACACCATACTAATACTGTGTTTGACCCGCTTTCGCCTTCAGAACTGCCTTAATTCTACGTGGCATTGATTCAACAAGGTGCTGAAAGCATTCTTTAGAACTGTTGGCCCATATTGATAGGATAGCATCTTGCAGTTGATGGAGATTTGTGGGATGCACATCCAGGGCACGAAGCTCCCGTTCCACCACATCCCAAAGATGCTCTATTGGGTTGAGATCTGGTGACTGTGGGGGCCATTTTAGTACAGTGAACTCATTGTCATGTTCAAGAAACCAATTTGAAATGATTCGAGCTTTGTGACATGGTGCATTATCCTGCTGGAAGTAGCCATCAGAGGATGGGTACATGGTGGTCATAAAGGGATGGACATGGTCAGAAACAATGCTCAGGTAGGCCGTGGCATTTAAACGATGCCCAATTGGCACTAAGGGGCCTAAAGTGTGCCAAGAAAACATCCCCCACACCATTACACCACCACCACCAGCCTGCACAGTGGTAACAAGGCATGATGGATCCATGTTCTCATTCTGTTTACGCCAAATTCTGACTCTACCATCTGAATGTCTCAACAGATATCGAGACTCATCAGACCAGGCAACATTTTTCCAGTCTTCAACTGTCCAATTTTGGTGAGCTCGTGCAAATTGTAGCCTCTTTTTCCTATTTGTAGTGGAGATGAGTGGTACCCGGTGGGGTCTTCTGCTGTTGTAGCCCATCCGCCTCAAGGTTGTGCGTGTTGTGGCTTCACAAATGCTTTGCTGCATACCTCGGTTGTAACGAGTGGTTATTTCAGTCAAAGTTGCTCTTCTATCAGCTTGAATCAGTCGGCCCATTCTCCTCTGACCTCTAGCATCAACAAGGCATTTTCGCCCACAGGACTGCCGCATACTGGATGTTTTTCACTTTTCACACCATTCTTTGTAAACTCTAGAAATGGTTGTGCGTGAAAATCCCAGTAACTGAGCAGATTGTGAAATACTCAGACCGGCCCGTCTGGCACCAACAACCATGCCACGCTCAAAATTGCTTAAATCACCTTTCTTTCCCATTCTGACATTCAGTTTGGAGTTCAGGAGATTGTCTTGACCAGGACCACACCCCTAAATGCATTGAAGCAACTGCCATGTGATTGGTTGATTAGATAATTGCATTAATGAGAAATTGAACAGGTGTTCCTATATATATATATATATATATATATATATATATATATATATATATAGCTATATAGCTCTGGAAAAAATTGAGACCACTTAACATCTCTTTTCCAGAGCTATATATATATATATATATATATATATATATATATATAGTTGCTTATAACAGTATTTTCAGACATAATTCTTTTTATTAGGTTTTGCATTTGGATATATATTTAGACATTAATAAAGACCACTTCATCATTAATAATGTGTAGCCATTTCAAACCATTCTGATGAATAAAAAAATAAAAAAAATAAAACTTGGTCTAACATGACTGAAGACCACCAGAGGGTTAAAGGGATAGTTCACCCAAAAAATTAAAATACTCTCATAATTTACTTATCCTCATGTTGTTCCAAACCTGTATGATATTCGTTCATCTTCAAAATACAAATCAGGGTATTTTTTTAATGAAACCTGAGAGATTTTTATCCATCCATTGAAAGTTCATTCAAATCATTGGTGCTTCATAAAGGTCATAAAGCGATTGGGCGGTTTAATCTAAGTATTCTGAAGTAGCTAATGGGTTTTCAACCAAACTTAATTAATTACTTGTTTTAAGGAGGATTGCAATAATATAACATTACTTTTTAAAGTAAAAGTCATCAACACTGCTCAGCTTGTGATGATATTTTGGCTGAATCTCCAGGTGACCCGAACAGGGGAGTTTGTGTTTCCTCTGGATTCACAACACAAGAAGCCTTATGAAGTGCTGGTGCTTGGCAAGTATCGCTCTTGCACTGACCACACAGCCAGGTAATGTGTGTATGTTTCACACTGTTGTCTTCTTTTCTTACATCTTTTAATATTATAATCTCCAATGTTCATTGTGTGTTACAGGTCTTCAGCAGTGGATGAGCTTCCAGAGCAACGGCTTCTGATCAGTGTCCCCTCAGTACTGCACTCTCATAAGCCTTCGTTGTCAGGTGCACACGCTTAAAACAGATCTGTGTTTCTGCACTATAAGCAGCTACTTTTTTTATTTGCCCATTTAGGGCTGGACAATATTTCAATATCAATATATATCGCAATATAATTTTTTTCAATAATGGTGATATGATTTTTAAACCCATTTCCGATATTTCGATATACATTACAGCATTTCTCACTGACTGACGTTCAGGGCGCAGCCGTCAGAAAGAGCAGAACACGATCGGCTACTTGCGTGATGACGTACACCACAGACACGCAGCCAGCGCTCACTCAGCAGTAGTAGGCTAAGATCCAACACGGCAAGTTTTAGCTACAAAATGAGTACCCCTGACCGCAATACAAATGTGACTGAACGAGCTTCCACAAGTAAGGAGAAAGCAGAAGAAATAGTTGATAAGAGAGGAAAGACTAATTCAGTGGCGTGGAAGTGGTTCGGCTATCTAAGATCTGATAAACTTAAGGTTCAATGTGCTGCAAAATGTGCCGGAGAGTGGTGCTGACTAGCAGCAGGAACACATCAAATCTGTTCCACTAGGCTTGCTGTGATAGTCGGTGTTGCCGGTTACATCACTTGCCCACCGTGGCACCGCCCCCCACCGTTGTTTTTATTTTTTTTATTTATTTTTTTATTTTTATAGTAATAAAATCATTTAGTTCAGTTAGAGAACAGACACTACAATTAAAAACTGAACGTGTCTGCTTAATAAAGCGTGAGCCGAACGAGAGTCTCAGCACAGACCAGCAGCAGGAGTCAGCTTTCATTCATCAGAGAAGCTGAATGACAAGATGATCACGGAAGATTTGGTTTCAAAGTGAAATGTAAAAGCGCCTATTTAAGTGAGTTTGTCATTGTACTGTTTTGTTGTTGTGTTTTTCATTAAGAATAGTAGGCTAATGAACCCACCATTCAAGCAACCCGCCCCCGAACAGGCGCTGATTCTAAACCGAAAGTAACATGCGCACGGCCGCACGGGCATTCATTCACGGCCGCACTGTCATTCATTCACGGCCACACTGTCATTCACGGTGCGTGTCCACTGGCGCGTTTTCAGTTCATGCCTATGGAAGCTCAACTTTGCTTTGCTCCGAATGCTCAAGCAGCTGTGCGCATTTTACTCTCGGTTAAGAATTAGCGATTTATAAGCCCCTGCCGGTGATACCGGTGTTGTCATACATCGATTAACCGGTGGGAAAATTTCCTCACCATCACATCCCTATGTTCCACCATCTGAAGCAGTTCCACCTGATAGAATATTCTGAGAGTAAAATATATAGTTTTATAGGAGGAGGTTTCATAGACTTGGCAAATTCATTTTTCAGAAGTTTGTAGGTAAAGACATCCGTTGTGGGCGTTTTCCTGGCAGTTTTTCTGAGGCTTTTATATAGTTCATATCGATATCGGAATTATATCGACCGAAATTAAGAAATATATCGTGATATAAATTCTGCTGTAAAAAAAATGTTCATTTGTGCTAAATGAGATTATACTTCATTTTTGTCTCTGCCTGCCTACCCTTTTGAAAAGGTCGCACTTCTAAAATAAGTGCATTTTTAAAGTGTATTATTTTCATAAGTACTCTTACTTACGAAAATAATAGTTTAAAAATGTACTTATTTGCAAACTAAAAGTAATGTTTTCTGAGACTTAATCCTCATGTTAATTGCAATTAAATGGAAATTAATTACATCTTAAATTTATATTAAATGCAGTCAGCTGAACTGAAGTGCTTTTTGACCAACTTAAGTAGGACTTAAGTACATTTTTATATGTAATTTTATAATTACTTTTATTGTTAGGTTAAGCCAGGATTAGGCCTTAGTTCAATTGGGATATTTAAGTAGCTTTTAGAAACAAAGACTTGAGACAAAACAATGACACTAACATATTTTAGGATATGTCAGTGCAAGTTGCTTTCCATTTAAACAGCCTTTTAGGTCCGGAAAAATTACCTCAGGTAAATTAACTCATAAAGTTTACTTAAATAGGGTTTTTATAATAAATGAAAATGATATCAATAAATAATAACTTAAGACATATACGTCATACGTAATGCATGCAAGCACAGCACATGACCTTCTGTAACGCCCACATCTAGAAAACACACACTTCCACCTCTGTAATGAACACAGAGATGTTAGTCCCGTCCGAATCAGTACATGAAATCACAGACGTCGAGTGATAAAAATTGTAACTCCTACGTCGTTTAGAATACTAGTCCTGTCCGAATAGGGCTATAGTCATGAAAGTGTGCTTTCTTTAAATACACTTAAAGAGATAGTTCACCTAAAAATAAAAAAAAATAGCCCATGATTTACTCACCCTCAAGCCATCCTAGGTGTATATGACTTTCTTCTTTCAGACGAATAAAATCAGAGTTATATTAAAAAATGTCCTGGCTCTTCCAAGCTTTATAATGGCAGTGAATGGCTGTTTCTGTTTTGAAGTCCATAAAAGTGCATCTATCCATTATAAAAGTGCTCCACACAGCTCTGGGGGGTTAATAAAGGCCTTCTGAAGCGAAGCGATGCGTTTGTGTGAGAAAAATATCCATATTTAAAAGTTTACAAACTGTAATCTCTAGCTTCCGCTAACTGTCGTACGCGCGTTCATGAGAGACGTAGGACGCAGGCGTAGCGTAGCGTAAGTTCTGGTGACGAATTCGGAAGAGCAGAGGATAGAGCAAAACAAAACTTGGTTCTTGCGAGAACTAGCATATTCTCACCGGAGCGTCCTACATCATACGCTGGAACGCCAATCTCTCGTGAACGCGTGTACGACAGTTAGCGGAAGTTAGAGATTACAGTTTGTAAACTTTCAAATATGGATATTTTTCTTACACAAACGCATTTCTTACACAAAGTACTTGACTTATTAACCCCCCGGAGCCGTGTGGATTACTTTTATGATGGATAGATGCACTTTTATGGACTTCAAAACAGAAACTTGAAAGAGCCAGGACATTTTTTAATATAACTCCAATTGTATTCATCTGAAAGAAGAATGTCATATACACCTAGGATGACTTGAGGGTGAGTAAATCATGGGCCAATTTTCATTTTTGGGTGAACTATCCCTTTAAGTGGCCTTTTATTTCATTAATGTTATATTATCTGCAAGTACAGTTTCATAACTATTCTTTTAAGATTTGAAGTACAAGTGCACATTCAATACAATTAAGCGCACTTTTACACAAGCGTATCTTCTGCATGGAAAAAAACTCAGTTGTATTGTTGTTGTTATTATCAGTGCACTTGTCTAATTCTTTCTCTTTTGTACTACAGCTGTGCTAAAGCCTTACATTAGCGGCAAGCCCAAGTGTTTAGAGCTGTTTGCCCGAAGTCTCCAGTCTGACTGGACCAGCTGGGGAAACGAAGTCATCAAGTTCCAGCACAGCAGCTATTTTACCAGAGAGAGGGCAGAGGATCCGGCCAGGACATCCGAGACTGTGCAGTAGCTCACTAAGTTTTGAGTTTGTATTATATACATGCATATCAGCTTTCAGTTCACTGCATGTAAAATGCAGTACAATTGTGTTTTCATCTGAATAGTGTATTTTATACCAAGCAGAAACAAAAATATTTTTGTATAAAAAAATAATGCAAATAGTACTATCAGTATTTTACTACATACATTTTAGCAATTAGTTACAAGGCTCCACAATAAGGATTTTTCCTTTCTGCAAGCCTGGTCTGGCCAGTAGCTGGGATTTGTACTTGCCCTTCCAATAATTTGTCTGTTTTTAGAAACTTTTTTAGTATGCGTGTCAGAAATGTTATGATATGAGTTTGTAACCAATGGTCCTGCACTTTGGGCTCTAACTGTTTGACTTCCATTGTCTCGTGATGGTTGCAGAAATTATGTATCAAAATGTTAACTGTAAAACCTCTTTTACGTGGGATATATACTGATATTTGCCATTTAAATGTTATATGAAAAGACTTTTGCGGATGTATTTGTAATTATTTGTGCTGTTTCTTCAATATTGTTTCCACTATTTAGTTCTATTAATTCTGTGTTTTATCGTTTTGTTTGTATACTTAAAAAGTCTCATTTCACCAAGTTATACAGGCTGTATGACATTTTATGGTACATTTTACAGTATGCAGAAAGGATGCATTAACTTTGAATTATAAATATTTTTGATAAATTAATAGACTTTTATTTTACCAGGTTCCTTGAGATTATTTTTTTTAAAACATAGCCTAAATAAATGGCATTAAATATTACAAAAATAGGCATTAAACAAATGGGATAATCTGAAAAGAGCAAATATGTTAGAGAATGAACTACTAGAGAATGAAATAAACTGGTTAAATTTACTAAGTACATATTACACTGATACTAGTCTACATTCTTATCGAAGTGTTCCAGAAATGGGCAGGACATATGAAAGGCTTTTTCCTTACGGAAGCTTGTATGAAATGATTAAAGAACTGAACAACTGGAAATATCATAGTAATACATAATGGAGGCAACTGGGTTTTCAAGCAGTTGAAGTGTTCTTAATGTGCAAAATCAATACAGTCTTTCATATTATAAAATGATGCCATTTCTTGATTTTTTTGAGTTTGTCGACTCAAAAGTTGACACCGTATTTTGAGAATTACCTTTTTATTAAATTGTTTTATAATAATTTCTTTGATAGTGGGGGAAGAAGTGCATTAGCCACCTTTCCTATTTTGTTTTTGGGCATTTTGGGATGATTTTTGAAAAGTGACCATAGCCCATTCATAAGGTTCATCCACATTCCCTGTGAGCTGTGCATGACAATATATTTAACAAACATCTCTTCCATTATTAAAATCTTATTAAATCATCTTTAGAAATTCACAAGGCTATTAACAACTTCTTCTTAACTTAATGTTATCTATAGTCCCTATACGTTTCCTCTTTTCTATGATTCTAAATCAATTCAGAAGAGTGGAATTATTGTTTTAGGGCAGGATACTGTAAGTTGGCAAATGCCATCATTCCCATATTCTCAAAAACAATAAACAAAACAATGCAACGTGAAAGGTAAATGTTTGTGTTTCTATGGGACCTGACATTCTGTCAATTGGTGTGGAGACAGGTGGACATGGAATTGCAAGTTTAATTAAAATAAACAAATAAATAAATATGCTGTCGACATGATCGACAGGAGAAGAAAATACAAGCCTGACTTCACAATCATTGATGCATGACTGAAATCCATTGCTTGACACTTCCACCTGAAATAACCCTTATTAATGAGAACAGGCTTTTTGTGTATTCTGCTGCCCTTTTTTCACTAAAAGAATTGGACATTTTTTCCATTTTAGTATCAGTTAGGTTTGTAAGAACAAAATAATACCATTTAACTCTTGGAAAACAATATCAACAAGCTAAAAAAAAAAAAAAGGATATAGAAACTATTCCTTTCAGTGAAATATATATGCATAACTTTAAGCTTCTTTTGAATTGATAAGACTAAATGTGATAAGCTTTCCCTTTATATTTGTCATGCAGCTGGCGTGCATGTATGTGATCTAAGGCCCTGTTTACACCTGGTATTAAGATGCGTTTTGTTCGATTGGATCACAAGCAGACGAGGCAGACACGTACCCGTTTACACCTGGTGTTTCAATCTGTCTCTTTTGTCCACTTTCAACCACTTCTGTCCTGATTTCCTTAAGGGGAGTGTCTATGGGCGGGTAAATGTGTTCTTTCAGATCTTTCTATCTAATGCAAATAAGCTTGCGTAATTTACATATGAACGAACCGGAGATGCCGGAAAAACTCACAGAGATCAGAAGCTTTCATTTCTGCTCTAAAACCGTGCCGAATGCTGTGAGTGCGTGTTAGAAATCAAGAATAGTGAGAGAACGTTGTGCTTGGTACGTTTTTTTGTCTTCGAACCAAACTTGGGTATTGGGCTCGAGCCCCGAATGATTAAAATCTAGCCCCAAATGTTTTTGGGGAAATATGACACGAATCAGTAAATATTGGTTGTTTAATCTTAGTTCGGAGCTGTCAGTGACTGGCGATTGTTGAAATCTGTCTCTCCTCCCTCCCCCCCATCCCACACACAGACGTCTAGACCATAGACTGTATAAAACAATGGATGTAGTGTTCGTGACGTCACCCGTAGGTTTCTGAAGAGCATTTTTGAAGCCCAAAATGGGCGAAGCTGGCCGTCACCATCTTGGCAGTGCATCACCGCGTGTCACTCCCGGATAACCGAAAATGGGCAAAGAGGTGCCTGGTTGCAAGCAGCAGCGGCAATCCACCTGTCGCTCAAGTGGCCATTCCCTTAATTATGCAGAACTTTAAGGCTTAATATAATTTAAATGGATGAGTTTATCCATTGTCATATAGGGCAAAATTAGCTGTATAGACCAAAACCACAATTTGTACCAGGCTGTAAACATATTTTTTTCTGCTGTAAAGTTGGGCATTTTAACATGGGGGTCTATGGGATTGACTCCCTTTTGAAGCCTGTCTCTAGCGGCCAGTCGATGAATTGCAGTTTAAGTCACTTTCGTGTTGGATTCAAGAGAGAGACCGGCAGGTTGCCATTTGGTCTCCCCCAGTTTCTCTTGAAGCCAATACGGAAGTGACTTAAACTGCAATTCATTGACTGGCATCTAGAGACAGGCTCCAAAAGGGAGCAGAATCTCATTGAGTCCTATGTTAAAATTTTCCCTTCATTCGTTTACATTATATAAAGCCTTAAAGTTCTGCATAATTAAGGGCGTGGCCATTTTGAGTGACAGGTGGCTTTGCATGGTACCTGCCGTCGAACTTGATCTCTGGAGGCTTGTATGCTTTTGTGCCTGGAGGAAAGAGATTTTGTCTGATGTTTAATACATTTCCACAACATGTTGGCTAAATATAGGATGCGTTTCTGTAGTTCATAACACCTACCACTGAAGACTTTGAAGGCAGATTCGCTTCTATCGCGTCTAGTTGAACATTTTAAATCCACTCGCGCGTCCAAAGCGAATTGGACGCGGGTATAAAGCGAGCGTTTGAAGCGAAATAGCTCCGTATAACTGCTCACTACCAATATCAGTCGTTCCTCCATGTTGAATGAGTGACTCCGGGCGGGCCTGCCCCCGTTTATCACGTCACTTCACCATGTGACAGCAGCAAGCAGGCTCCTGATTGGCTAACGCGGCGCGAACAGACGCCAAAGTTCAGATTTTTCAACTCGGGCGTCAGACGCGAATTCGCTTCAAACGCGTGATTGCACAAAATGCACCAAAAAAAAAAAAAAAATCACGCGCGTTTTGCGCAAGACACTCAATTCGCTTCGGGCGAACTTTCAGCATATTTACATTGATTTAACATGGAAATCACTCGCTCCAGACGCTCAATTCGCGTTCGGTGTGAACGCAGCATTAAAGTGACAGCAGCCTAATTTACCTGCTGCTGTGGGTGTCGATTAGTCACACAACAACAACAAAGAGATAATCACACACAGCTCTTGACTGAATAACTTTAGTAACTTTAATAATAATCAGTGCATTCATATTGTATAGTCTATGCATATTGTTGGTATGGAAAATGTAAATTTAAATACAGAGATACATCTTACATATTGCATTGCCATTTTGCATATTACATTTCAAATTGAATATTGTTACCCACAATCTTCCATATCTGTATTTCATATCGCTGTTTAACTCAGAGTTTTACACCGAGAATGTGTTTTTGTGTCCCACAGTACTGCTTTTTAGTTGTTCTATGTAAATATGCTCGATGGATTTATTTTTAAATTTTTTTTTTACTGTTTTGTTTTTCCCCCTCAACAAAACTTTTCTGTATAGGCCTATATCTCACTGACAAAACATTTGATGAAATTCAGTTACTTTCCATTGATAGATGATTCAAAAGTTTAAACCAGAATCTCCTCTTTCTTATTTGTTTTTATTTTTGCTAGGTTACTTCTGCTTTTTTTAACACTTAAAGGGATATTCACCCAAAAATGAAAATTCTGTCATCATTTACTCACCCTCAAGTTGTTCCAAACCTGTATGAATGTCTTTCTTCTGCTGAATATTTTGAAGAATATGAGTAACCTATCCCCTAAGGGGGGGATACTATGGAATATACACTGCCGATTTTTAATGTTTTTAGAAGAAGTCTCTTATGCTCACCAAGGCTGCATTTATTCTATTAAAAACAAAAAACAGTAATATTGTGAAATATTATTAAAATGTAAAATAACTGTTTTCTATTTGAATATATTTTAAAATGTAATTTATTTCTGTGATGCAAAGCTGAATTTTCAGCATCATTACAAATTTTATATTATTCATGGCAGTACTAAAAAACAATATACACTCACCTAAAGGATTATTAGGAACACCATACTAATACTGTGTTTGACCCCCTTTCGCCTTCAGAACTGCCTTAATTCTACGTGGCATTGATTCAACAAGGTGCTGAAAGCATTCTTTAGAAATGTTGGCCCATATTAATAGGATAGCATCTTGCAGTTGATGGAGATTTGTGGGATGCACATCCAGGGCACGAAGCTCCCGTTCCACCACATCCCAAAGATGCTCTATTGGGTTGAGATCTGGTGACTGTGGGGGCCATTTTAGTACAGTGAACTCACTGTCATGTTCAAGAAACCAATTTGAAATGATTCGAGCTTTGTGACATGGTGCATTATCCTGCTGGAAGTAGCCATCAGAGGATGGGTACATGGTGGTCATAAAGGGATGGACATGGTCAGAAACAATGCTCAGGTAGGCCGTGGCATTTAAACGATGCCCAATTGGCACTAAGGGGCCTAAAGTGTGCCAAGAAAACATCCCCCACACCATTACACCACCACCACCAGCCTGCACAGTGGTAACAAGGCATGATGGATCCATGTTCTCATTCTGTTTACGCCAAATTCTGACTCTACCATCTGAATGTCTCAACAGATATCGAGACTCATCAGACCAGGCAACATTTTTCCAGTC
This sequence comes from Coreius guichenoti, assembly GCA_039654105.1. Classification (NCBI taxonomy): domain Eukaryota; kingdom Metazoa; phylum Chordata; class Actinopteri; order Cypriniformes; family Gobionidae; genus Coreius; species Coreius guichenoti. The sequence continues at coordinate 10,055,537 of CM077168.1, read as the reverse complement.
TTCAACTGTCCAATTTTGGTGAGCTCGTGCAAATTGTAGCCTCTTTTTCCTATTTGTAGTGGAGATGAGTGGTACCCGGTGGGGTCTTCTGCTGTTGTAGCCCATCCGCCTCAAGGTTGTGCGTGTTGTGGCTTCACAAATGCTTTGCTGCATACCTCGGTTGTAACGAGTGGTTATTTCAGTCAAAGTTGCTCTTCTATCAGCTTGAATCAGTCGGCCCATTCTCCTCTGACCTCTAGCATCAACAAGGCATTTTCGCCCACAGGACTGCCGCATACTGGATGTTTTTCCCTTTTCACACCATTCTTTGTAAACTCTAGAAATGGTTGTGCGTGAAAATCCCAGTAACTGAGCAGATTGTGAAATACTCAGACCGGCCCGTCTGGCACCAACAACCATGCCACGCTCAAAATTGCTTAAATCACCTTTCTTTCCCATTCTGACATTCAGTTTGGAGTTCAGGAGATTGTCTTGACCAGGACCACACCCCTAAATGCATTGAAGCAACTGCCATGTGATTGGTTGATTAGATAATTGCATTAATGAGAAATTGAACAGGTGTTCCTAATAATCCTTTAGGTGAGTGTATATATTTTTATGACCGCTCATTATGTCACATAGTCATGAAAGTATACTCTTTAAGTTGCCTTTTATTTTATTACTATTATTAAGCACATAAAAATACACAATATAACAGATATCAAACAGATTAAAGAGCAAAATAACACAACCATATAGAATAATAATAAAGAATAAGAACATTTTCAACTAATATCTATCTTGCCTGGGCACATTTTTGTACATTCAGTTATTTTTGGTCTTCTGGACTATATGTTAACTGTTATGTGAAATAGATTTTTCAGGGAAGTACTACTAAATAAAAAAACAATATGACATTTCTATGATCCCTCTTATTATTATTATTATTTTTAATTATGAATATTTTTCAGATTTTAGAGGTAATAAATGTTTTAAATGGCTTTCAGACCGAATTGGGTGGTGTGTCACAGAAATGATGTGTACATCGTCTATATGTGTGCAGTTTTGGGAGAAATGAAGATGACAAGGAGACCTTTATTAAATTTGTGATGTGACTGAGATGTGTGTGACTTGTTAGTGTGTATCTACCCACAGTGGCAACAGGGGTTCTTTCTCACTATGCAGAAGGGCAAATGTCCCAGAATGTCAAGCGAGACAGGCTTGTCACTCCTGTTGACCTCCAACCCCATGGAGCTCTTTCTGCTGACAGAATCCAACACATCAGATGCCTATTGGTTCCAAACACTATTTGACGTGCCCCTATGGAGGTCAAGAATACATTTTCTCTCAGAATGTCTCAGTCACTTTGAAGCAAAATACTTGCAAAATACATGACACACAAAGTTAAAAAAAAGTCCTTGTTTGTGAAAATGTCATCATTATAAAGCTACCAAAGTTGCTAGTCACCTAAATACAGTCAAATATATGGATGCAAAAACACCTTGTCAATACTTCAAACGATTGAACACATCAAAACCAGCTGATCTGAGAGAGATCTGCTTGGCTACAAACATTCTTCCAAATATCTTCCTTTGTGTACAGAAGAACAAAGAAATTTATACAAGTTTTTGGAACAATTTGAGGGTGAGTAAATTATGACAGAATTTTAATGCAAACTAAAATATGCTTTAATGTCAATTCTATTGAAACTTGTATGTCACGTATTTAGGCTATTTGGCTATTAGTTGCAATTTAATACATTTAAAATAGGCCTATATTAACTTTAAATGTAATATTGAATAATTTTAGTATGTTAGTCAACACATCAAAATAAGTGCACTGTAAAAAAAAAAAAAAAAAAATTTGACCTAAAAAAAGGCAACCTAACACATTGAACTTAAAGGGTTAGTTCACTCAAAAATGAAAATTAGCCCATGATTTACTGACCCTCAAGTCATCCTAGGTGTATATGACATTCTTCTTTCAGACGAATACAATCGGAGTTATATTAAAAATGTCCTGGCTCTTCCAAGCTTTATAATGGCAGTGAATGGCTGATTCTGTTTTGAAGTCCATAAAAGTGCATCTATCCATCATATAACTGCTCCACACGGCTCCGGGGGGTTAATAAAGGCCTTCTGAAGCGAAGTGGCGCGTTTGTGTAAGAAAAATATCCATATTTAAAACTTTATAGACTAAAATAACCAACTTCTGGCAGACCGCTGTACACATCAGTTTGCGGCGAAAGAGTAACCCTTGACCCTTGAACCCTTGACGCATGCGTATTTACGAACGCAGAAGCGCAGAGGATAGAGCAAAACAAAACACCGGTCATGAATTAGAAGTCTAAAACGAGAATTTTTAAAGAGAAATGGCGGAGGATTTCGATATAAGAGAAGAGGGGCTTGAGTTTGTTACCCAGCAAACTCAAGAGGCGTCAAAGCTTGCGATGCTCCTATACATCGCTTCAGGGGTTATTCTTTTAGCGCAAGTCGTCTTGCGTACCGCTGACCGCCGGAAGCTAGTTATTTTAGTCTATAAAGTTTTAAGTATGGATATTTTTCTTACACAAATGCGCCACTTCGCTTCAGAAGGCCTTTATTAACCCCCCGGAGCCGTGTGGAGCAGTTATATGATGGATAGATGCACTTTTATGAACTTCAAAAACGAATCAGCCATTCACTGCCATTATAAAGCTTGGAAGAGCCAGGACTTTTTTAAATATAACTCTGATTTTATTCGTCTGAAAGAAGAATCTCAAATACACCTACACCAATTTGCTCCAATTAAAGTCAGTTTAAATACTTTTGTCTATCTAATGAGTAACAGGTAGTCTTTTGAACTTAAAAATTATTGTCAAGGCAACTAAAGATTGTTTAGCATTTAACAATGTTATGGGCTACATAAAATGTTCTTTCCTCTTCTTTCATTCTGTTTGATTTTCAAAGCTAACTAGATATGAATATTATTTGCCTCTTAAAACAAAAGGCAAACCTTTTACCCTGGTAGGCAAATAAATTGCATACAAAAGTTGCAGTGAGATGCGCATACCTCAACACAACACAAATCTCAAACATGATGATCAACAAATGTTAGTTCAATAAAAATATGAACTCTGAATCATATGACAGCTAAATAACAGTGACAACAACTGCTGCAGCATACATTCAGCCAGTAAATGCAAAGCAATGATCATTTTTTTAAATAATAGTTACCACGTAATTTTTGGGAACTGGTTCAACATTGTTCAACGTGTACAATTGTTTGTTCAGATGACTCAATTTGGAAAGTTGGGACAACATTTTGGAGAAATACTTGAGAAGTGAATGAAGGTCAACAAAACAACTTTTGATAGCAACATGTTTAGAGTATTCTTGTTTAGTTCAAGATGATAAACTAACACATCCTACTAAATAATCTTTTTGCAAGTTGGATTTTTTACATTGTGTACTTATTAAATGTATGACAAATGATTAAAACATTTAAACTTTTAATTTGACATTAAAGAGCAAAAGAACACAATAAAGAACAATAATAAAGAATAACATTTTCAACATTTCAATATCAACATTTTCAATCTCTTTTCTGGCCATGCATTTTTTAGTCCAGAACATAATATGAAAGATGTTGGCAGCTTGTTAATATCATTCGAAACCATACAGTCCTAATAAAAATCACTCATAAAACTCAAATATAATTTCAAGCACGCACAGAGAAAATAAATCTGCTTTGATGTTACATTCCAAACCCAATTCAATAATTCAGTTACAAAACACAGCAGACCTTGTGGTTATGCGTGTTGATCAGGACATGTGCTTCCCACTGGAATCCCAGATGTCTCAGAGTGAGGAAAGTAGTCAATATTTTATCTGCATCTGTATGCCAAAACATTTGCGTACATGCAATATATGCCAGGATTTGTTCTTAATCTTTAATGTTTCTTGCCTGTTTTAATTCACATATTACGGTGAAAAGAAATAGAGAGGAAGTTCATGCTCAAATACATATAAACACACATACAAAATCAAGTCTTTTCACAATACACATCATTTCAAAGCAGCTTTACAGAAAGTCATATTGTTACTGTATGTCTATACAGTACAGTAGTGTATTGAATGTTAAACGGGAAAAAGTATAACCAGTTTTGTGGATATTTGTGTATAGGTCATTTATGTGCAAGAATGTGATTGGATACAAAAAATTATGCCTGTGAAGAGCAAAAGAAATTTCCGTGTTTACCCAACACGTGCTCACTCCCGACTCGTCACATATTGACGCTTGGTCAGGACCCCTCGGCGTCAATTTTTAATGCACAGGATACTGCTTTAGCGTCACTTTTCGACGCGCAGGGGACTCCATTGATTTCAGTTGTTTGCCCAATGCGTCAGATCAAGACGCATTTAATTCTTTGCATTTGTAAAAGTAGATATGATTTTTATAAATATTTAAAGGATACTTTTATATTTTGGAGCAACTAACTCCACTCCTACCCTAAACCTACCCACTTCTCAACAATATAAAAAACGTAACAGGCAAATAAAAGTACAGTCACAGGTATTTATTGCAAAAACTGACCAAAAACAGTATAAAAGTATTAACTCATGTTGCATTCCAAGTCTTCTGAAGTCATACGATATCTTCATGTAAAGAACAGAGTTGATCTTAATGTTTTAATCGCTGAATTGATGATCCCGCAGCTCCGTGAATGCACACACGCACTCAGTCATCTCATTCAAAAGATACACCCGACTCTTTAGCATGGCGCAATCGGTCACGAGACACATGAGAGCCAATGACATTTTACAATCAAAGCTGACGTATTGACGCAATTGGTCACGAGACATACGAGAGCCAATGCAATTTCACTATAAAATCTGACGTAACGTTTCTTTGGGCAGCAATTTTTGAATGTGTGCATGATCTTTGGCGGACAGAGACGCTGATCGCTTTTGAGTCTTTTCTTCACACAAATCAATCGTTTGGCCTCTGAACACATTTGGAATATTTGTACTTTTTTGAATAAATTGTGCCTGCAGTCGTATCTGCCTGTTATATCATGTGTTTTATATCATATAATACACACATGGGTAGGTTTAGGGGTTTTCAAACTAAATAGTGTAAATAAAAAAATTAAATAAATGTAAATAAAATTATGCTGGCTGATTAAATTACAAATCACACACCCAACATGTCATGATGGCAAAATCATAACCCAATATATAATTTCATCATGATGATAACAGTCCCATGCCCAACACATCTGTGTATGACTCCAAAGGTTTTTCATTGAAATCAATGGAGTACCCTATGGAAGGCACATTAAAAACTGCTATTTACAAGCCTAATCTGTTGGTTCTGTGTGTTTTAGCAAGAACGCCACACCAGTAGGTGGTGCTAAAGCTCCATGGTCCAATAATTGCGTGTAAACATGTAATTACGTGTCAATACGTAATAACGTGTTAACACGTAATTATGTGGAAACCTGTAAATGATGCGTTAACACGTAATTACGTGTTTACACGTCAGTTTCACACGTTTTGGCCCTGTTGGCCTTCCATAGTACCCTGCGCGTCGAAAAATTCCGCTAAAGGGGTGCCTTGTGCGTTAAAAAGTGACGCCGAAGGGTCCTGACCAAGCGAATGTGTGACGAGTTGGGTATAAGAACATGTTTCCCATATTTGATGTGCTCTTTGTATGTCCGTTGATCAGTGTTTATATGTAAATAAAAGCCTAAATTAAATCTGTTTATCATATAAAGCGATCGTATCTCTTCAGAAGACTAAACCACTCGATTCATGTGGATTACTTTTACAATGCCTTTTTGCACTTTTTGAAAATTTTAGTTGTGTGGATTTTTTTAAATGGATGGAAAAAATAAAAGGGTTTGGAACAAAATGAGGGTGAGTAAATGATGACAGAACTGTCTTACTTAAGCAGGAATTAAGTACATCTTTATATGTAATTTCATAATACTATATTGTGTTTGAAAAATGGTTAAAAGTTTACTGCCGAATGTACTGTCAAGCATTTATGGTAAACTAAAATATACTTTATCATGTCATTTGTAATGATGAAGTTGCAGTTTAGTAAGTTTCAAATATATTAAGTTAATGTTATTAAAAGTAAATGTTATTAAATGTAACTTTAAAGATGATTAAAAACTAATAATTTAAAATGTACTTTAAAGTCCTATAGGGTTGCGGGGTACTTTAAAGTAAAACATTTAATTTGAAACTGTATTTAAATGACTTCATAAACGTGTGCTCCTTAAGTATTAGTTTATTTAATTAATATTATATTATCTGCAAATTCACTTATTTGCAAGTTGTACATTCAATACAATTAAGCGCACTTCTTTTTCACAATTCAAAGACGTTTCCTCAAACTGCAGCTAAAGAATAATTGGAAGCCTGTCAAATAGGACTTGTTCTTGTGCTCAAGTGTTGCTCAACGCATGTATAAGAAAGGACAGGCATCTTATATAGTTAAACTACATGTAACATACTTCCACGTGAAAAGCTCTTCCTTATACAGCACCTCCATGTAAGACATGACAACACCTCCAGGATCCTGTAAAAGAGGAAGTGTCTTTGTTTTAGTGCCAACCATGCCTTTTGAGTAAATGATGAATATGTTCCAGTTCTTCCTACAAGACATCAGCACTCTAGATGACAAGATGATGTGACCATGAGATATTTTGCCGTAATAGGATTTTGGATTATTGCAGAATAAGATAGTTTATGATTCTTTGTTCATTATGATAATCTTCACAGATGAACACAACTTTTATGAATCTTGAAGCCTAAATACAAATGGCAGAGGTAAAAAGCTAAATGTAGGCTATAAATGAACTACACTACGGTCACACGATTTCAACGTCACCATCCCTAAGCTTCCACCAACTCTTTCAGTCTTTAAAAACGTTTTCCCTGAAAGTATAAATTATAATAGTTTGCAAGAGCGTGATTATAAACACAACGAGGCTGTAGTGAGTAGATATCACTATCACCATCTGGTGTGCCCTTGATATCCACCAGAGTCTTGTATGTGTCACAACTGCATTTCTGAGCGCTCCTTTGATTATCTGTTCCACATTTTTGACCCGTATTTCCGGATATGCCTATCTCTTGGATTACCCACCTGAGTTTCTGCCCTCTGACCTTTTGCCTGTTTTGGATTACGTTTTTGGATTACCCTTTAATAAACTACTGCATTTGGATCCTGAGCCTTTACGTCTCTGAACAGTTTGTAACAGTTGATGAGTTTGATGAGAACGCTGTGATGTTTAATCATCCTCTGTTCTGAAGTCCCATTTAGCCACTTGTTAACAATCAAACCTTATTCAAATCAAGTAAAAGCTTTAAGAAATCACAAGGGGGTATTACTGATGTATTTTTTTGATGTAGAATAAAACATGAAAATATATTGATATTGTGGTCACCATAAACCAAATTTTAAGCATTTAAAATCAAAAACCCATTCAACCCATTGACTTCAAAATGATGGAACCGGAAGTACTAAAATGCTAACTTGTTTCTGGCTTTTGGCTTACAAAAATGCATCATCCCTGCAGCACTCTATAAGTAAATGGTAACTGCAGCTGTCATTCTGTAAAAAAGTCTTATTTATACTTTATTCATAATTTATAATAATAGGCTAATATACACTATATTGCCAAAAGTATTGGGACACCCCTCCAAATCATTGAATTCAGGTGTTCCAATCACTTCTATGGCCAAAGCACCTAGGCATGCAGACTACTTCTACAAACATTTGTGAAAGAATGGGTCGCTCTCAGGAGCTTAGTGAATTAAAGCGTTGTACCGTGATAGGTTGCCACCTGTGCAATAAGTCCATTCATGGAATTTCCTCACTACTAAATATTCCACAGTCAACTGTTAGTGGTATTATAACAAAGTGGAAGCAATTGGCAACAACAGCAACTCAGCCACAAAGTGGTAGGCCACGTAAAATCACAGAGCGCGGTTAGCGCATGCTGAGGCGCACAGCGCGCAGAAGTCGCCACAGAGTCAAAAGCTACAGACCTCTAAACTTTGTGTGGCCTTCATATTAGCTCAAGAGCAGTGTGTAGAGAGCTTCATGTAATGGGTTTCCATGGCCGAGCAGCTGCAGCCAAGCCTTACATCAGTGCAATGCAAAGCGTCGGATGCAGTGGTGTAAAGCATGCCGCCACTGGACTCTAGAGCAGTGGAGACGTGTTCTCTGGAGTGACGAATCACACTTCTCTGTCTGGCAATCCCATAATCGAGTATGGATTTGGCGGTTTCCAGGAGAACGGTACTTGCCTGACTGCATTGTGCCAAGTGTAAAGTTTGGTGGAGGGGGGATTATGGTGTGGGGTTGTTTTTCAGGGGTTGGGCTTGGCCCCTTAGTTCCAGTGAAAGGAACTCTTAATGCTTCAGCATACCAAGACATTTTGGACAATTTCATGCTCCCAACTTTGTGGGAACAGTTTGAGGATGTCCCCTTCCTGTTCCAACATGACTGCGCACCAGTGCACAAAGCAAGGTCCATAAAGACATGGATGAGCGAGTTTGGTGTGGAGGAACTTGACTGGCCTGCATAGAGTCCTGACCTCAACCCGATAGAACACCTTTGGGATGAATTAGAGCGGAGACTGCAAGCCAGGCCTTCTCGTCCAACATCAGTGCCTGACCTCACAAAATGCGCTTCTAGAAGAATGGTCAAAAATTCCCATAAACACACTCCTAAACCTTGTGGAAAGCCTTCCCAGAAGAGTTGAAGCTGTTGTAGCTGCAAAGGGTGGGCTAACTCCATATTAAACCCTACGGATTAAGAATGGGATGTCATTAAAGTTCATGTGCATGTAAAGGCAGGCGTCCCAAAACTTTTGGTAATATAGTGTATTTTATAAATACTTTAGATACAGTAAGAACATCTCTCAAAAATGAAAGTTACAAGAGAACTATTACCCAGTTAACTGCTATGCCATGAAGATGATTTTTTGTTGATTGGTGGTAGTGTGTAAGTGTTACTCCCAGCATGCAGCTGCTGATCCTATTTTTGTGTTTCAGTATCCCACAGTGAAATCATCAGCTAATTCTGAACAGTGTGTTAAATGCCATTAGCCAATTAGCCTCCTATAGACTGAACTGTCACACAAACACAGTATGAGCGTTGAAACTCACCATGAAATAAAAATGGACAATTCTTACTTTTTGGAATATATAAATATTGCAGAATTTATTATAAATCATTTATCCGTGGACATCATTATTTTTTTACATTTATGTACCTCGTAATCTAAAAAAATGTATCTTCCCCTCCCTCTTGCAGCGACATCTCTTCTCTCCTCTGATGATGTGTTTACTGGCGCGAGGGCGGGACTACCTGTCACTCACATGAGATCCACCAATAGCCAACCACAACCATCCAATCAATTCCTCATGGACAAAATCAAGCCCCTATTTTTTTCCTGTGCAAGAAGCCAGTTCACTCGAGGATATATCACAACAGAAAAGAATATTGCAACTTTGGTTTCATGCAGACTTTAAAAATTATAATTTAAAGTTTTTTTTTCTAATATTTGTGTTACATATAGAAATAAATGGTGCATAATTACTGCATGGTTCTATGCGTTGACTGTTAATTTGAAAGAATAAGCTTTTATGTGGTTTTAAGAAACTGCATATTTTCAGTTTCATTTTATTATTCCATAAAAGAAAATAGTAGTTCTCAATATGGCTTTTACATTGGACATCAAGTGGCCAGCCCATTACGGTATTGAACGCTTTTCAAATACTGTACATCACATAATGTAAGTAAAATGTGTTGTAATTGCTATTTCATTTCATGTCAAAGACATTGACATGAATTAATCAAAAAGAAGATCCTGAGACGTGACCGTATGTTAAAACAAAACCTCAGTGAGAAAAAGTAAATCATGGTTAAAAATCTGAAGGAAAGAAAGAAGTTAAGGGGCTGACAATTAGAGGGAGTGAAAGTGTTACAGAAGAAAGAGTACTTCTCTTTGGATAAGGTCTCGGTCATTAGGGCTTCTTTTTTTCCTGCAAATGTTATACCATTGACATTTCCAGCCAAATGAGTCTTTTATTCCTCTATAATGACCTCCTAAAGGTTAATTATCCTGTTAAATCTCAAATCCTGCCCCTTTACTGTCCTGAATCGGCTATCTTTTTTATAACAAAGCTTTGTTGACAGCTCTCTGCAAACCTTTAAAGTCTAAAGGCAAGTTACTGTCTGATATATATAAAAATCAATTGAGAAGCATATTGCTTCTCATATCACCATGTAAACACTGATACTGAAACTTCTCAAAGAGGTATTTTTCTCTTTGTCTATGCACACTGATATAAGTTTGTTTGCTTTTCATTGGGAGTCGTTTTATTGCATCACTGCTGGGATTTTATTAAAGTTTTTATTAAATTTTATTAAAGACTTTTTTTTGTGGCCATAAAAATATTGTCTCTACCATAAAAGGATATTACATTTAGATATATTCAACAATGGGTTTGTAGTTGTGTGTACACTAGATTGAATGTAACTTTACTGAGTAAATATAGCCAGTCACAGATGCTATAAAGTGTTTATTGAAAACGTAGTATTGCAGTATTGTAATATTGTATTGTAAATGTAAATACCAAACAAAGCTCTTTCAGTCCTGACCCACAATTATTCTTTTATTGTTGAATGTTGTCCATGTTAATCGTAATAGCCGTTGGTAAAGTAACCTTTTAAAATCTTGTATCATTCACAACTTTATAATAATAAAATTAGAAATCTCTACGCATGAAAATGCACACACCCACACACTTTTACACACACGGTATGACTCAACTGATGTGACGCAGAGCTATGTCAGTAGATTAAAATGCTCTATTATTTACAATATGAGGGGATTCAGTATACTAGGGCCCATTAACGACATCTAACTGTTTTTAATATCTGAAATCAGGCACAGATATTCTATCAGAGATGTGGGTGTATAAGAGAAATAGAAATAAAGACAAAAAGAGATACAGATGCAGCTTATTTTGATAAGACAAGAACCTATAGACAAAGCCCAGCAGCTGTTTGTAAATACACCGATCAGGCATAACATTATGACCTAATATTGTGTTGGTCCCCTTTGGCTGCCAAAACAGCCCTGACCCATCAAGGCATGGACTCCACTAGACCCCTGAAGGTGTACTGTGGTATCTGGCACCAAGATGTTAGCAGCAGATCCTTTAAGTCCTGTAAGTTGCGAGGTGGGGCCTCCATGGATCAGAATTGTTTGTTCAGCACATCCCACAGATGCTTGATTGGATTGAGATCTGGAGAATTTGAAAGCCAAGTCAACACCTCAAACTCGTTGTTGTGCTCCTCAAACCATTCCTGAACCATTTTTGTTTTGTGGCAGAGCGCATTATCCTGCTGAAAGAGGCCACAGCCACCAGGGAATACCCTTTCCATGAAAGGGTGTACATGGTCTGCAACAATGCAGGTTGGTGGTACATGTCAAAGTAACATCCACATGGATGGCAGGACCCAAGGTTTCCCAGCAGAACATTGCCCAAAGCATCACACTGCCTCCGCTGGCTTGCCTTCTTCCCATATTTCTTCCCTTTCAGCAGTGGACAGGGGTCAGCATGGGCACCCTGACTGGTCTGCGGCTATGCAGCCCCATACGCAGCAAACTGCGATGCACTGTGTATTCTGACACCTTTCTATCAGAACCAGCATTAACTTCTTGAGCAATTTGAGCTACAGTAGCTCGTCTGTTTGATCGGACCACACGGGCCAGCCTTTGCTCCCCATGTGCATCAATGAGCCTTGGCCGCCCATGACCCTCTCGCCGGTTCACCACTCTTCCTTCCTTGGACCACTTTTGATAGATACTGACCACTGCAGACCGGGAACACCCCACAAGAGCTGCAGTTTTGGAGATGCTCTGACCCAGTCGTCTAGCCATCACAATTTGGCCCTGGTCAAACTTGCTCAAATCCTTACGCTTGCCCATTTTTCCTTCTTCTAACACATCAACTTTGAGGACAAAATGTTCACTTGCTGTCTAATATATCCCACCCACTAACAGGTACCGTGATGAAGAGATAATCAATGTTATTCACTTCACCTGTCAGTGGTCATAATGTTATGTCTGATCGGTATGTGACAATTCAAAATGGCTGCACAGCAGCATTCATTCTACTGTACTGTATGTCTTGGGTGGTAGAAACACAGAATGTGTGTAGTGTTAATTTACAATCATTAGTAATAGGCCTGTGTGCTTGTTTTAATATTTTGATTTAAACAATATCTGATGTACGATACTAACTATACGATATACTAAGGACACTTCCAACATTTTATAAGGCAACCTCTCAGATAGGCTTGCATTGATATGGTGATGGAAACCATAATATGTTTCTCAGTAAAGAACCCTGCTGAAAATCTGCAGGCATTCAAGCTAAATTAGAAGTATACCTCCAAATGTCTTTCAGTTTATAATGTTTGCTTTTCCATAGCATTTCAGCTCGGTTGCTGCACACAGAGAAAAAGGGTGTCAAAATTGTACTCCTGTCACACTCCTGTTAAAGAAGTGGACCAGATTTGGGCCGGTGTTGTGCCAAATTTCAACTGCCTGGCAAATTATTACCCCCCTTGTTGAAGTCGTTACCTGATTGCTTAACCCCTCCTCCACACCTAATCCTAAACCTACCAATACTAAGGGGGTAATAATTTGGCGTTGGTCAGAAATCGGCACAACACCTGCGAACACAATCTAATCTCAGCTCAGGGGCGGATTTAGTGATTTGGGGGCCCCAGGCAAAATATAGAAACAGGGCCCTATACAATTGCACACATTTACCTGGATCATCCTTGAGCTTCCTTTCTCTGTTGTGATGCTTGCTGCTGCACTGCGGTGTCCCATAGTGTCCAATTTTTCTACATTTTTCATGTAGCCTACATGTTATAATGGCTTATCTTGTTTTACACCCTGGAATAGCAAGGCTATATGGTGAAATGACACATGGAACTGTCCGAGCGGTGTGGTGTGGCTTAGACTTGCCATATCATAATTTTCACCCCAGGGTGGTTATGGAACTCGCGTTTAAACAAGTTATAACAGTATTAGTGTAGGTTGGACACTGGTGCTTTGAGGGTCATTTTCACTCCACGCAAGGCTATAATTCTACATTTTAAAATACATTTATTTTTATTTATTTTATCTACAAATGTTAATGAAAATAAAAAAAATAATGAAAAGTAAATCATAAATTTACACACTTAAAGGTGTTCACTGCTCACCCCTCCCTTTCGAAGCACATAGAGAAGCTACGGTGGCCGACACAGGACAAAGATGTCGTCGTCGAGACAGCGAGAGTAGCTAGTGTGCTGTAGAGCAGTTTGTCCGTTTAGGGTTACTGTAGAAACATGATGCCGCAAAATGGCGACTTCACTGTAAGGGGACCCGCGGTGTATGTAGATAGAAATGGCTCATTCTGAGGTAATAAAAACATAACGGTTCATTATGTAAGGTCTTTATACACCACTGAAAACATAGTTATGTATATTATATTGCATTTCTGTCAATAGATCCTCCTAAATATTACACAGTGGACCTTTAAATGATTAATTCAACCAAAAATGACATACATACATGGGTCATTCTACAGAAATGTCCACTTTTGGTATGGCAAAATATCTTAAAATGTATTTATTTTTCTATATATTTTTCTAAAATATTTATTTTGTCACTGGTGTTACCATATTCTTTGGCAATATTAAAGGTTTTTCTGAAATATTATTTCTCAATTTTTTCAGCACATGTAGTCAGAGTTACAGGAAAATAATGATAATGCAACAAATAAGGCGTATGTTTTATTTATTTTAATCAGGTTTCATCAACCAACGATGTTAGTTCATTTGCGCAACCATGTATTTGCTATAACAATGAAAATATTTTAAAAACAGTTATAAACAAGTAATGATGCAATCCTTTAATTCTTAACTCGTGAGTGTAGCAGAATTCAGTGGATGTAAAATTATTATCATGTCACATGTGACACATTTTATTTAAAAACACAGTAACACCAGTGACACAATGAATCACCAGTGACATACATAAGACCAAAGATCCATATTCTTCAACTATAATTAAGTAGATGAGACTAAATTGTTACATTTGGCATACAATCAAAGACTATCATTGACAGTTAGTGAAAGCAGTTTTTCTGTAGGTATTCTGCTCTGCGTTCAGGATCAGCATCCCTGCATCTGTAAATTCGCTACTTTTCAGCTGCACTCAATTTAGCCATAGCCTCAATTTAGCCATACATGATCAAAGGAGGATTAACAATGATAAAGAAAAGTTTGAATCACGAAATATTAGTTCTATTTTATGCAAAAGAACTAAATGAATAGCTTTGAATAAAGTTTATATAAATGGTAGTCACTGGTGTTACTGATCTTCACTGGTGTTACCAAGGTAACACCAGTAACAATTTTCATGAAAAATGCATTTTACAAAATGGCTGCTGCAAGGTATCAAACCACATGTTGTCAATCATGGTATACTCACTAAATTAAGTAGTTTAATCCATTTGTATTCTAGTTTTTTACAATTCCCTAACAATAACGTAGGTCATACCAGTGAGTTCAACTAAAAGCTTCATATGGAATTATGAGATAAATTAGAAAAAATCTGATAACTGAAAAGAGACAGTGGACTTTCCATGGGCCTTTCTTCATAGATCTTCAGGAAATAGGAAGGAGGAAGTCAAGTGATATCATCAGTGTGAGTTTTATTTTAAAATAAGAGTTTTCTGTTAAACGGTAACACTAGTGACACTACTTTCATTATATATTTTATAATATTTATTCAGCATTTTGTTTTTTTTATGTCATTTACATCATATATTTGATAATTATGTATACAATATTGCATTTTAAATGGTAGAAAAACCTGTTTTTGACCTCAAATTAAAGCACTTTCCCTCTGTACATGACTGTGGGGACGAGCACTTCTGTGGTGCTTGGAATTCTATATAATTAATTAAAAAACAAATATTGCCACATTGATGGCTCAAGAAGGTGTAATTGTTCAAATAACATATGGTTTCATTGTAAAATATAAAGAAATTGTAACCCTAAAGTGTTTTTCAAGTGGCTAGGGACAGAAAAATTTACATTTCCAAAGAATGACCCACATATGCCGCGCGTTCAATGGGGTGTCAGAGTTTGTATGGAAAGTTCTTGCATCCTCTACTTGGGTCCTTCACATAAACGAGTCAGCTCCAGTCAGCTCCGAGTCAGCTCCTACCAAAGGAAGGTTTTCACGGCGATGCCATAGAAGAACCATTTTTTGGTTCCACAAAGAACCTTTCAGTGAACAGTTCTTAAAAGAACAATTTTTTCCAATAAAAAGAGCCTTTAAAAAGTTTCCATTGATTTTGAAGGTTCTTCATGGAACCATTGATGTCAATAAAGAACCTTTATTTTTAAGACTGAAGGCCCACCATTAAACATCTCTGGCCTCAGGTGAGCTTTACTGCATAAGAAAAGCCATACATAGAGCTGGTAACGTGATACAAATATCAAAATGTATTAGTTCACAAATAATGCAATATATGGTAAAAGAGTTTTGAGGTCATAACATAGTATTATTGTGCAAGAAGCTGTCTTAATTAATCAATCATCTGCAAGTTGAAGTTGTTGGTGTTTTACTGCCACTAGTGTTCATTTCAACTGGAAATAACTGTAGCTAATTGGTCCTGCTGGACAAGCTCAGTGAAAAGAGCCACAGGTAGCTCTAAATCACAAGAGATATTAAATGAGATGGTGTAGTGAGATGAGTGCAGAGAGGATGCCCTCATATGAATATTTCATAAGGATGTGCCAACTCTTGTAAATAAAAATTGAAGAGTTTGACAGTGACACCTCGTGCATTTACCCCATAGATCAATATTATAGCATAGAGCCCAACACAAATCCACCCACTTAGCTGCATTTGCACAGCCCACAAACACACACACACACTGGCTGTGGATATTAATAATTTAATGCTCATTAAGCTGGTGATTAAAAAGAGTAGATAATGGAATGGGAGAGCAGGAAAAGAAGTGGAGAGAAAAAAGAAAAGGGATGCTGTCTGTCTTTATCTGAAAAGACAAACCTATAATGTGAAGGTTCTAATAAAACTCTCAGGCGTCTCAGTAAAATATTTGTACAGTAATTGGGGCAGGGAAATGAAAAACATTTTATAAGGTAACCTCTCAGATAGGCTTGCATTGATATGGTGATGGAAACCATAATACGTTTCTCAGTAAAGAACCCTGCTGACGATACAGTCTCCTGGTCTTCACTTTTAAGTTTCCTACAGGCATTTAAGGAAAATTAGAAGTACTGTATATCTCCAAATGTCTTTCAGTTTATAATGTTTGCATTGTCCACAGTAGCATCTCAGCTGGGTTGCTGTGGTTGTGAGGTGAGCTCTTTTTCGATATGTTCAATATATGCCATATTAAAGTCACCATGAAATCAAAATTGGCGAATCTTGTTTTTTATGGAATATGAAATGAACACAATTTAAACGCAAAAAATCGGCAAACGAAGTATAGGCTACTAGATGTTTTACACAGACTAAACGAAAGATATTCAAATGGCGGACCGGGGCCTGGATGCGGACCCCGGCATGTTTCCATCCGGACCGCGAGACAGAACAGTAGCACCATTTTCCTGTTTCTAGTTGAAGTGAGCAGAGCGTCAAAACAGCGGTGCGGATCACACCACAAGCACTCAGGATTGTTTGTGGTAATGATATTTCAGCACTGTATCCTCTAGTATTTTTATCTAAAGCCAAACGCGCTTCATTCAAGCCCTTTCAGCTCTGTGCGCATTCTCTCTCTCCAGACGCGCACCACATTAACGGAGCTTAACACTCAAACGCAACCCCCCGATGTCATCGTCCATCGCGATGTTTCACTGTAGACATCGTCTGATGCCAATTTGGTAGACATCGCCCAACCCTAGTGGACGCAACTTCAACTAACGCAACCGTTTATTCCTCATTTTAAAACAGCATTCTTAATTCTAAAGAACGGTTAGCAGATCATACTGGATTAAGATCATACTTATTCTTTAAACTTAGAATAAAGGTGTGTTCACACTTGCAGTTCCCTTCTCTTGGTTCCTTTGGTCCGGACCAAAAAAGAAAATGATTTAGTTCTGGTTCAGTTAGAGTTCACACTGTCATTTTTAAGACCAAACCCAAAAATACAAATCAAAAAACTGGCGTATAGTATGCGACTGAACTTACCGAACAAACAATGCTGTGTGCTGGGCTAAATGCGCTTGTTGTATGTGCATACATATGGTATTTTTACCAGCTGAGAACTCACAAAGAGCTTATAAAATGTGTAAAGGAGTCTAAACAGTGGCAGGAATTCCTCCGTTGCACACAAACGAAAATATGCTGCAAGGAGACGGCGGTTCTGATGCCTGAACTTTAATGGGCAACATAGCTCTCATGACAAGTCCTTTTTAGAGTCGCATCTTATGGCATCACGTCCTGATTTTAATTTGTTTAGATGTCTTTGGTGTTGCATTCATATTTATCATATTTATCAGTCAAACAGCACTAGAGTTCATTTGGAAGCGGACCGAGACCCATCTTTTCAGGGTTCGGATGGTAGCGTTCAGACTTATTCAAATGAACCGCTAACGGAGCAATCGCACTGTTCGAACCCAATCGAACCAAATCTGCCAAGTGTGAACACACCCTTAGAGTCTTTGTGACTAGTCCTATAAAATGATTTCAGATACCAGGGCATTTATCATGCGCAAATGAATATTTTTGTTCCGGTAGACTGGGTTATTTACTCGAACAGCCAGTGTTTGAGGAGGGGGAGAAGGAAGGTAGAAAGAGGAGAAAGGAAGTAGAAAGAGCGTGTTTTCCCTTAAGACACTTTAAGTCAATCGCATGCACTTTCGTTTTCAGAAAGATTTTTGTGGCACCATCTTTATTTATTATTTAAGATATGGAAATGGTGCCACTATTATTATTATTTTTTGCAGTACCCTGCTTCATTTTATAGGCAACCACTTTTCAGGGAAGTTATAATTCTAGCATTCACACACAGTCTATGTTGCTTAATTTCTACAAAACTCGAAAAACATACCTATACACACACAAAAAAGGTATGCCTTTTTTAAGATTTACGCATTTCAATTATTAGTAAAATTCCATCAAATTGAATTGAATAATTCCTTACATATTTTAATTGAACAATCCTTAATCAATTATTCAATTAAAATATGTAAGGATTATTCAATTCAAATTTGATGGAATTTTACTATGAATTGAAACTGACACGAACACTAATAGCAGTAAAACACCAACTTTTATTTTTTTTCACACAAATTATGATTACAAGGGTATTTTATTGATTAATAAAGACTTATTTTTGCACGGTTCCATCACATAACCAGCTCTATATGCACATTTTTTTCTGCTACCACTTGATTGGTAGCTCATCTGGTACAGCATTACACTTGCATGGCGGAGCTTGAGTACAAGTCCCATAAAACAAAAGTCAAGATATGAGAGCTCAAAGACTTGTAGAAGCAAGCTAAAATGGCACGGTTAATGTGTTTTTATCTCACAATTGCCTTTGTTAATTATCAGTCAGTTTTAATTTAGGCTAGGGTTTAGTGTAGGTGGTATGTTATTTTCAAATGTGATTAACCTAACATTAACCTAGTACCACACGGACATTTCATTTCTGAACTGCCGCCACACATACAACAACCAGCGTAATACAATGTTAATGGCCAATGAAAGCTGCAATGGAGTTCAGACCTTCTGCCGTCAGTCTGGCTACGCAAGACTACTGCTGTGTCCGAAAACGTAGGCAGCTGACTTGTTGCTACGCTGCCTTATTAGGCAATGACTTTGCAGGCAGAAATGTCACCACAGTCACGTTTTTCCAATGAGCCTGGGTTGATATTTACCACAGAGGCTTATAGGTGCACCACATTCAGTGTGTTTGAGTATATGCAATAAAGATTACTGAGAGAGAGAGAGAGAGAGAGAGAGAGAGAGAGAGAGAGAGAGAGAGAGAGAGAGAGAGAGAGAGAAAGAGAAATGCATGACTCATTTGACAAGAACGCATGTGAATTAACTTATATTTAATCAAGTCACTTGTTGAGCGTTCATCAGAGCCACACCCGGTTTGTGATATCACAGGTAACCAACATAGACTCATTGGAAAAACATCTATTGATTTTGGCCCATTTGTCTTCAAGGCAGAACTTTGGGTTAAGATTCTTCGAAAAGCTGACACATTAACATCGCTACTGAAGAACTGTCTGTTCTACTCTACTACTCTTTTTTTAAACAAATTATTCTATTCATCACAAGAACTTTGATTAAGTTGACTTATTTTATGTATTAGAAGAATTCAATCACATTGGTGAGCCACCTATACAACTGCTCAACCAAATACAAGTAAATCTAGCATTTTAAGTTGACCTCACAAAAAAAACCCCTAAAAATAGAACCTAACTGTGAACCTTTTAAAAAGATTTTAATGCTAATTATCATGTTTAACCCACATTACAAAATTCTGACGTTGTGTACAATGTTTACATGTGATCAGTCAACTAGCTAAACGGACATGTAATAGAGATTGTAAAGGTCAGTGTTTTTGCCTGCTGTGCTACAACGATGTAGGGGTCCAATGTGAGATTATTAGCTCTGATCTGTTCTGACGGGAACTAAAAGGTTCTCCTTATCCTGGTGTCTCTGCACCGTATAAGACCAGTCACAGCCTGAGAATACACACAAATACATACACATACAGTAGACGTGTACTTTCTCTTTTGCCTTTCTATGTCAGCTATACTTTCAGCTCCCACTCTTAGAAAAAAGGTTCAGTGGGTTTCTATATAGGGTTCTTGGCTCAATTTTAAAGAACCGTTTATACCAAAAAGGTTCTATTTAAGGATAAATGATATTTAAATGACATTTTCTTAAATTTTCTAGTGATGAAGTTTACGAGCTGTTTAATTCCTATAATTAAAGGGTTAGTTCACCCAAAAATTCTGTCATTAATTACTCACCCTCATGTCGTTCCAAACCCGTAAGACATCCGTTTATCTCCGGAACACAAATGATAATCTTTTTAGTGAAATCTGAGAGCCTTCTGTCCCTCCATTGAAAGATACGCAACTACCACTTTCAAGCCCTATAGGTAGTAAAGACATCATAAAAGTAATCCATGTGATTCCAGTGGTTTAACCTCAATTTTATAAAGCCATGCGAGTGCATTGTGCAAAAAAGCATAATTTACCACTTTATTTACAGAATATTAACTTCTGCTCTCGCATCAACACAACATGCATGGTGCTCTCATGAACACGCATTGGGGATTAATATTTTGTAAATAAAGTGTAAATTATGTTTTCTGTGCAAAACAAAGCACTCAAAGCATCACTTCATCAAACTGAGGTTAAACCACTTGAGTGACATGGATTACTACCTTTCTGGGGCTTGAAAGTGGTAGTTGCATAGACTGTCAATGGAGGGACAGAAAGCTCTCAGATTTCATTAAAAAGACCTTAATTTGTGTTCCGAAGATGAACATAAGTCTTACGGGTTTGTAACAACATGAGGGTGAGTAATTAATGACAGAATTTTCATTTTTGGGTGAACTAACCCTTTAAATTAAAACAAAATTAATTAAAACTAAATCCATAAAATGATCCCAGAAAAAGAATCCTTTAAGGTTCTATATAGAACATTTTCTTCTAAATGTGGTAAACGATTAAATATGTCTTTGTATTAGACAGCATTAGTATGAAACCCTAATTTTCATCAAAAATAGATTTAGAAATAAATTTTGAAACGTTCCTGCTTATGGTTAGTGTCGCTTTTCACTTTTATTTTTGCTAATATTATAATATTTCTGCTTTTTTTTTTATTATCTGACACATCATATATTTTCTGGACTTTTTGTTCATGGCATATTACATTTTGATTTGTGAAGATGTGGGATCTTGCAAGTGTGTTATATTTATTGTATTTATGGTCCACTCCAAGGTTTGAAGGGTGTTTACTTGTGTCACTGAGGACATTGCGTTCCCCATAACTTAGGAAGAGTTTCAAAGATTAGACGAAATTGTATTGTTTACAAAAATTTATTCATACAAATCTTACAACACAGTTTTTTTTGTTGTTGTTTTTTGTTTCTTACATATATAATGGTGACCTTTTGTGGCTCCCATGTGTTATATTGTACTAATGATCAACACAAGACACATAGATTTATCCTAACGTTTAAGTAAGGCTTTGGGCACTATCAGTCTCTGCACACAAAATGCATTTCAAGTTTGAGAATGTTTAATGAATGCTGTACAGATAGCTACAACACACTATGCATAAAGAAGTTCAATCAAAAACTGGAAAGGCGGGGCCAGGTGGCATTTTAACAAGTTGTGTTACGTGAGAAATAGGAGGTGTGTGAGCAGGTGATTGCAGCATTTGGAGGGCCACTAATGTGCCATCTGAAATTGGTGGCCATTATAAAGATGAAGCAAAGGCACCCAAGCCGCTTAGCTGTCTCCTGTGTCACAAAGCCTGCAGGAGAATGCAGAATTAAACAGATTGATTTCACATGTTTGCACATACTAACATGCATATGCAAACAAACATACATATAACAGAAAAGCTTAAGCATATATTATGGTAAATTATGCAAGTTTTACCTCAAAATATATTACCTTTCATTTGACCTTTGGGAATATTCTTTGTTTTGCATGCATAGAGGGATCATTACAGAATACATCTATATGTCATACCCAACAAGCTCCTATACAGCTGTGAAATGACTGATATTTATAACCACATACAGTAGATGTGACAGAAAATGATAACTCTGAACTTCAAGATGCAGAGACACATGTCTCCATTGATTAACAGCTTTATGGGCAAATAACAGACATTTGACACTGATATGAGAAGAGTGCAATATGAGAAAGATAGAAAACTGAGAAAACAGAACAAAGAAAAGAGTTAAATTCTATGAAATATTTAAATCCCATATACACTACTGTTCAAAAGTTTGGGGTCAGTAGGGTTTTTTTTTTTTAAAGAAATTAATACTTTTATATAGCAAGGACACATTAAATTGATCAAAAGTGACAACACAAAAGATTTCTATTTCAAATAAATGCTTTATATCAAAGAATCCTGAAAAAAGCATTCCTCAACTGTTTTCAAATCAGCATATTAGAATGATTTCTGAAGGATCATGTGACACTGAAGACTGGAGTAATGATGCTGAAAATTCAGCTTTGCATCACAGGAATAAATTACATTTATATAGAAAACAGTTATATTAAATTGTATTAATATTTTACAATATTACTGTTTTTTTCCTGTATTTTTGATCACATAAATGCAGTCTTGGTGAGCATATAAGACTAAAAAAAATAAATCTTACCAACCCCAGATTTTTGAAGGTATCTGAACCACTGTAATCAATTCTAATGCACATGACACACACATTCATAGACATGGACTTCAATTGCTTTTGTGAGATTTCAAAAGGGAACAAATGCATGCTCAGAAAAGCAGGAAGGACTGGACAGTGTTTCAAAAAGAGCGTTTGAAGATGCAGATTTAATTTAAGTTTATATACACAGGAATAGGGCTAATTTTTTCAGATACATATATAGATGTTAAGGTATTAATAATATTTGAAAGGTGTGTGCAAGAAAGGAAACCGTGTTGAACGGCTTGTGAGATTTTAGCCATAGATGACAGTGGGAAGAACTTGACGTGAGTAAAAGAGTGTGGAAGGGACGAGAGGCATCCCTCACCGAGCCATAGGAACTCACCGGGAATTCAGGAGGAAACTGTCTCAGCCAATCCAACAAAAATGCCTCAATCTCATCCCCATCCGGGAGCACACCAAAGTCTATGTCTTGTAGAAATTGGTGCAAATCTAAGTCGTCAGGGCTGTTGTAAATAAAAAAACTTCTTTCTTAATTTCAGGAGTGAAAGAAGGAAGGTATCATTCAATGTAATGATTGTCTTTGAGACTATTTATTTACTCATATTCAGGCTGATGTATTTAATAGACAAAGTAATGAAGCAAGCATGAATTAATAAACAAACAAACAAATTGTTATTTTGTTCAAACTAAACGACTGGTCCACAAGGCTTGTTGCATTATCAGGTGCTTCAGTACAAAAGAAAAACAATATTATTATCAAAATATTCATTTTAATGTCTTTACTTCATACATAAATACATGTTTATAAAGGACACAGGTGCGATCAAAAGATCATCACAGATAGTCTTAGTAGTGACTAACTTGCTACAAGAGCTGTACATGTACATGATAGTTAGAGAGACGAATTTGAAAAAGGCTACAAATAGGCGAGCCGCCGTCCTTTGCTTCTATATCTCTGTCTATACCTTTTGCCCAGGACCGTGGCCAGATACTTCTTTACGGCCATTTGCTTCCGGTAGCGACTGTAGCTGTCCGTGAAAACCCCGTCCGAGTGACGCTTTGAGAGCGGCTCATTGTCGTCATCTATTGTGTTCCCTCCTCTGTATTGGAGAAAGAAAAACCTAAGTGTTCTAGAACCCAGGATATTACAGAAACATTCAACACTGACTTAGTGAAAAAAGTTTGGATTTAAGTGTGCAAACATTAATAAAAAAAAATCATCTATTTGTTGCAAAAACTTTGTTTAATTTAGTAAATAAGTTATGTTGTATAGTGACACTGGGCTGTTCACACAGGGTGCATTATCCCAGAAACACAAAATGGGTTGTTGACGTGACATGGCATTTTCACTCACACAAGATAAAAATTAATATAATTAGCATTGTCATCATTTAAAATGCAGTAAATGGTTAAACATTTCTTTGTCTTACATGGACCTATTCATATAAAAACTGGCTTTGTCTTTAGATTTTCTTTTAATTTTTGAGCCAAATCTCAAAATTGTCATATGGTGTCTCAAGCATGCTTCAATAAATTACTTTTTTAAATTAAAAAGAAAAGTTCCACTGACAAGTTTAATTAGTTGAAGAACCCCATTCAAGGTTGTGTTACTGTGAAGCCCATGACATGTGCACATGGTAAGATTTTATCTCCGAATTGTTCAAATATTTAATTTTCTTTGGAACCACTATAAAAGTGTTAATTTCTGTTGTCCTTTGGTGCGACACCCCTATATTATTAATTCTTTCTACGTCACACCATAGGACACATTTCTGTAAAAATGAAAGACAAAGTTAGTGACCCCTTGTATTTTCTCAAACATCAGACTTCACACTACATAACAATATGCATTTTTTCTTCAAAAGTGTTTTTACAAAAACAACTGTCAACTACCCAAATATGTTTTAAGAACGTTTTGATAATGGTCCCATTAAGTTATGATAACGCTATTTCTAAATGTTCTTCAAAACGTCAAGTTTTTTAAATGTTGTAAAACGTTTTTTTCTGTGGTTATGCAATCTTTAAGGAAACATTCCATTTTATCATAATCCAAACATTTTCTTTTTTTCATTTAAAAATGTTAGACGAACATCCAACTAAAATGTTTCTGGGGAAAAGGTTGTAACAGTGTATCGTTTAGTGTTGTCGTTTTAAAGACCAGAAAACTTTGAACAAACGTTCTATGAACCTTACTGGAAGAACGTTTGTTCATAACAGAGAGAACCTTTTCCAGAACGTTAGTTAAAAACGCGTCGCGAGAGTGAATTCCGTTGCGCTATATGGAACGAACGCGTCCTGTCTGAACCCTAGGAAGCCTATTCTTCCACAGACCTAATGAATGTTGAGAACTGGACATGTAGCCTAAACCATGAAGAGACTCTCACAGCAAAGGCACGTCAATGTAAACCCGGAAAAAAACATAGCGTTTGTTGTATAGCGCCGCTCGGAGAAAGAGTTGGAAGTGAAATTAGCGATATTTATTTTTAGAGAGAGCAAGATAGGTGGAGAGAAAGGAATACTGTTCTTACCCCACGCGCTTTGCCATCAGTGTATGCAGGTATTTCCGCGCGGATAACTGACCAAGCGCTTTCCTGTAGGCTTTATTAAACATCCCGTCAGCATGCCTTTCCAATCTGCGTGACAAAATGCCAAACAGATTGTACAATGACGTATCAGTGGAGGTCTAAAAAAGTCTCGTTCAGAAACACTATATTTTTCGCTATTTCACAATTCAAATCAATTCAACTCAGCTCAACTCAAACAACAAGCCTCTAATGCAACGCAGAATGTAAGCAAAACAAACACAATAGGCTATACAAACATTGGGAATGCCTAGAAACTTAATGGGAGTCCGGATGAGGGAAAAACTATCATCACCTTTTCGAGGGAGGACTATATAACGTGTATGCGTCTTCAGTAACTGAAGGAGAGCTTCGAATAGTGATCTGGTCACTGTCAAAGGTTAGATCCGTTAACGCCTTGCCCTCCTCGTCAAATCCTGCGGTCTCCATTCTGTAACAAGACATGAAGTCATTTCATTCTCAAGTAATTAACATAGGCTAATGTGAATAAGGCCACTCTGCACTTTCAAGACTTATTCTTATAGCTAAGTGCTCTAAATATTTAAGCATTTAAATGCATACTATATTAATATAATCTATAATAACAAAATATAGGAGATATTTCTGTAAAATTGCTTAAAAACCTAATTAATATTAGTAGGCTAAATCCGAAAGTCAGAAAAAATAATCAAAGGATTATAGTCGTGTCTTTCAGAATTATTTACAATCATAATAAAACCAGATTATTAAAATTAAATCAATAAAAGAAAAAAAATGCTAAGCGCGTTCTTTTGCCTTTTCTTACAAATCATCTGATTCTAGGCTACGCGAAAAAAAAGAATGCACATATATAGCCTAAATAATGAAACTCGTAGCCTATTACTTATTTAAAATAGTTCGTAATAATTTCTTATTAGGTAGTTTTAAAAAATAAAGGTTCCTAAAGGAGCCTTTCATTACATTTCTTCTTATTGTGAAGAATATTTTGATAATCTTAAGAACCTTTTTCGACTATAAAGAACCTTTTGTGCATTGAAAGGGTTCCATGGACGTTAAAGGCTCTTCAACCAACAATGCCAATAAAGAACCTTTATTTTTAAGAGTGCAAAACAAGGTCTGTTGAAAATTTGTGTGACACTGGTCAATAAAACGCGTACTTTTTCATTCAACAGCCTTGATGCCTAAAAGTCCTGTTTCGCTGTCCAACTACACTGCGCTACTCGAAATGCACAAAATCGAGATCCTCTCCGTCTCCGCGCGTTCGCTGAGACGGATGTGCAGTTTCCCTACCTGATGTTCGGATGGCTCAGAGGCGAACACACGTTGCATTGTACGAGGAGCCCGTAGATAAGGAAAGCCAGAGTCGTTTTGCTGCTCGTCATCATTCTGTAGAATAAAGACATAAATTAGTAGTGGACATCATCGATTGCAACTTTCACTCTTTGATGCTCTAAACTGTTATCGCTCCATTCTCCTTCTGTTACAGTATCAATTGTCTCTGAGATGACACTATACCTAGCTGACTAATTTGCAAAAATTATGCTTCAAGTGCTCCAACAGATGCACGCTCAAAACAGGCCACTTTTATCTCAAACTGAATTATTTCACACAGAATAGCCTACCGATTCACACAAATTCACGTTTCCTTCAGGTTGACGTACGACTGCTGTCCAGTGGATGCTGCAACCACAAGAATGAGATGAAAATCTCAAGCTCGCTCTAAGACTCTCCTAGGCTGCTCTTTAAACTTTTCTACGCGTCACTTTGTTATCCTTATGAGCACAGCGTAGATCCTATTTTTTCCCCTCAGATCTCCGTACAATGACAGTCGAACGGATATGAAACGAGCTATCATTTGTCTTCATCTCTCATTATATTATCGCGAGTTTTATTCTTCCAGCCCTTTCTGGACCCTTTTCACTCCCCACTTCAGAGATCTCGTCGACGTCATCCTCCCCTATGGAGAGATGGAAAGATCACGTACTTTTCCTTCCTCCATATATGGGAATGGAAAGTACAGTGATCTCTCCATTTAGGCCTAATATTTTATGAAATTATAAAAATATACAAAAGTATTTTCTGCTTGATTTCAGTTATTGAATACTTTTGGTATAGTTTTAGCTTTCTTAATTAGCATTTTCAATACAACATGTAGTGCATAAAAATAATTTCATCCAAAAAAAAAAATCACAATAATTTAATAATCATCAAACATTTATTGGTTTATTTTTAATTTCATTTAGTTTAATTTCAATTAAATTGTTCATTTCAGTGCACATTAAACATGATTCAAACGGTCTTAAAATCATATACATGATTTAAAGGCACTATATGTAAGATTTTTGGATTAAAATATCCAAAAACCACTAGAACAATGTTAAATATTTTGTTGACGTGTGCTTACATTATCCCAGATGTTTCCAAGAATGTTTAAATCCAGAGAAATAAGCAATTTTAACCAGGACATGGACCGTGTCAGTGCGTCGCCTATCAATGACATCATACCCGCGTTACCCTCGATTTCCCTCGTAGAAACCATGGAAACACCAAAGACGCTTTAATATATTATATGTTTTATTAGACAAGGGAACAACCGTTTGGATACATTTATAGATAGAAAACTAATCATTGTTATATAGCTCAACACAGTTAGTCTTATTGTTTAAGTACCATGTTTTACCATACCTAATATCGATCTAGCTTACTGCAGTGTGCAACAAGTGTCTCATAATAGCCGCCGAGCGAATGCACAGAGTAGCATTATAACATAACTTTCAACACACTCAGATGTATCTAATATGATAAAACAGCGCTGCGTTACCCCGCATACGCATGAGCGGAAGAAGCGGAAGCGGTCGTCTGCTGCATAATAAAAGCTCTGCGAAATCAAGGCGTCATCAAGCTACGCCTTTGTTTTGAATAAGCGACCTCTAGCGGTGAAAAACTACATATTGTGGCATAAAGTCAAAATCAACAATTTTTGTTTTTTTATGGAACACTGCTGTATTTATTATAAATAATTTATCCGTGCACATTATTTTTTTCAAATTCATTGTCCTCAATCTTTAATCAAAATAACTTCCCCTCCATCTTGCAGTGACATCTCGGCTGTGTCTGAAATCGCATACTCGAGTAGGTACTTATTTTGAATAAGTACAGTAATTGCTTAATGACCACTAAAAAGTATGATCTATATAGTATGAATATGTGTAGTATGAATGTAATCTGGACGTACTACATTCGCCATATTGCTGTTATCACTGCCAGCATCAGTTGCGCCACGTCACCGCCATTCACAAATCCTCTCCTGTGGCCTCATGGGATAGTAAAGTGTTCATCGTATGCACACTTCAGAATCTCTCCGGAAGAAGTACTGTAGGTTATCCAGGTACATTTTGCCCAATCTTTATGAGTACTGTGAATTCAGACATACTTCTCGTCACATACTGTTTTTCGCCTACTATATAGTAGGGAAGTATGTTATTTTGGATGCAGCCCTCTTCTCTCTGCTGGCGCCAGGGTGGGGCAACCTGTCACTCACATGAGATCGATCAATAGCGAACCACAACTATCCAATCAATTCCCCAGAGACAAAATCAAGTCCCATCCTACATTTTTTCTTGTTCGTGAAGCCATTTTTTATATACGTCACATATAGTGAAGAAAAGACTATCGCAACTTCTGTTTCATGCTGACTTTAGATCGTAGAATCATCTTAGAATTACAGGCTGTTTTCCAAAAGCATCTTAACTTAAGAAGTAGGCTACATCGTTTCATGGTGACTTAAAGCTAACAACGCTTTTGGGAAATGCGGTTGTGGGCAGTGATATTTTGGTTAGGTTTATTATAAGTAAAAAGCATTCTGACATATTTAAGTTTATTGTTTGCTTGTTTTTCTAGCAAGAGCTGCAACACCGTCACTTCAGATCCGAGACCAGGGCTGGTGAGAGCCCTGGTCTCGGACATACAGAGGAGAGACACACCTCTGATGCACGATTAAATATGTCATTGTTAACCAGTTCCGTTCGGGGCGTCATTAGACCCTGTTTGCAGTGAAATACCACTGAGCCCCAGTAAAATATCACTGAAAAATCCGTGTGTCAATGGAGATGACCATATACCGACCTGAGGAATAATTTTCCTCTGATAATATTTCAGCAATCATGTAATATCTATTTTTTATAAGCTGTTCATATTCACGAAGGAATCACTCTCATCTAATCTGTCAAACGGGTTTGCAAAAAGGTCTGAAATTGTTTGCGATTCTGTTTCATTCTGATTCATTAAGACAGTTCACCCACACACTGAAACGTTTGAAGCGGTTTCTTACACTGAAATAGTATATTAATTACAGTAACTTTTATCCAGTAATTGTGTACTGTAGGCTACTTGTATATAGGGAGGTATTATTTATATTTTCACCTGTGGTAAGTCATTCGTGTCACTAGGACTCAACAACAAGCTTTGGGATTTGAAAATGTTTTAAATGTTAAAGGGCTCATGAACTGCATTTTTTTCCCTGAGGCGCACTTATAATGTTAGTATGATTTTTACATCAAAAAATTTGAAATGAAAGGCCAGTTCCTACCCTGATTTTAGGCCTCTGCTCTGAACGCTCTGTTTTGAGGGGCGTGTCTGCTGTGAGACTCCAGTGTAAACGCCCACTGCTGTGATTGGATAACATCTTTGCATATTAAATGAGTATTACACTCTCAAAAACTTTTACTATGTTTTTACTATTGCAGCTGTTGAGATTAACGAATCCTGAAAAGTGTTGATTATAGCATTATATTTAGATTTACTCCCGTTGCATGAAAGGCTGCAGCGATGAGCATTATATAGCTTTTGACAGACATGACGGTCTAGTGCATGAATGCAGTAATCTCGTCATTGCAATGCGATTTCTGCACTCTCACGAATGCTTCATCATTGATTATAACTCAGTCACTGATAAACTCGCGCTGTGTGATTGACAGCTCCAGCGATTATAAGGGTGGGTGTTCTTTGATCGCTTTCTGTAAGTAATTTAATCACAATTTAAATAACAGATTATTTTCATGCTACTAAGAGAAACAATGTGAAGTTGACCATTTAGTCAATGGCATTTTGAGACAAATAACTTCTGACTATACATGAATCATTACATATCAGAAATCACAGTAAGTCTTACAGGCATTAGAATTAACAGTTACTTAGGCCCCATTTGCACTAGTGCGTTTTAAAATGAAAATGATCCTCGTCTACACTGGCGTTTCCATTATGTTTCAGAAACAATCTGTCTACACTGCACGACCTTGTGTATGCGTGTACAAGTGTAAACAGTTGCCTCTTGCGCATGTCGGCAGCTGCATTAGCTAGCATTAGGATCTCTCTTCTCTTACACGCCAGTGGGCGGGGCCAAAGACGCAATGTTGAAGGCAGTATTTCGTCGCACTATTAAGTCATAATGTGAAAACCCGAAACAATCCGCTTTCAGAGCCTGGTTTCAATAAAAGCTGTTTTTGGACTAACGAGGAAGCTTTGAGTTCTGAAACTTAAAGGATATTTTAATAGTACAATGACCTCTTACATGTCAAAAGTCAAGGAAAATTTGTCAATTCATGACCCTTTAAAAGTCATTTTAATTAAAACTTGGACAACTTAGACGTTTTAACGCAATTGGAGGAAATGTCAGACAGTCCCTTTTTACGAATCATGCACTGTGATAGCGCGTCAAAGCATTCTCAGCTATAAATATGCAGCTATAAGCAGTGTCGGTTTTGAGTGAATGTCGATATGCAATAGTTGCATATTGTTACTTGTGGTTAATATCTTTGTAAGACTGTCGAGGCTACAGAAAAGGGAAAGGGAATGTCAGGTGATGTAGATTCTGGAAACTGCAGAAAAATCCCCTAAAAGAATCATGCTTATGCTCCACAAACCTCTAAGGTCAGCTCTAAACACACACACACACTAATATATAATTAATTAGAGTTGATTGGTATACTGCGTCAAGTAGGCTAGTGTCAGTCAGTCAGTCATAACCTATTCATTTTGTCCTGTATAATAACCTGTTTGCTTTTATGGCCCATTTGAACATATGTCTCTGTTTGCCTTAATTAGTAAAATATGCTTGTGTTTGTTCTTTATGAGGTAAATATGACATTTATTTTATCCACAAGGAAGTGTGTGTTTAACATACTCATCCTGAGTGAAACTTAGGCAAATAGTGAGGTAATATCATTGTCAAATTAAAAGGATATTAGGATCTATGCTCACTAGACCATTAACCTCTTTCTTCACAGGGCTTGACATTAACACCCGCCAAAGTGGCTAGTAGGAGTGACTGCGTTACACACCACTGCTGCATTTGGTGGTTTGGTTGAATTTTATATACCGGTGGGTATATTTTTTTAAATTGTAGTCTTTTAAAAAGACATCTGAAATAATAAACTAAGTACAATGTAGTGGTCAAAAATACAGATTTTTTTATACATATTGATACTGAAATATCTGAAACGCTTCCAATACTCATTTTCCGCAGAATAAATACACGATACCAGCTGCGCTTTCTCGCTCTACCTACCTTGTAACCAATCACATCAATGTGCAGGTGGGCTTTAGCATATCATCATTACTATGCTGTGAAGCAGGGGAGTCTCAAGAGAAGCCATACCGGTATATTTTTCTGTTGATATGAAAAATTGTGTACATTTTCGTGGATAATGAATGCATAAAAGCGAGCAAATGGATATAAACTAATGCAAATAGATGGTAACAATGACATTAAACATATGGGTCAAACTTGCATGAGTTTTTGTCACATTGTTTTAACCGCTTGAGGTAGGCCTACTACTAATGTAAACGTCTACTCAGCCTCGACGGCAAACATACTGCTGTTCTCTACTAATGCAGCATCTAGTCAACAAACGAATTACTTTATAATGATATGAAATCATGTAGCCTACTGTATACATATCGTTTTGTTGTCTATGTTTTAAATCCGTTTTTGAAGTGTCCCGCTCTGTGCAGCGCCAGCCTCATGTCACGTGTCAAAACAAACACCATGAGGCGTCAGTGATAGTTTCTATTTCGCCTCTAGAGGCTAGAGTATTATTACTTCGTTACATTACACCACTGCATTAGCAACACATTATTAGCTGTTTGGTAGTCAAGCAAAAGGCTAAGCATATTAATTACCGTTATGTGTCCGACATTGTAGAGTGATACCATTGGGTAGCATTTACTACAGTAACTTAAGTAAAAGTTGAGGCGGGGATAATTTGCATATTCATGGTACCACATATACAAAATGAGGCAAGGGTGTAGAGTTACATTCAAGCTATTTTAAGGCGTGAAGTATTTTTTTTTTACATGAAAAAAAAACTTTCAAATATGTCATTGTGGTGATCAAAGATGAGTTTTAAGGGATACATTTATTGACTACAGGGGGACTTTAAAAATGTATATGGCAGTTTCCCCTATATACAAACCCGATTCCAAAAAAGTTGGGACACTGTACAAATTGTGAATAAAAAAGGAATGCAATAATTTACAAATCTCATAAACTTATATTTTATTCACAATAGAATATAGATAACATATCAAATGTTGAAAGTGAGACATTTTGAAATGTCATGCCAAATATTGGCTCATTTTGGATTTCATGAGAGCTACACATTCAAAAAAAGTTGGGACAGGTAGCAATAAGAGGCTGGAAAAGTTCAATGTACATATAAGGAACAGCTGGAGGACCAATTTGCAACTTATTAGGTCAATTGGCAACATGATTGGGTACAAAAAGAGCCTCTCAGAGTGGCAGTGTCTCTCAGAAGTCAAGATGGGCAGAGGATCACCAATTCCCCCAATGCTGCGGCGAAAAATAGTGGAGCAATATCAGAAAGGAGTTTCTCAGAGAAAAATTGCAAAGAGTTTTAAGTTATCATCATCTACAGTGCATAATATCATCCAAAGATTCAGAGAATCTGGAACAATCTCTGTGCGTAAGGGTCAAGGCCGGAAAACCATACTGGATGCCCGTGATCTTCGGGCCCTTAGACGGCACTGCATCACATACAGGAATGCTACTGTAATGGAAATCACAACATGGGCTCAGGAATACTTCCAGAAAACATTGTCGGTGAACACAATCCACCGTGGTCAAAAAAGAAGCCATGTCTAAACATGATCCAAAAGCGCAGGCGTTTTCTCTGGGCCAAGGCTCATTTAAAATGGACTGTGGCAAAGTGGAAAACTGTTCTGTGGTCAGACGAATCAAAATTTGAAGTTCTTTTTGGAAAACTGGGACGCCATGTCATCCGGACTAAAGAGGACAAGGACGACCCAAGTTGTTATCAGCACTCAGTTCAGAAGCCTGCATCTCTGATGGTATGGGGTTACATGAGTGCGTGTGGCATGGGCAGCTTACACATCTGGAAAGGCACCATCAATGCTGAAAGGTATATCCAAGTTCTAGAACAACATATGCTCCCATCCAGACGTCGTCTCTTTCAGGGAAGACCTTGCATTTTCCAACTTGACAATGCCAGACCACATACTGCATCAATTACAACATCATGGCTGCGTAGAAGAAGGATCCGGGTACTGAAATGGCCAGCCTGCAGTCCAGATCTTTCACCCATAGAAAACATTTGGCGCATCATAAAGAGGAAGATGCGACAAAGAAGACCTAAGACAGTTGAGAAACTAGAAGCCTGTATTAGACAAGAATGGGACAACATTCCTATTCCTAAACTTGAGCAACTTGTCTCCTCAGTCCCCAGACATTTGCAGACTGTTATAAAAAGAAGAGGGGATGCCACACAGTGGTAAACATGGCCTTGTCCCAACTTTTTTGAGATGTGTTGATGCCATGAAATTTAAAATCAACTTATTTTTCCCTTAAAATGATACATTTTCTCAGTTTAAACATTTGATATGTCATCTATGTTGTATTCTGAATAAAATATTGAAATTTGAAAATTCCACATCATTGCATTCTGTTTTTATTCACAATTTGTACAGTGTCCCAACTTTTTTGGAATCGGGTTTGTGTATATATATATATATATATATTTTTTTTTTTAATCAGGCCTATATACATTATTAGCTACTTTTCACAACACAGTGTTTTCATGCAGTTTTGCAGAGAATAATTAGAACGTTTAGCAGTTTAGAGCTGGGCGATAGTTTATATTTGATGATGATATAAACAATCAAGCAGGTGAGATTTGCTGTACAGTATTTATTTTGTGTGATTTTTGAGTGTACTGTAAGCAGATGAAACTGGATGTACTTGCAGTTGTGAGTTGGGGTTATTTGTATATTATGCAGTGATATGATTATGCAATCTGTAAGGTTTTGTAAAATGTATAACAATTTGGTGTACTGACATGGCGAATTACTACTTGGTGATGTGTATCATTCACTTTCGTTGTTATTCATATAAACAACAGGATTTCAGATTTTGGTCATTTTGGTCACCTACCTGTTTAACTGAAACGTTAATTGAAAGTCATGGCATAATACTTCGCTAAACATTCAACACATTTATATGCTCATATACAACACAGAGTACAGGTACTTCAGTACTTTCAAGACTTCATGTACATTGGAATGAATTAACTTACTGATAGATTGGCCCAGCAAATGAAGTAAAAAAACCCTATTGGGACCTTTAAGAGTGTATGGACAATAAATATATTTTATATTATGTATTATACAGTAGTTATGAAAGCTATTGCATTCAAATAACTCCATTTCTCTTTTAAATGTATTGGTAAAAGCCAAAAGGGGGCAGCAAAGTAGAAGTAAAAAAATGATCATTTGCTAAGCATGTTTTGTCATGTGTAGGCCTTTTCTGAAGCGCTTGCCCAAGGATGAACTATTTAAAGTGAAGGTTGAGGCTGATTTGCAAAATAAAATGGTGTTGACTAATAAGTCAAATGTAAAAAATGTAGATATTTCATTCATCAGATTTCTTTTACATTTTTACATTAAGTTGTTCATATGGCTGCATCTGGCTGGGGGGGGGGGGGGGGGGGGGGGGGTTGGGGGTGTTACAAGACATCTGATCTGTCCGATGATTGATGCCAACCAACGATGGGATGTTAATAAAGCAGTAACCAAGCTGGCAGAGTTTCACCCACTATGGATTGAGGAACCCAAATAAAGAGTTCACCCATAAATAAAAATTTCTCGCATTTCTTTCTTATGTAGTACATGGCAGGGGCAAACCTACGTTTCCAAAATTAACTAGTTGTCTGAACAACTAATCAACTTTAAGGAATCCCTATATAATTTGGCTAGCTTTGGGATCACCTCATGCCGATCAAATTTTATGGGTTATTCAATTGAAGTGAGAATTTTAATTTTGTATAGAACTTTTCCACAACACAGATTTTTTTGTAAAGCTGCATTGAAACAATATGTTAATGTTTATAATATTTGTATGCCTTATAGTCACATTTATCAGATTAGAGCTGGGCGATAATATAGATTACATTTTGCAACGATACAATATACAAAAGCAATATTTTTGTTTTAAATGCTTTATTCAGTAAAATGTATGCTTCAGGACATTTTTGTTTTCAAATCATTTTAGGCAAATAGGCCTACTAATAAAGTGCTACACATGGAATGGTTAGAAATTTAGCGAAATTTATGAAAATTAATAAGAAAGAATTAACCCCACATGCTCCCCCCAGATCAACCAACGTAATGACCTTTTCACACAGAAAATAGTCCAAATTGACATCCCTTGTTTTAACACCAGACAAAAATTTGGGGGGACAAAAAGTTCTTAAAATATATATTTTTTTATTATAAATGTTAAATTAAATCTATATTTACAATATGACCACTTTATTTGTGTTAAAATGTTATATTGTTGCAATTAAATCCCAGGATACCTCTCATGTATGGTGCAGGGAACA
The DNA here is from genome assembly GCA_039654105.1 of Coreius guichenoti. Lineage (NCBI taxonomy): Eukaryota > Metazoa > Chordata > Actinopteri > Cypriniformes > Gobionidae > Coreius > Coreius guichenoti. Next base: position 10,019,582 of record CM077168.1, on the reverse strand, counting down.
TGCAGATTGTTACACATGAAATCTTAAACTCAATTAAATATGTATTTTAAAAACCTGGATTTTCACTGTGTAAAATACAAATATGATTATATGAATAAATATGATTATATGAATATCCTTTTATGATTTATTGGTATTTAAAATTTATTTCAAACATTGCAAAGTATAGAGGCAGCACTTGCCAGTGCCAGGGTTCCTACACATTTTCAATCTCAAAACTACATAGCTACTTTTCCAGACTCAAATTTCCAAACCTCTCTGTAGAATTTTCAGACCATATTTAATATAAATGGTTCATACTAGTGTTGTCAAAAATATTTATATTTCTATGCGTATCGATACTGAAACATCCGAAAATGAGTTATTGATATTTTTGGGACATTCAAGACCTCCTTTATCATGTGGATAAGTATCTTGAGTCAATTCCATTGTTTTATCGAGAAAATAATGGGTTGTCTTAACAGTAACTTCTAAAAGCCCAGGAGAAACCAAGGCAGAACACCAGTTACCGCTCTTTGCCTTTGTTTTAGAACTCTCAAATTGAGTTAGGGTACTCTGCTATTGTTTAGCCGTTGTTTAGAAATTACTGTGCCGGCCTGGAGTTATGGTATTCTGCCTGTTTTACTGTCCATTAAAGTTTGCTGCGTTTAAATTACGGTGTAGCCTGTGTCATACATCTATCACTGAAGCACTTCTGACACACACGATACCTGAATAAAAGTGTAGGTAAAACAAATAGTGGAGTGGTTGTTTTTAATAGTGTTTAAGGATGGTTGGCTTTGAAACGCAGACATCAAGGTCAAGGTAAGAAATTGTGTAACACAAAAGATGCATTAGACTAACAAATTAGATAGATCGCAATCTACTTCATTTAGCTAGCTTTACCTATAGCATAAATAGGCTAGTCAGATATCAAATGAATAGGCTACCAAACTGCTCCATATAAAAAAAAAAAAAAAAAAAAATTGTAAATCATCAAAATAAATGCCATGATCACTAGATTTTACACAGGTGTTACTATAATGATTTTGTAAATGGTGATCAGCAACCAAATATTGATAATGTGGAAGTTACTGCCATTTGCCTTGGTGTGACTTCTCACTTTTTGCAGACAATACAAAGGCAGAGTACAGTAACTTCAAAATAGGGGTCAAGTTTGAGCTCATAAGTTTTTATGTAGATTGTTTTCATTACTAAAACATCTAATTGCCAGATTTCCAGTGTCCTACCCATAATTAATTTGGCTGGACAACTAAAAATCTTTAAAGTCTTCAAAGTTTCTCAGTTCCACACTCTAGCAAGTTAAGGTCTTTTGCCTTTGTAGGGCAGAATAGTTTATTTTGCGCAAATATGTAATGGAAACCAGCCTACTCACTCATCTCATTTGGTTGAGAGATATGATTATTTCAAATCAGGAAAAATAACACAAAATTTTATTTTATTTTACATTGTAAACATTCTTAAAAGATGGTTATAAGGTCTAAACAGCCATTTGCATTTTGATTGAAGGATGGGGGTCATAGTCATAGATCTCAAAATCCTCTGCAGAGAAATCATCGATTTGTTCAACTTTGCGTTTGATCTTGAGTTTGGGGAATGGACGTGGTTCTCGCTGAATCTGTGGGTACAGGACATGTTAGAAACACACTTTGTATACTGTAGATAAGTTCACACTAGGCATTGGCCGGTTACTGGTTTCAAGGTATAATGCGGTTTGAAAAAGTTAGTTTCAAAACCACAAAAATGTGTCCGTGATAACGTTCCTGTGGTATGAGCTGTTTTTTTTTTATGTCTCGTCAAAGACGGAAAGTGCAGGAATCCCTCAGGTTCTGTGGAGCGTAGAGAGTAACACGACCCCTCCCGCTCCGGTTGGTGCAAGCGGTCAGTCATGTGTATGAAGTATGGCTGACTTTTTCTGCTGGACAGTTAGCCAGGGTTCAAAGTGCCAAATACAAGTGATAATAGATGCTGAAACGGTTATTTGCCAGTTGCCCGGTAACTTTATGAATTTTGACAATGCATGGATGTGAGAATGCGTTATGGCTTAGTGCGATCATCACGGCTGTGATGTAATTATATAAATATATAGAGCTGCATGGAGTAAAATAGCTTTCAGCTTCTATTCAAGTGCAGTGTGTTTGAGTCACTTATAATTTGCATTTGGGAACGCAACGTGCTCCAACCATCCATAATGAGAATCATTTATAAATCTGTTGCCAACAAAGAGAAACGTTTCTCTCGGTTTCCCTGCAGTTTTCAGCCAAAATATAAGCGCAATGGTTTAACGTTTGAAAGCAATCTTGACAGCCATAAAATGTTAATATTGTAATTTTACTGTTGTTTTGTAAAGTATAAAAAAATAATAATGATAATAAAATAATAATAATAAAAATTATTATTGTTATTTATCAGAAGCAATCCATATGTTAATTTTTATTTATTTAATTATTTAACCTGACATACACGTTTACTAGTGTTCCAAATATTCTATACGTTGCTTAAAAATAAAATATATTGTATTCAATGGAAAAAAAAGTTGTTTTTACCCAGACATTTAAAATGAACACATTTTAGAGCTGTAATCGCAATACAGCGACATTTTTGCTTAAGCTTATCATATTGTTAAAATCTCATACCAGCCCATGCCTAGTATACACCATTATGTCACGATTTCCCCTGTGTCTTGTCTGTTCTAGGACTTTTATTTTGGACTTTTATTTTAAAGTGTATTTTCTGTTTCCATTGTTCCCTTTTTTCACTTCTTGTGGTTTGTTCCTGTTTTCCTGTTTCTACAGTTACACTTGTTTGTTTCCATGGCAATTTATTACCCACACCTGTTCCTTGTTAGCCTCCTGTTACCCAGTGTGTGTGTGTATATATATATATACACTCACCTAAAGGATTATTAGAAACACCTGTTCAATTTCTCATTAATGCAATTATCTAAATCAACCAATCACATGGCAGTTGCTTCAATGCATTTAGGGGTGTGGTCGTGGTCAAGACAATCTCCTGAACTCCAAACTGAATGTCAGAATGGGAAAGAAAGATGATTTAAGCAATTTTGAGCGTGGCATGGTTGTTGGTGCCAGACGGGCCGGTCTGAGTATTTCACAATCTGCTCAGTTGCTGGGATTTTCACGCACAACCATTTCTAGAGTTTACAAAGAATGGTGTGAAAAGGGAAAAACATCCAGTATGCGGCAGTCCTGTGGGCGAAAATGCCTTGTTGATGCTAGAGGTCAGAGGAGAATGGGCCGACTGATTCAAGCTGATAGAAGAGCAACTTTGACTGAAATAACCACTCGTTACAACCGAGGTATGCAGCAAAGCATTTGTGAAGCCACAACACGCACAACCTTGAGGCGGATGGGCTACAACAGCAGAAGACCCCACCGGGTACATCAAGCGGTCATGGCTCCCATGCGTGAGGCAAGAGTAGTGAGGAAAAGATGCTCAATTTGCACTAGCGACTCAAATTGGAAAGTTGGAAGTTTGAAGACTGGAAAAATGTTGCCTGGTCTGATGAGTCTCGATTTCTGTTGAGACATTCAGATGGTAGAGTCAGAATTTGGCGTAAACAGAATGAGAACATGGATCCATCATGCCTTGTTACCACTGTGCAGGCTGGTGGTGGTGGTGTAATGGTGTGGAGGATGTTTTCTTGGCACACTTTAGGCCCCTTAGTGCCAATTGGGCATCGTTTAAATGCCACGGCCTACCTGAGCATTGTTTCTGACCATGTCCATCCCTTTATGACCACCATGTACCCATCCTCTGATGGCTACTTCCAGCAGGATAATGCACCATGTCACAAAGCTCGAATCATTTCAAATTGGTTTCTTGAACATGACAATGAGTTCACTGTACTAAAATGGCCCCCACAGTCACCAGATCTCAACCCAATAGAGCATCTTTGGGATGTGGTGGAACGGGAGCTTCGTGCCCTGGATGTGCATCCCACAAATCTCCATCAACTGCAAGATGCTATCCTATCAATATGGGCCAACATTTCTAAAGAATGCTTTCAGCACCTTGTTGAATCAATGCCACGTAGAATTAAGGCAGTTCTGAAGGTGAAAGGGGGTCAAACACAGTATTAGTATGGTGTTCCTAATAATCCTTTAGGTGAGTGTGTATGTATATATATATATATATACACATACATACATACATACACGTAGATGCCTCATTAGCAACTGTTTCTATGGGCTGCTATATGTTAGCCGTCCGCCATTTTCGAACGGTCAAAGCCAGTTGTGAACGCGCTTTGTGAACATTCAAAAGCAAGTTGCCTTTGTGTCTGCAACCGTAGTTATACGCATGCATACATTAATATCTATATCTGCAATAGACTGAAACAGATGATTTTATAGGATTTAGTTTATCATTAATGGCAGATAATTCTGCATATGCTAAAAATATTGGTTAAAGATTTTAACATCATAAATTATTGATCATCAGATAACCCTACAGACACATTACTCAGCTTTTAATAAAAGCAGTGAACTCACTATAAACAAGTTAATTGGAAAGAAATCATAAACCAATCAATCAGCCATCAAAATAAATAAATTATAAAAATATTAATAAATTAGTAATGTGTTTAATAAACATCAATATAGCCTGTTTATTCAAACCATGTTTTAAGTAATCATTACAAACTCTGTATCATTTGAAAGCTTAAATTCTCAAAAATCATCCTGTTTTGCAATCGCTTTATAAAAAAAGTTTTATAAAATTATGAACATCACATTACTGCATTTAAACCATTTTTAAGAACAGGGATGAGTCCAAATGATAAATTATCATACATTTAAAATATGATTATATATAATATTCTAGATACCGTATTATTCTACATTATTTGAATGCACATAGCTTATCGATCCAACAGTTAACATTTACAACACTGCGTGTAAGCTGTGTAAAAATAGGCGCTCGTCATGGTCGATCTTTTCCATTCGTCTGAAGAACAACGGCAGCAGACGTATGGAACAGCAGAAATATGTCGGTTTCTCTTCTTTAACTACTCTTAAATTTAGTTCAAGTTTAATTTAAGCACTTTCAAAGACCAATGTTTGTTTTCACATACTTTCCAGTCCTTGAATACTGTCTGAAATTCAAGAACTGTGAAGCCCTGTTATTAACTAACAAATATTACTTGTTTTTGTGTAGATTCAAACATTATAATTGCTAAACTAACACAATACATGAAAAATGCATTACCTAAACACGACATTAAAAAGTAACCGTAGTTAAAAACCTGTAATATTGAGTTAATACATAGGCTATAAAAACACAAACCAACACATTCTCACTTGTGAAAGGTTATCCCATTTCTTCGGGAATTTAAATCGCGCCGGTTTTTACAGTTTAACAGAGGCATGTGCAGTGTTTTTTTTTTTTATGTGAGTGATGACAGCATCTGAAGTGTTGACGTGTAGACCGTTCCAAAATGGCGGCGCATCGACATGCCTGAAGCGTTCGAATGAGGTATACATATCTATGGTATATATACATATCTATGGTATATATATACCCCTGTGTTTCAATTGTCTTTTGTTGGTCGTTGTCTTTACATATACGTTTATAACACTGTTGTGTTTCCGTTCCCTATTTGGATTATTATCATCTTCTTCCCTGTTTGGACTATTGTTGCAAATGGATCCTCCCCTCTCCTCTTCCCTGCACAACCGTAACAAATATTTTCAAAATATGTAGAAATTTTGATATTGAGATTTTATGTGTACAGTTATTGATGGGTGAAGGTGATATCATTTAACAATGCAAGTTCTATTAAAAAATACAGACAGAAATTCAAATGTCTATTACAGATACTAAAGATACAGTGGGGAGAACAAGTATTTGATACACTGCCGATTTTGCAGGTTTGCCCACTTACAAAGCATGTAGAGGTCTGTAATTTTTATCATAGGTACTCTTCAACTGTGAGTGACGGAATCTAGAACAAAAATCCAGAAAGTCACATTGTATGATTTTTAAATAATTAATTTACATTTTATTGCATGACATAAGTATTTGATACGTCAGAAAAGCAGACCTTAATATTTGGTACAGAAACCTTTGTTTGTAATTACAGAGATCATACGTTTCCTGTAGTTCTTGACCAGGTTTGCACACACTGCAGCAGGGATTTTGGCCCACTCCTCCATACAGACCTTCTCCAGATCCTTCAGGTTTCGGGGCTGTCGCTGGGCAATATGGACTTTCAGCTCCCTCCAAAGATTTTCTATTGGGTTCAGGTCTGGAGACTGGCTAGGCCACTCCAGGACCTTGAGATGCTTCTTACGGAGCCACTCCTTAGTTGCCCTGGCTGTGTGTTTCGGGTCGTTGTCATGCTGGAAGACCCAGCCACGACCCATCTTCAATGCTCTTACTGAGGGAAGGAGGTTGTTGGCCAAGATCTCGCGATACATGGCCCCATCCATCCTCCCCTCAATACGGTGCAGTCGTCCTGTCCCCTTTGCAGAAAAGCATCCCCAAAGAATGATGTTTCCACCTCCATGCTTCACGGTTGGGATGGCGTTCTTGGGGTTGTACTCATCCTTCTTCCTCCAAACACGGCGAGTGGAGTTTAGACCAAAAAGCTCTATTTTTGTCTCATCAGACCACATGACCTTCTCCCATTCCTCCTCTGAATCATACAGATGGTCATTGGCAAACTTCAGACAGGCCTGGATATGCGCTGGCTTGAGCAGGGGGACCTTGCGTGCGCTGCAGGAATTTAATCCATGACGGCGTAGTGTGTTACTAATGGTTTTCTTTGAGACTATGATCCCAGCTCTCTTCAGGTCACTGACCAGGTCCTGCCGTGTAGTTCTGGGCTGATGCCTCACCTTCCTCATGATCATTGATGCCCCACAAGGTGAGATCTTGCATGGTGCCCCAGACCGAGGGAGATTGACCGTCATCTTGAACTTCTTCCATTTTCTAATAATTGCGCCAACAGTTGTTGCCTTCTCACCAAGCTGCTTGCCTATTGTCCTGTAGCTCATCCCAGCCTTGTGCAGGTCTACAATTTTATCCCTGATGTCCTTACACAGCTCTCTGGTCTTGGCCATTGTGGAGAGGTTGGAGTTTGTTTTATTGAGTGTGTGGACAGGTGTCTTTTATACAGGTAACGAGTTCAAACAGGTGCAGTTAATACAGGTAATGAGTGGAGAACAGGAGGGCTTCTTAAAGAAAAACTAACAGGTCTGTGAGAGCTGGAATTCTTACTGGCTGGTAGGTGATCAAATACTTATTTCATGCAATAAAATGCAAATTAATTATTTAAAAATCATACAATGTGATTTTCTGGATTTTTGTTTTAGATTCCGTCTCTCACAGTTGAAGTGTACCTATGATAAAAATTACAGACCTCTACATGCTTTGTAAGTAGGAAAACCTGCAAAATCGGCAGTGCATCAAATACTTGTTCTCCTCACTGTAAGTACATCCCCAGAAGTACAGTAACTTTCTACACTTATTTTATCATCAGTTTCTTACATGGACTAGGAGAATTTCTCTTTTTCCAATATCTATATGCCCTAATATTCTCAGAAACGACAGAAGAAAAACACACAATACACTTTTTATGGGGTGTACTTTGCCCTTTTCACATCACTGTAGATTAATGCAGATAGATTAGTTTAATGGAATTTATGCAACATACCTGCTCTTTCAAAGGCTCAATGTGATTGGTATAGATGTGGGCATCACCAATTGTATGCACAAAATCTCCAGGCTAGGAAAAATGATAAAAATTAGTACAAAATATATTCAGTGAGTTCAAGTTTGGTTAGTCTTTCCATAAAAATAGCATGAATGCAGATTTCACAAGATTTGATATGTATAAAACAGTAAGGCACAAATGTAATTAAATAAAACTTTTTACTTCCTTTGTGAAAAAAATGTGTGCTTAATTGTATTGGATGTGCATTTGTAGTGTACTTCAAATAGTTATTTTTAAAAATATACTTTTAAGATTTGCTGATAATATAATAATAAAATAAAAGGCAATAACAACTTAATCATTACAAATAAATGCTTATTCTAAAGTTCAGCTAACTGCATTTAATAGAGTACGTGATTTAAAAATTCTCGATTGCAATTTACCCGTGTTGAGTAACCGGCAAAAATGTCAAAATCAAAAAGTCAGAAAACATTACATTCAGTTCACACTTAAGTATATTATTTCTGTAATAAGTGCTCTTTTTAGGTATGATAAAGTGCACTTTTTTTTTTTTTTTAACAAGGGTTGGTACACAAACCACAAATTCCATATTGAGGTCTAATAAATAACCAATATACATCTGTATACCTACATATCTGTTCAAGTTTCTAGTTCTCTCAAAACAATAATAAAGGGTTAGTTCACCCAAAAATTCTGTCATTAAAAACATCTTCCTTTGTGATCCGGAGATAAACTAAAGTCTTATGGGTTTGGAGTAAATGATGACAGAATTTTCATTGATGGGTAAAATAAGCTTTTAAATGTCCGTTTACTTAACTGACAAGAGTATCTATGTAAATGATTTTACGCTGCATCAGATCATGCATAATCAATTTTGCAATGATTACCAGATGACTACATTATCCCTTACATTTACAGTATGCAGGAAGATGTACTTTTGCAGATCATCAGATTTTGAAAGATGTTCACCTTCAGTCCAGTGATGTGGGCAATCATGTAGGTGAGTAGTGCGTAGCTGGCAATGTTGAAAGGCACACCCAGACCGATATCACCAGAGCGCTGGTACAGCTGGCACGACAACTCACCTTCTGACACATAAAACTGGCATAACGCATGGCAGGGGGGCAATGCCATCATAGGGAGATCTGTCAATAAAATAGATTATTTTGTCATCATGCATACATGTCAAATAAAACAATATTAGATAAAAAAAAAATTACATTTAAAGATGTTTACTTAAAAAAAAAAAAAATTAGTTACACAAAAATCTCAAAAGTAACTTTAAAACTTAAAACGTAAACCTTGGTAACTACTTGAACTATAGTTATACAAGTACTATAATTCGTTAAAACTAAATTTATTGCTAACTAAAATTAAAACGAAAACTATTACAAATCATTTTTGATAACTAAAATAATGCTGAAATAAAATATAAATATTCCATGAAAAACAAACGAAATGTTGCCTTGGCAAATAACTGAAAAAGTACTAAATTACTAAAACATAAAACTTTTTTTCAAAAGATGAAAGGAAGCTAAATAGAAATATTATAAAAAACAAAAACGAATAAAAATTACTAAAATTTAAATGAAACGAGAACTGGAAATATATAAATAAAAGCGAATTCAAAATATTAATAGATACCATAGTAGTGTATAAATGATACTAAAATAACACTGCTGGAGGGTTATAAATTTGACTGAGACCTTTGGGATTCCAAGCACACATGATGATCCTCCTGTCTTCTGGGTTTGACTTGATGGTGTCAATAACTTTCTGTAACTGGTCAACACCTTGCTCAGAGTAATCTTCATGGAGAGATGAAATCATAGCATAGCTTAGACACAAATTCTTACCATACATACATAAAGAAAAGGTTTTCAAATTTCACGAATATCCCAAGTAGTCTCTCAATTAATGAGGTCTTAAATTCTGCATGAACAATAATCATAGCCTACAGTCACCTACACTATGCAACTGAATGGCTTGACCTGCCCTGATAACAATTATACAACAATTTTAAAGTGCCCCTATTATGCTTTTTCAGATATGATCTTTCATGTAGTGTGCAAAATAGCTGTTTGTGAATTTAAAAGGTCTGCAGAGTTTCAAAGACCAAAGTGCAGATAAATGGAGTTATTGTCTCCCAAAAGAACGAACCGATTCTTAACTGCCTAAAAAACGAGTCATCAGTAGAGCCCGACCAATATGGGTTTTTGGGGGACTGGGCCATCTGACCAATCAGAGCAGAGTAGACCAATCACAACAGACTGGGCCATCTAACCAATCAGAGCAGAGTAGACCAATCACAACAGACTGGGCCATCTAACCAATCAGAGCAGAGTAGACCAATCACAACAGACTGGGCCATCTAACCAATCAGAGCAGAGTAGGCTCTCAGAAAGGAGGGGTTTAGAGAGTAAGAATTAGGGCTGGAATGATGCGTCAACGTATCATTCCATTCCATATTGATTACGTAAATTAGTCAATGTGTGTGGAATGCGTTGATTCGTTGCGCTGTTTATATATATATATATACATACACACACACACACAGTATGTACATAATATACATACATTGTACATAAATACAACAGAACAAACATACAAATGAAAAACAGTTCTTTTCAGGTTTTTCATAGGTCTAAACTAGATTTTCAGGTAGGTTACAGAAATAGTAATCAAATGTAAAATATCACGTTATAGTCTTCACTGTATAAATATAGATTAACCATTATTAAAAGTTATTCAGTCAAGAGCAGTGAGTGAACTTTTGTTATCTTGTTTTTTATGAGAAAACGCTTCCCTGCCATTGATGATTGCTGTGTTTTCAGTGTTATACGGTAGGGGGCACTATTACACATCTCCTGAACGAGTGAAAGCTCTGCATGAAGCTAGAATAAAACAGGCTCTGTTCTTTCTTTTGATATATTGCATGTTCGGATATTCATACAAGATATTCTGTGGGCCATGAAACTTGGCGGTGGCGGTGACTACGTTCACTTAAGACATAACGGACTATGTTTTACGATGATACTCGACAAGACCGGCATTTTGTCTTAATTTTGTGTGAATATTCGCGCATGTGAGACGCATGGACATGCTTGGGCGCACGTTCATATCGGTGGCATATTTGCGTCAACAGACTGGGCCATCTGACCAATCAGAGCAGAGTAGACCAATCACAACAGACTGGGCCATCTAACCAATCAGAGCAGAGTAGACCAATCACAACAGACTGGGCCATCTAACCAATCAGAGCAGAGTAGACCAATCACAACAGACTGGGCCATCTAACCAATCAGAGCAGAGTAGGCTCTCAGAAAGGAGGGGTTTAGAGAGTAAGAATTAGGGCTGGAATGATGCGTCAACGTATCATTCCATTCCATATTGATTACGTAAATTAGTCAATGTGTGTGGAATGCGTTGATTCGTTGCGCTGTTTATAGTCATCCCCAATGATGACAACGAGATGGTATTTGGTATATTATAGTGATTTTTTTTACACATATATGGTTGAATATGGTTGTCAGTGACGTCCCATATTTTGTGCCTAATACGGCTGAGTTCATAGCAGCATTCAGTGGGTGCGAGGCTACGAGACGCGCGGTTTAAACGTACATACTCTCTGCAACATATTCAAGCAGAAAAACAGCAACCGTAAACGCAGCCATAGTAAACACCTTTCCTAAAAACACTGTATAAACCTTATCTTTTGTCATAAATAGTATAATTAGTTAGAAGTTTATACATAGATTAATTACAGTTATCATTTATTGGTAAATTAACCAAAGGATTAATCGACTATCCAGAAAATAGACAATAGATTAACCGGGAAAAATAATTGTTAGATTATTTGATTAATTTGATAACCATTTCATACACTGTGAGAAAAGAGGTGATGCTGCAATGTATATTATGAGAAAATGTAAGTGTTTTTTTGACCTTGGATGCATGTAAAGCTATTGTAGGTGACTCCAAAACAAAATTAAGAACCTTTAATAATAGGGGCCCTTTTAATAGGGGCACTTAAAATATAGTTTAATGTTATAATATGTTAGTACAGTATACATTGTTGTCATGATATGTCAACTGTCTATATATAAAGATGGGGAGTTACCAGTGTGCATGTCTTTATATTCAGCTCCAAAGTGCCTCCACTGAAAGCCATACACTGGGCCCAGGTCCCCTTCCTCACGATCAGTAAAGCCATTTTTATCCAGAAACTGCCTGGAGCCATTAGCATCCCAGATTTTCACACCCTTTTCTGACAGCTCTTTAGCATTTGTTGAACCCTAAGTTGGATGAATAAAATTCAATAAAAAATGCAAAATGAACAAAAACAAAGAAAAGGATATATACATAAATAAGATATAAAAAGTTTGGGATATTTCCCTACTGTACCTTGATAAACCACAGCAGCTCCTCCAATATGCCTTTCCAGAAAACCCTTTTGGTCGTCAGCAAAGGAAACTGATCTGCGAGGCGCATGATGAAACAGATTTTTGAATTATAGTTTAGTAACATTTCAACAGTAGTTGATCATTTAATCCTATAAAGCCTTCTTTATCTCGAGATACACGTCTTTTTGTGAAATCTTTAGGGATTTTTATAAAGCAAACATTAGAAAAAAATAAATATGTTAATATTTCAAGATGAACAATTACTGGACTGAAGCAACTTTGGTTTACTTGATTATCAACATCAATTTGTGTAAAAATCCTGTTAAAATGTGAGTATAATATATGATACATTAGGTTTTTGAGGAACGTGTATTTGTTCAACTCTCAATTGCATTGCATTGTTTTAAAACTACAGATTTAAATATCTATATTATAAAACTAAGCATTTAAATATCTTATGACATATTTGGGAGATATAGAGTGACAACTTATGCATTTTATGTAAGTAGTCTGCTATACTGTTACAAGTGGTGTAAAGTATTTGAGTAAATGTAATTAGTTACTGTACTTAAGTATCTTTTTGGCTACTTTGTAGTTTTACTGAGTATCAAATATATTAGCAACTTTTACTCTCTACTTGACTACATTTTTGAATAAGTAAATGTACTTTTTAATCCAATACATTTGTGATGAGTAATGCAATTACACATTACATTTTGCATGACACCTAACTTTTTCTGCAGCAGTTTGTTTCTGCTATAAAGAAGCAATATCGCATTCGCCATCTAAGGGCATTGAAGGTACTATATCTTGTGTGTTTTGCCTTTACTCATCCAAACATGTCAACAAGGCTACTTTTCGTGGATGTGAGTGCATTAGCAGGTAGTTGCTGAATCGCAGGTGTTTGATATATGAGATGCGGTTATGACTGCAGCCAGTCATGAGGCCGAAACCAGCACATCCAGTGCAAGTAGACTTTCACTATTTAATTTTACTGAATATTATTTTATTTATCCGCTATATTAGCGAGACCTTTTTGAAGGATATTGGTTTACTTATGGTCTTTTTGTGCACTTGAACTTAACTAGAGTTTGTAGACGATTAAGATGCTATTGTGTTTACCTTGATTTATTGCAATATTGAGGTGTTCAGTTTTATTTTGATTTTAGAAAATAAACATGATTTCTCATCTTACAAATCAATAGTATCACTAGTGCATCTTTGAGCCTACATTCAGTATGAGTAAAATACTTAAGCACTGTTAAAATCAGATATTCTAAGACTTTTACTCAAGTCGTATTGGGATTGCTGACTTGTAACTTGTAATGGAGTCATTTTTGCTGTAAGGTATCTGTACTTTTACTCAAGTATGGTTTTCAGGTACTCTTTACACCTCTGACGGTTACAAATATCATTGATTTACATTACAAGCTATCAGAATTTCATCTTACTTTTTGACCATATAAATTTCAGCAACTGAATCAAATTGCATATTTTTGCTCAGTTTGGGTTAAAATTTAGGTGTTTTTTCTCCCTGAGTATGAGCTCCATAATCTCACTATATCATACTATATAAGCCATAAAACTGATATCAAATATGACAAAAAAAAACAAGCAAACTTTATTTTGCAAACTTAAAAGATTTATTTTTTATATTTTGTATAAAGTCTTCCATTTAATTTTTTTTTTTTTTCTTTCATGTCAGATTTCACAGGGTTAAGTCACTCTTTATGTAACCGTAGACTAACCATGTTCCGTACACTTTTCGTCATTCACCGCACGCCCGCGACCACTCTTCCGTTGTTGAGAGCCAGACAAGCATGTTTGTGTGATCATTCCCTGGGTGAATACCCATTGGACAGTCCACACTTTGATTGATGTCTCAAATACCAATAGTATTTGAGAAAAGTGGGTCAAAGTACCTCCTCCGCTGGTGTACGGAAGATAAGCGGTGTTCCGTACAGGCTTACAATGACGTTCCGTACAGAGCGCATAACTTGATTTCAACTGCGAAAATGGACATTTATCTGATCAATTGCGAGCTGTTTGTTTATTTTAACTGAAGAAAACATCATTTAAATGAATAAGAAAGGTGAATACCTTTTTATTTGGTTAAAATGTAAGTTAATTGCTGGTTCAATAAGAGGGCCATGCGAGTATGGCATGATTGTGTCGTGATATTAATTATGGCATGTGAGTTAAGCATGAACCATGTGAAACATTGGTGAATAACATTACCATATCTTTCTGAAGACAAATAAGGGCAAACAATTTGCATTGATTTAAATTTTTTAATGATAAACTAATGTGTAAACTTCAAAACTCTGTCTCAGCCTGAGAGTGGTGCCAGGCGGTCATCGCCCGCAACTGACGTTTAAAAATTCCCATTTCAAAGCATTTATTCAACAAAAGGTAATATATTTAACAATTTGTGATAACATAATATTCATTTCATAAAGACTGTAATACTGTGAGAAGCATAAATTAAATTAAAATGTACATTTTTGCTGCTCTAGATATCTCCCCACACAAGCTGCAGTCGGACGTGCAGCTTGCCCACCGTCCAATTTCAAGCGCAGTGGGCGCACCTAGCAAATTTACTGAAATCTCACTGGAACAAACGGCGGTGGGGTCTCTGTCTTGATCGGATGTGAAAGAGGGAGAAATGAAGAAGACACCGATATATAGTTTATGTATGACCAGGAAGTATTTACTCAGCGATCGGCGGTAAAAAGTAATCTGTACGGAACATGGTTAGTCTACGTGTTATACATTCCATTCTAACCGTTGAAAATGGCATTTCACTTTGAAATTCGCGTTTTTGTTACCGTTTTAACTTATGTTTAGGCTCCTAAATGTTTGAGTACATTTGATTAACCTGTTGCTTTCCATTCAAGTTTTTAATACGTTCCTCTGACCTAGAGAAATTCAACAGCCATATATTATTATATCCGTTTCTCTGTTGTATCACAAAGTAGGTTCGCACAAAGACCAATTAGTTAAAACACAAGAAAGCATTTGTTTTTATTACCTGGGCTCTCTAACACCAAACAGAAGTCATGGGCATACCAGTTTTCCTAGTAAACTTGAATTTATAATCATTTGTCATGAAGTTAAATGCCATGAAACTGTTTATTGCACATTTGTCTCACCTCTGAGACTGTATCTCGCCTGTGACCCGAACACAGAAATCACTCCGGTCCCTGTTCTGTCGCCTTTGCGCGCTCCGTGCTGCAGAACGTACTCGACCAGGTTTAAGTAACCGCGCTCGTCACAAAACAGAGAAAAGTATTTTTTTCCTCCACCTGCACCTTCTCTCTTCTTTTCTACGTCAGCACAATGTCCATTTGTCATTTGCACTGCCGCGTTGGCCATTTTCTTCAGTTTAAGATTAACTCAAAGTTAAAATGTTTGCAGCCAAATTTATTCTTCCCGCGTTGTTCTTCTTCTTCTTCTTCTTCTTCTTCTTCTTCTTCTTCTTCTTCTTTTTGGCGGGTTGCAGTCACACCATCGTAAAATGTGCATACTGCCACCTACGATACTGGAGTGTGTAAAATCAAGTCTGTCTTCGTCTTATTTTCTCCTAATTAATAAAACCAGTTATCATGTTATGATATCAGTTATCATGTAAAAATGTAACTATGTCCTAACAACTCCCAACTTATTATTTATTATTTCCAGTAGTCTACACCTTTTATATCCCATTTCCTTTTAGTTTTGATAATGCATTCTTTATGTTCTTTCTTATCTAAATTCTTTAGAGCATGAACAATAAGCAATATGTTTTTATTACATTTATTAACCTTTCTTAATGTTAATTTATACAAATGTTAATTCACAGTGCATTAACGGATGTTAATAAATACAACTTGATCTTACAAAAATGTGAGATTACATTATCATTAAAGGGATAGTTCACCCAAAAATGAAAATTCTGTCATCATTTACTCGCCCTCAAGTTGTTCCAAAGTTGTTTCATCTGTTGAACACAAAAGAAGGAATTTTTTAAAGAATGTCAGTAACCAGCCAGTTGGTGGGCCCCATTGACTATTTTTTTTTTTCCATACTATTGAAGTCAGTGGGGCCCATCAACTGTTTGGTTACCCATATTTTTGTGTTCAACAGAAGAAACAACTTGTCTGGAACAACTTGAGGGTGAGTAATTGATGACAGAATTTTCATTTTTGGCTGAATTATACCTTTAACTAAATTTAATAAGAAGTATTTTTCATTGTTAGTTTATTAACTAAAGTAGATTTAGGCTACCTTCATTTTTTCCCAATGGTTATCTCTATTTTGTCATTATGCATGTTTTTGCTCTTTCCATCTGTTTAATTTCCTTGAATTCCTATGAGCTGGCATCAATTGAACATCTATCCCTAGTTTTTCTAAATTTAGAAGTAAAGTGTATATTTCTATTAAACGTCATGTTGTTTTACTTGTATTAATGCAGTTACTGAATCTGAATAAATCCCCACTCTGACTGGTTTAACTTCCTCCACCCACTGTAAAACCATGCAGTGATATTGCAGTTTCTATCTAATTTCTCTAAATTTGATTTGGCTACAGCTCCATATATCATAAGTCCGTAATCATAGCTCTCATCAAAAACCAGTAATACATCTTATTAGATTTTGCACATTTTTACACTTTGTTTTAATAGGCCTATGTTCTCCACTTTCTGTCATTTCAGGTCATGGTTAGTTATGTGCCCCAGTTGATAACACTTAAAGGGATAGTTCACCCAAAAATGAAAATTTGCTGTTAATTTACTCACCCTCAAGCCATCCAAGATGTATGCCTAGGTGTCTTTTTTTCTTCAGTATAACAGTAAAGAAGATTTTTTGCTAAAACCGTAGTCCTTGAATTCATATAATGCAAGTCAAGTCAAGTCATATAATGGGTCTCCAGCGTGGTAAGCGGGCATGCTAACAAGGACACTAAAGACCGCGACTTCTAGTGTCAGTAGCTAGAGCGCCTCTTGAGATCAGGGGAGTGAGGTTTACACACACAGCTCTTACTGAGCTCTCAGAAAATTCAGTTTACAAGTTGTAATTATGAGTTCTACGAGGACATGAACACTTTTTACAAGTTGGAATCTCATAATACGCTAATTAATCCTATGCCTATGTCATGTTTGTGAAATATTAGCATATGTAATATTATGTTTTGACATATGAGCCGTCAGCCAGCATTATTTCAATTTATTCTTAAAATAATCCTGTTCAACAGATGAATTTGTGGTGAAAAACTAGGCCTACATTACCCATATGCTATACAGAATATTCCACCAATTTAGAGAGTCGGGACAATCAAAAAATGCCAAAATAGCTCTTTAGCTCCGCCCACTGAAGCACTGAGAATGATGTAATTGAGTCGATCTCCCAATATGCTCTCAAAATACTTAAATATTTGTATTTGTGCATATTTTGCAATAAACATAAAATATGTTTTATATATAAAATGTGTGTATATATATATATATATATATATATAAAATCAACAAAGCTGTTTTATATTTCTCCATTGTTTTTAATGTCAGTGCTTCATGGGATTGTAGTTCTTTCCCTCAGTAAAGCCGTTAAAGGATTAGTTCACCCAAAAATGAAAATTCTGTCATTAATTACTCACCCTCATGTCGTTCCAAACCCGTAAGACCTTCGTTCATTTTCAGAACACAAATGAAGATATTTTTGATGAAATCCGAGAGCTCTCTGACCCCTCCATAGACAGCAATTTAATTAACACTTTCAAGGTCCAGAAAGGTAGTAAAAACATTGTAAAAATAGTCCATGTGACTCCAGTGGTTCAATCTTAATTTTATGAAGTGACGAGAATACTTTTTGTGCGCAAAAACAAACCAAAATAACGACTTTATTCAACAATTTCGTTCTAGCCTGTGTCAGTCTCCTACGCAGTTTACGTTGTAAATAGTGGAGCGCTCGCGAGATCTATGGCAGCCGATGCTGTTCACGTGAGCATCACGACGCATGATTGTGATGATGACACAGGAGCTGCACTGTATTTACAATGTAAACTGCGTTTTTTGGTTTGTTTTTGCGCACAAAAAGTATTCTTGTCGCTTCATAAAATCAAGGTTGAACCACTGGAGTCACATGGACTAATGTTTTTATTACTTTTGTGGGCCTTGAAAGTGTTCATTAAATAGCTGTCTATAGAGGGGTCAGAGAGCTCTCGGATTTCATCAAAAATATCTTAATTTGTGTTCTGAAGATGAACGAAGGTCTTACGGGTTTGGAACGACATGAGGGTGAGTAATTAATGATAGAATTTTCATTTTTGGGTGAACTAACCCTTTAAGAACACAGTCTTGGCTCCTTGCTGACTGGCTTGGTTCATGGCCTATAATGCTTTAACAAAGAACTTTTTATAATCTCTATGGTAAAATGAATGGGAAAAAAATTGGGCAGGCACTGCTGCTCTCTATGAGCCGATTTAGTTTTAGTGGTCCTTGAGGATATTTTTCATGAATGTATACATTTATTTTAACATTTATTAAATAAATGTTGACCTATTTATTTAATTATCTAAGTTTATAAATGTATTACATATATTTCTGATTTTCATAATATAGTGAATCCCCTTGTATACAACAAATTTACCTGTGCAACTGGTGAAATGTGACGGAAAAATATTGTAAATATTAACCAAACTAATCTGTTCTTGCTAAAAGGAGCTGAAGAACGCTCCGCGCATGCGCGAATCACATGTTGCTCTGTTGTTATTACCAGTGCTGTACAGTCAGTGAAGGGCAGAAAGCGGCACACGCGCACACAGGCGAGCTGGATTAGACTCGGACTGGATGGCAGGATGACATGCTCAGATAAGAAGACTACACATGAGTCACTGATTAAAACAAACTGTCGCCGCATGTGTATGTTACAGCTGTCGACAGCGCTTTGTGTAAAGACATTCAGCCAGTGTCACGGTCGCGTATAGTGCACGTGCAGAGATGGACGCGCATCTGTGGGATCATCTCCAGGCTGGCAGCTCGGAGGTGGATTGGTGTGAAGGGAATTATCTCATCTATCCTGGAATAGCGGAATTTTATAACACGGTACGTCGGTCAGCACTCTCTTTGTTTTGTTGCATGTGCCATATTGTGTCATTCACATACGAGCGACTGGCAGTTCGAAGTCTATAAACTTTAGGACTGCTTTTTCAAACATGTTTCTGCTTATTTTCAGATAAGCAACGTGCTGTTTTTCGTCTTGCCTCCAATCCTCATGTGTCTGTTTCGTCAGTACGCCACACATTTCAACAGTGGCATCTATCTCATATGGACTCTGCTGGTGGTTGTTGGTAAATTTCATCCCTCATTATTTCCAGCTGTTAAGAGTGACCGTGACCGAAAGTAACTTCTTACACAACACAAGTATGCTGGAGCTCAGGTTTTTCAGCACATTAGGAGGGTGGCAGTTAGTGAACTCGTTCTTCCTCCTTTTCTGGAATATTGCTGGTCTTCAGGAAATAGCTGAGCAGTTCAGGAAGGGCTACTGAAGGAAATACGTTATCTCAGTAAAATATTTAGTATTACAGCACAATTATATATCAGTGGTATGCAGTGGTTTTCTGAAATGAGAAGGCAAAGTCCTCAGTTTTTTTTTCTAAATTTAAAAAAAAAAAAAAAAAAAAATTAAAACGTAAATTTATGTCCCAGTTCAGTGCTGGTCCTAGACTTTGTTAGGGGGCCCCTGTCAGTGAGTTCATAACCCTAAAATTACCCCCAACTCCTTAAAGGGGTAGTTCACCCAAAAATGAAAATTATGTCATAATTTACTCACCCTCGTGTTGTTTTAAACCTGTATGAATTTATTTCTTCTGCTGAACACAAAAGAAGATATTTTGGAGAATAACAGTTGTGGGGCAACATTGACTTCCATAGTAGGTATGGAAGTCAATGGGGCCCATCAACTGTTTGGTTACAAACATTATTCAAAATATATTCTTTTGTGTTCAGCAGTAGAAGTACATTCATACAGGTTTAAAACAACACGCGGGTGAGTAAATGATGACAGAATTTTCATTTTTGGGTGAACTATCCCTTTAATCTGTTCTTTCAGAGCAGTTTCACTGTCAACAAACAGTGAAACAGTCAGTAAAACAATAAAAAAGAAGAAAATTCCAAGCAATAGACAACTACAATAGAAAAAAAAAGATACAAATGAAATAAACAATTTAGCCTATTAAAAGTAATAGGCTACTATACAGAAAT
This sequence comes from Coreius guichenoti, assembly GCA_039654105.1. Taxonomy (NCBI): domain Eukaryota; kingdom Metazoa; phylum Chordata; class Actinopteri; order Cypriniformes; family Gobionidae; genus Coreius; species Coreius guichenoti. Next base: position 9,999,244 of record CM077168.1, on the reverse strand, counting down.
TAAATAATCAGTAAAAATAAAACACTGCATAGTCTTCACCGAATGAATTAAATATACATCAAGTCTTATTAAAGTTAACTAGTTATTCATTGAAGAGCAGTGAATGATTCTTTGTTTTCTTTTGTTGTTTGATTAACATTAAATGATGGCAGCAGGGTTATCAGGCTGCTGTCACTTTAAGACCGAATGCACGGATCTAATATACTGACAAGCATTCGGTTACTTTCCCAACCGTTTATGTTCATTTACTGGCGGTGTTTAAGTGAAAACTTGCCAAGATGCATAATGTTGACATATTTTTGTGTATATTTGTCCGTTTAAGCGCACACCCGAAGCCCAAAGTAGCCTATAGCTACTTGTCCATGTTTCGCTTCATCTCGGATTGTGCGCACTCTTTGCACACTTTTTCACAGCTGAATATGCTTTTAACACTTTTTTTTTTGTATCGAGCAAGTCCATAAGGAGACATTTGACGGTAGCCATTGACTTCCATAGTATTTTCTTCCTACTATGGAAGTCACTGTCTACCGTCATCTGTCTGGTTACAAACATTCTTTAAAATATCTTATAGTTCAACAGAATAAAGAAACTCATACGGGTTTGGAACAACATAAGGGTGAGTAAATGATTACAGAATTTGCATTTTTGGGTAAACTATCCCTTTAATGTTCTATTTTATTAAAACCAAGTATACATCTCAAGCATTTTAACATTTATTCCAAAATAATAACTAAAGGCAGTAACAATTTAACCAATATATTTTATTTGTGAACTGATGTTCAGCTGTTCTTTTTAACAGTCAACTTATTTTCGGATAATCGGTCAACAAGCACGGTAAACACTGCTCACAGACATGAAGATGTACCTTTAGTTTCACCAAGTTGATTAAAAAAACCCCACAGTCATCATGTTTTCAGGCAATTTCAAGTTTGATTTTGACGTGACATAAAGCAGTGGTGACATCTAAGTGGCTGAGCTGTTTACTTACTTTTAATAAGTCTTCCTATTAACGCCATCATTTTTTTGTTTATTCAGACTGAAACAAGAGGTGGGATTTATTGCATGAACCAATCATATCCAATCACAACCAGTCATTTTTTGAGGAGGCACTGCCTCCCTTGCCTCCTTGGAAGAAACGCCCCTGATCCCATCTATCTGACATATTTCACAAACATAGGTGCCCTGAGAAATCACAGCTGTTGTTTCTGTGACCACAAACAAGTGAGTGACCTGCCAATCAGAAACACTCTCTGACTGTCAATCATTACACACATTCAGGACAGCGGACATTGGGTTTTGCTCTACTCTGGATAAATGTGAAACAGACAGGGCTTAGATTAAGCCAGGATTAGACCTTAGTTCAATTAAGGCATTTAAGTAGCTTTTATAAACGTGCCTTAGAAAAAAAAAAACATTACTGGTGTGCATCTTGAGACAAAACAATGCCACTGACATATTTTAAGATCTGTCAGTGCAAGTTGCTTTCAGTTATAACCGCTCAAACATGCATTTTAGTCAGGGACTAGGTTTAAGCCTTGTCTGTGAAACTGGGGGTTCATTATCCAGGGTTAAAAATGACCCAGGGTTACAAAAGACATTAATCCTGGGTTAAGGACAGCATGAAAAACTCCCTTGTCATTGGATCTTTTTGTTCAGTTTACAGAAGGCCACGCGGACCACATTTCACTTAGTCATCTGTAAGATGTGAATGCACTTGGGTCATGTGAATATTAACACAAGTCTGCGTTTGTGAAGCGTAACATATTTTAAACAATGAAGCTCTATGTCCCTGTCCGTTTTAGGTTTACAAAAGCTGCCCTTCTCACACTGGTGTCACCCTCACTGCTTACTGACAAGCAGAGCTGCGGTTTTGTCAAGCTTCTTCTTTTTTACTTGCTATTTGGGGCTGCTTAATATTCTCTCCTGTCACCAGCAAGGTTAAGACAATCACTTGGGAAATTGGTCTGGGATTTGTGCAGAAGTGTGACTTCTACCCAACAAACCGCTGGTGTATTTAAAGCTCGCTGGCAGTTCTGTCTGTGGAGCAGCATGGGAAAGTAGCCAGCTCAGCACAAACGCTGCTCTGTACAAATGTCTTCAGAGTTTTTCCGCTCTAAAAGAAGCTGCTGATTTAATTAATCCGGGTGGGATTTTGAGTCAAAATCCTCCTTGCCGTCATATAATACAGTGAGTTTAGTCAAAGGATTAGACACAGACAGAGCTGAATTCATTCACGACACACCTTGAAATGATTCAGCGCTGTTTGTGGTGATGGAGACACGTTTTAAGAAGACTTTTTAATTTTTAATATTACTTTTTAATTTGAATTTGCGAAATATTGTGTGCTGTTGGATAAATGGTAGCACTTTATTTTACAATCGTGTATTCAATCTTGCAATACAATTCCCCATGTACATACTATACTTATTATATTTATTACAATAACTGGGTAATAACTAGGTACTAACCCTGAGCCTGCCCCTAAACCTAACCTTAAAGGCCCGTTCACACCAAGAACAATAACTATAAAGATAACTATATTAGCGTCCACACCAGTAGAAGATATCGTTCTGTTTATTCTAAGCGTGTGCTTGTCTGTCACTTTAAATGCTCGAGCTTGTTACAGCAGGATGGATTCTGATTGGCTGTCAATGTTATCATCATTCATCAGCCGGATAAAATTGTTCTGAAAGTGATTCCAATGATATAGTTTCTCTGTGCCGTTATCGTTATAGCTGTGGTGTGGACTCTGCTATTCTTTAATATTGAGAACGATATTTAGAACTATATCTTTATCGTTATCTTTATAGTTATCGTCCTTGGTGTGAACAGGCCTTAGCCCATGTAGTTATCTTATATTAACCAGTAATTTCTTAGGTAAGTACACTGTAAGTACACGTACTGTAAAATAAAGTGCAACTGGATAAATAGTGGCTGAAATACGGACATCTTCTAAGAATATAATTAAAGTGATTTATACAATTCCGATTGTTTTAAAGCAGCTTCACATTAGTAAGTTGGGAAAATGACAGTATTAATGTTGTACAATTCATAAATTATGAAAAAAGTCTATTTCAGCTGTTAAGCAGCCTTACCGCAGACAGTATAGTCATTTAGTTCAAATCGCAGTTTAATAACTGTCAGTGTTGTAAAGTTTATTAAATTAATTCAATTCAGCTGTAAAGCAGCCTTACAGAAAACAATAGTGTCATTATTCAACTCAAGTCAGTTCAATGTTGATTCAGTTCAATAACTGTGTTAATGTTGCAAAGTTAATCAATTATGAAACAACTTCAAAGTCAGAAGACGGTAGTGTCATTATCCAGCTCAGTTCAAGTTTTATTTACATCTTATAGTGTCAGTACAGTTAAATTAATATTACTGAATATTAAATGTCTTTTAAGCCCAGAGTAAAATTCTGAGTATAACCAGAGTTTAACCAACTAGATTGAAGCAATTGTGGTGCTTGTCTGTGCAAAACAAAATGTATTTTGCTCTTGCATCATCCGTCTGTCTTCTGATTGCGATATAAGCTCATCTCTGCTAAACAAGCTGCACGGTATTGTTCATGTTTGAATGTTACTTAAAGAGAGTACACTGTCATGACTTTCGTAACACAAATTTTTCACGTGTATGTTTTAATAATCTTTTGTCGTGCTTTAAAGACGTACACTAACTACACTTATTTTGATGTGTTGGCACATGGAGAGAGTATTTATAAATTTACAGTTATACAGTATTTATAACTGTATTGTTATTTGATATTACATTTAAAGTTAATATATTTTAAATAACACTAAATTGCAACTTCATCAGTACAAATGTGTAATTACAAATGAAGTATATTTTAGTTGGCTATAAATGCTTGTCAGTACAATCGGCAGTACACTTTAACCATATTTCAAAGGCAATAGAAGAAATTATGAAATTAATAAAAAGATCTACTTAAAGTGGTCAAAAAAGCATTTTAAATTTCAGCTAATTTAATATAAATGTAAGCTATAATAACATGCAATTAACTGTCATTACAATACGTTCAGTTACATTTATATAACTGTATATATATTCTTTAAATTATTATGTTATATTATATTATATATTCAAATTAAATATGTATTAGTACTCTTATTAATAATATGCTAAAGTGTAGTTCTTTTTCACAAGGGAAGTCAATAAAACGGAGCCCTTTACTCCAAAATGTAACATTTAAAATTAAATTCAGAACATTTATTTCAATCATACTGCTATTCTTTAGGTATTGGCTCCACTTATTTCCATGCTACGCTGAGCTTCCTGGGGCAGATGCTGGATGAACTGGCCATACTGTGGGTGCTCATGTGTGCCATTGGCATGTGGTTTCCCAAGAGATATCTTCCCAGGATATTCCGTAGAGACAGGTGCGCTCTCATTTCCACATGCACGCACATTTTGATCCAAATGTACTTGTAGGTAGTGATTCTGCACAATATTCTGCACTGCTTTTCTCTTGTTTCTCCATGTTTTTTTCCTTTTGTCTTTCCCTGATTGTCACTAGATCGAGGTTTAAGATGGTCATCGGCATTCTCTCAGGGATCACCACCTGTCTGGCCTTCATCAAGCCAGCGATAAACTCCATCTCTCTCATGACGCTGGGAATCCCGTGCACTGCTCTTCTCATCACTGAGCTAAAGAGGTCAGTGCGCTTGTAGAAACTCAGCTTCAGTCCTCTAGTGCTTTCCATATTATCGCATTACATATTTATTGCATATGTATGTTCATTTCAAATTACAGTGACAGCTCCCTTTATATAGCTATCTCTCTTTATATGGCAATGTCCCTATACGAAAAGCATATTTTAAAGGTAGTCTTGTATGTGTTATATGAATTGGATTTAATGTATAGGAAAGCACATGGTTTCCAGATTTCCAAATTAGCTTTTTTCCCTTATTAGTATTGCTCATAATTAAAGTTAGAGGTTTGTTCAAATCCATAACCCTATGGGGCGCTTAACTTTCCTCATGTTTTGTGTGCTGCTCCTTGTGAAAAGTACTCTTTAGCATACTTTTAAAGTACTAAAGTAAAGTACTTATTACGAAAAATAATATATTTTAAAAGAATATACTTCAGTGCAAACTGAATGTAATATTTTCGGACACCTAATTGTATATTTAAAATCAATTAAAATATAACATATACAGTGGGGAGAACAAGTATTTGATACACTGCTGATTTTTCAGGTTTTCCTACTTACAAAGCATGTAGAGGTCTGTATCATAGGTACCATTTTTATCATAGGTACACTTCAACTGTGAGAGACGGAATCTAAAACAAAAATCCAGAAAATCACATTGTATGATTTTTAAATAAATAATTTGCATTTTATTGCATGACATAAGTATTTGATCACCTACCAACCAGTAAGAATTCCGGTTCTCACAGACCTGTTAGTTTTTCTTTAAGAAGCCCTCCTGTTCTCCAGTCATTATCTGTATTAACTGCACCTGTTTGAACTCGTTACCTGTACAAAAGACACCTGTCCACACACTCAATCAAACAGACTCCAACCTCTCCACAATGGCCAAGACCAGAGAGCTGTGTAAGGACATCAGGGATAAAATTGTAGACCTGCACAAGGCTGGGATGGGCTACAGGACAATAGGCAAGCAGCTTGGTGAGAAGGCAACAACTGTTGGCGCAATTATTAGAAAATGGAAGAAGTTCAAGATGACGGTCAATCTCCCTCGGTCTGGGGCACCATGCAAGATCTCACCTCGTGGGGCATCAATGATCATGAGGAAGGTGAGGGATCAGCCCAGAACTACACGGCAGGACCTGGTCAATGACCTGAAGAGAGCTAGGACCACAGTGTCAAAGAAAACCATTAGTAACACACTACGCTGTCATGGATTAAAATCCTGCAGCACACGCAAGGTCCCCCTGCTCAAGCCAGCGCATGTCCAGGCCCGGCTGAAGTTTGCCAATGACCATCTGGATGATCCAGAGGAGGAATGGGAGAAGGTCATGTGGTCTGATGAGACAAAAATAGAGCTTTTTGGTCTAAACTCTACTCGCCGTGTTTGGAGGAAGAAGAAGGGTGAGTACAACCCCAAGAACACCATCCCAACCGTGACGCATGGAGGTGGAAACATCATTCTTTGGGGATGCTTTTCTGCAAAGGGGACAGGACGACTTCCCTCAGTAAGAGCATTGAAGATGGGTCTAGGCTAGGTCTTCCAGCATGACAACGACCCGAAACACACAGCCAGGGCAACTAAGGAGTGGCTCCGTAAGAAGCATCTCAAGGTCCTGGAGTGGCCTAGCCAGTCTCCAGACCTGAACCCAATAGAAAATCTTTGGAGGGAGCTGAAAGTCCGTATTGCCCAGTGACAGCCCCGAAACCTAAAGGATCTGGAGAAGGTCTGTGTGGAGGAGTGGGCCAAAATCCCTGCTGCAGTGTGTGCAAACCTGGTCAAGAACTACAGGAAACGTATGATCTCTGTAATTGCAAACAAAGGTTTCTGTACCAAATATTAAGTTCTGCTTTTCTGATGTATCAAATACTTATGTCATGCAATAAAATGCAAATTAATTACTTAAAAATCATACAATGTGATTTTCTGGATTTTTGTTTTAGATTCCGTCTCTCACAGTTGAAGTGTACCTATGATAAAAATTACAGACCTCTACATGCTTTGTAAGTGGGCAAACCTGCAAAATCGGCAGTGTATCAAATACTTGTTCTCCCCACTGTATTACCTTTAAATTAATACTAATACTAACACCTTACAGGTAAAATTATAATTAAGTATGTTACATGTACTTTAGTATGTTAGTCAATTCATCAAAATGTGTTCTTTAAAGTATGACAAAAAATTAATAAAGTTTAAAAAGTACTTTAAAGTAAAACTTTTACTTTAACATTATTAAGAAGTGCTCTTTTTAAAAGTGGACTTAAGTATGTTAAGAAACGCAGAAAATAAAGTGTACTCTCATTAAGAGGCCTTTTATTTCATTAATAATATAGTATCTGCAAGTACAGCCTTTTTAAAAATATATTTGTAAGATTTTAATTACACTACAAGTACACATTCAATAGAATTAAGCACACTTTTTTCACAATGGGTTACTTTTCTAAGAGGCCTGACTTATGATTTGCACCTGGCGGACCATAAAACGAGTAATGTACATCTATGGTATCTTATTTTTTTTTTTTTAAAGGAGTGACCCAACTTGAGGGTGGGCCGTTCACATTTTCTTCAGAACATGCAAAATGTAGTTTATTAAGTTCTCTGGCCCATATTTTCAAACTGTCTATTGACCTTTGAACATAAGATCAACTAAACAGACAGTGTGGTTGTCCTAAAACAACACCACACTGATACTTTTTGTGCTTAAAGAGAATCAATATGACATTTGTTCTTTAGCACACGTGCTTGAAATCCTCTGGCCTCAGGAAACCCTTCCCTTAAGCTGTCCAGATGTGCATAGAGTTAATTTGCTTTGCTCTGTAAATGAAGAAACCAGCTTATCAGCAGCTTCCTGAAAATGAGATGCACTGCTGTGGTTTTCCTGATAGCGTTTCTCTCTGCGCTCGCCACTCAGACTGGTTAGGTGTAGCTTTATCTTACAGCAAACCATGTATGAGTTTGTAGTTTTAGTTATGTACAACAGATCACTGTGTGCTTGTACAGTAGGAACTAATGCATGACAACTCTTAAAAGTTAGCCTAAACAAAATTAAACTTTACTCTATTTAGAAGAAGTGAAACTGAATTTTGCCAAATGTTGCTCCGTATATAAACATATATGTGTATATATTAGGGTATGTTTAATTAGTACTGTTCTTGTCACTTTCCTAAATAGCTTGGACAATGTTTCTCAGTTTCATTGTATTTAATGCTGTTTGTTTTGGCCCTAGTCTTTTTGTATCCTCCTGCTTAACGGTCAGTCATAAATTAAAAGGATGCAAAATTCTTGTTGAGGTCCAGATTGTGTTATTAATGTCCAGAAACTTCAGTAAAACAAATACAAGGAGTACAATAACAGGACGTTTTTCACACAGTAAAGGTCTGACTTGGAATACTTGATTATAATTTTAACTGTAGTGTGTTATTCAATATTATTTAAAGTTAATATATTTTAAATATACTAAATTGCAACTTCTTTGTTACAAGTGTGTGATTACAAATATTTAAATACATAACATACAAGTTTCAATAGAAATGGCATTAATGTATATTTTAGTTTACCATAGATGCTTGTCAGTACATTCAGCAGTACACTTTAACCATATTTCAAAGACAATAGAAGTAATTATGAAATTACATATAAAGATATGCCTAAATCCTACTTAAATGGATCGAAACACTCTAAAGTTCAGCTAATTGCATTTAATATAAATTTAAACTATATTACATTTTATCCAAAATCAGTCAATTCAGTTCACACTTTAGAATATTTTTATAAGTATATAAGTATTATAAGTATATTATTTCCAGAAGTACTCCTTTTTAAAGTATGCTGAAGTGTACTTCAAGGCTTTGTTTTTGTTTTTTGTCTGAGTAACAGTTTGCACTTCCTGTCTCTTTCTAACTCACTCTCTCTCTCTCTCTCTCTCTCTCTCTCTCTCTCTCTCTCTCTCTCTCTCTCTCTCTCTCTCTCTCTCTCCCTTCTGTCTTTTCTCACTATTTTAACACCACCCCTGCTAGCGTTCTTTTTTCCATTCTCAACACAGTGGCTTCAGCATTGTTTTCATCACTCAAAAGACTTGACATTTTTATTATAGAGCTCTTTTTAAAAGGGGTTTTCACTGGCCACTATTTAGTTGCCATGCAACATTACTAATTTTCATTTGTTTTTGTTTTTTTAGTTTAAAGGTCCACTATGTAACTTTGCAACAAAACTGCATGCATTCTGTGGAAGAACTTTGTTTTGGTTTTGCTTAGTCTCTGCATGACTGTGTGGATGAATATGGTTATCCTACTGCTCATAAAACATTCACTACAAAGCTAAAGAGATATAACCAGTTTAGATGGAAAGGATCTCAATCTGACTAGCTGAAGACGTTACTGTAGCTATACCCATTAATAGACACGGTACTTCCTTGAATATACATTCCAGCACAGCGCTACAACAACCAATAATGAGATGACCCTACAATAGATAATGCTTTACAATGAACTCTGTAATGCCGGGTTCAGACTACACAATATTTTGGTCTGTTATGATAGTCACTGTGTCAATATATGTGATTTTTGACTCCTAAATTCTTGTTGTGTCATGGACAAGAAACATGTCAGACTACACGTTGCTTCCTGACCAGTCATCGCTTGCTGTCATTGAGAAGGTGGAACTAGCAACTGACTTCTGGAAATAAGAACGTAAACAAACAGGCTACCGAAGCGGCGTGTTAGCTTAATGCTAATTCAAGTACACCGGGTTGCTGAAGCACCTCCGCTATCATTTATCTTTTTTTCACTCTGTCACGGTAGTCCCTCAAGGAAACATCAAGGCAGGAGTATTGTTTGTTGCCATACCAACTCCACGAGCCTTTTCTCTATTGCAAAATTCCACCTAGCAACACCAATACCATCATCTCTCTTTTGTTTTGCCATGTTTGAAAGCTGTGTACGGGAGAGCTTGTGTGCGCATATTGGTCAACGCTATAGATGTGACAGAACTTGTCGTGGAGGACCGAAAAATATTAAGCATGCTAGTTTTTCTGTCGTGAAGCGTCACAAACGCGGCATTGGTTGTCGCCCACTATGACACACTATACGAGATAAAACGATCGATTCTTGCATCCCGACGCCCTTTGTCGTTTATGCATCACCACGACACCCTATGTCAAACAGATCATGCCAAAATCGGGCTGAACCCAGCATAAGAGAGCTACATATCACAATTTATCTGTTCATTAAAATACCTTCCTCACCTGTTGAGTAATATAAACGCCATCTCCGCGCTGCGTTTACAACATTTGAAATCCTCAGTTCTCGCCATCTCTGAAAAACCAAGCCAGTGTTGATTCTCGTTTTATTACGAGCTCTGTCACGTTCTCTTTTTGCCAGCAGACTCTCCTCTGTTCAGCGTTTGTTTAAAACGGGTGTGTCATGACTCTTCCCTGACTCTAAGGGAGTGGGAAGGGTAACATTTGTTAGATTACTCTATATTTGGCCGAGTGGTTATTTGAGTGGCTCGCCGATGTTTTAGAAGCTTGACCAGACTTCTTGTAGAGAGAAGAATTTATTGAAGGTTGTAGTGTAGCAGTTCTTCAGCAGCGATGTTAGCATGTTGTCCTTCAAATAATCTTAGGGTGCTGACCTTTATACCTGGTAACAACCTGGTCTCAAGATGCATACCAGTAAGGCCTAATCCTGGCTTAATCTAAATCCTGTCTGTGAAACCAGGCCATGATCTTTCACATTAAACCACTCTTTGGCAATTGCTACTATTAAAATACTGGGAGAGGAAATAAGACAAGCGGGAAAGGCAGAGCAAGGGAAACTTTGTTTATTTCAGGTGCTATGTTTCAGCAATACATTTCTAACATTTATAATGTGTTTAGAAACAAATCTCACAATTGCCTTTACAGGGACTTTAAGCCTTAAGTTCTACATAATTAAGGGCTTGGTAACTTGAGTGACAGGTGAATTGCCACTATGGTCGAGCTAGGCGGACGTGGTTTCAGAAACCAGGCACCTCAGCTCCACCCACGTCCCGCCTCTTTGCCCATTTTCGGTTATCTAGGAGTGATGCACAGTGACGCACTGCCATGATGGCGACAGCTGGCTCCGCCCACTTTGGGCTTCAAAAATGCTCTTCAGTAATCTACGGGAGATGTCACGGACACTACGTCCATTGTTTTATACTGCCTATGGTCAAAGTAGCAGGACCAACTTTTCTCTATACACTATACAAGATATAAAACAATTGATGAACTTATTGTCCTGACGCTCTTTGTCGTTTACAAATCACCACCCTATGTCAAACGGATCTTGCCAAAATCGGATATTGTGTAGTCTGAACCCGGCATAAGAGAGCTACATATATCTATATACAATATTTATACATCTATATTTACGGATATGACAAGACTAGGGGTGGAAATCACCAGAGGCCCCACAATACTATATTATCACAATACTTAATGATATTATTGCAATTTTAAACATTTTGCGATATGCTGAGTATTGTGATAATATATTGCAATTTAAGCACAGCAACCTTACTAACACCCTAATAATATTAATATTATATAATTGTATTTCATTTCAGCTTAATTTTAATTGACAAAAGCGATTTGTAATAGTTTTAGTTTAAATAAACAATAACAACACTGCTACTGATGTCTGTAATTATGGCTGTGCAAGAAAAATTCATCTGATAGCCGCCGTGCTTGTTAACCGTTATAACAAGACAGATTTGGTTGGTTCTGTGTGGGCAGGACTGTGAAAATGATCAACAGCGTGATCCCATCTGGGAAAAATCGTGATTAAGATCACTCTTGAATAAAACAACATCATTTACAGTTATTTAATGCCAAGCAAACAGTCTGTTGTCCATTTTATTAATGCTAAATCAGATGTACTAGATATAATCGTTCATGCAATCACTTATCCAAGTAATAGTACACATCTCTTCCACAAGCCACACTATTTGAGTGGTTGTGTGGCATGTTATATTAGTATCATTGAGATACTATTTTCCATTTATATAGTTGTTTTAAAAATGTATTTAAATTGTAATATCTATTTAATTCATTTTGTTGTGTTTTTTTGTCATTTTTATTAGTTATTGTTTTAAATATGTCTGTAGATTTGTTGATTTAAAAAAAAAAAAAAAAAATCAATTTTAGTTATTTAACTAAATGAAAATGAGAAATGTTGCTGAAATAAAATTTTCAAATAAAAAAAAGTGGTTTTAGTTTTAGTGGAAACACTTACAATAAGAATCCGTTTGTTAACATTAGTTAACTACATTAGTCAACATGAACTAACAATGAAAAATACCCCTAAAGCATGTATTAATATGTTAATTTTGATTTAAACATTTACTTATACATTATTAAAATCAAAAGTTGTATCTGTTAATATTATTTAATGGACCTAAACTAACATGAACTAACAATGAATAGTTGTACTTTTATTAACTAACGCTAGCAGAGATGAATAGATACTGTAACAAATGTATTGCTCATTGTTAGTTGCATCCAACTAATGTTAGTCAATAGGAACTTTTTGTAAAGTTTAAGTATGAAGAGTTGCACCTGTTAACACATCATGATTGTGTTTGTAATGTCTGTAGGTGCGACAACCTGCGTGTGTTCAAGCTGGGTCTGCTCTCGGGTCTGTGGTGGACACTAGCACTCATGTGCTGGATTAGTGATCGCATTTTCTGTGAGATGTGGTCATCTGTCAACTTTCCTTATCTACACTGTGCCTGGTAAGTGCACCCTTATCTGCAGCTGATCAAGTGCACTTATCACATCATACAGCACCTAGTGCACATGCTCAGTGTGCAGCACATACAAGTAAGCCCCAGTAAGCATTGTCAACACATTACAACATTGCTTTGCTCAATGAACTTTTCCTGTAGAGCAGGGTTTCCCAAACTGGTGTTTGTGAGTGAAGTAAGAGGGGTTTGTGAGGAGCTACTAATTAATGAAATCACAAAAGTGAAAAATGTAAGTAAATAAATGAATTTAAAAAGTGCTTGTCATATGACCATTAACCAATATTTGTGAATGTGTTGTTGAATTATTAAAGTATTAACTTAAAATTCAAATTCTAAATTTTAAATATTTTTAGTAAAGTTTACTTTTTAAAGGGGTTCAGCTCAAAAAATATTTGGAAATTCCTGCTATAGAGTTATAACAATTACCAATCCAGTTGAACATTTGCAATTGCAGTTTAGGGTTATTGTATTACTAAAATTAAAACTAAAACCATGAAAAAATTATTTTCGTTACTTGAAAATAAACTAACTGAAATGAAATAAAATATTAAAAAAAACTTTTTTTATTTCAGCTAGTTGCCAAGGCAACATTTTTCGTTTAGTTGAACTTGATGCGCTAAAACAAATTAAAACTGAAATAAAAAATATGTATTTTTAAAAATGCGAAAACGAATAAAAATGACCGAATATAAAATGACATTAAGTGAACAGAATGACAAACATTTTAGTTAATGTTTTTGTCATTCTGTTTTGTCATTTTTATTAGTTTTGATTTTTGTCATTTTTATTAGTTTTTGCAGAAAAACAGAAAATACAAAAATGAAAATAAAATTTAATAGAAATATATTATTTTTTATATTTGTATAATAAATAATATAAACTATAATAGTATCTAAATGCTTTTAAAATAACACTGATGTACTTTAATAAATGTACTACAGAATGCCTTATTCAACTTTTTGTTTTCTCACAAAGTATCTATTTTTATATTTTTTTCCATTTTCCACCTACATTTAAACAGATACACTGTAAAATGATTTTTTTGTAGTTGTAAATAAAGGGTTAATACTAGTTTCAGTCTTTCTACTTCAAAATTTCACATTTAATTCAATGTTTTGCATTTTCTTTGAATTTATTGCTAAAATTTACTGAGTGAAATTTGTACGTTTAAAAGTAAATCATTTTTTTCCCCAGTGTAGTTCACCCAAAAGTGAAAATTCTGAAATGTTTGTAAACTGAAAACATTGTCTTGTATTACTGTGCAAATTTGTGGGCTGATATCCACTGTAAAAAAAAAAAATCAAATCAGTAATTTATTATTATTTGATTATTGTTATAATATATTATTTGCTCTACATTTTCCCCTTTATGTATCTGTGTAGGCATATCCTCATCTGCTTGGCGTCCTACCTGGGATGTGTCTGTTTTGCTTATTTTGACGCGGCGTCGGAGGCTCCAGAGCAGGGGCCCGTTGTCAAATTCTGGCCTAGCGAGAAATGGGCTTTTATTGGTGTGCCATACGTCACTCTTCTCTGTGTGCACAGGAAGCCCTCTATTAAGGTGACTTAACTTGTGCTTCCTACGGTGTCTGACTACACTTCAATGCACTTTGTAATAGACATTCATAAAAAGGAGAATCCTGTTTTTGCATGGGGATTTGTAAGGTTTTGTTTTTGGGGGTGATGGTGGTCAATCAGTGCCATTCATGAAAGTATTTAGTGTCTTAAAATCACAAAATGAGGTTTCAGTTTACTTTGGGATAAATTCTGAGTGATCCAAGATTTCATGTTATAACTTTACATGGTGTTATATTACCGGTCAGAAGTTTGGAATAATTAAAAATGTTTTTGAAAGAAGTTTCTTATGCTCACCAAGGTGAATAAATATGTAATAATATTTGTTTGATCAAATATTATTACAATAAAATAAATGTTTTCTATTTTAAAATGTAATTTATTCCTGTGATCAAAGCTGAATTTTCAGCATCATTACTCCAGTCTTCAGTGTCACATGATCCTTCAGAAATCATTCTAATATGCTGATTTGATGCTCAAGAAACATTTCTGGACCCACTTTATATTAGGTGGCCTTAAATACTATGTACTAACATTTTAAATTAATCATTTGATACAATGTACGTATTCTGTACGTACATGTTTTTACATTGTACTTATATTTAAAAAAAAAAAAACCTGCATGTAATTACATCTGTAATTACATTTATAATTACACTTCCCTTACACCTAACCCTACTCTTAAACTTACCCATACCACCACACCTGTCCCTAACTTTACCCGTATCCCACCTCAATATCAGCAAAAGTGTTTTTCAATACAAAAGTACATTGTACCTATTTTTTTATGTAAGTACACAGTAGTTAAGGCCACCTAATATAAAGTGGGACCACATTTCTTATTGTTATCAATGTTCAAAACAGTTTTTGCTGCTTAATATTTTAGTGGTAACCATGATACACTACCAAAAGTTTGGGGGTTAGTAAGATAAAAAAAAAAAAAAAAAATGAATACTTTAATTCAGCAAGGATGCATTAAATTGATCAAAAGTGACAATAAAGACGTTTTATAATGTTACAAAAGATTTTGAACTTTCAGTTTATCAAAAAAAACTGGAATTTTTTTTTTTTTTTTTAATAATTTTTTTCCCACAAAAATATAAAGCGGCAAAAACTGTTTTCAATACTGATAATAATAAGAACCATGGTTAATAATTGGGCACCAGTAATTTTAAATTTGTTAATATTTTTACAATATTACTGATTTTACTGTGTTTTTGGTCAAATAACGGCAGCCTTGGTGAGCATAATAGACTTCTTTCAAAAACATAAAAAAAAACTTTAATTATTCCAAACTTTTGGCCAGTAGTTTATATAAAACAGAAATATTTATATTGTTTATATAAATAACAGTAATAAAGGGGATTTTTAAGACAGATGTGCACATTAGCAATTGAGCCTGAAATTGTTTTTTTGTACATTAAAATTGTTAAAATCTCATTTAAACTTCACCTATAATAAGGCAGCCAGCCATAGATGAGTATTATATTACTATGTAAACACAAAGCATGTTTTTTCACAGTAGTACTACTAGTTACCTTTTTTGACATAAGTGTATACATTTAAAGTTAAAAGGTGCACTTTGATTTTTCTTTTTTTACTGGCTGATATGACAGTGGTCTTGGACTTTATACTGACACCTATGGGTGTGGATGCAGCGTTACGCAAAAGGAAACGTTTTCAGTTACCGATGTCATTGTAGAATTTTTTTACTGTAGTATTATTCAGCTGGTCATGTGATCCTGCAACCTGCCTTATTAACAGCTTTACTAGGCCACTGACATGACTGGAGCCTTTGGGCCAGATTTACTAAACAGGCAAATTAGCATGAGAGTGCAATTACAAAAATGCGCTGATGGGAGTGGACAGTTCTGCACGTGATCTACTGATGGCGCGCAAATTAAAGAACACAGATGCAGCTGGGTTATTTCCATAATGACCAGCGCAATCTACCAAGAGCAGCGCAAATTAGCCTCTGGTTTAAGACATGCTTTTTTTGGGCAGCAAATAATGGCGCAAATACCAGTAAATTGACTAGCGCAAACCTTAGCAAATCACCACGCATAATTCATTTAAATACTCTCTTCCCATAAATTTTGCGTCTGAAAGGGAAACTGCTACAAATGCATATGCAATAAAGTCAGTCGCAAAAATAAGTCAGTCGCAAAAATAACCCTGTCCACGCCTTTTCAGCGCTAATTTATCACTGCGTGTCTTTAGTAAATCCCGACCGTAGTTTTTTAATGGCAAATGAGGGTTTGCGCTGGCGCAAGCTGTTAGAATATCTGGCCCTTAATCTCATGTTAAGGTACAGTCAAACCAAAATTTATTCAGACACCTTCAACATTTTCTCACATTATCAGTTTATTCGCTATAATTTAGAAAATGGTAATAAAATATGACAAGAACTCTTAATATTAAGAGTTAAACTGTGTCAGAACAAATTCATCTTGATAATGTCAGATAACTTTGATAGAAAGGTATGTAATGGATTATAATCAACCAATCAGCTGTCAGCTGTTTAATTTAAGTACACAATTAGATAATACCAATTTAGGTCAACCAATTACCAAGCAATGCTTAATTTTGTTCAGTCTGTGCTGTAAAAGGTCGCATTAGCAATTAAAGAAAAAACACTTTAGCAAAAACATGGTCAGGTCAAAGTGTCTGAATAATTTTGGTCCCAATATTATTTTTAATTTTACTGGTAGTCCACTGTATGAAAAAGTTTTGGGTATAATATGTCACAGTTTATTTTGCTAACCTCACTTACATAAATGAACTATAGTGTCCTGCACCCACTAGTAAAAAAAAATATATCTGGTGTCTGAATAATTTTTGGTTTGACTGTACATCATTTTAAACATATTTGCCAAAAGAACTAATGATAAATTTAGGTTTAAAACTTTTAAGTGATAAAAATTACCTAGTGCACCTTTATTATGAATAGCTGTAGGACACACAATCATCTCCAATATGTTTTCTTTATTTGTCACAGCGTTTTCTTTTCCCCGTAATATGGAGGTTATTTACCCCAGTGCACCTCATCCGCAGGCCTGATACTTCTATACTGAGTTTATGATGTTATTGTTTAACTGGATGTTTTTAATCTAGATATTTTAAGATATGTTGCACTACTGTGAAAATGAATGCAGTGTATTGGACAGAAGACTTTAAAACAGTGCATGAACATAGTTTGGTGAACTAAATATAAAGGAATGTTCTATTTAGAATGAAAGTTTGTCCTTTGCTGAATATCTTCAGACAGAAATGTATTTATCTATATATAGCCTATTGTTAGTTTTACCTTCTCATAGACAAACGTTAATTTTACATTTTATTTCCTCACTTACAACACTGAACAAAGGCCTTTTGCAGTTTGTATCTTTATCTGTTAAAGAACAAATTGTCGTTGATAAATGGATCATGAATTTGTACTGCAAAATAGTCTAAATCAGGGGTGTCCAATCCTGCTCCTGGAGGGCCACTGTCCACAGAGTTTAGCTCCAACCCCAATTTAACACACCTGAACCAGCTGATCAAGATCATACTAGGCATACTAGAAACAGAGATGGTCTTATTATTGGGAGATACGAGGATCTGTGGCTCTAGAACGGCTAACTTGGATCACGTGTGCCTTGATAACCAATCACATTTACAGCCTTGACATCATTGAATTTCGTGTAACAGTCAATCACTGTTTGCGGATACCATAGAAATGAATGAGAAGTGCCGTAAACTGAATCATACCTGTCATGCAATTGTCTGTGACTTCTCTTATAAAGCAATTTTTTTTTTTCAGTGTAAACTGAAAATAGATAAATCCAAAATGAATGTTTAAGAGCAAACATGTTGAAGATTAGCCGGCTGATTCATTAAACGATAAGCTATTTTCTCACAAAAGCGGTTTATTCAGCGAAGTAAAGCCTCTCCTCCGTTGACATCCATTCAAGTGGCTTTGCTAGAAACTTCCAGACAGGTGTGTTGAGGCAAGTTGGAGCTAAACTCTGCAGGACAGTGGCCCTTCAGGAGCAGATTGGACCCCTGATCTAAATGATTTATTGAAGGATGAAATACCAAAAACACAGTATGCAATAAAAACAGAAATTCAGTTGTGGTTTATACACAAATGACACGTTCTGTGACTTCTTGCTGCTTTCTTCCAATGCCACAAAATTGCGAGAAGAGAAACTGAACATTACCTCGGTTTCTTAATGTTTTTGCCACTCATCCAGGGTTTTCTAAAGGAGCAGCAGAGTGATTTTGTATTTTTGTGTAACTTTCTGCTCAAGCAATGCACAATATGTACTGTAAGCCAATTCAGTGGCTATAACTTGTGTGAGTATGTATGTGTGTGTGTGAGAGTGTGCGTGTGTGTCACCCGGACCCAGATGCAATGCAGGGACCAAGTATAAAAAGACTTATTTATTTTTGCGATTTAACCAATTAATAATTTTGTAACTACCACTGATTCATGATTTTGTAACCAAATGAGTTTGATTGTATTTTTACACTGATTTAATAAAAACATGCTGCAAATTAACACGTTTGAACAGTGCATGTCTTTCTTAATATGTTCATGCTGAAACAAGCACCTAACCTTATGTACATTCCCTTCTAAAAACACTTTCTAACATGGACATGTACTGACCCCTTGAATAATATTGCAGCTTATTTTTGAATAGAAATATATTGATACTCAGTCTCGGTTTCACAGACAGGGCTTAAATTAAGCCAGGATTAGGCCTTATTTCAATTAGGACATTTAAGTAGCTTTTATAAATGTGCCTTAGAAAAAAAAACATTACTAGTGTGCGTTAAAACAGCTCAAACATGCATGTTAGTCTGGGACTAGCTTAAGCCTTGTCTGTGAAACCGGGGGTCGGTGTTGGGCAAAGTTACTTTTACAAGTAATGTGTTACAATATTGTGCTACTCCCTAAACAAGTAACTATATGCTTTACTTAGTTACTTTTTACGGAAAAAAGAAATGCATTACTTTAATACTTTTCTCACCTGGGCTGGGCTTGTTTTGTTTTATAATAACAAAAAAAGTCCTATTTTTGGCAAATGTAAAGACCCTTTCACACCAAGGGCCCTATCATACACCCGGCGCCAGGCGCGATGCAAGTGTTTTTTTGCTAGTTATCATTTTCACATCCAGTGCATTTTCACAAATGCACTCGTGCCCATCTGTTCACCCATGGGCGTGCTGGTCTGAAAACGAGGTGTATTGAGGCGCATTGTTGGCACGTTGATATTTTGAGGCAACTGAAAACGTCTGAGCCATTGACCAACAAAAACCTGGTCTAAAGTCAATAGCGCAGTATTTTTTGTTATATTAAAGGGCGTGTTAGCAATATGCGCCTATAGGCGGGTGCACAACGCGAGTACACTCTGCTTATTACACAGACAGGGATGTGCAGCAGCACACAAACATTTTAAATATTAAAAATAAAAGGATTCCTCTCTGGAGAAGCGTTCAGTCTTTCCGCTCGCATTCCGCCATGGTGCAAGCACAACTGGCTTTTAAAGGAAATGGGAGATGATTTCTCTGATTGGTTAATTGCACGTTACGCCCCAAAACACACCCATGACTCATTAAGAGACTAGGTACAACCCTTTTGGACCATGCGACTGCTGCACATACCGTTTTTTCCGTCGTTAAACTAGCAAAAGTGTATTCGGACACGCCCTAAGTGCACCTGCGCCATGCACTGCAGACCATGCACTCAGATCATTAAAATAGGGCCCCAAAAGAGAATTGAATAAGCCTCAGGCTGAAGGAAATGCAAATGCACAGCTGTAAAGAGGGCGCAGCTCAAAGAAACCTTTTCAGCTGTGCTGCCATTCTGAATCGCAGAAGATAGGACGTAGGAAAAAACATTTCAACTTCAACACTCTTTACTTCAATAAAAAACAAAAAATGAAACACAAATGTGGTCTATCTAAATTTTTGTTTATTAGTATGGTTGAACGGGATCATTGAAGGTCAGCAGCAAAAACATTGGTTTATAAATGTATTTGAGTCATTTAACATATTTAATTATTACAGGTTTGTGTAATATTCTGAGTTTGCATTTCACTGTTTTTATTCATTTTGAGGAATACTCAAGTCTTTTTGCGCAAGTGAGATGAGTAAATGCCTGCTCACATTAGTCTTGAACAGGGGTGTCAAACTCATTTTAAGTTGAGGGACGGATGAGGAAAAAAGGTAACCATGTGCATGCCAAATGACCTTTTTTTTTTTTTTTTTTATATATATAACTTTAGTGCTCTGGCAGTTACATTACTAATATTAACCATACAAACTACAATATAATTGTCAAGAAAACTAGAAAAACACACTGCTTTTTGAAAACTGCATTTGTTTTTACAGCGAAAAGACTATTAGATTTTTAAAATAGTGTTTTATTTAATATTTTTTATTAGTGATGCAAGGATTTTGATTTTTTTTAATGGCCAATTCCATTTTTTTTTTTTTTTTTCTTTAAGCAAATTTATTTATTGATTGTTTGTTTTATAACAGGCCAAACTGGCCATAAAGGCACAATATGAAGGATTTTTAGATTAAAATATCCAAAAACAACTAGTACAATGTTATATATTTTGTTAACTTGTGTAGTTGCATTATCCCAGATGTTTCCAAGAATGTTTAAATCCAGAGAAATAAGCCATTTTAACCAGGACACGGACCGTGTCAGTGCTTTACCTATCAACGACATACCCGTGTTACCCTCTATTTCCGGTTTTATTTTGTAGAAACCATGGAAACACCAAAGACGCGTTAATATATTATATGTTTTATTAGACAAGGAAACAACTGTTTGGATACATTTATAGACAGAAAACTAATCGTTATATAGCTCAACACGTTTAGTCTTATTGTTTGAATCTCGTTTTCTTGATTTACCGTGAGTACCACGTTTTACCTAATTTGCCTAATATCGATCTAGCTTACTGCAGTGTGAGGTGAAGACTACAACTCCCATGAATCCGCTCTATCTCGGCGTCATCAAGCTACGCCTTTGTTTTAAATAGGCGACCTCTAGCGGCGAAAAACTACATATTGTGCCTTATAACAAAAAATATGTGTAGCCATCACAATCCAAACAAAGATGCTACACACATGAGCATGAGCGGTTGTTTTTTATTTAAATTAGATTGTATAATTTCAAGATTTACAGCAAAATCAGCATGGTCTGACTTTGGCTTTGTGAAATTATGCTACAAGACACACCTGTCCTGCGCAAACCAAAATAGCAAACAGACTAAATAAAAATGCAAATTCATTCTCTGCCAATAGGTGGCGGTGACACCATGTTCACACAGCACAACTCTGCACTTTACTCACAGTTTCTCTCAAAATGGTGACGTGAGAACTGTCAGTTAATAAATGGGAAAACAAAGTAAATTGTGTTACTTTACTAGTTACTTGGAAAAGTAACTCTGATTACGTAATCTGATTACGTAACTTTCATAATGCGTTACCCCCCCCCAGCACTGTTGATACTATGGTGGAATGGTGACGTTGTGAATGGCTGCATAAAATGTTTCTATATTTGTAGTAGATTGACATTTTCTAGCAGTGACAGTAGTGTACTATGCTGTGTCTCACAAAAAAACTTGAATAATATTTGTAATACTTAAAGTTCATGTACATTTTACAAACCCGATTCCAAAAAAGTTGGGACACTGTACAAATTGTGAATAAAAACAGAATGCAATGATGTTGAAGTTTCAAATTTCAATATTTTATTCAGAATACAACACAGATGACATATCAAATGTTTAAACTGAGAAAATGTATCATTTTAAGGGACAAATAAGTTGATTTTAAATTTCATGGCATCAACACATCTCAAAAAAGTTGGGACAAGGCCATGTTTACCACTGTGTGGCATCCCCTCTTCTTTTTATAACAGTCTGCAAACGTCTGGGGACTGAGGAGACAAGTTGCTCAAGTTTAGGAATAGGAATGTTGTCCCATTCTTGTCTAATACAGGCTTCTAGTTGCTCAACTGTCTTAGGTCTTCTTTGTCGCATCTTCCTCTTTATGATGCGCCAAATGTTTTCTATGGGTGAAAGATCTGGACTGCAGGCTGGCCATTTCAGTACCCGGATCCTTCTTCTACGCAGCCATGATGTTGTAATTGATGCAGTATGTGGTCTGGCATTGTCATGTTGGAAAATGCAAGGTCTTCCCTGAAAGAGACGACGTCTGGATGGGAGCATATGTTGTTCTAGAACTTGGATATACCTTTCAGCATTGATGGTGCCTTTCCAGATGTGTAAGCTGCCCATGCCACACGCACTCATGCAACCCCATACCATCAGAGATGCAGGCTTCTGAACTGAGCGCTGATAACAACTTGGGTTGTCCTTGTCCTCTTTAGTCCGGATGACATGGCGTCCCAGTTTTCCAAAAAGAACTTCAAATTTTGATTCGTCTGACCACAGAACAGTTTTCCACTTTGTCACAGTTCATTTTAAATGAGCCTTGGCCCAGAGAAAACTCCTGCGCTTCTGGATCATGTTTAGATATGGCTTCTTTTTTGACCTATAGAGTTTTAGCCGGCAACGGCGAATGGCACGGTGGATTGTGTTCACCGACAATGTTTTCTGGAAGTATTCCTGAGCCCATGTTGTGATTTCCATTACAGTAGCATTCCTGTATGTGATGCAGTGCCGTCTAAGGGCCCGAAGATCACGGGCATCCAGTATGGTTTTCCGGCCTTGACCCTTACGCACAGAGATTGTTCCAGATTCTCTGAATCTTTGGATGATATTATGCACTGTAGATGATGATAACTTTAAACTCTTTACAATTTTTCTCTGAGAAACTCCTTTCTGATATTGCTCCACTATTTTTCGCCGCAGCATTGGGGGAATTGGTGATCCTCTGCCCATCTTGACTTCTGAGAGACACTGCCACTCTGAGAGGCTCTTTTTATACCCAATCATGTTGCCAATTGACCTAATAAGTTGCAGATTGGTCCTCCAGCTGTTCCTTATATGTACATTTAACTTTTCCGGCCTCTTATTGCTACCTGTCCCAACTTTTTTGGAATGTGTAGCTCTCATGAAATCCAAAATGAGCCAATATTTGGCATGACATTTCAAAATGTCTCACTTTCAACATTTGATATGTTATCTATATTCTATTGTGAATACAATATAAGTTTATGAGATTTGTAAATTATTGCATTCCTTTTTTATTCACAATTTGTACAGTGTCCCAACTTTTTTGGAATCGGGTTTGTATTTGTCAAATACATATAAACGTGCATTTGTAATATTTGAGTGAGTGTATTAGTCAGGTGCGGAATCTTGGTGTCATTTTTGATCCACAGTTAACATTTGAAGCACACATAAAACATCTCTAAAACTGCTTTTTACCATCTGAGAAACATTGCTCGACTTAGACCTTTTCTCTCTTTTGCAGACACAGAAAGGCTTATACATGCCTTCATTACAACTAGGTTAGATTATTGTAATGCCTTGTTCTCTGGCCTTCCAGCTAAATCTCTGAGCAGGCTACAGTATATTCATTATCCTCGTGAACACATTACACCGGTGCTTTCACAGTTGCACTGGCTTCCCATAAATGCGATATTTGATTTTAAAATTCTTATTTTAACATACAAGGCACTTCATGGGACTGCACCAGAGTATCTTTGTGATCTCATTAGCTCTTATACTCCATCACGTTCTCTCCGTTCTGCTAACTCCCTTTTACTTCATCAGCCTTCATGTAAGCTCAAGACCATGGGGGAAAGAGCTTTTTCATACAAAGCCCCCAAGCTATGGAATGTGCTTCCTTTAACCATCAGAAATGCACCAATGTTGGGACACTTTAAAAAGTTGATTGACACATTTATTTAAGGCAGTTTTTCTTTAATTAATTGTTGTATTGCCCTTGTGTTTCTGTTTTATTTTACTGTAGCGCTTTGGGTTTAAGAAAAGCACATTATAAATAAAATGTATTATTATTAAAATACATATGCATAGAATAATTTAATTCAAACAACAGGATAAATGTTGGAAAAGTTTAATATTTTTCAGCTGCTACTGTATATAAAATATGCAATGTGTTAGAATTAGTGTTTTGTAAAATTGTGTAAAAAAAAGAAAAAAGTGCAAAACAAAATTCAAAACAAAACCCCAATACGACAAAGATCTATAAAAATAAAATGCTCCACAATATTAAAACAATATAAATAACAGTAAAAAACAACAACAACATTCAGTGTTCGGAGTTAAAAGCACCAAAAATCACATCTATTTCAAACATCTAGTTCGACTTCTACATTATGGTAATAATACATCAAGCTGGAGTATTATGACAATGTTTTTTTCTGAAGTCTCTCCCACACGCTGGCTCTGTGTTCAGGTGTCAGGCAGGGTTTAATGACATTTTCAATGTTCTTCACTCTTCTTCTGAAACGTTCTCGGTCTCTGGCCATCTGCAGCCAACAAGAGCCGTCCCGCGCCGCCCTGCTAGCGAAACTCCAAGCCACCATGGGGCGTACAGTCACCTTATCACTGAAACACACCTGAAATAAAAGACAAAGGCATGTTATCAAGAGTACACAGAAGAGTTTCTATCCCAATCCTGAGGGATGTAACCTAATGCCTGTTAGTCATGCAGCGTGAGTCACGTGTGTCACATGACATCCTGACTTACAGGAATTCGTTTGACTACTAGCTGACGTCTGCTGTTGTCTTGGAAGAGGGATGGTTTAGTGTTTCCAGCCTTACAGCAACCAAAATCTGAATCCATGTTTGGTGATTTCTTTTCTTATTGCCATTTTATTTCTGGCCTATCTTGAATCACTTAAAGTTTTTTTAGAATGATGTATAATTTATATTTGTATTATTACTGTTAATTTATTTGTTACTATTTATTTATATATTATTTTATTAAATTAATTATATAAATGAACACTGTTGTATATAATAATAATAATATAATTTTTTTCATTTGTGGTTCTATTTGTTTTGCCTATACATCTAAAAGTTTGTTTCCATCTGTGTTTTTGTTAATTAAAACTTTGTTTTCGTTAACTGAAATAAAATAAAATATAAATATTCAATGAAAAACTTGGCAACTAACTGAAATAAAATAAGCATTACTATTATAGAAAATAGTAATAAAATAAGTATTACTACTATTACTATTAACTATTACTATTAAAATAAAACTGAAATAAAGCTAAATACAAATTCTAAAATTAACATGAAAACTGAACATAATTCAAAGTATGAATAAATAATACAAATAACACTGGTTTCCATGAAATGTTTACCTTCTTCCCTCCCTCCTTTGAGTTTGGTTTTGGATGACCTTCTTCTGGCCTTGTAGCTGGTGTAGTTTGAGTTTTGATCTGTGAGCACAGAGTTAGTTGGTTCTCCTTAGTGTTTGCTCTGGATCCGGTGGACGAGCAGAAGCTCAGAGGGTTGTACGGGTCACTGCTGTTGAGGAAGGATTCCCAAAGCTCAAGGCTCTCTGCTGATGCCTCAGAGTCACCTTCATCATCATCGTCATCATCTGACCATTCAGAATCCTCATCCTGTGGCTCACAGTCTTCCTCTTCACTGTCGTCATCATCTTCTTCCTGATCAGTTCCTTCATCAGACTCCCATTCTGAGAGCCCAGCTTCATCATCTTCCTCTTTATCCGAATCAATCATTGACGATTCCTGCTCAACAGCAGGCTCGAGCAACTCATCCTCCATAACGACCTTCATCTCTGGATCCTTCCCATCCCTGAGTTCCCTTTCCAGGGCCACCACACCACTCTTCTTCAACTCGCCGATCATGGACATGTTTTTTCCCACACAAATGAAGAAAAACATCTTGGAGCAGAAAAGCTTTGCTACACTCGTACAGCAGTTCACAACTCTTCGGATGACCGGCCACAGATGGAGTCTAATCTTCACAATGGATGTTTTGCGATAATAACTAAGAGGTAGATCTTCATGTGTTCCAGGTTTACTGGAGGAAAGCTCAGGACTCATCTTGGATTGCATGAATAGAGCTTCCTGAGGTAGACAGCACTGGTATGGCAGTGGATGATGTGGGGAAATGGTGAATGGTGCCATAATCACACTCAATCTGTAAAAAACCCAAACATATGCCATAAAACAATCAATATTTGTAATTACATATATGTGACCCTGGACCACAAAACCAGTCATAAGTCGCACAGGTATATTTGTGGCAATAGCCAACAATACATTGTATGGGTCAAAATTATTGATTTTTCTTTTATGCCAAAAATCATTAGGATATTAAGTAAAGATCTTGTTCCATGAAGATATTTTGTAAATTTTCTTCAGTACATATATCAAAAATGTATTATTAGTAGTAATATGCATTGCTAAGGACTTCATTTGGACAGCTTTAAAGGCGATTTTCTCAATATTTCGATTTTTTTGCACCCTCAGATTCCAGATTTTCAAATAGTTGTATCTCGGCCAAATATTGTCCTATCTTAACAAACCATACATCAATGGAAAGCTTATTTATTCATTTAAAAAAAAAAATGGTATTGGTGAATTGACCATTTTGACTGGTTTTGTGGTCCAGGGTCACATATATTAAAACCAGTGAAAGACTTCTCAGTCCTCAGAGGGGTGTTGTTTGCATTGTTGCTACAACATACTATGACACACCAATGTGACATGCCCACTGTGTGCTGTAAACACAGTAAAAAAACAATAAAATGGGTTTTTTTTTTAACAACAATAAAAAAATACCCATGTTACCAAGGTAATACCATGGTTTTTGGACATACAAACCATTGTAAATATGTTTAACTAAATTATTATTATACCATTAGACGTTTCATACCTTTGTGAGTTTGATCAGCCTGTCGCTTGGCAGTCGCTCCAGCGAAGATTTGGTTCTCCAATGTTGAATGTACTAACGTACCCTAAAACACTGTTTGAGCAATACGACGACTTCAATTTAAACATATACTCCATGTTCGCTTTGTTTATCAACATCTCGCGCTGGGTTCGTATTTCATGTATTTCATTCTTCTTTGCTGTAAATAGAAATGCTCCTGTGAGTGACGGCGAGTGTTTATATATACTGTAATGACGTTGCCATGCGGAGGCGGGACTTGCGCGTTTCCTTACTGGGAAATCACGTAGCCCACGTTTCGTTACGTTTCGAGAAACTCCAGTAGTGGGCGGGGCTAGGCCAGCAGCGTCTGGTTGAGACTGAATTGCATCATACCCTAAAATGGAAAGCGAAGTCTAGAACAAAACATTTTGAAGGGTGAAACTGTAAACAAGAACATCTATATCAACGGTACTTTCTTGGGGATGGACGACATTATGATTTTAAAGTAAAATGGAAATGAAAATGGAAAATACAGAATGCATGGTGCCCATAAACCAAACCTTAGTTTTCTTTTATATCATGAATATATTGATAAGCATAACAATTAGAGGTAGTAAAACAGAATGTCACATGATGGGTCAAAGTAACTCATAATTGGCCTGTGACTAATAGCCTAATGCTATGTTGACAGTGCAGTGCCATAGACACACAGGCACATGATACCAATAATAATGCAATAAACATGAGCTCAACAACATAAAATGTAAGCTAGCATAAAAACACCCTATTATGTAGGATACACAACTCATGACAAAAATAAGAAGAATGTATAGGGTCTTTTGAGAACACCCGTTTGCACTCTAAATTATAGCCTAATGTGACTTTTTACTGACTAAAATACTGTTTTTTGTAATATATATATATATATATATTAGGGTTGTCAATCGGTTAAATGTTTTAATAGTGATTAATCGCACTTTTGTTGTGTGATTAATCGTGATTAATCGCGAGTAATTGCACACTTATCGTAAAATTAAGCATACGTCATTTATCTTATTAAACACATTCATTTTGTCATCATTTGCTATATCCAACAAAGTAAACAATCAGAAAACTATATTTTCTGCAAGCTTCAAGGATCATTGGAGACTCCAAAAGGACACCAAATAACCAAATATAAGGAGTCCATATAATTATGTTATATAATATATTTATACCCATCTAAGCACCCATGAAAAAAAACATTACAGAAAAAACGTTACAGAATTCACAGTGTATTGTATGTGTACAGAGCAACAACAACAAGATTGTTTTCATTTTAGACGAGCTGCGGTACCGATCAGGACCACACGGAGACGCCAAAAAAACCTCCTAAATCAACCGCTTTGATCACAACAACATACACATGACAACACGTGTTCCCGGTCTGCAGTGGTCAGTATCTATCAAAAGTGGTCCAAGGAACAGTGGTGAACCGGCGATAGGGTCATGGGCGGCCAAGGCTCATTGATGCACGTGGGGAGAGGAGGCTGGCCCGTGTGGTCTGATCAAACAGACGAGCTACTGTAGCTCAAATTGCTCAAGAAGTTAATGCTGAGGTGTCAGAATACACAGTGCATCACAGTTTGTTGCGTATGGGGCTGCATTGCCGCAGACCAGTCAGGGTGCCCATGCTGATCCCTGTCCACTGCCGAAAACGCCAACAGTGGGCACGTGAGCATCAGAACCGGACCACGGAGCAATTGAAGTAGGTGGCCTGGTCTGATGAATCACATTTTCTTTTACATCACGTGGATGGCCGGGTGCGTGTGCGTCTCTTACCTGGGGAACACATGGCACCAGGATGCACTACTGGAAGAAGGCAAGCCGGCAGAGGCAGTGTGATGCTTTGGGCAATGTTCTGCTGGGAAACCTTGGGTCCTGCCATCCATGTGGATGTTACTTTGACACATACCACTTACCTAAGCATTGTTGCAGACCATCTTTCATGGAAACAGTATTCCCTGGTAGCTGTGGCCTCTTTCAGCAGGATGATGCGCCCTACCACAAAGCAAAAATGATTTGAGGAGCACAACAAAGAGTTTGAGATGTTGACTTGGCCTCCAAACTCCCCAGATCTCAACCCAATCGAGCATCTGTGGGATGTGCTGAACAAACAAGTCCAATCCATGGAGGCCCCACCTTGCAACTTACAGGACTTAAAGGATCTGCTGCTAACATCTTGGTGCCAGATACCACAGCACACCTTCAGGGGTCTAGTGGAGTCCATGCCTCGACGGGTCAGGGCTGTTTTGGCAGCAAAAGGGGGACCAACACAATATTAGGAATATATTAGGAATAATTAGGTCATAATGTTATGCCTGATCAGTGTATACATATGTATTTATATATTACAATTATCTAATTATTCTGCCAACTTACCTCTTAATTAACTCTCCTAAAACCTGGTACAATCAGATATTTGTGATCTGTACTGTTTCAGATCCATCTAACTGTTTGTAAAATAAATTTGTTGTAGTTGTAAACTGTTCAAGAATTCATTCTCAGGCCAGTCTACACAAAACATTAATTGTGAAAAGAGTCAGCTATGAGTTAAAACTGGCACTCTTTTTAGCATCAGCTGATTCATTAAAGCTGTTGACCCATTTTGGACACTTTTGTGACGTGCATGTAAACCCCATAAGGAAAGGGTTAACAGGCAATGTGATTATCCCATCTTGTGATCCCATTTGCAGCCATGAAAGAAGGTATTTCATTTGTGCAGAAAGGGACGTATGCACATGCACTCACTCCCCACTTCAGTACTGGAGAGCTGCTAACCCCGGTAAGTCCTAAGATTCTGACCTATAGGAATTCCAAATGTGGAATTCTTGTGAAAATGTTACTTACCACTCTTAGGTTTATTGGCATCTCTGGTTCCATGAAAAACCTTTAACATCCATGGAACATTTCTATTCAACAAAAGGTTATAGTGGAAAAAGGTTCTTTAGATTTTTAAAATGTTCTTCACAAGAAAAAAAAAGTGTTTCTTTTAAGAACTGTTCACTGGTTCTTTGGGGAACCCCAAATTGTTCTTATATGGCATCACTGCAAAAAAAAAAAAAAAAAAAACTGACTGTAAAAAACTGAATTGACTGTAATCAGTATCTTCTTCGCGACTGTGGTTGAATTTATTGTAACAGAAAGGATTTTTGCATCTGTGTTTTGGGGATTTTGATGAATGATGTATAGTTGGTTTCTGATTAAAACAAAAAACTCTGTTAAAGTGTGCTCCAGATTTTTAAAAAAGCAACCTAACATTAAAATATTAATATCATTCAATGGCCTTGGTGTTTTGTGGTTAATGAGCTTTATTTGGCCATCATATTAGCTTGCCAAACCTTTCCATTTAATTCTAAGCATCTAATTATGGATTTGACCTCACATTTATGGATCACATTTATGCACTGTAAAACATTATTATGACAACATATGTTTTCATATTGCTTTAACTCATCAAAATAAGTTAAGCAATTTTCTGGATCAGTTCTTTGTTAGAATGTGAATTCACATTTCATACCCTAATAATACTGATTCTTGGCCTATTTTGAATTTTTGGACTGTCACACAGTTTAAGCAGAAGAACTCAATTTATTTGTAGACCTATTCATTATAATGTGTGGCAGTGGGCCTATTATGAAAAAAAATGATTCCAAAAGGGGGTTTTCACAGCGATGCCATAGAAGAACTATTTTTGGTTCCCCAAAGAACCTTTCAGTGATCAGTTCTTAAAAGACTAATTTTAATGATCTAAAGAACCATTTTAGTGGAATGGAAAGTTTCCATAGATCTTAAAAGTTCTTCATGGAATCAGAGATGCCAATAAAAACCCTTTATTTTTACGAGTGTAAAAAGTTTTTTTTTTTTTGCAGTGGTTACACCAAATGTACTCAGACTTCTTGGCATAAACTACCAATACCAAAATAACTGAAACCTTAACATTAACAAAACATCTTTTTACAGTGTTAAGAGGTCGATCAGCTCATAATGTGTCCTGCCGACCGTAGTGAAGAGTGTGGGAGCAGTGACATGGAGACCGGGCCCCCGACCCCTGGTGGTCCCGCTGTGGTGTTGGGTCCCCAGAGGCTCTCTTTTGCCCACCAGGGTCTCTTGGAGATTCCCTATGACACCATCCTTCAGCAACAGGACACTCTGGAGGTTCTGGACCTCAGTTACAACTTACTGGATGAGTATCCTTTTGGGAAACTTGGTCATATGTTTAAAGTGGTACTAACATTATACGGTTATGCAGGTTATAAAGGACAAAGTGCTTTTTGCAAAAATTGGAATATTAACTCTGTAAAGCCTGAAATAAAATAATAGTCATTTTTTTATAAATGGAAATTAATTTTTTTGTTCATTTTTAAACAATTAAGTTTGCATATTTGTTGAGTATCATATTTGATACATCAGGCGTTTACGGCTAGTCTGAAATAGTGAGAATATGGAGCTCATACTTGAGGAGGAAACAAACAGCTTAATTTTATTCAGAGGCCCAAACTAAGCAAAAATATCATAATTTAGTGCAGTTGCCCATATTTATATGGCCAAAAAGATGAAATTCTGATAGCTTATAATGTAAATAAATGAGATCTGTATAACAGCATAACAGACTACTTACATAATATGCATATAAATAGGCCAATCAGTTTTCTCTCTATATCTCACAATAAGATGCTATTTAAATGCTTAGTTTTATGATCGCTCTGTAGTTTTTCTATAATGCCAATGATGATTGAGAGATGAACAAATAAACATTCCTTAAAAGCCTGTATCATATTTAATACTCACATTTTAACATTATTTATTTTTATTATGTATTGATGATCAGTTGCTTCTGTCAGTAAATGTTAATCTTGAAATATTACTAGCAATATAAAAGTTATTGTTATATTTACTTTAAAATCAGTAAAAATTTCAGGTAACATTTTTTTAGGTGACATAGTAACATGTTACTACTTGTACTTAATAACAGTAAATTATGCATATTTACAAGTAACTAACCCTAAACCAAACCCTATACATGTAGTTAATTAATATTACTCAATACTTGTAAGTACAATGTAATACCTTAAAATAAAGTGTAACCAAATTTTACAGCAAAAAGACGTGAATCACAAGCTGAAGGGGGACGCCCCCCCAACCCCCTAGAGTAGAAGAAAGGCTTTTCAACAAGATCAAATCTTTTAACTTTTCACATGATTGCCCTTGACCGAGCTGGTAACGAAACCCAGCTCTTTTGGGGGGTTTGGAGAAGCTCAGCACACTCATCCTGGACTGCAACAACTACAACGCACATGTCAAATTCCCCTACATGCCCAGCCTCACCACCTTGTGGATCAACAAGAACAAAATCAGCAACCTGCCCATTATTGTGGAAGAGATCTCCTGCAAGTTCCCAAATATCAAGTCAGTTCACCCATTCGCCCCAAGAACATCCATTCATTCATGAACTCAGTAGACATAATAGTGTTTTTTACACTTTAGTGATTTACATGTTTGGTTTCATTGTAGAATTCTTAGTATGATGAACAATGAAGCAGCACCCAGTTACTTTAATGGAGGCAGTCTCACGCAGTATATTGATTACAGGTAAGCATAAGAAGAACCGTTGTATGAAATCTGATAGTATAGTCAACATTCAGCTTGTACTTTTTCGTCTGCTTTTAGAACTTACTTAAGAATACTCTTGTGAAAAAGAAGCGCACCTTATACTTTTTAAAAAGAATAGTTATTATAGAAATAATATACTTAAGAATTTAGGCCTACTTAAGTGTGAATTGAATGTAATGTTTTCAGACACTTCATTGCAATTAAATTAAAATATTATAGTTTAAACATATTAAATGCAATTAGCTGAACTTTAGAGTGCTTTTTGACACTTAAGTAGGACTTAAGTAGCCTACATCTTTATATGTAATTTCATAATTCAATTGTCTTTAAAATATAGTTAAAGTGTACTGCTGAATGTAATGTGTAATGCAATTACGGTAAACTAAAATGTACTTTAATGTCATTTGTCACTTTAGGTAGATTTAAAATATTAAAGCTTTACATGTAATATCGAATAATACTAGTTCAGATTATAATCAAGTGCTTTAGTATGTTAGTCAACAGTCAAAATAAGTGTACTTCTTTAA
This sequence comes from Coreius guichenoti, assembly GCA_039654105.1. Taxonomy (NCBI): domain Eukaryota; kingdom Metazoa; phylum Chordata; class Actinopteri; order Cypriniformes; family Gobionidae; genus Coreius; species Coreius guichenoti. The sequence continues at coordinate 9,966,206 of CM077168.1, read as the reverse complement.
AGCATGACAAAATATTATTATTAACATATTTAATGCATTAAAGGAAAACTTTTAATTTGACAGTATAAAGTGCGCTTTTTAAAAGTGTACTTAAGAAACAGTCATGAAAGTGTACTCTCTTTAAGCACACTTAAGTGGTCTTTTTTAAGTACAGTTTTTGATAATATACTTTTAAGATTTGAAGTACACTTATTTTCTCGGCTTACATCAAACTTTTTATTTTTGAAATAATAAATGTACTATTTGTGATTTGGGACTCAGGGTCAAAGGAGATGGATGATATTAAAACTGCTAACTCTCTGTGGCCAATTTCGTCTCCATAAATGTAAAGTCACTAAACTCAATTTAAGGCTTTTCTGTGTCGATTTAAAGTTATTCTATGACTCTCTTTGTTCATCATTTAACAAGAATCTGCTAAAACCGCTCTGTTAATTAAAAAAAATATGATTTCATTATAAGAGTTACCTACTGATTTCCTGAAGATGGATTTTTTTAAGTTTCATGTTATTTATTTCTATTTATTTTTATTCATTTATTATGTTTAATTTCTATTGCTTTAGTTGTTTTGTGAATTACATTTCTATGTAGACTCTCTGTTTACTGTATCTCGATTGATAATGTACTTTATTGCCTTGCTACCTTGAGTTTCTTATCCTGTCTTAAGTATTCTTTTGTAATATATGTATCCCATGATCTTTGTTCAATAAAAAAAAATTATAATAAAATAAGCACACTTGTTTTTCACAAGGGTATACTACCATCTAGTGGTCATGTTTTGCTTAAGCAGTGCAATAACTATAGTGCTGTAGTGTTTCTACCAGTAAGTTTAACATTCATTTACAATTTGAACAATCTAATAGAGTCCATAATAACTACTATATATATATATATATATATGTTTGTCTATGACAGGCAGTATGTGATCAGTCAGATACCCAGTCTGGAGGTGCTGGATGACACAGAGGTGCAGGAAAAAGAGCGTGAACTGGCCCAGAAGACCTACAGGATGCAGAGAATCAAAGAAGGCCGCAGCAGGAAGAAGGAGCTTCATCGCTAACAAACAATTGTTCATCATTTCACACAGTTTTCATTTCACTGGGCTGTATGCCACTATCTCACAACAAGTCATTCCAGACTTCATGAGCTTCAAAGCTTGTTGAAAGGAAGTGAATTTACTCAGATCATGTTTAAACTGGGATTTGAAGTCGCAACAAATAAATATGAAATGGCATTGGAAATATTTTACTGCCTTTTTTCTTTTCAAAACAATGATTTGAACAACAATAATGATCTGAGTTTTTAAATCAATACTGCATAAAAGTCAAACTTAATATAAATCTTTAATAGTATACTAAAATCTGATTGAATGAGCCACATTCAAAGCTACTGTAAATACTGCACACAATTTGAATTCTATATTAATGTGACAAGCTTACGGTTAGGAATGAACTAGGCTACATGGAATAGATTGTAACTATTAAACTATTAAAGTCACCATGAATTCAAAACTGACATTTCTTTTTTTGGGAATATTGCAGTATTTATTATATTTTACATGCACAACATTATTATTTTTTAATTCTTGTGTCTTTAATAAAAATAACTTCCCCTCCCTCTTGCAGCTACATCTTTTCTCTTCTCTGATGATGCGTTTACTGAAGCGAGGGCGGGACAATCTGTCACTCTCATGAGATCCACCAATAGCAAACCACAACCATCCAACCATCCAATTAATTCCCCATGCAGAAAAATTAAGCACCGCCCTACATTTTTTCTTGTTCCAGAAGCCGTTTCACCTATACCTCACAATAGGGAAGAATCTTCCGTTTCTTGCTGACTTTAATGTGACAAGTTGCAAAGCAACCGCAAACAGCTTATGGTTAGGATTAATGAACCATGCATGGAAGAATAGAATGTAACTAATTGATCAATTTTATCTTCATATTGCTGTTGACACTATTTTATAATAGACTAGCAATAAGCCAATAGGTGCAATCTAGTTTATTGCTTTGATATAACTGCTGCTAAAGCTTACTGATAGCAAATAAAAATTACTTGTAGGCTCTTTTGATAAGTCAAGTCAGGATGGCAAAATAAATTGCAGTCAATAATTTCGTAGGCTATCTCTTGGACTCAGAACATCTGATAAGCACTTCTTAGAACCATGTACTATATTTATCTCTGTTGTAATGTTTTAGCATCATGTAGCCTACAGTAGTTCTTAAAAAAAACAAAAACAATTTACAGTCCCCTCCCCTCATTTAATGCACTGTGCAGGAAGTTTTGTAACTGGATCATGCTAACATTACTGCTAACAAAAATATATTTTTGTACTGAATTCATGCACATACCCCAGACTAGTCTCACCAAATTATGTAAGTGTAAAAACATATGTTAAACATGCTTTGTGGTGTTTATTACAGTAGCAATGAACTAAATATGACCTTTAGCACACATTCATAACAGAGCAAAGAAACAGGCGCAGAAGAGCTGAATCATTACCGTAATACACAGGATATATATATATATATATATAATACACACACACACACACACACACACACACACACACACACACACATATATATATATATATATATATATATATATATATACACAATCGTTTAATATTTAATAATATTTAATGCCAAATATTATAGTGTAGAATGTAAATGTATTTTATGGCCAACCGTTTTAACATTTCTATTTAAATTAAGTGCTATCTGTTTTTTTATTTTTATTTTAATTACTAGTAAGAAATCGATGTTCAGTTTCACGACAAACTATTCATTAGATGCGGCTAATACTTAGCTATTCATTAGCTGCTAGTATAGGCTATTTGTTCTTTAGCTACTAGTCAAAATTATGAGAATAAAGTCGTAGCTTAATGAGAATAAAGTCAAAATTACAAGAATAAAGTCTTAATTAGTACTATACAAGACTGAAGTCATATTATTTTGAGAATAAAGTTGCTGCATTGTGAGATTAAAATAGCCTAGTAATATTTTTAGATTAAAGTCAAATTTATGAGAACAAAGTCGTTGCAATACAATAATAAATTATTTTATTTATTTATCTATTATAAAGACTTTTTCCCCTTATAATTTTGACGTTATTCACAAAATATTATGATTTTATTCTATTTTAAATGCCCCCCCCCCCCCCCCCAAAAAAAAAGTCTTGTTCACTAATAATTAAAATAAGTAGGCCTGCTAGTAACGTAGAAAAAGCCAGTAAAATAGATTCTAGCTAGTTTTAAAGGAATAATGTTAAACAGCTTCCCACAGATATTTTGTAAATCAACAGTCTTCAATTGTGTAGATGCAGTAGGTGTAGTAGGCGATGCTGCTCATTTAGAGTAATTACGGTAAAATCATCAACGCTCAGAGTTAGACCGAACATCCATTGACAGCAGAACTCAAATCTACTTTAACTCTACGAGGTAAGCTAATTGATCAAGCTGTTATACAGAGAAATTGTTATGCTCCATGAACATAACTACATGCAACATCTACTTCTCGTCTGCATGTCTCATATCATTGTTTTCGGAGTTTGAGTTCATAGTGTTTGTACTGTTGTCTGTCGTAATAACAGTTCTTTTGCATATTAAAAGGTTATTAGCTCGAGGATCATGGCAGCTTGAATGTATGTATGTTAGACCTAGACCGAGATCGAGTGGGGAATAGCTGCAGTTTTGGCTCTTTGAGTTAACATTAGCTAACAAGCTATCTTCCTATTTACAATGAAATAATTGATATTGCACATGCTAATAGAGTAACGTTAGTTACTGATATACAATTAGTGCAAATGTAGGCTACACTTAGCGTATACATAATTTTTCTTTTCTCTTACGTGTTATATCAGTCAAAGACAGAAAACGTGGACTAGCTTCAGTAAATTATTCTCTAAACAAGGTCCTGGACGGCAGGGAAACACACAGCCTCATTTCATAGTCCAGAGTCTAAAACACACAGCCATAGAAAATGGCATTTGGGTCACAAGGCCGGATGGAAATGTACAGCTATTACCTCAGATTATGTTTCCTTTAGGCTGTTATGCTTGGCACTAAGTCTTACACTTTGAGTGAGATATCAGATAGTGATTCATTGATTGAAGTAACTTAAAGCTGGTTTCTGGTGATTTTTGCATTTATGTATGTTTTATTCTTAAGCTTCCTACCTTTCTAAATCACAGAAACAAAAAATGCTACAGATTTTTTTCGAATTACATTTCTTATAATGTGAACTTGGCCAAGTCTAACTGTTTAAGTCAGGGGTTTTCCAACTGGGGGCCACAAGGACATAATAGGGGGCCTGTGGATAAATGAATTATACAAATAAATAAATTCTAGTACAGTACTATAATGAGTAGAAGAAACTTAAAAATATAACTTCATAGAAGCTTAATATTTTTCAAATAATATTTTAGACATATTTATAATATTAATGTTTCACCATATAAATGGGGTTGTCTGGAGAGTTTAGTGGCTCACCCTGTTTAGTCGGTTGTGTGTCTTCTTGTCTTCTGTTTTATATGTTGCACAATTCCGCTGCCATTTATAGTAGAAAAAACCAATTTTGCTTGCTGCACAGCTTGGCCTCATTGCTTGCTCATATCCCAGGAGGACCGAGTTAAACTTGTTAACATGAGGTAGCATGCTGAGATGAAGCATGTTGGCCCCCTGGGGCCCTTTTCCTCTAAGGTTTAAATGTCTTTGAAATCCTTGGATTGTGAACTTCTAATTTCTGCTATAGTAAGAATTACTGCAAAATCTGAAATAGTAGAAACTGCCTCATAAAAAAATGAACATTATTACAGTATTTTGTATTATGCATGGATGGATATACACAAATGAGCCAGTCACAGGTGAAATAGTGTTGTCAAAAGTACCGACTTCGGTACCTAGTCGATACTGAAATTTAAAAATTTTGACGATGCCAGCATTTCCCTCTAGCATTTTGAGCGCTGTTGTACGGATTCTTAAACGCCTCTGATTGGCCATCATGTTCACACACTCAACATATATGTCTCTGATTGGCTACAGTGATCTGCTGATAGACGCCTGCTTTTAAACGCTCCCGTGTGTATCTGTGTAAGCGCTTGGTGAAGAGCGTCAAAGATGTTTATTTACAACATGTTTTTGAAGCGTTGATCATTGTAGCCGTTTAGGGCCTGAACACCAATGGTGCGAGGACCCTCTTGGAATTGCTCTGTTTATATTTATATTTTATTTTATTTCAGCTTAATTTCAATAAATGAAAATTATTTTTAATAGTTTTAGTTAAAGGTAGGGTAGGCAATTTTTGGAGAGGCTAGCAATAGCAAGTTAGCTTTGAAAGCATGAGATCCCACCCTCTCTTCAGAGCATCTCTAAAGCCACGCCTTCTTCAAAACACATGAACGTGTACTGCAGGGAGCAAACAAAAGCATCACAAAAGACAGCGTTAAACTACCTCATGTTTCATTACATAAACAACTTAAAGAGCACTGACCTGTACCACCTGACTGCTGCAGATTCATTTCGCCGTTGATAGTGTTGCCATTGAAACGCATACATTCGAGTCACAAACTGCTCCAAGTATAACATCACGGGTTTCCATCTTTTCCAAATTACAGTAGTTATGACAGGAATGCAGCATAAGCTCCTTATTTTGGTTCAGGAGGAACTGTAAAAGGCGGCTGTGGTTTCGGTTGCGCTGCTCGGTGACTGACATCTGTCTAACTCTGCATAGCATGAAACGTGCTGATGACGTGTGATGTCTGTGCAAGCAGGGTGGTATGAAAATACATACGATAACAGGCAGGTAGGACATTGTATCGAATGCAATGATTGGACGAACATTTGGTCCTGAAGAGACTTTCAACCAGCATAACAAAAAATGTTTCTGGAACAAATCACCTTTAAGAATGAATACTGCTCATAGTTTGTATAACACTGGTGAATTTAATTTGTTTATATCAGTCCGCTCATCTGTAATATGAGTCTGAGGATAGAGTAGAATCTCAGAGTTGTTATCTTGGAATTGAAGTAATTCCGACAAGACATATGTCCATATTCTGTCTGAAATATCAGTTAAATTGAATGAATATCAGTTAATGAAAATTCATGTCATCAAATACTCCACCTCATGCTGTTCCAAACCCATAAGAGTTTCGTTCATCTTCGAAACATGAAGATCATTTTAATAAAACCTGAGAGATTTCTCTACCTCCTTTGAAAGTCCACACAACCAAAACGTTGATGCTTCAAAATGTTCATAAAGGCATTGTAAACGTATTCCTTATGAATGACCCAGACTAAAGTCCCAGACTAAAATGCATGTTTGAGCTGTTTTAACTCAAAGCAGCTTGCACTGACATATCTTAAAATATGTTGGTACTATTGTTTTGTCTCAAGATGCACACCAGTAATGTTTTTTTTAAGGCATAATTGAACTAAGGCATAATCCTGGCTTAATCTAAGCTTTGTCTGTGATACCAGGCTTTAAAGTTTAAGCAGAACCTGCAGATTTTTATTTTGTAATCATAAATATTTCAAGTTCAGAGCCATTAAAATGTGAGTAAGATAATTCATACATTTAACTTAAAAATATCATGTAATCTCAAATTTTTAGTAGTGGAAACTTGGCTAGCTTTAACTAGCTAATTCAAAAAAATGCTACCTTGCTAATTGGTTACACAGTGCTTTGGTAGCATTAGCATAGCATAGCACTTGCTGAATGAGTACAGCAATATAAAACATTTAACATATATCTGTTCTCAAACTAAGCTCATGCTCCACTCGTCACCATGATGGTAACCCTAAAAAAACCAACACAACAGAAACTCTTCTAAACTAGCATAACAAAACATTAAACACTACTAAATCTCCCACTTAAAGTTGATCTTGCACAAAAAACGTAATATAACACTTAATTTTGACATTTACTGTCCCTTTTGAGTGTTATGGCAAAGCATGCTGGGAAATAGAAATCCCAGCCCAGTTTCGGTTAAATTTAAGTTTGTCTAAATTAAAAGAAACAAGTTCATAAAACCAAAAAAATAAAATAATTCAGATGACTTAAAATGTGTCAGTTTTGAGAACTCAAAAGAAAAAGAAAGTTCTAAATACTCATAAAAGTTAATTTGTTTGAACTAATTTGTTTATTGTGAGTTGGCTCTACTCAAACCAATTAATTATTTTGTGTTAGGGTTTACAGAATAGAGCACTGCACATCAAATAATTCAACTATCCTATTCAGAGGTTAAATAGTCATTTTATGTAGATACACAGTTAGGTTAGGCTGCCACACAGTGATCGTGATTCATGACCTATGAGCAGACATGACTTGGATAAAAATGGATTGATTGAAACATTAGGAAATTGCTATGAAGAAAGAGACTTGGCTTTACTTGTGACTCTTGTGACGGTTGGTTTAACGTCATGGCCTGAGCACTCACCTGATGCATCACTCCACAACCAGTCCAAAACATTTCCAAATCTCCAGACTCATGTATGAGTTTCTTTTGACTGTTGTGTGGAATCCAAAACAAATACCACAGTTCATTATCTGTGACAGTTTTGAAGAGGGCCATGCTTATTTCATTGCATAAAACTCATGTCACTTATCTCTAAGATCAAGCAGATTTCAAGGCTGTGATGTAAACTGTAGATGTGTCAACACGCAGCTTCTGTATAAACTAGTCTGTGTGAAGGCAGTGATAAAGTTTTGCCTCCTTGATCTCTTATGCTGTGTGCTGGCAGCTGCTTCAGCTGGTGTTGTCCCGGCTGTCACGTACCAACTTCTTAATTCTGGGAAGTTCTCAAGCCTTTGGTGTTGCATAGAGGCGGAAAAAGTGCCAGATCTTCCATTTGCAAAGCTTGAACTGAGCTGGAGATTTTACTGGAATTATATTGCCGTTCAGCACAGGACTAAAGGTGTAGTTATAATTGGTTTTTATTTAATAGTGAACTGCAAATGCTGGTCAAACTTGTTAAATCTCTTAAAATCTTGCGACAAAGAAGTACACTTTAGCATACTTTAAAAAAAAAAGAGTACTTATAACAGAAAAAATACTTAAGAATAAATAAAATGTAATAAAAATAAATAAGTGTATAAACACTATAAGTGTGAGCTGAATGTAATGTTTTCAGACACTTAATTTCAATTAAATTATGTGTTATAGTTTAAATGTATATTTAATACAATTAACTGATCCTTAGAATGCTTTTTTGACCCACTTAAGTAGGTCCTAAGTACATCATTATATGTAATTTCATAATTACTTCTATTGTCTTTGAAATGCATTTAAAAGTGAACTGCCAATTGTAGTGACAAGCATTTATGGTAAACTAAAATATACTTTAATTCCATTTCTATTAACTTTTGTCATATATTTGTATTAGTACACATTGGTAATGATGTTGTCATTTAGGACATTTAAAATATATTAACTTTAAATGAAATATTGAAAAACACTACAATTAGATTAATTGTTACATGTGCTTTAATATGTTAGTCAACACATCAAAATAAGTGTACTTCTTTAAAGCACGACAAAAGATTATTAAAACAGAATGATTTAAAATGTACTTTAACATTTTTCACATTATGACTTTTAAAGGTGTATTTAAGTGTGTTAAGAAACAGCAATGAATGTGTGCTCCATTTAAGTACACTTAAGTGGCCTTTTATTTAATTAATATTATATTATCTGCGAGTACAGTTTAAAAAAAATACTTAAGATTTAAAGTTCTCTACAAATTTATTTTCAGTATAGTTAAGTGCACTTCTTTTTTTACAAGGGAATGTATGCATGATACTAGAGGTACCATTTTACAGTGATGATATCAGATAGTAATACCATGCTACATGTACAAAAACATGGTATTACCGTTGTAACATCTAAAAAAAATTTAATTAGTAAATTAGTTACTTACAGTTCTTTTCTTCCTCTCAATTCAAGGTTCAAGAGTGTGCAGTAAGGAAGCGTGATTTTAGTTATGACGAACCCTTATGCACACACTATTGAGCCTCTGGACCCCCAGAAACCTGACCACAAGTTTTTCAACCTTAAACAACTTAAAGACCCCAGATATGGTAAGACAATATTTTTATGTTTGCTTTGTTGAATTGTCTAACCCAGGGTTGTCCAACGTCCTGCAGATTTGAGCTTCAGCCTGCTCCAACACACTTGCCTGGAAGTGTCTAGTGAGTCTGGAGACCTTGATTTAGCTGGTTTCAGGTGTGTTTAATAAGGGTTGGAGCTAGACTCTGCAGGACAGTGTCCCTCCAGGAGCAGGTTTGGACACCCCTGCTCTAATCATTCAAGTAATGAAAGTTAGATCAGCTGTCCTGCAGGCAGGGTTATTATGAATTTTGCGATGACTGGAGACATGACTGTGTCCTTCTCTGTACCTTTAAAGACCAACTTCCCTTCTCCATCCGTGTGCTGTTGGAGTCAGCAGTCAGGAACTGTGATGGGTTCCTGGTGAAGAAGGAGGATGTGGAGAAAATCCTCAACTGGAAGGTGACGCAGAGTCAGAGTGTGGAGGTGCCTTTCAGACCTGCCCGCGTCATCTTGCAAGACTTTACGTAAGTTTTAACCTTGTAAAGCCTACTGTATCATTTTTGATATGCACATTATTTTAATGTTTGCTTAGAAACCCGTTGTACACAATCTATTATATGCTATCTACACTATATTGCCAAAAGTATTGGGACACCCCTCCAAATCATTGAATTCAGGTGTTTTCAATCACTTCCATGGCCACAGGTGTATAAAATTAAGCACCTAGGCATGCAGACTGCTTCTACGAACATTTGTGAAAGAATGGGTCGCTCTCAGGAGCTCAGTGAATTCAAGCGTGGTACTGTGATAGGTTGCCACCTGTGCAATAAGTCCATTTGTGAAATTTCCTCACTACTAAATATTCCACGGTCAACTGTTAGTGGTATAATAACAAAGTGGAAGCAACTGGGAACAACAGCAACTCAGCCATGAAGTGGTAGGCCACGTAAAATCACAGAGCGGGGTCAGCGCATGCTGAGGCGCACAGTGCGCAGAAGTCGCCAACTTTCTGCAGAGTCAATAGCTACAGACCTCCAAACTTCATGTGGCTTTCAGATTAGCTCAAGAACACTGCATAGAGAGCTTCATGGAATGGGTTTCCATGGCCGAGCAGCTGCATCCAAGCCTTACATCACCAAGTGCAATGCAAAGCGTTGGATGCAGTGGTGTAAAGCACGCCGCCACTGGACTCTAGAGCAGTGGAGACGTGTTCTCTGGAGTGACGAATCACGCTTCTCTGTCTGGCAATCTGATGGACGAGTCTGGGTTTGGCGGTTGCCAGGAGAACGGTACTTGCCTGACTGCATTGTGCCAAGTGTAAAGTTTGGTGGAAGGGGGATTATGGTCAGGGGTTGGGCTTGGCCCCTTAGTTCCAGTGAAAGGAACTCTTAATGCTTTAGCATACCAAGACATCTGGGAACAGAAAGACATGGATGAAGGAGTTTGGTGTGGAGGAACTTGATTTATTAATTTTTTATTTTTTAAATTAAGTTCATCGGAGTGGCCCAAAACCCTAGGACTTTTGTTGCACTTGAACCACGAATGCACAAAAAAAATTACTGGATTCGAAGAGTTTTGTGGTTGAAATTTAAAAAAGTAACAATTCCTTCCCTTGTTGGTCAATTTGACCCCATAGGAATGAATGGAATGCGAGGAATGCTTCAGTACACATAGAAAAACCTAAAAATGCTCAAAATTCAAACTAAAAATGCTAAAACTACCAAAAAATTATTTTATAATGTCTACATATGTGTCTGAATGCATACTGAAGAGAAACTGACTTTAGGGCCCAGCGGAACAGCTCATTTGCTCCATATAGAGCTATAAGGCCATCTTGTGGCAAGAGTTATGAAATATCATGTTATATTATCTTTTTTTCACAAGAAGTCGGCAAAGACACCCAATGTGAGATATTTTGAGGTTATGCAAGAAATTGTGTTATTTTGAATTGAAGTTGAAAGAATGTGCTTAAATTACTACTTATTTATTATTTATTGATTTAAAATCTAGTAATTTTAAGGTAAATAAAATAAAATAAAAAAAACTCCAAAAAACTGCATTAAAAAATAGAAAAAATATGATCAAAATGAAATAAAATAAGCTTTCTGGACAAAAAAAAATTAAGTATAATTTTAGGGCTTTGGGTCATTTTGACCCGCGAGGGAAGGATGAGGGTTAAACAATTACTAAATAAACTGCAAAATGTTACATTTTCTAATATGTTTATTTCACGCATGGATTACTGCACAAGCTTGCGGTACCATATGCAGGACACCCTTAGCATGTTAGCCAGGGTTCAAAGTGCCAAATGTGAGTAAAAATTGAAATGATGTTACTAGCCAGTTGCCCGGTAACTTCTTTTTTTTATTTTTTATTTTTTATGAGAATGTTATATGGCTTAGTGCGATCATCAAATCGCAATGGTTGTGATGTAATTATATAAATATATATAGTCTGACGCGCTGCATGTTTCAGAGTAAAGCACTACGTTCATTTTCAGTAAATGCTTCCATGCAAGTGCTGTGTGTTTGAGTCGCTTATAATTTGCATTTGGGAACGCAACTTGCGCCAACCATCTTCCCAAATTCGAAATGAGATTCGTTTATAAATCTGTTTTCAACAAAGAGATGTGTTAAGGTCTCCCAGCTGTTTTCTGCCAAAATAAACGCTCAATGGTTTTTCGTTTGAAAGATTTTCTTTTTTGTCTTTAGCTGATCACATGCCTGGAATTTCATATGCCTGGCCATATAAATAACAGCAAAAGCACCAAATTGCATATTTTTGCTCAGTTTAGGGGTCTGTATAATATCGAGTTGTCCCCCCCCCCCCATACTGTATGAGTAATAAACACCTGTTGTAACAAATATGATATGATGCTCAACAAAAACAAAAAACATGCAAAAATATTTTGTTTAAAGGTTCCATGAGTATTTTTTTTCTGACAACTCACTTTTGCATATTTGTCTCATTCATTCACTGTGGACAGGGGGGTTCCTGCAGTGGTCGACTTGGCAGCCATGCGTGATGCAGTGAAAAAATTACAGGGCGACCCAGAGAAGATAAATCCAGTTTGTCCGGCAGACCTTGTCATAGATCATTCCATTCAGGTTGACTTCAACAGGAAGTAAGTTCATTTGACAGAAATGTAAAATGGCTTTTTATGTCTCTGTCTGTCTGTCGATTCTTCAGAACAGGCTCTGTTTAATGTCTGTTTTTTTAGTGTACTGAGTTCTCATGATGTAATGTTTTAAATAGGTTTATGTTGTATTACAGGGTTAATTTAAAAGTATTGAAATATCGTATAAAGTATAGAAGTATAGTAATATCCAACTGAGTATTTATTTAATCAAGAGCACAGAGTGTGTATGCTTTGTGCTTAATCATAGACCGCGTGCATGAGAAAATGCCACAGTAAACCCTTGTGAAAAAGTACACTTTAGCATACTTTCAAAAAGGGTATTTATGGGTACTTTTAAAAGAATATACTTAAGTTTGTTTTTGGACACTTAATTGCATGTTAAATTATATTAAATTATAGGTTAGATTTATATTAAATGCACTTAGCTGAACTTTAGAGTGCTTATTTTGACCCACTGAAGTAGGACTTAAGTACAGCTTTGTAAGTAATTTTATAATTACTTCTATTGTCTTTGAAATATGGTTAAAGTGTACTGCTGAATGTACTGACAAGCATTTATGGTAAACTATAATATACTTTGTTATTTCTATTTAAAATTTCATTTATTTGTTTGTTTGTTTTACTGTCATTTATATAAATATATTTGTAATTCACATTTGGAGTGATTAAAGTTGCAATTTAGTACATTTAAAAGTTATTAACTTAAATGTAATATTGAATTTCACTCTACAGTTAAATTATAAACCAAGTACTTTACGTGTGTTAGTCAACACATCAAAATAAGTGTACTTCTTTAAAGCACGACAGAAGATTATTTAAAATGTACTTTAAAACTTCAAAAGTGTGTTTTAAGAAACAATCATGAAAGTGTACTCTGTGTACACTTAAGCAGTCTTTTATTTCATTACCATGTTTTTTTAAATATACTTTGAAGATTTGTAGTACACTAAAAGTGCATGTTTAATACAGTTAAGCGCACTTCCTTTTCACAAGGGAGTCCTGCAGCTGTGACCAAAGAAAGTTTTAAAATATTCAGTTACTTTTCAGTTATTTTCAGTATATTGTCATGTTTATCTGTTGGAAATGTTTGTTATGAAGTATTTGATACACTGCTGATTTTGCAGGTTTTCCTACTTACAAAGCATGTAGAGGTCTGTAATTTTTATCATAGGTACACTTCAACTGTGAGAGACGGAATCTAAAACAAAAATCCAGAAAATCACATTGTATGATTTTTAAATAATTAATTTGCATTTTATTGCATGACATAAGTATTTGATCACCTACCAACCAGTAAGAATTCCGGCTCTCACAGACCTGTTAGTTTTTCTTTAAGAAGCCCTCCTGTTCTCCACTCATTACCTGTATTAACTGCACCTGTTTGAACTCGTTACCTGTATAAAAGACACCTGTCCACACACTCAATCAAACAGACTCCAACCTCTCCACAATGGCCAAGACCAGAGAGCTGTGTAAGGACATCAGGGATAAAATTGTAGACCTGCACAAGGCTGGGATGGGCTACAGGACAATAGGCAAGCAGCTTGGTGAGAAGGCAACAACTGCTGGCGCGATTATTAGAAAATGGAAGAAGTTCAAGATGACATCAATCTCCCTCGGTCTGGGGCACCATGCAAGATCTTACCTCGTGGGGCATCAACGATCATGAGGAAGGTGAGGGATCAGCCCAGAACTACAAGGCAGGACCTGGTCAATGACCTGAAGAGAGCTGGGACCACAATCTCAAAGAAAACCATTAGTAACACACTACGTCGTCATGGATTAAAATCCTGCAGCGCACGCAAGGTCCCCTGCTCAAGCCAGCGCATGTCCAGGCCCGTCTGAAGTTTGCCAATGACCATCTGGATATTTCAGAGGAGGAATAGGAAAAGGTTATGTGGTCTGATGAGACAAAAATAGAGCTTTTTGGTCTAAACTCCACTCGCCGTGTTTGGAGGAAGAAGAACGATGAGTACAAGCCCAAGAACACCATCCCAACCATGAAGCATGGAGGTGGAAACATCATTCTTTGGGGATGCTTTTCTGCAAAGGGGACAGGACGACTGCACCGTATTGAGGGGAGGATGGATGGGGCCATGTATCGCGAGATCTTGGCCAACAACCTCCTTCCCTCAGTAAGAGCATTGAAGATGGGTGGCTGGGTCTTCCAGCATGACAACGACCCGAAACACACAGCCAGGGCAACTAAGGAGTGGCTCCGTAAGAAGCATCTCAAGGTCCTTGAGTGGCCTAGCCAGTCTCCAGACCTGAACCCAATAGAAAATCTTTGGAGGGAGCTGAAAGTCCGTATTGCCCAGCGACAGCCCCGAAACCTGAAGGATCTGGAGAAGGTCTGTATGGAGGAGTGGGCCAAAATCCCTGCTGCAGTGTGTGCAAACCTGGTCAAGAACTACAGGAAATGTATGATCTCTGTAATTGCAAACAAAGGTTTCTGTACCAAATATTAAGTTCTGCTTTTCTGATGTATCAAATACTTATGTCATGCATTATAAAATGCAAATTAATTACTTAAAAATCATACAATGTGATTTTCTGGATTTTTGTTTTAGATTTCGTCTCTCACAGTTGAAGTGTACCTATGATAAAAATTACAGACCTCTACATGCTTTGTAAGTGGGCAAACCTGCAAAATCGGCAGTGTATCAAATACTTGTTCTCCCCACTGTGTGTGTATATATATACACTCACCTAAAGGATTATTAGGAACACCATACTAATACTGTGTTTGGACCCCTTTCGCCTTCAGAACTGCCTTAATTCTACGTGGCATTGATTCAACAAGGTGCTGAAAGCATTCTTTAGAAATGTTGGCCCATATTGATAGGATAGCATCTTGCAGTTGATGGAGATTTGTGGGATGCACATCCAGGGCACGAAGCTCCCGTTCCACCACATCCCAAAGATGCTCTATTGGGTTGAGATCTGGTGACTGTGGGGGCCATTTTAGTACAGTGAACTCATTGTCATGTTCAAGAAACCAATTTGAAATGATTCGAGCTTTGTGACATGGTGCATTATCCTGCTGGAAGTAGCCATCAGAGGATGGGTACATGGTGGTCATAAAGGGATGGACATGGTCAGAAACAATGCTCAGGTAGGCCGTGGCATTTAAACGATGCCCAATTGGCACTAAGGGGCCTAAAGTGTGCCAAGAAAACATCCCCCACACCATTACACCACCACCACCAGCCTGCACAGTGGTAACAAGGCATGATGGATCCATGTTCTCATTCTGTTTACGCCAAATTCTGACTCTACCGTCTGAATGTCTCAACAGAAATCGAGACTCATCAGACCAGGCAACATTTTTCCAGTCTTCAACTGTCCAATTTTGGTGAGCTCGTGCAAATTGTAGCCTCTTTTTCCTATTTGTAGTGGAGATGAGTGGTACCCGGTGGGGTCTTCTGCTGTTGTGCGTGTTGTGGCTTCACAAATGCTTTGCTGCATACCTCGGTTGTAACGAGTGGTTATTTCAGTCAAAGTTGCTCTTCTATCAGCTTGAATCAGTCGGCCCATTCTCCTCTGACCTCTAGCATCAACAAGGCATTTTCGCCCACAGGACTGCCGCATACTGGATGTTTTTCCCTTTTCACACCATTCTTTGTAAACTCTAGAAATGGTTGTGCGTGAAAATCCCAGTAACTGAGCAGATTGTGAAATACTCAGACCGGCCCGTCTGGCACCAACAACCATGCCACGCTCAAAATTGCTTAAATCACCTTTCTTTCCCATTCTGACATTCAGTTTGGAGTTCAGGAGATTGTCTTGACCAGGACCACACCCCTAAATGCATTGAAGCAACTGCCATGTGATTGGTTGATTAGATAATTGCATTAATGAGAAATTGAACAGGTGTTCCTAATAATCCTTTAGGTGAGTGTATATATATATATATATATATATATATATATATATATAATTTTTTTTTTTTTTTTTTTTTTTTTTTGGTCGTCCTTGTGAGCTCCTAAATGTCTGTCACTTGGAGCACTTGTCTTGGGATTTGCAGTATGGTGAATAATTTAAAAGGGTAGTTCACCCAAAAATGAAAGCTCTGTCATCGTTTAATCACCCTAATGTTGTTCTCAAAAAGAAGATATTTTTGAGAAATGTCTGTTTGGTTACAAGCATTTTTCAAAATATCTTTTGTGTTGTGCAGAAAAAAGAAAGTCATACAGGTTTAAAACGACATGAGGGTAAGTAAATGATGACAGAATTTTCACTTTTGGGTAAACTATCACCGTAACTACTCAGTTCAACAGTTCATTATGTTTAAATATACATTTTCCATACTTTAAGGTCTGACAGCGTTCAGAAAAACCAAGACCTTGAATTTGAAAGGAACAAGGAACGATTTGAGTTTTTAAAGGTAATTTCCCCCCTCTGTATTTGACATGATTTCATATTGTTTGTGTCTTCAAGATATGAAGATGATGATTGCCTGTGAACTAATTGTATCCGTTCACAGTGGGGTTCTAAAGCATTCCGGAACATGCGGATCATTCCTCCGGGTTCAGGAATAGTCCATCAGGTCAATTTGGAGTACCTGGCCAGGGTTGTGTTTGACCAGGATGGTTTCTTCTACCCGGACAGTCTGGTGGGAACGGACTCACACACAACCATGATTGACGGGTTGGGAGTGCTGGGCTGGGGTGAGTGAAACTCATCGAGAATCACTAGTAGTTTCATTATTTTAAGTAACTTACAGTTATCGTTCTTGGTGTGAACGGGCCTTAATTCATAATTATGAGATAAAAAAACCATAATTATTAGATAAAGTTGAAATTATGTCATAATTATGACTTGTGTATAAAATGTAAAAATTGTAATGTATTCCATACACTGGAACGCCAGTCTCTTGTGAACACGCGTACGACAGTTAGCGGAAGTTAGAGATTACAGTTTGTAAAGTTTTAAATATGGATATTTTTCTTACACAAACGTATCGCTTCGCTTCAAAAGGCCTTTATTAACCCCCCGGAGCCGTGTGGATTATGTTTATGAGGGATAGATGAACTTTTATGGACTTAAACAGAAACAGCCATTCACTGCCATTATAAAGCTTGGAAGAGCCAGGACATTTTTTTAATATAACTCAGATTGTATTCGTCTAAAAGAAGAAAGTCATATACGCCTAGGATGACTTGAGGGTGAGTAAATCATGGGCTAATTTTCATTTTTGGCTGAACTATCCCTTTAATCTAAGCCCTGTCTGTGAAACCAGGCCAGTATCTTATAATCTTTCCATTTTATGTACAGGTATAAGTCATACTACATAAGTCATAATTATGACACAATTTCAGCTTTTTATCTCATAATTATGACTTAGTATCTCATAATTTTGACATTTTATGTATGTCATAATATACAAGTCATAATTAATTTATGACACTATTTCAGCTTTTTATCTTAGTAACTTAGTAATGTTATGTACAGTATGTGATAATAAACAAGCAGGGCTCAACATTAAGCCTTTTCATGTGCTTGTCCGAGTAAAAAAAAATTGCTTGTCCAGAAAAAAAATAGAATTTTTTTTTTTTTGTGTGTTGTAAATTTATTCTGAAGCAATATTCTCATTAGTGTTCAGTCAGCTTTGACATATTTAAATCTGCATATTTATGATATTTTAACCTTTATAAAGGGCATTTTTTTCCCTAATCGTTTTAAATATATGCTTCATTTTAAATTCTTAAATTTGATCAATATATTAAATAAGAATAATAAGACACTATAGGACTGTTTCCAATCAAATTAAATAATTTACACTGAAAAAGTACAACTGCATTAAATAATGTTATGAGATTGCTTTAAATATTTTTCGAATTTACAACTAAGAAATGTCGGAAAGAATGATACTTTTAAACACGAAACTAAACCACCAGTAGGTGGCGGCATGTGACCATCTTAAAGAGTGAGTCATTGAGTCATTCATTCAAACGATTCGTTCAAACGGCTGATTCGTTCAGGAATGAAAACACGGTCAAGTGTTGCTGTGAGATGCGTTATGGTTCTACTGTGATCTTTGTTTGGAACTATTTTCGCTGCTGAAATAGAACAAAAATGTAAGTGACTGAATATTAATTACTTGTTTATTGAACTGTCGTATGAAATCAGTGTCACATTTTCAATCGTGATGATATTCAGCACTCTTAGTCGTGTGATGTTGCTTAACTGCATTGTATGTTATAAATATTAAAAACACCACATTTTTTGTGTGAGCTGCGCTCATTTGTTTCGATTTCTCCTCATGAGGCAGCGCGAGCCTCAACAGCGCGACCTTGTTAGCGTCAGTACATTATATGTTATATTATTATTCACTATTAATCACCACTTACACTAAATGAATGCAGAATCCTTCTTACGTTTTGGTGATTCACTAGTTATTTTTTGTTATTGACGTTTTAATCAGGCTACTTGTCCGGTCGGGCAAGTCAAATTCTTTCACTTGCCCCTTCAAAAAATCCACTTGTCCCGGACAAGCGGACAAGCGTTAATGTCGAGCCCTGAACAAGTCATAATTGACACAATTTCCACCTCTTATCTCATAATTGACTTAGTATCTTAATTTCTACATTTTATGTATATTTAATGCATAAGTCATACTTATGACATGAAAGTAAAAATGATGTCATAATTATCACTTACTGCATCATTTTGACTTTTGTCATATTGAATTTCGCTCTACAGTTAAATTTATAATCAAATACATAATTCTGACTTTGTATCTCATAATTCTGACTCTTAGGCTATATTTTTTGTTATTTTAGGTAAAAAGAAAGTTAAATTGTGTATCAGTGTTGGGCTGGTAATTAAAGAGAAAGAAATGAGAAATTCAGTAATAAACACAATGTTCTGCTGAGATTTAACTTCAGATCTTTTGGAGCAGGTGTGGGAGGTATTGAAGCAGAGGCGGTCATGTTGGGTCAACCCATCAGCATGGTGCTTCCAGAGGTCATTGGCTACAAACTACAGGGGACACCCAACAAATTTATCACCTCCACTGACATAGTCCTTACTGTCACCAAGGTATGCAAGTCTTGCCATATCTAAATTTTATGGTGGCTTTGGTTTGAAAATATTGGAAATGTTTACAAACTAAGTTGCTTTGTTTTATCATATTCTTTATCTGCCCAGCATTTGCGGCAAGTTGGTGTGGTTGGAAAATTTGTGGAGTTTTTTGGCCCTGGTGTTACCCAGCTGTCTATCGCTGACCGTGCCACCATCGCCAACATGTGCCCTGAGTATGGAGCCACCGCTGCCTTCTTCCCTGTAGACCACATCAGCATTCAATATCTGAAGCAGACAGGTACGTTAACCTGTCCCTGATCAGTTTTGAAAGATTTTGACCCTTTTGAAAAAGAAGTACACTTAAAAAACTGGTAACACTTTACAAACCCGATTCCAAAAAAGTTGGGACACTGTACAAATTGTGAATAAAAACAGAATGCAATGATGTGGAAGTTTCAAATTTCAATATTTTATTCAGAATACAACATAGATGACATATCAAATGTTTAAACTGAGAAAATGTATCATTTTAAGGGACAGATAAGTTGATTTTAAATTTCATGGCATCAACACATCTCAAAAAAGTTGGGACAAGGCCATATTTACCACTGTGTGGCATCCCCTCTTCTTTTTATAACAGTCTGCAAACGTCTGGGGACTGAGGAGACAAGTTGCTCAAGTTTAGGAATAGGAATGTTGTCCCATTCTTGTCTAATACAGGCTTCTAGTTGCTCAACTGTCTTAGGTCTTCTTTGGCGCATCTTCCTCTTTATGATGCGCCAAATGTTTTCTATGGGTGAAAGATCTGGACTGCAGGCTGGCCATTTCAGTACCCGGATCCTTCTTCTATGCAGCCATGATGTTGTAATTGATGCAGTATGTGGTCTGGCATTGTCATGTTGGAAAATGCAAGGTCTTCCCTGAAAGAGACGACGTCTGGATGGGAGCATATGTTGTTCTAGAACTTGGATATACCTTTCAGCATTGATGGTGTCTTTCCAGATGTGTAAGATGCCCATGCCACACGCACTCATGCAACCCCATACCATCAGAGATGCAGGCTTCTGAACCGAGCGCTGATAACAACTTGGGTTGTCCTTGTCCTCTTTAGTCCGGATGACATGGCGTCCCAGTTTTCCAAAAAGAACTTCAAATTTTGATTCGTCTGACCACAGAACAGTTTTCCACTTTGCCACAGTTCATTTTAAATGAGCCTTGGCCCAGAGAAAACGCCTGCGCTTCTGGATCATGTTTAGATATGGCTTCTTTTTTGACCTATAGAGTTTTAGCCGGCAACGGCGAATGGCACGGTGGATTGTGTTCACCGACAATGTTTTCTGGAAGTATTCCTGAGCCCATGTTGTGATTTCCATTACAGTAGCATTCCTGTATGTGATGCAGTGCCGTCTAAGGGCCCGAAGATCACGGGCATCCAGTATGGTTTTCCGGCCTTGACCCTTACGCACAGAGATTGTTCCAGATTCTCTGAATCTTTGGATGATATTATGCACTGTAGATGATGATAACTTCAAACTCTTTGCAATTTTTCTCTGAGAAACTCCTTTCTGATATTGCTCCACTATTTTTCGCCGCAGTATTGGGGGAATTGGTGATCCTCTGCCCATCTTGACTTCTGAGAGACACTGCCACTCTGAGAGGCTCTTTTTATACCCAATCATGTTGCCAATTGACCTAATAAGTTGCAAATTGGTCCTCCAGCTGTCCCTTATATGTACATTTAACTTTTCCAGCCTCTTATTGCTACCTGTCCCAACTTTTTTGGAATGTGTAGCTCTCATGAAATCCAAAATGATTTGGCATGACATTTCAAAATGTCTCACTTTCAACATTTGATATGTTATCTATATTCTATTGTGAATACAATATAAATTTATGAGATTTAAATTATTGCATTCCTTTTTTATTCACAATTTGTACAGTGTCCCAACTTTTTTGGAATCGGGTTTGTAGTTTAGGGTCCAGTTCTCACTATTAACTAGTTGCTTATTAGCATGCATATTACTTGGATATTGTCTGTTTATTAGTACTTATAAAGCACATATTAATGCCTTATTCTGCATGACCTTATTCTACATCCCTTAATCCTAGCAAATACCTAAACTTAACAACTACCTTACTAACTATTAATAAGCAATAATTAGGAGCTTATTGAGGCAAAAATCATAGTTAATAGTGAGAATTGGACCCTGATCTAAAGTGTGACCAAATAACTTTTAAAAGAGTATACTGAAATGCAAACTGCTTTCGGATACTTAATTACATGTTAACTTCAACTAAATGAAAATATATTATAGTTCATACATTTATATTAAATGCAATTAGCTGAACATTAGAGTTTTTTTTGACCCACTTAAGTACATATTTATCTGTAATTTCATAATTACTTAAAAATATGGTTAAAGTTTCCTGCCGAACACACTGACAAGCATTTATGGTAAACTAAAATATACTTTAATGTCATTTCTATTGAAACTTGTATGCCATGTGTTTAAATATATTTGCAATTATACATTTGTGGTGATGAAATTGCAATTTAGTACATTTAAAATATAATGTTTAAATGTACTATCAAATAACACTAATATTACTTTACATGTGCTTTAGTATGTTAGTCAACACATCAAAATAAGTGTATTTCTTTAAAACACGACAAGATTATTAAAATATGATTTAAAATGTACTTAACAGTAACACTTTTAATTTGACATTATTAAAAAGTGCACTTAAGTGTGTTAAGATACATAATTATGAAAGTGACACTTAGATGGCCTTTTATTTCATTAATATTATATACAGTAGTATAGGTTTTTTTTTAGAAATAATTGTAAGATTTAAAGTACACTACAAGTGCATATTTAGTACAATTAAACACACTTCTTTTAGGAAGGTGGAATTGCTTTACAGGATACAAGAAGGTTGGCAACTGGACTCTCATTGTTCATATGTGTTTTATACATATTTGTTTTTAAGGGAGGGACATGGAGAATCTAAGTTACATAGAAAATTATCTGAAAGCTGTGGGCATGTTCAGAGACTACAGCAACACTTCTCAAGATCCACAGTTTACTCAGGTATCTAAATCCAACTCAAACGTGCTGTTCACAGATATGTTTGCACTAGTCACTGCTGTCTGCACCACTTTCTGCAAAATGTATGAATATATGAATGTTTTTTTTCCTCATACAGGTTGTTGAGTTGGACCTCAGTACGGTCGTCCCCTGCTGCAGTGGTCCTAAACGGCCACATGACAAAGTGGCTGTATCAGATATGAAGCAGGACTTTGAAATGTGTTTAGCAGCCAAGGTACATGTCACAGTAATACCTGGAAAACACACAGGGCACACATTCCCTTTGATTCTTGAGATAATGCGGTATTCTGTTTCCTCATGGATCCGCCAAAAGTAATCTCTCTACTCACATTTTGAGGTCTTTCCCAGTTCTGCGCTTTGTTGTGAAAAGGCGACAATTTTTGGCTCCACAGCCAAAATTGAATATGAAATACAGTAAGGCTTGTTCAATCATAATAGATTGTGCATGACAAAAAGTAATCACCTGCGTGAAGTTGGCCCCCCACCCAACGCAAAACGTCACAAACCAGCACAAACAAAGCACAAACGATTGAGACTATTTGGGGTGAATTTGGAGAATGTGGGGGGGCTGGTGACGTCATCGTCAATAATTCAAATAATTCAAAGTCTTGTGTCTGTTATTGACACAAACCAGCACAAACGATTGAGACTATTTGGGGTGAATTTGGAGCATATGGGGGGGCTGAGTGACCTCAGAATGACCAATAAATATTATTTTAATATTTTAAAAACAGAAGCAGCACAATCGAAAATTGATATGGCACAAACCAGCACAAATGAAGCACAAACAAACAAGATTATTTTGGATGAATTTGGAGCATGTAGGGGGGCTGAGTGACGTCATCGCCTGTAATTCAATGTATAATATTTTAAAAACGGAAGCAGCACAAACAAAATTTTTACCGGCACAAACCAGCACAAACAAAGCACAATTTTGAGACTATTTGGGGTGAATTTGGAGCATGTGGGGGGGCTGAATGACCTCAGAATGACCTATAAATGTTCTTTTAATATCTTAAAAATCAAAGCAGCACAAGCGAAAATGTTTACGGCACAAACCAGCACAAACGGAGCACAAACGATTGAGACTGTTTTGCAGACGTTTTGCGTTGGGTGGGGGGCCAACTTCACGCAGGTAAAGTAATCAGAGTAAATGACCACTGTGCTAAACTAAAATCTTAGCAATCCCATGAAATTACATAATAAGCCGAGATCTCATTCCTGTGGAGGCCCTTTACGCTTTGAGTTATATTTATAACATTAGGCATAACTGACATCAAATAAAATTGACATAAAAAGTCATAACATATCAAAATCCTGTTTACAAGCTCTTGAGTCTTTGAAGACAAACCATCCTATAATCATTGATATATTAATCAAAGCAAATCAGTTATTGAGACTTAAGTACAACATTGTTTTCTGCTGGATTCCAGGACATAGTGGCATTATTGGAAATGAGCAAGCAGACATGGTTGCAAAACAAGTTCTTGCAGAAAGAATAAGTGAATGCCAAATCTCACCCTCGGACATAAATCCTTTAATCAACCAATATATATTAGAGAAATGGCAAGCAGAATGGATAGAATGTCCAAATTTATTATTTGAAATAAATTCTGTGGTTGGGAAAAGATGTATCTACCCTTTTAAATCAAGACACGACCAAGTGGTATTTACAAGGTGTCGAATAGGTCATACTAGACTGACTCATGGACATTTATTGAAGGGTGAAGAAGCACCAAAATGTCAATACTGTAGTTCCAACTTGACTGTAAAACATATGCTTTTGGACTGCCCAATTTTTAATGTTATGAGACGGCGCTTTTTATCAGGACAAAGTTTTAAGGATTTATTTATGGATCCAGGAAATCTTTTACAATTTTTAGCACAAGTACATTTAAAGAATATTTTATAAAATTGTACTCATTTTGTACATGTACTTATTTTTGTTTGTTTGTTTTTTAAATGTTTGGTTTTATTATATTGTAATTATGAAATTGTTGTTAAATGTTTAATATGTGTCTGCCGTGTAATAGCCAGTGATGCTGATATGGCAATAAACTTAAATACTACATAACTGTCATAAAAAAAAAATTATGACTTAGTCATTATTGACTAAATGAAATTGACAAAAAGTAATAATAACATAAATTCATAATTGAGATAAAAAAACAATTATATATCATTTATGACTTTTTCTATCATAATTTCAATGTATGTCATTGTTTTTTGTCAGTTTCAACTAATGTAATAATTAAGACTGTTTTTATGTCAGTTTCAACTTAAACCGAAATTATGACAAAGTTGAAACTGACATAAAAACAGTCTTAATTATTACATTAGTTGAAACTGACAAAAACAATTATGACAAGTTGAAATTATGATATAAAAAAGTCATAAATTATATATAATTGTTTTTTTTAATCTCAATTATGAATTTATGTAATAATTACTTTGTCAATTTCGACTTTGTTTTTTATGTCACTTTCAACTTGAATCGAAGTTATTACCATTTTGTCGAAATTGACAAAGTAATTATTACATAAATTCATAATGGACATAAAAACAATTATATATCATGTGTATCACTTATGTCATAATTGTTTTCGACTGATGTAATAATAAAAAAAAGACTGTCATAATTTTGGTTTAAGTTGAAACTGACATAAAAACAATTTTGACAAGTCGAAATTTGAAAAGTTAAAATTATGACAATTATTGCATAAACATAAACATAATTGAAGTTGAAAAATTATTACACAAGTCAAAATTGACAAAAAACAATTGACGTCAATTGTTTTTGTCAATTTCGACTTCAATAATGAGATAAAAAGTCACAATTATGACAGTTATAAATTGAAATTATGATTATTACATAATAATTACATATACAATTACGTATTTTTTTTACTTTTTATCTTATAATTACGACTTAGTATGTCATAATTTTAATTATTCATTAATTAATTAATTTTTTAGTTTTTTTCCCCTCAAGTGGTGAAGTGGGCTTTATACATTCCTGTATTGACGTTTTTCCTTAAAAAATGTTAAGTGTGTGTGTATATCGTATTGCCAAGTTCATGTTTTTAACTTTTAGGAATACACTAGCCTAATGATAATCTCAAAGCTAATATATGGACATAACAGTCATAAAATCCATAAAAGTCAGATTTTGATTTCCTTAAAGCAGTGTTGAAGCAATCATTCATGTCTAGAGAAGTATTCCTACACACCTGTATCATCCATTATTGTCTGTTGTCTATAGCAAGGCTTTAAAGGATTCCATGTGGCTCCTGAGCGCCATGACGTTCAAGTACCATTCCATTTTAACGGTGCAGAGTATTCACTCTCTCACGGATCTGTGGTCATCGCAGCCATTACAAGCTGTACCAACACCAGTAACCCCTCCGTCATGCTGGGAGCAGGTACATGTCTGCCCACACTGATCATTTACCCCAAAGTATAATTCATCCACTCATCATCAAGTCACTTCAAGTCCGTTTTTAACACAAAAGAATGGTTAGCAGACTGTAGTGTAGTGACGTGAGTGCTTTGTGTGCACAAAAAAACATAATTGACCTCTTTATTTATAAAATATTAATCTCCAACGCATGTTCACGAGAGCACCACGATGCATGCGTGCTGTTGACACGAGAGCAGACGCTGCGTGAATGCGTGATTTCATATTTTGTAAATAAAGTGGTGAATTATTGATTCTTACTGTCAGTGACGACACGTTGACCGTTCCAAGATGGCGAGCATGCTGACGTGTCTGGAGCGGTCGAATATGGCATCTACATATCTATGTTGAGAACCACTGACTTTATAAATATGCTCAATGTATTTTTGTCACTTTATAGTTTGATTTTTTTTTTTGTCTATCGTAATGCAATGCTTCTCTGTATTTCTGTCAGGTCTCTTGGCCCAGAAGGCTGTACAGTGTGGTCTCAGTGTCAAGCCGTACATAAAAACCAGTCTGTCTCCAGGAAGTGGAGTGGTCACCTACTACCTTAAAGAAAGTGGAGTCATGGACTTCCTAACACAATTAGGGTGAGAAACTCATAGTTTCACAATCATTTTTTCACCTAGAAAATGAAATATTTCAGTGTTCCTTCATATAAATGTACTTTTTGCTGATTCTAAGGAGCTCCAGAAATAAAACGGGCTGTGTAACTGAATGCTTATGACTCTATACAGTAGTAGCCATAAGTGATGTCCAGAGGGGATATTTGTTTTTAATGACCCACCCTACAATCCTATTTGGGATGTTTGTTTTTAATGACCCTATCATCAAAATATGAGGAAAGTATTTTATATATATATTTTAAATATGGGAACAACAAAACACTAAACCTAGTTATGGTATTTATCTGACAAAATTATTTGGTAAAAAAAGGCAAACCACAGCTAAAGGTTTTATTTTACTATGCAAAATCAAATTGCATAGAGAAACAAAAAAGCTCACAGGAAAAAAGCATTCATTGACTACAACATAATCAGTTTTTAATATTTTGTTGGTTCTCTCTTGTTTTTGCATGCATTCATTATTTCTTTGTATGACAGCCTGGCTAAAAATGTCCTTGCATTATCACAAATAAAGCAACTGACTCCAAGCACAACTACACAGTGTGCTTACAAAATCTTTAACAAATTTTTTTAATAATTTTTCTGTCTTTTTTTAGTTTTGAGGTTGTGGGTTATGGCTGCATGACCTGCATTGGAAACAGTGGACCCCTTCCAGAGCAGGTTGTAGAGGCGATTACTCAGGTAAACGAGCTTTTACTCTTCATTTTATAATGTTTTTGGATAATGTTATCATATTTAGAACATTTTTTTTTTTTTTTATGTCAGGGTGATTTGGTTGCTGCTGGTGTCCTGTCTGGAAACAGAAACTTTGAGGGTCGTGTCCATCCCAACACACGTGCCAATTACTTGGCCTCTCCTCCGCTGGTCATTGCCTATGCTATTGCAGGCACAGTAAGGATAGATTTTGAAAAAGAGCCTTTAGGTAAGTAATATTTACCAGGTATTTAATCTCATTATTTTACATGACAATGCTTGGTTAGCAACAATGTTTCCTGGTCTGTCTTAATCCAGCTGTGAACTCTAAGGGAAAAGAGATTTTCCTACGGGACATCTGGCCCACACGAGAGGAAATCCAGGTGGTGGAGAAACAGTTTGTCATTCCTGCCATGTTTAAAGAGGTCTATGAGAAAATTGAGGTACTTTTGACTTGTGTGCAGTAAACAAACACCTTTCATTCATTATTTTAGAAGTAAATGTAATAAATGAAACCGTAATGTTTGTCTATTTTCATATTTAGAATGTGAATGAACGCTGGAAATCCCTGAAAGCCCCCTCTGACAAACTGTATACCTGGGATCCCAGTTCTACTTACATAAAATCCCCACCTTTCTTTGATGGACTGGTATTGTACACTGTTTTTTTATATATATGTTCAGTGTCATGACTATACACTTATAAAAAAAAAAAAGGAGTGCACTTTAGCCTGCTAATTACTGAAATAATATCCTTTAAATTATTATATTTCAAACTGAGTTTTCGGACACTTAATTGCATGTATTATAGTTTAAATTTATATAAAATACAATTAGCTGAACTTCAGAGAATTTTTGACCCCCTTAAAGGTACAGTAAGCGATTTCTGGTAAACGCTGTTGATAGTTGAAATCACCAAAACAAACACACCCCTACGCAAAAGGATCACACCCCAATCTTGATGCCTCCGCCCCCACATTCACGTACACGCAATGCAACACAGGTAACGGCTATTGCAGAATCTGCTGTGCCTGCCACCTGAGGCACCACGATGATGTCATCAATAAGTGAAAGCAATTACAGTATGTGCACTTATGTGTACTTGCAGTGTACTTACCTAAGAAAGTACTGGTTAAGGTAAGGTAATGGGTTAAGGTTAGGTTTAAGGGTAGGTTCGGGGTTATTATAGTTATTACAATAATGGGGTAATAACTACGTACTAAGTACATACTATGTACATTGGGAACAGGACTGTAAAATAAAGTGCTACCGTGATAATTCATGTCGAATGTCTAATTGTTATTTAGCTCCTCTATTCCTTCGATGGCAAAGTCATCCCTTCCCTCCCCAAAAACATGCACAGTTTTCATGAACAGCTCCCTAAATAACATCATAGTTCAAGTATAGCAATCACTAAAAGGGGAACCAAGAGAAAAAACATATTTTAGGAGTATATTATCTCACTTTTTGGACACACTTTGGGAGCCGATGCTTGAAAGAGGCAGTGGAGGAGGTTTATACATTCCAGGCTTCTCCTGGCCTTTTCATATTTTGTATTTTCTCTGCCATCTCTCTCAAAAATCGCTTACAGCACCTTTAAGTAGCACTTAAGTACAGTACAGTACAGTACATTTTTATATGTAATTTCATAATTAGGGGTCTAAGCACCAAAGGTATTTTTATTTTTCCCCTTATTTTTCTGCTCTAAAAGTTTATGGTTGTTAGAAACCCCAAAATTGGCAGGAAGGTCCCAATCGTGCATCGCTAGGCACACAGACACACACCCGTCCGACACTAGGTGGCGCTATAATATAAAAAACTAAATTGTGTGTGTGTGTGTATATATGTGTATGTGTATATATATGTGTATATCTCGAGTTAATTTCTGCCTATGACATTTTTCCACCACTTCCTAAATTTTTTCGTTGGTCCGATCTTCACCAAAATGGGTACACAGCAGCTAAGGACAATGCTGGCAAAATGTTATCAAAACAATTTTGATTCATCAAAGCAATGCAAAGTTATGTTAATTAATTGGTCAGGCAACGTCTTGACCAATTTGTACGAGTTTACCTATTGCTGCTGACCGCAATGTCCATGCTTAACGAAACTTGACACACAAAGACAACAGGACATTCTGAGGATGCATACCAAGTTTCGTAAAATTCCGCCCAATAGGGGGCGCCACAACTATAAAAAACCATTATAACTGCAACCGTATGATCCATGATGTTGAAAATTGGCCTGCATCTTCTTTGGTGGACATCCTAACATATCCTCTAACATGACTCGGATACTTAAAAAAAACATGGCTGCCACCAGCCAATCAAATTTCAGCGGCTAATTACATCAAATCTGAATGGCCTGCAGTTAGAAAAATGGATACATTTGTACATCTTGTGAAAATTAATGTGTACCAATTTTTGTGAAAATCAGCCACAAGGTGGCACACATGTACTTTGAAGTAAAAAAATATAATTTGACATTATTACAAAGTGCACTTTTTAAAAGTGTACTGTACTTAAAGGGATAGTTCACTCAAAAATGAAAATTACCCCATGATTTACTCACCCTCAAGCCATCCTAGGTGTATATGACATTCTTCTTTCAGACGAATACAATCAGAGTTATATTAAAAAAAGTCCTGGCTCTTCCAAGCTTTATAACGGCAGTGAATGGCAGCCCAAAATTTGAAGACCAAAAAAAGTGCATCCATCCACACGGCTCCGAGGGTTAGTAAAGGCCTTCTGAAGCGAATCAATGCGTTTGTGTAAGAAAAATATCCATATTTAACACGTTATAAAGTAAACTATCTAGCTTCTTCCAGACCACCTTCTGTATTCAACTTATGAAGAAAGTGTAGCGCCTCTCGCAGTTCAAAATGCTTACGCTACGTCCGACGTCATCGTCGCGCCAGTTACGCTTTTTCCGTAAATTGAATATGAAAGGCGGTCCGCCGGAAGTTAGATATTTTACTTTATAACGTGTTAAATATGGATATTTTTCTTACAAAAACCCATCAATTCGCTTCAGAAGGCTTTTATTAACCCACCGGAGCTGTATGGCATTTTTGGGTGAACTAACCCTTTAAGTGTGTTAAGAAACAGAGTTATGAAAGTGTACTCTTTTTTTTTTTTTTTTTTTTTTTTTTTAAACAAACTGCAAGTGCACATTCAAAACAATGAAACACATTTCTCTTTCACAAGGGTAGGCAAGAACTGTAACATAAGTTGCTTTGCTGCTATGACATTTTTAGACCCAGGAGCTCGAGACACCAAAGCCCATAACAGATGCATATGTACTGCTCAATTTGGGAGATTCTGTGACCACAGACCACATCTCGCCTGCTGGTAACATTGCACGTAACAGCTCTGCTGCACGCTACCTAACTAGCCATGGGTAAGACGTTGATACTTTTAGCATACTCGAGAATTCAAGCTGTTACATAACTATCTCTCTGTAGTCTGGAATACATTGTTTTAGAAAAAAAGTTGTACATTGTCTTTTAAATTGAGATATGACTCGAAACACTATGGGTAATGAAATATTCCTTTCCTTTGCTAGACTCACTGCAAGAGAATTTAACTCATATGGTTCTCGTCGAGGCAACGACGCAGTCATGGCTCGAGGCACGTTTGCCAACATCCGCCTTTTTAACAAGTTTATAAACAAGCAAGCACCAAGCACCATCTATCTTCCTTCAGGAGAGACTGTATGAGACTGTAATATTTTATGATATTTCAAATATAATTAAATTAATCTAATAATTATACTTTAACATGCTTTTCCATACCAGAGCAATGTTCACATTTGGACATTTTTTTTTTTAATAGATGGATGTGTTTGATGCTGCAGAAAAATATCAGCAGGCTGGTCATCCTCTCTTGATTCTGGCAGGCAAAGAGTATGGATCAGGAAGCTCTAGAGACTGGGCTGCTAAAGGGCCCTTCCTGCTGGTAAGGTTTATAGTTCATCTACTGTTTGAACAAAATCATAAACGGACATTTAACTTGGATGAATTACTTACTCATCTTGAAGAATCCACATTCAGGTTTGTACAGAAATAGATTTTTGGTGACTTGGACAGGATGATCAATGTCTGTCTGAAAACTACATGTATGGGATAAAATGTTTTTCCAGTACATCTTGTGCCCATGCAGTTTTATTTATTGCAGGCTCAATCAATTTGAATCTCTTCTGCATGCGATGTCCCTTGTGAAAAAGAAGTGCACTTAATTGGATTGAATGTGCACTTGTAGTGTACTTCAAATATGTAGTATATTTAAAAAAAAAACGCTTGCAGATAATATTATATTAATAACATAAAAGGCCACTTAAGTGTACTTAAAGAGAGTAGACTTTCATGACTGTTTCTTAAAAAGTGCACTTTGTAATAATGTCAAATTAAAAGTTTTACTTTAAAGTAAATTTACATCATGTTTTAATAATCTTTTGTCATGCCTTAAAAAAATGACACTCATTTTGATGTTGACTAACATACTAAAGCACATGTGAAGTAATTGATTATATATTTAACTGTTATTCGTTCTTATATTTTGAAATGTACTAAATTGCAACTTCATTATTACAAATGTGTAATTATAAATATACTTAAATATGTCATACAAGTTTCAATAGAAATGACATTAAATGACATTAAAGTACATTTTAGTTAACATATATGCTTGTCAGTACATTCGGAAGTACACTTTAACCATATTTTAAGACAATAGAAGTAATTATGAAATTACATATAAAGATGTATTTAAGTCCTACTTAAGTGGGTTAAAAAAAAGCTCAAGTTCAAATAATTGCATTTAATATAAATTTAAACTATAATACATTCTCATTTAATTGCAATTAACATGCAATTAAGTGTCCGAAAACATTACATTCAGTTTGCACTTAGTATGTTTTTTAAAGTATATTATAATTGCTCATTTTAAAATGAAGTGTGCTTCTTTTTTTCACAAGGGTATCTCATCCATTATTATTTTAAAGGCACAATTATGTATGATTTTTGGATTAAAATATCCAAAAACCACTATAACAGTGTTATATATTTTGTTGACTTGTGTACTTGCATTATCCCAGATGTTTCCAAGAACGTTTAAATCCAGAGAAATAAGCAATTTTAACCGTGTCCTGATTAAAATTGTGTCCGTGTCCGGACACGGACTGTGACATTGACCGTGTCCGTGCGTTGCCTATCAGTGACGTCATACCTGCCTTACCCTCGATTTCCGGTTTTATTTAGTAGAAACCATGGAAACACCAAAGATGCTTTAATATATTATACTGCTGTGTGCAACAAGTGGCTCATAGCAGCTGCAGCGCAAACGCACAGAGTAACGCTATTTTCAACACTGAAATGTATCTAATATGATAAATAGCGCTGCGTTACCCCACATACGCTTGACCGAAAGAAGCAGAAGTGGTGACTGTGGCATAATAAAAGTTCTGCTGCTGTCAAGCCGTGTGTCACGCTAGTCTCTCATTAGCAATCGCTTCAGCGACCTCGTTAAGCTCCCACAGCACTCTGCCCTGCTCTGCTTCATACTACAGCAATGTTAATAATCTCATCCATGAGCATGAGTCCTGTCCCGAATCTTTTCCACCAGCTGTAGAGGTGAAGACAACATCTCCCATTAATCTGCGCTCAATCTTGGCGTCATCAAGCTACGCCTTTGTTTTGAATAGGCGACCTCTAGCGGTGAAAACTACATAGTGTGCCTTTATTTTTTGTATGTATATTTTAAATGCATCTTTACTCTTTGGCCCTGTTTACACCTGTTATCAATCCGATCACAAGAGGACAATGCTAAATACAGTTGTAAACGGGGTGTAAAATGTTTTGAGCTTGTCCACTTTCGACCACTTCAAGAGGTAGTCAAAAACGGATTGCTTTCATAGTGCAAATGCTCATGTGGTCAAATGCGTTCGAACGGCCACAAAAGACCGCCTACTCTCCGCCTACTGACCTAATGTGGAAACATTATGGGAAGCGCGCTAGCCAGACGGGATCAAAACTTTGTCAGCTGAAGACCCAAGTTTGGCTTGAAGACAAAAACGTACCAAGCACGATGTTCTCTCACCATTCCTGATGTCTAACACGCACTCACACCGTTTGGCGTGGTCTTGTGGCTATCAGAGCAGAACCGAACGCTGCTGTTCTCCATGTGTTTTTCCGTTGTCTCTCCTTTCCCTCCCATCAAAGAAATCAGGACAGAAGGGGTTGAAAGTGGACAAAAGAGGTGGATTAAAACACCAGGTGTAAATGTGAATGTGTCTGTGTGATCTACTTGTGATCCGATTGACTAAAACACATCTTAATACCAGGTGTAAACTGGGCCTTTGACAGTTAGCAAACAGCCAGTTTCTGGTTATTACAAAAAAGGCTGTTGTGTGCAACCCTTTCAGTGGTACTGCTATTGATTTTCTCCCTCAGGGCATCAAAGCTGTGCTAGCAGAGAGTTACGAGCGGATTCACCGCAGTAATCTGGTGGGCATGGGTATCATTCCTCTCGAGTACCTGCCGGGTGACAGCGCTGAAAGCCTCGGGCTCACGGGCCGCGAGCGATACACTGTGATGATTCCCCCACAGCTCACTCCCAGATTGACAGTGGACATCAAGGTACAGCTTTTGATTCCACCTCAAACCAGTCTTACTTCCTGCACAAACCTACGTAGGTTTGCAAACAAATTTGCATAATGCCCACCTATGGTCTGTATTGGCTGCCTGTGAACGTCTACTTTGACCTGCCCTCAAACACTGTAGTTGTAGCTGAGACTGGAAGAATATTTGTGTTGTCGACATGTCGAGAAGAATGTTGAAAAAGAAAGCATCTTTTCAATGCTGTGAAAGCAGATCCACTTTGCATACACTTCCAAAGGATGAGATTGATACCATAAAACCGACACCATCATTACGGTTCATATCATTGTGTATCAAATGCTAAGGAAACCTCCGGAGCTGAAATTCAGATATGGTAATGAGTGGTTTGTTCCTCTCACACGCTGTAAGCGGTAGACCAATCACAACAGACTGGGCCATCTGACCAATCAGAGCAGAGTACACCAATTACAACAGCCTGGGCCATCTGACAAATCAGAGCAGAGTAGAACAATCACAACAGACTGGGCCATCTGACCAATCAGAGCAGAGTACACCAATCACAACAGGCTGGGCCATCTGACAAATCAGAGCAGAGTAGAACAATCACAACAGACTGGGCCATCTGACCAATCAGAGCAGAGTAGACCAATCACAACAGACTGGGCCATCTGACCAATCAGAGCAGAGTAGACCAATCACAACAGACTGGGCCATCTGACCAATCAGAGCAGAGTACACCAATTACAACAGCCTGGGCCATCTGACCAATCAGAGCAGAGTAGACCAATCACAACAGACTGGGCCATCTGACCAATCAGAGCAGAGTAGACCAATCACAACAGACTGGGCCATCTGACCAATCAGAGCAGAGTACACCAATCACAACAGACTGGGCCATGTATATTATGAGATAATTAAAGTGTTTTTTGACCTTTGACGCATGTAAACCTATTGTAGGAGACTCCAAAGCAAAATCAGGAACCTTTAAAATAGCATAATAGGCACTTTATTATTTATTCATATTACCAAGAAATGCAATAGGCCTTCAACATGCAAAATTATTAACATGACATGAGTAAAATTGAAATTTTTTTTTTTAGCAACAAGGTTCTTTATTTTTCACATACATGTGATGCAATGCAGTGAAATGTTTTTTTCTTAGTTCCTCATCCCATAGTGAAACAACAGAGCCAACAACAAATTATAATATAAAAAATATAAATAGAATATAACCTATAATTTTATATAACAGCAGACACTATCATCATGGCAATCAATGGGACGTGGGAGTTTTTTTAATTCATTCATTTTTATTGTATTTGCATTTGGCATTGCTACCCACTAGTTAAGAACCAATTTCTTTATTGAAATGTATTTTCTTTCTTGAAATAAATCTGAAATAAAATATAAATATCAGTTGAAAAAATTAAATTAAAATTAGAAATGTTGCTTTGGCAAATAACTGAAATTAAAATAAGTTTAAACTGGGGTACTAAAATTACTAAAACTGAAATAAAAAGTAATTAAAGATAAATAGAAATATGAAAAAAAAATTATAAAAAGGACAAAAGCACATAACAAAAGTACTTAAACTAATATGAAAATGGAAAATATAAAAATAAAAGCTAAATACTATAATTATATAAACAATACTAAAATAGCACTGCCTTAAATATGTTTTTCTCTCTGTTCCATATAATTAAATGTGGTGTGTTTTGTTCATTTCTGCAGCTGGACACAGGGAAAACATTTCAGGCTAAGATGAGGTTTGACACGGATGTGGAGCTCACTTATTTCCATCATGGTGGTATCCTCAACTACATGATTCGCAAGATGTCTGAAAATTAAGATGGAAAGGACACGTTCTTCAGGACGTTCCACTCTAAACACACATATCCACCATCTACATGTTTTGTCCTGCCAGTGTTTCTGTTTTTCTTTTAAGAACCAATTAATTTGCTGTTTAGTTTTACGTGTACTGTAATGTTTGCTGTCAACCATCAAAATAGTTTGCATAATGTTGTGTGATACATGTTCAATTCTCCAAATCAGTAGTGACTTCAGTATCTCTGAAAGATGCTGTTTTTGATCCTGATGTTGTGCATATGATGATTATATTGATTTGGTGGAGGCTTGGTGGGATTAAAGGGGAAGTTTGAAAGCATTAGTTGTCAATGACCAGTGGAACTATCTCCATTCTAACCCTTGCCAAACTGAAGTCGCATTCTCGCTTTCCTGTTTAGATGACATCAGTGTATAAATTAATATCTTATAATCTTATTAATTACTGTACTTAAACTGAACTTTGACACACAGTTTCTTTACAGGTTATCTGTTCATGTAATGTGTGCTTTTTGTTAATTATAATGGTTAGAAATTATGCACAATGATTATTTTTTTCTTTTAAATATGTACCACTGATTCCGTTTCATAGTTGAATGTTTTTCTTTCAGAAGAGTCACACAGTGGTTATGCATTAACTATACATTACCTTAAGAAAAATTGGGTAACACTTTACTTAAAGCCTTTATGTATAATGCATTATAAAGGTATTCATAAATGTACATTTATAATGCATTATAACTTTTAATAAATAATTGTAACCAAAGTTAAAATGCATTATGATATTTGCATATTCCTTGTTACATGTAAAATTCGTTGTTTGTCATGTGTCTTAATGCATTATACTTTCTGAAGGTGTAACAATGAATAGACAAGTATTATAACTGTGATTACAATTATTCAAGGTGCATCCCAAGGCATAATTAATGCATTAAAAATACTTTTACAATGCATTATATGAAGGCTTTAAATTTGTTGCTCTCTGCAAACAAATATTGCATCAGATAAATTCCTTTAACAACTGTTTCGGCTATCATACTATACATTTAGGTGCCTATTTTCTCAGATTATGTGTCACTTGAACCTGTATCATTTAGGTGTTGTGCCGAATTTAGACCCCCTGCCAAATTATTACCCCCCTCGTTGAAGTCACTACCTGATTGCCTAATCCTAACCCCTCCCCCACAACGAATCCTAAACCTACCAATACTAGAGAGGTAATAATTTGGCGGGGGTCGGACTTCGGCACAACACCGGTCTTTATTTCTTGTTTCGTGCATTCTGGTGCAAAGCGACTGAAAACAAAATCTTTCTTTCACATATTTCTTGCTGGTCATCCGTAAAATGTAACGACGTGGTGCTTTGAATCAGGTGCGATTTTGCAGAGTGAGATGTTGCTCTACGCAAATTTTACAAATTCTCTCTCTTGTATTGTGCAAACATTACTAAACTGCAAAATACTATTTAGAATATTTAGTATGTCAGAAAAAAAAAGACATTTCGATGCTCTTTAGAGGTTTTGTAGTTACAGCAGTCAGATTTATTGAACTTTATTTTAATAACAAAACATTCACATCTGTATTTTTTGTGGAAACTGACTTTATGAA
The DNA here is from genome assembly GCA_039654105.1 of Coreius guichenoti. Lineage (NCBI taxonomy): Eukaryota > Metazoa > Chordata > Actinopteri > Cypriniformes > Gobionidae > Coreius > Coreius guichenoti. Next base: position 9,929,040 of record CM077168.1, on the reverse strand, counting down.
AATAAATGTTTACTTTAATGAATACTTATGGAATACTTTTTTATGGAATACTTTAAATTCTTCAGTGTTTCTTTATGTGCAACATATCTCTATTTCTGACATTGTAGTAGCTATGGGTCTCATATTTTGGTTTGGGTAGGGAACCTCGAATCAAACAAAAATTGATATGCTAACTAACGTCCAGCTGTGTCTCATTTCGAAAGCCATTTGTCGGCCGCATACTGCTTCATTTCAGTAAACTGACCACTACATTCCAAAGTCATTAAAGCTGCAGTCCGTACGTTTTGCCTCTTTGTCGCCATCTCTGTCTGAAACCTGCGATTGCAGTTATTTGTGGAATTATCATCTTTACGTGGGTTGTGCATCGGCATGGCTCCTCAGCGCTGATGAATCTAATGTTTTGAGGAGTATGTGTGGCTGTCCGTCTTTCACCGCACTGGTGTGGATACTGTACTTCAGAATCACAGATTCTACGTCTTGGAAGTACGACCAAAATAAGAATTTTCCCCGCAAAATGTCACTTTTTTCACAAAACAGAACACTTTTGTTCTGACCAACTGAAAAAATTTACCAACGGTGATTGAATCTAACGATCGCTTAGCTCACATCACATTAAACCGTGCAAATTATTATTATTATTATTATTATTACACTTTGTTCTCAAATTGTTAATGTTAACAACATCAGCATTGCGCGACTACGTGTATTTAGTGTGTATTACCTGTAATACCTGTGTTACCTGTAGATTGAAATTTCTGTACAGTCTAATCTTTTGCTTTTGACTACGGGTGAATCTCCAGTTGTCACTGATGATTGTCGTTTGGAACTTTCTGGATTACAATCCGCCATCAAAATGATACGTTTAATTATTCCAGCTGCTGTGAGAAAAGGCTATAAATGATCCGCCACCTGCAGCAACTTCACATGCGATAGCCTACTAGCCGGACTCCTTCTTTATGTATACAGACGTGACGTAATGACGCAAAGACATGCTTGAATTTCCCAATAACACATTATTACAAGCTTACCGTTGTGAATCGGGCTAAGGGGAGATCGTTTTGAACACTGGCTGGTTATGTACTTGCTCAAAAATTTATTTTGGATCATTTTAACCAAAAAAAGTTATGGACTGCAACTTTAAGAAATTATAATAATTTACGCTTCACTGGGAATAACGGTCATTTTTATAATGGTTGCTGTTCTGAAATAAGACATGCGGCCGCCTTCTCAACAAATGCGACCTCTGGAGCACGCACGCTTCGAAATGAGACATAAGAAAATGTATAATAATAGACTAATATTAATAGTATAATAATAATAATTATATAAAGTTCTTTCTATCTAATGACTGCAACAGTGCATGAGTTAGCCGACGTCGAGGACTTTTATTTTGAAATGTGGACGTCATTAAAGGGGAGGGGTTTCGACCTGGAAGTAAACAGTACACTTTAAACGGATCGATTTGAAACTCATGCTGACTCAGAAATATTAGAAAATGTTTAACCTCACATCTGCTTATCTGTAGTGTAACAGTCATGCAAGCGCACATTACTGAAACCACTGTTTAGACATACGCAGTGTCACGCAGCAGCTGGACGTGTCGGCACATCACTCAGCACGCGCTTGTCACTGACAGCGCAAATATATTCACCTGCAGCAGCGCGCTTTAAAGACTGAAAGGATATGAACAACGAAAATTTCAACCTGAGCGAAAAATTGGTCTCGTCCTCATACGTGCGACAGGGTCTGCAGGCTCGTCGCGGTCATGAGCAGCTCATTCGAGTCCTTTTACAGCAGGTAATCATTGTATGATTGATATCTGCTGAATGTACATGTCCATGTGCTCGTTTGACTGAAAAAATGAGACTTGTGTCTATGCCATGACGCTCTTTTTTGTCTGGACTTTTAAAGTTATTCAAAAAAATACATTAAAAATGCATTCTATGTTGAGAACATTTTTAATTTATGAATTTATTAAATCTTGATTTTTTTCTGTGCACAAAGTCAAACTGTTTAACAAAACTTCTTCTTTGCTTAATTAATGTTTAAAAAAAAACGTGTCTGCAAAATCAAAGTCATGTGATGCAGAAAGAAACCTTGCAGACCCTCATGACCGACAAACCATTGTGAAAAAGAAGTACACTTTAGCATACTTTTACGAAAATAACTTACTTCGGATATACACTTTATATACTTAGGACATGTTAGTTGCGATTAAATGAAAATGTATTAGTTTAAATGTATATTAAATTCAATTAGTTGAATTTAAGAGTGTTTTATTGACCCACTTAAGTAGGACTTAAGTACATTTAGTTTCATAAGTCTACTGTCTTTGAAGTATGGTATTAGTCAAGTGTACTGCTGAATGTACTGACAAGCATTTATGGTAAACTAAAATATGCTTTAATGTCATTCTGCTGAAACTTGTATGTATTAAATGCATTTGTAATTAAACATTTGTAATGATGAAGTTGCAAGTTAGTACATATAGCCTAAAATGTAGCCTAACTTGCAATATTGAATAACGCTTATGACACATAACATTATAATAAGTACTTTACACATGCTTTAGCTGACACATCAAAATAAGTGTACTTCATTAAAACAAAACAAAAAATTAAAACTGTGATTTAAAATGTACTTTAAAATAAGACTTTAAATTTGACATTATTACAAAGTGCACTTTTTAATTTGAACTACTCTACAAGTGCACATTCAATAGAATTAAGCGCACTTCTTTTTCACAATTAAGGGAGGGTCAATCAGATAATTTGACCTTTTATTACAAGAAATGGTTAGTTAAGGTTGTATGTCATGTGGCATATATATGTGACATATGTCCCCAAAAGTTTAATGATATTTATGAATTAATAATACTCTACTTTAAAAATAAAACCAACACGAGTTGCATGTGTGTTTTAAAGTAACCATGAAATCAAAATTGACCATTCTTATTTTTTTTACAGAATGTTGCAGTGTTTATTATAAATTATTTATCTGTTCACATCATTGTTTTATTTAAATTCATGTGCTCTCATAATCTTTAATCAAAACCATTAACCTCCCCTCCCCCTCCAAACGACGTCTGTTCTCTTTATGACGTGTGTCTAAACGTGTGTTCATGACATGTGGGACTAAATACCCTCCACAACTGGCATTCAGATCTGCCTCCAATAGTTAGCAACACCCAACTTCCTACGACCCAGTCAGTTCCCGAGGACGAAATCAAGTCCCGCCCTACATTTTTTTTGTTTTGTTCCAGAAGCAGTTTCACCCCCGGATATACGTCAAAATAGGGAAGAAAAGACTATCGCAACTTCTGTTTTATACCGGCTTTAAACTTGATTTTTTTTTTATTCTGGTGGACACATAAATGAGTGCTTGTGACTATTAGATTTCTTGTTTCTTGTAGGGCAAATGTCCAGAGGAGGGATGGAGTGAAAGCACCATAGAGCTCTTTCTAAACGAGCTGGCCGTCATGGACAGCAACAACTTCTTAGGGAACTGTGGTGTGGGAGAGAGAGAGGGCAGAGTCGCCTCCAGCCTGGTGGCCAGGAGACATTACAGGTTGGACTCAATCTCCGGAAGCTTTTCTGTTTCTCGAAGTCCAAACCTACTCAAGTCCAAGTCCTGATGTCATACCAAATTCAGCATTTTTATGAACAGTGCTTTTTGTCATCTGTTTAGCATGTGTCTTAGAAGAAATAATTAAAAAAATTAAACTTACCATTTTAACTTTTGGAGTATCGTATTGTGAGATTAGTATTGTGTATCAAACCGAATCGTGACATGAGTGTATTGTTACTATTAATTAAAGTGCCCCTATTATGCTTTTTCAGATATGACCTTTCATGTAGTGTGTAATATAGTTGTTTGTAAATGTAAAATGTCTGCAAAGTTTCAAAGATTAAAGTGCAGGATAAATGGAGTTATTGTCTCAAAAAAAAGAAAAAAGAACAGATTCTGAACTGCCTGAAATGGGTCATCAGTAATTCCAGTCTTACTTCCTGCACAAACCTAGGTAGGTTTTAACACGTTTGCATAATGCCCGCTTATGGTCTTCATTGGCTGCCTGCAAACAGCATCTACTTTGACCCGCCCTCAAACACTGTAAACACTTGTAGCTGAGACTGGAAGAGTTTGGTTTGTGTTGTCGACATGTCAGGAAGACGCTGTTTTCTGTGCTGCGAAACCAGATCCACTTTGCATACACTTTGCATGATGAGGACTCAGGCTTGATACAGAATTTACACAATAAAACCGACAGCATCATTACTGTTCATATCACTGTGTATCAAGTGATAAAGAAGCATCCAGAGCTGAAATTCAGATATAGTAATGGACGTTTGGTTTCAGACACTCGCTGTAAGCGGTAGACCAATTACAAAAGACTGGGCCATCTGACCAATCAGAGCAGAGTAGACCAATCACACAGACTGGGCCGTCTGACCAATCAGAGCAGAGTAGAACAATTACAACAGGGGCACGTTCAAGCTCAAACCAGTGCGCAACATTTTGCTACGGTTTCCGGGTTGAACGACATGTTTCCTGGAAACGGTGTGCAACAGGGTTTAAGAGAAGTTTTCTCTTGTTTGGTGGGTGTGTCAAAAATGTCAGCCCAATCAGCAGCAACATGTATATAAACCACGTGGTATTAAAGAGACAGCTCGCACAATGGGTCCAAGTAAGGTCGTTTACAAATGTGTCCGCTGCAGCTCGGTATACGCAACAATTGAAGATATTAGAAGACATGTTTGTCTTTTAATCCTGAAATGCGAGGCAAATGTTGGATCACAATAATTAGGAACCACAGTTTCCACAAATCCCTTCACTCGATTGGGATGTTCTCTTTTATTCTGGATGGCAAGGGCAGTGACTGTAACATCGAGCGTATTTTGCAGTATTAAACACGTTTTTATACCGATTTCATCAGGCTCCGAAAATCTTTCTAAAAGAACACAAAGAATGGCCTTCTCAGCTGCCATAGTTGCAACTCTTGCGTCATCAGAACAGGGTGTTCAACGCACCACCGTTTCCGTTTAAAAACCGCTTTGCAACGTTTTGTCGAGGCTGAATGCAGCCCAGACTGGTCCATCTGACCAATCAGAGGAGAGTAGACCAATCACAACAGACTGGGCCATCTGACCAATCAGAGGAGAGTAGACCAATCACAACAGACTGGGCCATCTGACCAATCAGAGGAGAGTAGACCAATCACAACAGACTGGGCCATCTGACCAGTCAGAGCAGAGCAGGCTCGCAGAAAGGAGGGGTTTAGAGTGACTGAATCCTTGATCAAACTATTTCAGACACTGTGAGAAACGAGGTGATGCTGCAATGTATATTATGAGAAAAGTCAAGTGATTTTTGACCTTGGATGCATGTAAAGCTATTGGAGGACCCCCAAAACAAAACTAGAAACCTTTAAAATAGCATAATAGGGGCACTTTATTATTAAGAAATGTAATTTTAAGAAGAAAAAAAAAAGATCAACTGAATTTTGTAAAATAACCTGCCTTTTACTGTAAGGCTTTGGTGTTTTTCCCCTCAGACTGATCCATGGCATCGGCCGATCGGGGGACATTGCTGCTGTTCAGCCTAAGGCTGCTGGTTCCAGCCTCTTGAATAAAATCACTAATTCAGTAGTTCTGGATGTGCTGAAATTTACAGGTACTTTCTGTAATGTTTCATTAAACAACATGTTTGGTAATGGGACGCATGACTAAGCAGAACAAACAAGCAAACAGCAAGCCTTCGTTTATAATCCAGTGTTTTTGTGCATTTTTGTAACTGTTTTCACAGGTGTTAGGAGTGTGTCCTCGTGCTTTGTGGTCCCCATGGCGACAGGAATGAGTCTCACGTTGTGTTTCCTCACCCTGAGACACAGGAGGCCAGGCGCGCGATACATCCTCTGGCCTCGCATTGACCAGAAGTCCTGTTTCAAATCCATGGTGACTGCTGGTAAGATTCAGGGCCAGTTTTCAATACAGCCCACCGCAGAGAAAACCTGTGTTATTTTAGTGTCATTCATTCACTATTGTAGTATATATTGAATTGGCTTTTATTTTGATATTTTCAGATATATTTTTGTTTCAGTAATTTTGTCATGTGCTTTTGTCATTTTTGTTATTTATTTAAAATATTTCTATTTAGCTTTCATTTATTTTTGTTTCAGTTTTAGTATTTTTAGTAATTTAACTTTAACATATTTGTTAACACTTTACAATAAGGTCTCATTTGTTGACATTAGTTAATACATTAACTAACATGAACTAAAAACGAACAATATATTTGTACAGCATTTATTAACCTTTGTTAATTTTAGTTAATAAAAAAGTTAATGTTCATGTAAGTTCACAGTGCATTAACTAGTGATGCAACTTTTGATCTTAAAAATGTATTAGTAAATATTGAGATTAAAATTAAGAGATAAATAAATATTGTAGTTAACTAATGTTAACAAATGATACCTTATTGTAAAGTGTTACCACTTTTTTTTTATTTCAGTTAGTTGCCAAGGCAGCATTTAAGATTTTCTTTTTTTTATCAAATATTTATTCTAGTTCAGTTTTATTTCAATTAACAAAAATGATAATAGTTTAAGTTTTAGATTTAAAACTTACATTCACAAGCACAAATTTCTTCCCCAGTGATAAAATGCCACTATACAATGAAATGAACACAATGAACTCTTCATATCTGTTCATCTTTCTTCAAATGCAGCCAGATAATATTCATACTTATTAGTTACTACTAGTCACAATGTCATAAAAACAAGAATATGGGACCCACTTTATATTAAGTGCCTTTAACTACTATTTACTAAGATTTAAATTAATAATTTGATACAATGCACTTATTGTGTACATACATGTTTTTACATTGTACATATTTTAAATATACCTACATTTAATTTCTGTAATTACAACTACACTGTTGACCCTTCCCCTTACCCCTTAGTCCCTAACCTGACCCATATCCCCCTCAATAGCATTAAAAGTGTTTTTCAATACAACATGAACAGAATAAGTACATTGTACCTAATATTATTTTTTTATGCAAGTACATTGTAGTTAAAGATGCCGAATGTGTCACATTTGACCGGCATGGTGCTTTCCTTTATATTAGTGAAGAAAAGAATTTTAAAATGGACTCTTTTCACAAAAATACATCAAATGTTTTCCCACTTTTGAAAGGGTTTGAACCTGTGGTGATAGAGAATGTCTTGGAAGGAGATGAGCTGAGAACAAACATGGAGGAAATGGAGAGGAAGATTGAGGAGTTGGGTGCTAAGAACATCCTGTGTGTCCATTCCACAACATCCTGTTTTGCTCCACGTGTCCCTGACAGGCAGGTCAAAACCACTGAAAAGAATGTTTCTTTACTAAAACAAATCTTTTCTGAAAAGTTTCTGTAAGCATGTAGACATAAAGTTTAAAGGAACAGTTTACCAAAAAAGACATTTCTATAATTTTATACTCCTCAATCTGATCCTATATTATCTTCTTTCTTTTGAAGAAAAAAGAAAATGCTTGAGCAAGAAAAAATATATTTTATAATGATATATATTTTAAATAAATCCTGTTCTTTTTTTACTTTTTATTCATCAAAGAATCTTGAAAAAAGTATCACAGGTTATGAAAAATATTAAGCAGCAATAAATCAGCATATTAGAATGATTTCTGAAGGATCATGTGACACTGAAGACTGGAGTAATAGGTGATGAAAATTCAGCTTTGCATCACAGAAATAAATTATATTTTAAAGTATGTTGAAACAGAAAAACATTATTTTAAATTGTAATAATATTTCACAATATTACGATTTTTTTTTTTTTTTTGATCAAATAAATACAGTCTTGATGAGCATAATAGACGTCTTTCAAAAACATTAAAAATAGTAATGTTTCCAAACTTTTCACCGGTACTATATATATAATATAATATAATATATATATATATATATATATATATATATATATATATATATATATGCAATATACTGCGTATATATATTCACTTTATTTTGTTTCTTTTTACAGGCTAGAGGAACTTGCTGTTCTGTGTGCCAAGCATGATATTCCTCACATAGTCAATAATGCCTATGGAATGCAGTCCTCCAAATGTATGCACCTTATTCAGCAGGTAACGTACTTTTTTTGTGTAAATTTACTACAATAATTTACTTTATTTCAATGAAACCAAATTTGCTTATGTGTTTTTATAGGGGGCTCGTGTTGGGAGAATCGATGCCTTTGTCCAAAGTCTTGATAAAAACTTCATGGTCCCAGTTGGTGGTGCCATCATCGCAGGGTTTGATGAGAGCTTCATTAAGGAGATCAGTAAGATGTACCCTGGTATGCATATTTTCATTAAAGAGCAAATATGTTGTAGATTAGTGATCTTTTACAAACTTACCTCTGCTTTCACAGACAAGGCTTAAATGGATAGTTCACCCAAAAATGAAAATTACCCCATGATTTACTCACCCTCAAGCCATCCTAGGTGTATATGACTTTCTTCTTTCAGATGAATACAATCAGAGTTATATTTAAAAAATGTCCTGGCTCTTCCAAGCTTTATAATGGCAGTGAATGGCAGCCCAAAAAAGTGCATCCATCCATTATAAAAGTAATCCATACAGCTCCAGGGGGTTAATAAATGCCTTCTGAAGAGAATCTATGGGTTTTTGTAAGAAAAATATCCATATTTAACATGTTATAAAGTAAAATATCTAGCTTCCGGCAGACCGCCTTCCGTATTTAACTTACGGAAAAAGCGTAACTGGCGCGACGATGACGTCGGACGTAGCGTAATCATTTTGAACTGTGTGAGGCGTTACACTTTCTTCATAAGTTGAATATGGAAGGCGGTCCGCCGGAAGTATTTTTCTTACAAAAACCCATCAATTTGCTTCAGAAGGCCTTTATTTTATTTTATTAGTTTATTTGACAGGGACAATGCAGAAAAAAACATTGCTACAATTTCAAGCAGCCGATGCTCCACATATAGGCTTCTAGCCAAAGGCTAATTTGCAGCCCCAGTCCCTGGTTAGGCTTTTTTAATAACAATAAAACAATCACACAAACAACAATTTTATATATAAAAAAAACAAAAAAACAATAATAAAAGAAACTTAAGACTGTGTTCGACCATCAATGTTCACAAACCTGCTTTTGTTTGAACCACTTTTTTTTTAGATTTCTTTGAAAGATGTTTAACTCTGTTTGCATTTTTAGTTCAACTGACAGGCTGTTCCAAAGCAATGTACCTTGAACTGAAAATGTGGATTGTGCAAATTTAGTACCTCTTCGGTACTGTGCAATTCTGATTAGTTGCACCTCTTATAGTCATCCCCTTACTACGTTGTTTTGTTATTAATTGGCATATGATATCTGGAGCAAGATTGTTTATACATTTAAAAAACATTTTAATAAGAGACAAATTTATACAATTTTCAAAGCTAAGCAAACTATATTTTTGTAAAAAATTACAATGATGCCATCTAATTGGTTTCTTGTCCAAGATTTTTAGCGTTTGTTTATATAGAGATCTAACAGGTTTGATAGTCGATTGAGAAACCTGACTCCAGACAGTCACACAATAAGATAAATGTGAGAAGATCATTGCATGTATAACTGAGCTGCTTTTAGGGATATATACGGCTTTATAATTCTAATTCAAGTTTGTTCTAATGGTTCTACACAACCTTTTTACATGCACATCAAATTTTAATTGAGAATCTAAAATAACACCTAAATATTTAAAATCATTAACTGTCTCTATTGCCTTTTGACTGATCTTAATTATAAAACCATTCATTTCCTTCCTTCTAATTGAAAAACACATTGAGACAGTTTTCGAACAATTCAAGGTCAAACAGTTGTTTTGCAGCCACTGTGACACACCAGTCATTCCATTTGTTAATATATCTGCAGCTAAGCGTGGAGTCTGTGCTGATACATAAATGACCGTATCATCTGCATATAACTGACATTTAGTTTCTGTACAACAATTTGGTAAATCATTGACATACAAGGAGAACAACAGTGGACCTAAAATTGACCCTTGAGGGAGACCCATCTCATTGTTTTGTAAAGATGATCTTGAGTTATTTATCTTAACACACTGATCTCTAGATTCTAAATATGATCCAAACTAATTGATTGCCTGCTGAGAGAAACTAAACATATTTAATTTATGCAGGAGTATTTCATGATTCACAGTATCAAATGCCTTTTTAAGGTCTAAAAATACTGCGACCTACCACATTACCATTATCTAAAGCTCGCTTGATAAATTCTGTGAGATAGCAGTTTGCCATTTCTGTTGAATACTTAGGCCTAAAACCAAACTGATTAGAGTGAAGTAGACCATTTCTTTCTAGATAGTTAAGTTATTCAGCTACCAACTTTTCCAGAATTTTAGAAATTGCAGGGATGATAGAAATTGGCCTATAATTCTGAACCTCATCAACCGATCCTGCATTGAAAATTGGGGTTATAATAGAAGTTTTCCAGTCTGAGGGGAATTTACTTTCTCTAATAGATGAATTTATCAAATTTACCAAGGGCTTTAGCAAACAAGCACTATATTTTTTAACAAATTCTGTATCCATTCCAAATATATCCTTAGCTCTTGAATTATTCAATTGATTAATAATTTGGAGTATCTTATCTTCATCAACCTCAGAGATATGAAAGGATGAGGGTGTGTCTTTTATTGTATATTGAGGCAATTGTACAGGTTCAAAACATATAGCGAGTTCTTCCACAGACTGGATAAAATGGCTATTAAATTCATTAGCAATTTCGGTGCTATCAGTGCTAAGTCTTCCATTTATATTCAGCTCCAGCAATGGTTTTCTATACATACCTTCTCGTTTAGAAAGTTTGTTAATGGACTTCCAAAGAGATGAGCTATTTCCCCCTGATTCTGCAATTAGTTTCTCAAAATAGGCAGTTTTCGCCTTTCTCATTTTACTAACTACTTTATTTCTTAAAGATTTAAATGGTTTTTGTAAGCAATTACTTTTTCAAAGCAAAATCTCTGTTTTTCATTAGTTGATGGATATCTGAATTTAGCCATAGTAAGGATGCACTATTTTGTCTACATTTTAACGGTTGTGTATACTTTTAAATAATTTTTTCAATGGTTTTCATCACAATTTCACAGTTTTTGTCCAGGTCACTAATGTGTAATGCATCATTCCAAATAATATTTTTTTATATTATTTTCAAATTTTGTAATTTTACTCTTGGGGATGCCTACTACTACGAAAATTACTCTGCAAACGTTTCTTTGTCAATTTTCTAACAACCAGGATCATGTTATGATCAGACAAACCTGTCAGCAGATTATATATTTTTATTACCTGTTCAGGTTTATTTGTAAATGCAAGATCAATAAGAGTTTTACTTGTTTTTGTTATCCTTGTTGGACCTTTTATTAACTGGTTAAATTTATGTTTGGCTGTAATTGATTTCAATTTTTGCTTACTACGTTTATCAGCCCAATTTATGTTAAAATCTCCAAGTAAAATTGTTTCAGTATGACAATTTATAAACTTCAACACTCTAGATTATAATAAAAAGAAGAATCATGTGAGGGTGGATTATACAAAATCACAACATTGAAATTCATTTTTGGGGACATTGACATTTAACGCCAAACATTCTAATCCAGCAATATCTAGTTTCACTTCAGCACATTTAAAAATATCCTTAATATAAATCATAACTCCCCCTCCTCTTCGTGATGGTCTATCCTTTCTGTAACAAATATAACCAGGGACATCATTCATGCATGTTGGTGTATTGGTAGACAACCAAGTTTCACTCAATGCTAAAAAGTCCAGGTTTGAGTTCATAAGCAGATGCTCAGCTTGATCCCTCTTTGATATAATACTTCGGATATTCAGGTGCCCCTCTAAAATACCTTTTGGTTTGAGTCTTGAATCCCAAATCACTCTGGCATGGTTTACAGTCTAAAATAACTTAAACTGTTTCTGTGCAGCATGGCTGATGGCTCCTTTTGTCTTTGAGTTTTCATAAAGTACCTGTTGTTTGTTTGTTTGCTTTACTCCAGACAACACATTATATTGTTCACAGATAAGAGATGGTTTAGACTCACCAAAACTCTCTGAACAAAGCTCTGATGTTTTAAGCATGGGCACATCCTGTAAGATATCCAGGGGGAGTTTGGCCAAACAGCCAACAACTCCCAGCTTACACCCTGATGTTCCACTGATCTCTGCACCACAGTTCACACTCCAGCCTGGATTACACTCACTCAGTCCACTTACTGGCTCGGTTATATGTTGGTTTGTTGATGGTCCTGGATTCATCTGTATGTCACCGCTGAGCAAGAGAAGAATCAGTAGAACCTTTGGACCATACCATTTGCTTCTCTTGACATGCTGATGATGATTGTTTTGCCAGCAGGTAGAGTAAATAATGTGGTATCCTTGGCTGAAAAAGTATGTGGTATCCTTGCACTGCCATCAAAAAACCACATGGACTTATCAGGAACCACAAACAAAGCAGCCATATGCAACAAAACTCCTTATCCCTCTTCCCAACGTTTAAAATCCATCTTTGGCCGAAGATTTCTTTAGTGTTGATGAGCAATTGTTGAAAAATTTGAAGTAAGATCAAAAATGACTGTAGAAAAAGGTTAAACAAAGGGGCAAGTGTGGAGCCTAACAAACCACCCCTGTACCCGGCAGCCATCTTGGATTTTCAATGTCATGTTTGTCATGTTATTAACCCCCCGGAGCCGTATGGATTACTTTTATAATGGATGGATGCACTTTTTTGGGATTCAAATTTTGGCCTGCCATTCTCTGCCATTTAATTAAATTTTAAATTTTGGCCTGCCATTCATCCTGGACTAAAATACATGTTTGAGCTGTTTTAACTGAAAGCAACTTGCACTGACATATTGTCCAAATACACTCACCTAAAGGATTATTAGGAACACCTGTTCAATTTCTCATTAATGCAATTATCTAATCAACCAATCACATGGCAGTTGCTTCAATGCATTTAGGGGTGTGGTCCTGGTCAAGACAATCTCCTGAACTCCAAACTGAATGTCAGAATGGGAAAGAAAGGTGATTTAAGCAATTTTGAGTGTGGCATGGTTGTTGGTGCCAGACGGGCCGGTCTGAGTATTTCACAATCTGCTCAGTTACTGGGATTTTCACGCACAACCATTTCTAGAGTTTACAAAGAATGGTGTGAAAAGGGAAAAACATCCAGTATGCGGCAGTCCTGTGGGCGAAAATGCCTTGTCGATGCTAGAGGTCAGAGGAGAATGGGCCGACTGATTCAAGCTGATAGAAGAGCAACTTTGACTGAAATAACCACTCGTTACAACCGAGGTATGCAGCAAAGCATTTGTGAAGCCACAACACGCACAACCTCGAGGCGGATGGGCTACAACAGCAGAAGACCCCACCGGGTACCACTCATCTCCACTACAAATAGGAAAAAGAGGCTACAATTTGCACGAGCTCACCAAAATTGGACAGTTGAAGACTGGAAAAATGTTGCCTGGTCTGATGAGTCTCGATTTCTGTTGAGACATTCAGATGGTAGAGTCAGAATTTGGCGTAAACAGAATGAGAACATGGATCCATCATGCCTTGTTACCACTGTGCAGGCTGGTGGTGGTGGTGTAATGGTGTGGGGGATGTTTTCTTGGCACACTTTAGGCCCCTTAGTGCCAATTGGGCATCGTTTAAATGCCACGGCCTACCTGAGCATTGTTTCTGACCATGTCCATCCCTTTATGACCACCATGTACCCATCCTCTGATGGCTACTTCCAGCAGGATAATGCACCATGTCACAAAGCTCGAATCATTTCAAATTGGTTTCTTGAACATGACAATGAGTTCACTGTACTAAAATGGCCCCCACAGTCACCAGATCTCAACCCAATAGAGCATCTTTGGGATGTGGTGGAACGGGAGCTTCGTGCCCTGGATGTGCATCCCACAAATCTCCATCAACTGCAAGATGCTATCCTATCAATATGGGCCAACATTTCTAAAGAATGCTTTCAGCACCTTGTTGAATCAATGCCACGTAGAATTAAGGCAGTTCTGAAGGCGAAAGGGGGTCAAACACAGTATTAGTATGGTGTTCCTAATAATCCTTTAGGTGAGTGTATATCAGTGCCATTGTTTTGTCTCAAGATGCACACCAGTAATGTTTTGTTTTCTAATGCACATTTATAAAAGCTACTTAAATGCCCTAATTGAACTAAGGTCTAATCCTGGCTTAATCTAAGCCCTGTCTGTTAAACCAGGCCTTAATGTCTTAAATCTGCATGCATTTATTTGCAGTTGCAATTGAAGAGTCTGAATACAATACTAAAATACTGCTATCCCTTTAAACATGCTGAATATTTACTGTAAAAAGTGGTCTGCCTGAATGTGCATTTTTCTATCCATACAATAATATTCTATTTATTTCCTTTTGCACTTACACTTTCTCTAGAAATCTATAAAGAGTTTTTGTTTGTGCAGTGTGCCACTTCAGAACTGCTCTCTGCTGGCTCCCGCATATCCCTCCCACTTTTTTCTGCACTGCAGAGGAAATCCCAAACACTCCTACTACTATTGATTCACTGAGTGTGCTAGAGTGAGTTAGACAGGGGGAAACGCTTGTAATTTGGTCCATTGTTACTTCAGCTCTGCTGCACTGTTTCAAAATGCTTGACAGTGACTTCAGTAATTTACTAAAATACATTCTGATTCTCATTTTCAACTTTTGAACAAGTGAATATTGCTTGTGAAATGATTTTTCGGCAGATTATCAAATCCAAAGGATATGCATCACTATTAGGGAATTAACCAGTATTAAAATTCAGGCTGATACGATAAGCAGATAATTATTTTCATTCTATGATGCTTTGTCAGAACAACTAAAAAACTAAAATCCGTTGTTTTAAATGCTGTGATTGAATTTAGGCATGAAAAAGATCTAAGTTACAGAGCACAAAGTCACTCCAAAGGCAGTTATTCTCTATATCACTAAGCTTCTGAACTCTCTGAAATGCCTCGATTGTAGTCTTGAGTTTTCTTTCGGAAACGAACACGTCATAATTGTCAGGTGTTGGATGTATTGAAGTGCATGACGAAGGAGTAGAGAAACAAAATAGTCTTTATTATAATCCACAAACTGAAACTCTGGAGATCGCTGGAGATTAACATAACACAACCATATAACATAGACAAGACCGGACAATGGAACACAGGAAACTGAGGGCTTAAATACACAGAGGATGACTGACTAAAACAGAACTGGTGTTAACTGATTAAGAACCAAGGGGATTAACAAGGAACTAAGGAAAACGGGAACACAGAAACTAAATAAAACAGAGCATACATGTAGGACTGCCACTGACTAAAGATTTTTTTTTAGTCGACTAGTAGTCGTTCGATTAAACCATTAGTCGACTAATCGCACGTTTATATTAATTTAATTACTTAAATATATATTGGGGGGTGGAATATATGCCTATTCCACGCTCATGCGCACACATAAAGCTTTCCGCAAAGCACTGGCAAGAGTAATGATTATGAATAAATATTATTTTATATTATAAATTAATAAAGTAGTGTTTTCTGAGTCCGTGTCAGGTGCAAAGATGAAGTTGACGATGCTGATTCGTCATCTCTGCAGTATAGTGAACGTGCCTTTAGAGAAAAATGCAACTTTCATACGGGTTACATGATCAGAGAGTAGTTGTTTTCAAATTCGAATTGGTTCGTTTAACAGTAGACATTTCAAGCTTTCTATAGATATTTTTTCATGTCTGTGAGGCAAGTATACGCTGAGTTTCGGTTCATTTTTGTGACGCGCACCAGTTCACAGAGAATGAGACGGCAGAAAGCGAACCCAGTTTGTTTTCTTTAGTTTACAAAAGTACAGTGTTTTGTTGTTATTGTGAGTGTACACAAATAAAAGTAGACCCTTTACAGTTTGTAAATTATGTATTACTCTTATCTGTCTGACCAAAAATGACCTTTTGTATGCATTACTCTTATCTGTATGACCAAAAATGAGTTTTTAAGTTGAAAAAATGCAAGTGATCGCGCCGGCGCCTCCATGCAGGAAGCGCACTACACTTTAGCTGCCTTCCACACTCTTTTCACGAGCACTTGGATATGCGCCTAATAATAGTGCACATTTATCTAGGTGAACATTAGATCGAACAGCCATGTAAAGTTGCTACTACTTATACACTGCCCCAGCCAAAAAAAAAGTTGTTATTTGGATTTAAATAGGCAAATGCTTAAGAGTCAATGATTTAATCATTATTGCAGTGATTTTTATGTTTCTAGCATGTTATATGTTTGGCAACAGTTCTTTTAACAGTTCTTTAACACATCATGGCCACATTCCAGGATGACAATGTCAAGATTCATCAGGCTCAAATTGTGAAAGAACGGTTGGGAGGGAGCATGAAGAATCATTTTCACACATGAATTGGCACCTCTGAGTCCAGACCTTAAATTCATTGAAAGTCTTTGGGATGTGGTGGAGGAGACTTTACAGAGTGATTGTCTCTTGCATTGTCAATACAAGATCTTGACCAAAAGTTGATGCACCTCTTTATGGAAATAAATGTTGTGATGTTATTTCCATCAAGAGGTGCATCAATTTTTGGTCAAGATCTTGTATTGACAATGCAAGAGTCCAGCACTCTGTAAAGTCTCCTCCAGCACATCCCAAAGACTTACAATGAATTTAAGGTCTGGACTCAGAGATGCTTCATGTGTGAAAATGATCCTTCATGCTCCCTCCCAACCATTCTTTCACAGTCTAAGCCTGATGAATCTTGACATTGTCATCCTGGAATATGGCCATGATGTGTCTTCCTACGTGGATGTTTAAGAAATGAAAAGCTACACACTCCATCAATTAGGGTTAAAATAACTGTTGCCAAACATATAACATGCTAGAAACATAATAATCACTGCAATAATGATCCAATCATAGACTTTAAGCATTTGCCTATTTAAATCCAAACAGCAACTTTTTTTTTGGCCGGGCAGTGTATGTTTCAAATGATAAGCCTTATTTGAGGTTGATGGATGATAGGCGAATACCACAAGAACCCGCCATTTACTGTCCCTCATGGACTGCATGACTTTTTTTTTTTTTTTTTCTGCGACTAACCTAATAAAATCTTGGTCGACTAAGCCTCTTCTCGTTGACTAACGTTTAGTCTACTATTAAGGGGCCGCCCTACATACATGTGACAATAATTAAATCATTTCTGCCCAAGGCGTATTTAAAATAAAGGGGATGATCTGGTTGAGTTGCGGTAATAGTGTTTTAAAATTCACTGTTATGGCAAGGGGCGTGACATTTCCGAAACACGCTCAATTACAGCACACTGGTCCAGCCTACCAATCAGAGCATATTGTGCTTTGCGGAAGGAGGGGCTTTATAGAGACAGGAACTAAACAGAGCGTTACTGACAGACTGGGAAAAGATGTGAAAAATACTGTGTTTTTTGAACATTCAAGCATGATAAACTATTCTAGTAGAACCCAAAAACAAAATCAAGACTTGTAAAAGGCCATAATAGATACTTTTTAAATTATTTGTGTTTTTAAAGATTATCATTAGATCCAAATCTAAATGCAGAAATATGTATAATTAAATAAGGGGAAATAAGCATGCAATATCAGTCAATGCCACTAAATCCTTAAAAAATCTGGTAACTGTCATGGTACTGATATATCATGCATCCCTATTTTGTTTGTACTTGACTCGCTCTATAAATTGCAATACAGTGTTGCAATGACAAGCATTTCTTTAATGCATTACAATTTACTTTAATGTATTATACATTTACTCCAAATGCAGTACTATTGCAAGCTGTTGATTTTAAAGTCATTGAGATTATCTGCTCTTGTCCAGGTCGAGCTTCGGCTTCCCCGTCTTTAGACGTCCTCATTACGCTGCTCACACTGGGGGCCAGCGGCTACAAGAAACTTCTGTCTGAGAGAAAGGTAAACAATGAGCTGCTGGGCTACATTTTTCATGACTTCCAATTATAGCTGCTTGGCTTTTATTTTAATATTTCATTTTATATAATTTTATTAGTTTTCATTTTAATTTTATTTTTTAGTGATTTTACATGATTTTTTTTCTTTTTTTTTGTTTTTATTTCAGTTTGACTTTTTTTCAGTTTAACTTATGTATTTAGCAATAAAAACTAATTAATAAATAACTAAAATATTTTTATATTTTAATTTAAATTTTTTTGTAATTTTATGTGCTATTGTCATTTTTTATTAGTTTTTTTACATTTCTAAATAGTTTTCATTTCTTTTTTTCATTTCAGTTTTAGTTTTATTTCAGTTAGTAATTTTGGTACTTCAAATTTCCTTTAGTTGGAGGCAACATTTTTAATTTTCATTTATTTAAAAGGTGCAGCAAGCCAACTAAACACTGTTGAAAGTGGACCAGACCGAGCACCACAACATACTTGTAGCCAATCAGCAGTAGGGGGCGTGTCCACTCATGATGGGGGAGGAGAGAGAGTGAGCAAGAGGGAGATTTGAAGAAGGACTGTAGAAAGAGAGATGGCTGAGAGACATTACAAAAGAGAAAAGATTGTAGGAATATCACTGGAAAAAGAAGGGTTATGATCAGGCAAGAGATATGCTGTTGTTGTGATGTTAGCTATAGTAACAGGACAGTGTCATTGTTTGTCTGAAGCTGCTGTGCTGCTGGCAAATAACAACAAACTATATTCATTTTTTTCTTTCTTGTCGTTCGTTCATCATCTTCGCATTATTATGCTTTGCTTAAACTATGATAAAGAGACATCCTTGCATTGTGTTCTCATGCTTGTTGGGGGCGGAGCAATGAAGGGAGGAGTGTGTGTTTGTCTGGGTTGATTTCAAATATCAACAGTGTTTCTCAGAAATCGCTTACTGCACCTTTAAATAATATAAAGTCATTCTGTGGCCCCCTTGAAGGTTTACTGAGTCCTCCTGGTTGAGAACCACTGGAAGGTGGGCATATTATCCCAATGAGACTCCAGTACATGGAGGAAAATACCATTAGCCATCATGTAATAAGGAACTTAAGGGGATATTGATTTACTGCTAATGTGTCCGGATTATTAATAATTTACAGCCTTTGTTGATCATATAAGATGTTCTCTGTGGTCAGACTCAGATTTGGTGGTCTAACGTATTTTAGCTAAAAGAGAAAGAATACCTGGGATTGTCCCTTGTGAAAAAGAAATGCACTTTAGCATACTTTTTTTTATTTTTTTTATTTTTTTTTAACCTAGTATCTATTACAGATACAATATACTTTAAAAGAACATACTTAAATGCAAAATGAATGTAATGTTTCCAACACTTATTTGCATGTTAATTGCAATTAAGTGAAAATGTATTTTAGTATAAATATATATTAAATGTCTTACTAACAGCGTCATAATAGGGGACCGTAACCTCTCACAGTTCATTTGTAATTGATCCCAGTGGTGGACCACAGCACTGCCAACACAGCTGATTCTGTTGACGCAATTACATTACAGCTTCAGATGGGAAAGCAGGCTGCATCTTTGCCTGAAAAGGAGAAAGCTAGGGTGGCTGGAGAATGAAGCAGGTGGTGGGTGTACTATAGGCCAGCAGACACAGAAATGCTACATTAGCAGAAAACAGAATGTACGACTGGAAAAGCTGTGTAAAGTGGAGAGCTATTTATAACTGGAGTTCTGTATGGCCCGCAGGAGCTGTACAGCCACCTGGCACAGGAGCTGAAGGCTCTAGCCGAGAGGCACGGGGAGAGACTGCTGCACACGCCACACAATCCAATATCACTGGGTGAGGAATGATACATAATGTACTGTATAGTGCAATGTCATATGAGCAAGAGGGCTGCTGCTGCTTTTATCCTCCTGGGACCCAGAATAGACTTTTGTCCTCTGTAGTGAACATTATATTTTAGTGAATTTCTCTGACACTACACATCACAGATAAGTCTGGATGTCCTTTAAAGAAGGCTTTTCAGAGATATCAAATGTTTGGAGGTTCACCATGACAACAACTTCTCCTTGGTCTATAAAAATGGCTGACATTTTAATTTAGTGATAGCACTAAATATGATAATATTTTGTAATTATCATTTAAATCTGACTCATTTTCAAATTGTTTGCCATAAATCAACATTAAATAAAATGTTATGGGGTTTCTAATCAAAATATGACTTTCTGTTACAAAACAGGGCATTGATTTCATACATGTCCTCAATAAGACATGTTTATCAGGCATTTTGGGAGACACAACAAATGAATAGGGAAAGAAATTATATATCAATATTCCTATGAAATTTTAGATATTATGAAAATGTTGCCAATTACTACCCCCATTATTACACCTCTTTTCTCATTACATGTTGCCCCAAGAGCACATCAATATTCAGATTAGATACAGTGTATAGATACATTGTATTGAATGGCACTACCCATTTATGACCATTTTACCCAATATTGCATAAAGTAAAATGGTATATCAATTCATTCCATTATATCTTTCATAACATAGTTCATAGAATCATCTTTAAAGGGGGCATAACACACACAGTTTCTGCCAATCTCATGTTAATCTTGAGTACCTATAGAGTAGTATTGCATCCTTCATATCTCCGAAGAGTCTTTAGTTTTATCATATTTATAAAAGACAGATACGCTGTACCGTTTGTACAGTGGGCAGCGCTAAAGAGAGCACACACACACATACGTACACACACAATACATTCATGGCATTATCCCTCCCTGGATAACTTTCTATTCAATATACGTTCGTGTTGTTGACATTATATGCACTTATGCGCCGATTGCCAACAAAATACAGACATTTGGTGCAGTTTCACTCACCGCCTGCGGTTTTGACTCATGACTGGGAACAAACAAACACACTTGCAGAACTCTGTTGCTGCTCTGGAAAAACAAACTGCTTCCACTGTTTAACGCCGGGTTATTTGGGAAGCTGAACAAGGTTATCTTTCCCTCACAACCAAAAACAGACTTCTTTAGTGACATTGTTTATTTCATGGTCTAAAAACAAAATGACAGCGCCGCTGACGGCTCGCGTAACCCGATCGAAGCTCGTTGATGTGCGCGCTCCTGCTTTTGCTCATGTGCGCACGCGCTCATCCGGGAGAAGTGCCCATACAAGTAATTCCACCCTTTATGACTTCATAAAGGGCCATACTCGAAAAAAAAATTCCAAAACTTGTTTGAATCCGGAATCCCCCCCTAAACCAAGTTTGGTTAAAAAAAATCCTGAAACCTAAAAATTGATTGGTGAATGAAAAAAAAAAAATCCCATTGTTTTTGCCTATACATGTAATTTATGTCTTTTTATTTTTTAAACAACGGAGTCCTGGTGTCCACTACAGTGAACATAGCATAACATATGAATAAAATATATTTTTTTTCAAAAATGTTTTTTTCCCCGATTTGTTTCTTATGCTCTAAACAATGTAATGGCATGATAAAATACTAAATTCAAAATGTCTGGGTCTCAGGGGGTTATACAACAGTTAAATAAACAAGGATTATTTTATTGTAAGTGAAAATAGTTCCAAAAATTGTTTTTCCATGTCGCACAAGGGGTCAAGGTTTGGTCGGTTAGCATAAACCAGTTAGCCCCTGCTGGCAGGGCGTAATAATCACCAAGGTCCCAAATTTGAGCTATTTAGGGGGGTTCACGGGCTCCCCCGAGAATTTTAATTTCTCTGATCTACATATGTGCATTTCAAAACATTTAAAGGACAAAAAATTGGAACCAAAAAATTAAAACCATGTCAGTGGGCAGTAGATTATTTGTCAATGTCTGCTCTCTCCTCATTTCCATCACTCTTTCTTTTTCTCTGTCTCTTTATCTTGCCCTGTCTCTTCCCCTCCTAAAGCTGAGCTTTGACTAATAGTCTTTTCATTTTCATCTGTGTCAGTGACAAAAGTAAACATAGGGTCATCTGATATTTGTTTTATGAATCATTTTCTTAGACACGTTAATTTACTGAAGGCTATGAATGCTTATGAAAGTTTATTAAGTGTATTCACAATATATACACATTCATTATTAATCTTATGCCTAATATGATGAACAAGGCTTCGTTAATATTTCTTGTCCCCACATTGACAGTTACTAATTACCAGAGGTGGGAATAAGTCACACATGTGCAAGTCATAAGTAAGTCTCAAGTCTTAACCTTCAAGTTTCAAGCAAGTCCAAGTCAATTTCTGTGAGAATCAAGCAAGTCAAGTCAAGTCACTGCTTTATGTCAAGCAAGTCAAGTCGTAGCTTGGGTCAAGCAAGTCACTGGCAAGTCATACAAATGTTTGATGATTTAAATGAATTTATATATTAAAATAAGTTAAAACTAGAGTAGTTATGGACTATGGGAGTTTTATTTGCAACAAAAAAATTGCAATATGCATTTCTACTCAAAAGGTGTCCACATACAGCTGAGTTGTTAATACAATAAAAATCTAAAAATAAAAAATAAATAAAAATTAAAACTACATAGCCTAAAATGTAAATGTAACTGAAATTAGGCCAGTATATTGGGTGAGATACATTCTCTTTGTATTATTTGAATTTTCTCTCTCCTGCTTGTCCTGTACAGCGTGACCAGGTGATTGTTATATGATTAATTCAAGAGAACTCAGATTGTGTTTGTTGCTCACACCCTGACGAAGGCTCATTAGCCGCAACGCTTAGGTGTGCAGTACTTGTCACCTGTTTTTAAAATATTAAAGCCATGATGAAATGAAGGCTTTTTATATTTAGGTACACTTCAACTGTGAGTGAGGGAATCTAAAACAAAAATCCCTGAAAATCTTCAGGTTTTGGGGCTGTCGCTGGGCAATACGGACTTTCAGCTCCCTCCAAAGATTTTCTATTGGGTTCAGGTCTGGAGACTGGCTAGGCCACTCCAGGACCTTGAGATGCTTCTTACGGAGCCACTCCTTAGTTGCCCTGGCTGTGTGTTTCGGGTCGTTGTAATGCTGGAAGACCCAGCCACGACCTATCTTCAATGCTCTTACTGAGGGAGGGAGGTTGTTGGCCAAGATCTCGCGATACATGGCCCCATCCAACCTCCCCTCAATACGGTGCAGTCATCCTGTCCCCTTTGCAGAAAAGCATCCCCAAAGAATGATGTTTCCACCTCCATGCTTCACGGTTGGGATGGCGTTCTTGGGGTTGTACTCATCCTTCTTCTTCCTCCAAACACGGCGAGTGGAGTTTAGACCAAAAAGCTCTATTTTTGTCTCATCAGACCACATAACCTTCTCCCATTCCTCCTCTGGATCATCCAGATGGTCATTGGCAAACTTCAGATGGGCCTGGACATGCGCTGGCTTGATCAGGGGGACCTTGCGTGCGCTGCAGGATTTTAATCCATGACGGCGTAGTGTGTTACTAATGGTTTTCTTTGAGACTGTGGTCCCAGTTCTCTTCAGGTCATTGACCAGGTCCTGCCGTGTAGTTCTGGGCTGATCCCTCACCTTCCTCATGATCATTGATGCCCCACGAGGTGAGATCTTGCATGGTGCCCCAGACCGAGGGAGATTGACCGTCATCTTGAACTTCTTCCATTTTCTAATAATTGCACCAACAGTTGTTGCCTTCTCACCAAGCTGCTTGCCTATTGTCCTGTAGCCCATCCCAGCCTTGTGCAGGTCTACAATTTTATCCCTGATGTCCTTACACAGCTCTCTGGTCTTGGCCATTGTGGAGAGGTTGGAGTCTGTTTGATTGAGTGTGTGGACAGGTGTCTTTTATACAGGTAACGAGTTCAAACAGGTGCAGTTAATACAGGTAATGAGTGGAGAACAGGAGGGCTTCTTAAAGAAAAACTAACAGGTCTGTGAGAACCGGAATTCTTACTGGTTGGTAGGTGATCAAATACTTGCGGTCATGCAATAAAATGCAAATTGATTATTTAAAAATCATACAATGTGATTTTCTGGATTTTTGTTTTAGATTCCGTCTCTCACAGTTGAAGAGTACCTATGATAAAAATTACAGACCTCTACATGCTTTGTAAGTAGGAAAAAATCGGCAGTGTATCAAATACTTGTTCTCCCCACTGTATGTAAACTATCCGGGTCTTTTTGACCCCAAATGACGTTTGCTTACATAAAAAAAATAAATTTAAAAAAATCATCTAAAATGGCATGAGACTTGATGTGGTGGTTGACATTTGCTAGCTCTAAAAACAAAAAAATTAATTGGAATGATACTGGTTGTATGTTAGCGTGAGAAAAAGTCTGTAACAACAATGTAATTTTTTTTTTTTTTTAAACAAATGTAATATTACTCACTTTAATAATGTTTTACTAAAATGTTTTACATTTGTGCAGTGTTGGGGGGATTTATATAAATTCAATCAATGGGAGACTATAAAAATTACTTTTTGTTACATAATTTGTCAGAAATCAGCTCCAATGCAGAACAAACACAGAAATGATGGAGTGACTTTTAACCCAGCCATCCAATCACAGTGGAGGAGGGGCGGGACAAATACAACACCGACCAACCGCCACATTTTGCATATACAATGTCAACAGATGACAACAAGCATAAAAACGGAGTAAAATGATTGAAAACAAGAGCCAGAGCAAATACTTTACATTGTATCGACATTTTTATATAGAAACAATACAGAAACAAACTATCTGTGAACTGAGATACTAGTAGCACTTCCGCGGATATTCCGTATAACACACACACACACACAAAACGCTACGCTGCCGAAACGCTCACAGCTAGGCCTCTTCAGCAAAACTGGCTAATTATTCAACAAGAGAAATAGGCAGAGTTATTCATCATTGTGCAACACAATTCGTATACCACGTCAACTTACATTGCTTGACGTTTTCGTAGTGAAGATTTATTTTTTTTTGTTTTGCCATTTTGAACTCATCGCGACCTCTTTGTATGAAACTGATGGATACAGCGCGGGTGCGAGCAGGGGCGTGCCGTGATCCGCGAGTGACTGATTACTATGGAAACTTGAAATTCACATAATCCTGGTACCCGAACTTAATTATTCTTGGCGTAGCGCCTTCCATGTTCAGTCACGTCTGTCAATGCTCTTACGTTAGCTCCAGTCCCCCACCTCTGCTAATTACATTACATGAATCATGTAAATTATAGGCCTATTTTCAATTAAAAATTATGAAATTAGACAAAAGTTTATTAGTATGCCTGATTATTTTTTGTCTTTTTTTTGTCTTTCATTTGTATTATTATTTTTTAAATGCACTAAATTGCAACTTCATCATTACAAATGTGTAATTACAAATATATTTAAATGCATGACATATACTTTAATGTCATTTCTATTAAAACTTGTATTTTAGTTATATAAATTCTTGTCAGTACATTCAGCAGTACACGTTAACCATATTTCAAAGACAATAGAAGTAATTATAAAATTACATATAAAGATATACTTAAGTCCTACTTAAATGGGTCAAAAAAGCACTCTGAAGTTCAGCTAACTGTATTTAAATTAAAACTATAATACATTTTCGTTTAATTTAAACATGCAGTGTCTGAAAACATTACATTCAGTTCACACTTAAATATATTCTTTTAATATATATTATTTTCGTACTAAATACTTTTTTTTTTTTTTTTTTTTTAAGTATAATAAAGTGCACTTCTTTCACAGGGGGCAGCATTGTCATGTCATTTTTATTAGTCGCATGATTGCATGTATAAATGCCTAATGTATAATGCTTCATATTGTCTCTTCCATTCTGTTCCCTTTTTCAATTTTCAAACTAAAACTAATGTATGAAAGTGAAGCAAATGTATGAAAAGGTGTCTATTGTTGTTCCCTGTGCACTCCAGCTATGTCACTGAACCATCTCCAGACACACAGTAACGCAGCAGTCACTCAGCTGGGCTCCATGCTCTTCACCAGACAGGTGTCTGGGGCCAGGTGAGCCACTGTTCACTGCCGCCGCCTTGTATATTTATATATGCTGTCCTCTAATTTCACTTCAAAGCAAAAATGAGAAAAAGTATAGTGGATGTGAATTCAGTCTCCTCAAGTTCACACAGATGAGAACTAAATGTGATGAACTGCATGCCCCACTGGCCCTGTTTACACCTGGTATTAAGATGCCTTTTGATAGATCGGATCACAAGTGGACGACGCTAAATACAGACCCTGTTTACAGGTGTAAACCAAGTGTGCCACACGAGTCCTGAAAAGTGAAGCCAAAGCGTCTCGATCACCCCCAGGTGGCTGGATGCAGTATAGGTCATAAACCCCGCCCTCTCCATGACATAGACAAACTAAACAATCAAATTACACATACATTTTTTCCAAATACATTTTTTCCAAAGATGGTTTCTGTCATTTTAGGCAGTTTTTATCACACTGCTGTTAGTTCAAGTGTTTGTTCTTTAAATAAGTTTGGTTTTAGTTAGTTATTTGATGCTATAAAAACAGGGGTGTGACGTTATGATTGACAGCTGAGATTGACAGCTTCTCTGAGCAAAGTAGTCACTGAGGCACCAACAGACATTTTTCGGGAACTTCGGGAGGAGATTGGAGCTTTAACTTTAATTTCTACATTTCCATAACTGTTTATTTCACAAAGAAAGTTGTTGATTAGGCGGGAGTGTGGGCGGGACCTTGATATCGCAGCTCCACTTCGCGCTCACTACTGTGCAGACTCGGGCTCCAAGTTGCTCCAAGACTCAAGACCCAAGATGTCAGCACCATATTTGGACACTGGTGGCTTCACTTCACGGAAGAAAGTGAATGCGCGTCGTCCATCTTTTTTTACAGTCTATGGTGTAAACCGTAAAACGTTTCGATCTTGTCCACTTTCAACCACTTCCAGAGGTAGTCGAAAACGCATTTGACTGGATTGCTTTCATAGTGTAAACGCTCATGTGGTCAAATGCGTTCGAACAGCCACAAAAGACGAAAAACTTTAAACTTTGTCGGCTGAAAACCCAAGTTTGCTTTGAAGACGTAAAACGTACCAAGCACAATGTTCTCTCGCCATTCCTGATTTCTAGCATGTACTCACTGCGTTCGGCGTGGTCTTCTCAGCTGTCAGAACAGAAACGAAAGCTGATGCTCTCCGTGATTTTTCCGTCATCTCTGGGCGCGTCCATTATTGTACAAGCTTATTTCATCCATTTATTGAAAGGTGTGAAAAAAAACATACATTTACCCGCCCATAGAACATCCCCTTGAAGAAATCGGGACAGAAGTGGTTGAAAGTGGACAAAAGAGACAGATTAAAACACCATGTGTAAACAGGTATGTGTTTGCCTCGTCTACTTGTGATCCGGTCGACCAAATCTTAATACCAGGTGAAAACAGGGCCAAAGTTTGACAACCAGAAAGTGTCTAAATAGTTTGAACAATGTGTCTATTTTTATATAATATAAAACCTAACTTTTTCATGAAATTTCATTTTTTTTTCATGATACAGAAGTGTGCTTGTTATCCTTTAAACCAAATGCCACTTAAAGTGTGGCTTAAGTCTCAAAATATTTCTGGGGTCACTGTAGCTTACACTATTTCACTAATTCACTTATATACAGTAAACAAGCTGACTAAGTCAATATTTCTACATCCCAAAGCTACATTTTCTCTTCTCCAAATATTTCCGGTTGCACTTTATTGTAAGGTGTCCTTGTTACAGTGTAATTACACATTTAATACTGTTATAATAATTAACTACATGCACTTTCTATAGGGTTAGGATTAGAGTTTGGTTTAGCATTAGTTCAATGTAATCATGCATAATTTATTGTTATTACTATAATAACTACATGCGACGTGTATTCTCTGCTGGACACTAGATGATCTGCTGTAATATTGATGAAACTTTCTTTCTGCTGTCCGCTTTCATTATTTAAATGGGAGTCATTCTCATTCTCAAGGGTTTATCTTGTTGCATTATCCTGTCCACCTCCTTTTAGTCTGTCACAGACTGTGCACTATATCTCCAGTGATAGATGTGCAATTAATAAATGTGACACGATAATTTAAGACTGAACCAAATGTCTGCAGTGAATTTGGAAAGAGCTGTGTAAAACTCTGAATTGGCTCATGTTTTGTTTTAGAAAATCTGTTTCGGCTTGAAAGAGAGACTCCTCATTAATCTTTTAGAGGACCAGTTTAATTTATCATTGTTGGTTAGAAATTAATCATTGTAGTGGTAATTAATAGGATGGCACAACTATTTGTAACAAGTCTTGAGAACTTTTGTTTTCATTGACCAAATGGCATAACATTAGATAAGGTACATCTTAGTTCGGTTTGTGCATTCATCAAAAGTATGTTTAATACTCAGGAAATCTTTGAGAAAAGACAGTGTAGACAGATTAATGTTTAATGATTCATTAGAAATAAATTATGGAGCCACTACCATATCGATACTACTGGAAATGTCAGTTTTCCATCATTCGTCGTTGCCTGCTTACATCATGTTCGTAAATAAAGAAAATAAGGTCCGGCAGGAAATATTCTACTTGCTCGGATGACTAACGAATAATTATCGAATAACACACAACAGTCCAAATCCAGCTTTAGTATGTTAGTCAACACATCAAAACAAGTGTACTTCTTTAAAGCATGACAGAAGATTATCAAAACAATGAGTTAACATGTACTTTAAAGTAAAACTTTAATTTGACATTATTATAAAGTGCACTTACTTAAGTGTGTTAAGAAACATAAGTTTACATTTTATTTTATTTTAAGGTGTCTGTTACAGTGTAATTATACATTTAAGTACTGAGTAATAATAATTAACTACTTGTACGTACTATAGGGTTAAGGTTTGGTTTAGGGTTAGTTACATATAATTATGCATAAATTATAGTTATTACTACAGTAACAGGTCCCTGTAACAAGGACGCTAAAATAAAGTTTTACCAAACATAGTCATGAAAGTGTACTCTCTTTAAATACACTTACAGTGCATCCGGAAAGTATTCACAGCGCTTCACTTTTTCCACATTTTGTTGTTAGAGCCTTATTCCAAAATGGATTAAATTCATTATTTTCCTCAAAATTCTACAAACAATATCCCATAATGACAACGTGAAAGAAGTTTGTTTGAAATCTTTGCAAATTTATTACAAATAAAAACCGAAAAAATCACATGTACATAAATATTCACAGCCTTTGTCATGACACTCAAAATTGAGCTCAGGTGTATCCTGTTTCCACTGATCATCCTTGAGATGTTTCTACAACTTGATTGGAGTCCACCTGTGGTAAATTCAGTTGATTGGACATGATTTGGAAAGGCACACACCTGTCTATAAAAGGTCCCACAGTTAACAGTGCATGCTAGAGCACAAACCAAGCCATGAAGTCCAAGGAATTGTCTTTAGACCTCTGAGACAAGATTGTATCGAGGCACAGATCTGGGAAAGGGTACAGAAAAATTTCTGCAGCATTGAAGGTCCCAATGAGCACAGTGGCCTCCATCATCCGTAAATGGAAGAAGTTTGGAACCACCAGGACTCTTCCTAGAGCTGGCCGCCCGGCCAAACTGAGCGATCGGGGGAGAAGGGCCTTAGTCAGGGAGGTGACCAAGAACCCGATGGTCACTCTGACAGAGCTCCAGCGTTTCTCTGTGGATAGAGGAGAAGCTTCCAGAAGAACAACCATCTCTGCAGCACTCCACCAATCAGGCCTGTTGAGGAAATTTTGAGGAAAATAATGAATTTAATCCATTTTGGAATAAGGCTGTAACGTAACAAAATGTGGAAAAAGTGAAGCACTGTGAATACTTTCCGGATGCACTGTATGTTAGTCAACACATCAAAACAAGTGTACTTCTTTAAAGCATGACAAAAGATTATTAAAACAATGAGTTAACGTACTTTTAAAGTAAAAGTTTTAATTTTACATTATTATAAAGTGCACTTAAGTGTGTTAAGAAACATAGGTTTACATTTTTATTTTAAGGTGTCTTTGTTACAGTGTAATTATACATGTAATTATTACATTTATATACTGAGTTATAATAATTAACTACTTGTACTTAGGGTTAAGGTTAGGATTAAGGTTTGGTTTAGGGTTAGTTACAT
This sequence comes from Coreius guichenoti, assembly GCA_039654105.1. NCBI lineage: Eukaryota > Metazoa > Chordata > Actinopteri > Cypriniformes > Gobionidae > Coreius > Coreius guichenoti. The sequence continues at coordinate 9,898,897 of CM077168.1, read as the reverse complement.
ATAATTATGCATAAATTATAGTTATTAATGCAGCAACAGGTCCCTGTAACAACACACTGAAATAAAGTTTTACCAAACATAGTCATGAAAGTGTACTCTTTAAATACACTTATGTGGCCTTTTATTTCATTAATATTATATTATCTGCTAGTACAGATAATATAAACAAAATATGAAAATTGTTACTTTCAGTCAACTTCAGTCACTTGTACAGATGTAAAGCATAGTAAGATTTGGGTAGCACTTTATTTTACTGTCCTGTTCCTCATGTACATACTATGTAATTATTGTAGTTATTACAATAACTGGGTAATAACTAGGTACTAACCCTGAACCTACCCCTAAACCCAACCTTAACCCATGTAGTTACCTTATATTAACCAGTACTTTCTTAGATAAGTACACTGTAAGTACATGCAAGTGCACATACTCTAAAATAAAGTGCAACCAAGATTTGTCTCTTGCAGTGCTGTTTGCTTTCTCTTGCACAGAAGAAGCTACTGAACAAAACAGTGATGTTTCTGTAGGAGAAGCAATGCGGAAATGAATCAGATGGCTTGTTCATTCATGCAAAATTTTGTTGCAGGGTGGTCCCACTGGGTGTGGAACAGACAGTGAGCGGACACACGTTCAATGGCTTCATGTCACACACAGAATCTTATCCCTGCCCGTACCTTAATGCAGCCTCTGCTATTGGAATAACCAAAGAAGATATAACATTGTGCATCAAGAGACTCGATAAATGCCTCAAGAGCCTTAGGAAAGAAGCCTCTGCAGAGAAGAGTGAGTCACTATCTTCTACTGAAGATTTGAAAGACTAAACAGTCCCCTAATGCTCTGGTTGAAAGAGTTGCTTACATAGGATTCATTTTTCATAACTTGATATTGTGGCAATAGCCTTGTGTGTGAATGTTGATATATCAGCATATGGCCACAAATACATCCGTTTGTTTCCTGCGTTTAGACTTGTGTTTGAAAGCTGTGTATCCTGACTGACAATAAAGACATGTTATTTCATAATTTTAAATCATCTGGTGCTGTTGTTTTTTTTTAGAACATCATTGTGGTTGAATATACAAATTTAAAGGGAATTCTCTGTTCCAAATAATATCACAACAGACTGAAAGATTGAAAGAAAATTCACTTAAATGTAATGTACAGTCAATTTCACACATAAAGTAGTCTCTTGATGTACCAAAACCTACAATTAGTATCTGCAATGTACTTGTGTAATATGCACATTCTCATCTCAGACACTTGGAGTCAAGCTAGTGCTGGTAATGACTGCACATAAGATTATTAATAAAAATAAATATTAAGCAGTATGCTGATAAACATTAGTTAAATATTGTAAGATTTAACTAAATTCTATTAATAAATTAATAGATTAATAAGTTATATTTATGCGGACCCTACTGACACTCAAAGATATTTGGGAGCATGATCTACACTGAGAAAAACAATAATTCAAATGCACTTAATTTGTCTTTTGCAAGTTTTGCATGCAGCTTTTTTAAGTAAATTTCACATATGGAATTAAGTACTAAGTTAAGTAAAATTAACAAAGAAAATAAGTGATTTTAACTTGGCAGTAGCCTAAATGGTTGAGTAATTCTTACTATATGTTTCCTATGCAATACTTTTTACTCAGACAATATAACTGAATTAAACCATGCTTTTAAAGTGTATGCTTTACTTAGAAACATCTAAATTAATAATACAATAGATATCTACATAATAGAAGTAACCCGACACGTGAACACAGAGACCTCAATACGTGGAACGCAATACTCAATGACGGTAAGATTAGAGTATTAATGTGTCATTTTAAGTAGAAATGAACTCCAAATGTCACAAAATGGCAAGTTACCAAACCTAACAACAAAAGCAATGATAAAACAGTGTAAATACAGCTGGAAAAAAGCAACCTCATTAATTATTCAAGCCCGGTGCATGATGGTAACACCAGTATCAGAAAAGTTGAGTAGTTTTACTTAATTTTGTAACGTTGATATTTATGCTTTAATTTCTAAAAGCTTGAATTGAGTACTAATATAGAATTTACTTTGTTTTTTTTTTTTATTCTTGCCTGAATTAACTTTTTCATGTAGAATTGCCATCTCAGAGAAATCTATGGTGTAACATCTTAAACCAGGTACACTCCTCTCCCACATGTGCCAGGTGTGGTTTAATACAGTGTAAATAATACTATTCAGAGCCCACTTAACCAATCCCCAATTGGTAAATTGTTTTCCTGACAGGAGCACCGCCTGCAACCATTCACCTGCCAAACACCTGCAGATGTTATGGAGATGTCCGCAGTTGGAAACTTTTTGGCTCAGAGTATTTGACACACTTAAAAAAGCTCTCAGCACTAATATAGACCCTGATCCCTTACTAGCCCTCTTTGGGGTTTCCTCTAGACATGCTTTGACAGCCCAAGATTGCAAGGTTGTAGCTTTTACTTCGATCCCGGCCAGACGGGCTATCCTTCTTAAGTGGACGCATGCTTCTCCCCTGAAACCTGACAGGTGGATACAGGACATTTTTGACTGTATTAGACTTGAAAAGTTAAGATGCTCACTCTCTGACTCACTTAAATCTTTCATAAGACTTGCGATCCCTTTTTGAATTAAATTAAAGGCCTACCTTGCTCACCGGTAACTGACAACAAATACTATTTGTCAGCTATTATTTGACCTTTTATCTTTGTTTGCTTGTTTCTTGTCCATTTTAGGGATTAATAATGGACAATGTCTTACTGTTTACTTTGTCATCAATGTACCATTCTGTATTGTCACACAAAACACCAATAAAAAGATTTGGAGTAATACTTGTATGTGAATTAATAGTAATTATGGTTACGACATGGCGTGAACGCAGCATAAGCTTGTTGTTTTGGTTCAGGAGGAACTGTAAAAGGCAGCTGTTGTTTGTTTTTGGTGCTCTGTGGCTGTCTATCTAACTCTGCATAGCCTTACTGAACGTGCTGATGATGTGCATTCTTTTTTTAAAGAATGGAAATTAAAGCTGTACAATCTTCACAAAGTGATCGCTCAGTGTTTAAAGTGTTAACTCCATACAATAGTCCAGCATTTTTAAATAACATCTGTTCGGTGACGTGCCAGAGAAAGGTGCACAGTATCTGTTTTCACGTCAGAGGTGTTGAATCAGCTTCTCATGCCATGCTGTAATGCATTTTATACGCAGCCCAGCAGTATTTCTGTTAATGATTTATGTCGGATCAGCCTCTGCTGTTCTCTCACACTCTTTCATCTTCCTCCACTGATCCCTCTGCTACACACTATATCCATATTCCATCTGTTCAACAAGCCATGTCTCTTAGTGATAAATTCTCCTCTTGCTGTTTATCTTAGATTTGCTGACACAGATTTTTCCTACCACTTAGGCTACACTTATCCTTTTCCTCCCATCATCGATCACTCTGTTTATGACTTTGCTCTTAAAAGTAGGGTATTTTTTTTCATAAACACTTTTTGTTATACTGGTTGAAATTTATAGCAATCAATAATAGATGTGGTCTAAAAATTTAAAAATTTACATATATCTTCTATGGAAGTCTCAAAACCAAAAAAGGTTTATCCAATCATTGCACTCGGTCCGAATGCAATGATACAATATCCTACCTGCCTGTCAACATATGTATTTCCATATCTCCGCACACCCTGCTCGCGCAGACATCACACATCATCAGCACATCATTCCGTAAGGCTATGCAGAGTTAGATAGACAGCCACAGAGCACCAAAAACAAACAACAGCTGCCTTTTACAGTTCCTCCTGAACCAAAACAACAAGCTTATGCTGCGTTCACGCCATGTCGTAACCATAATTACTATTACATTTCTATGTCAACACTATTAACTCCAAAATGAATCTGCAGCATTCAGGTGGTACAACTAGAGCTCTGCAAGTTGTTTACGTTCATTAGGGCCCGAGCACCGATGGTGTGAGGACCCTATTGGAATTGCTCGGTCTTTTATTCTTCTTCTCCGAAATGAATCGCATTTTTGAGGGCCTAAACACGTTCGAAAACTCATGAAACTTTGCACACGCGTCAGAAGTGAAAATTTACGTTTGATATGGGTTTCAGAATTACGCGTGGCAAAATGGTTTGATAGCGAGCCCTACAAAATTTCAATTAGGCGCCGTTCGCGCTACGTTTCACATACAAGTATGAAATTTGGTACACACATGTAACAGCCCAATACCTATAAAAAAGTCTCTGGGAGCAAAATCTGAAAACAAAATTTTTGCAGTTTTTGTCATTTCCAGACGTTGTACTTTAACAAACTCCTCCTAGAGATTTAACCAGATCAACATCGTGTTTGGTCAGTCTAATCTAAAGGCCTTTGCGATGTTAAATTGTGAAGATCTTGAGTTTTCGCTGAAGGGCGTGTCCGTGGCGGCCTGACAAAGTTTGATGTTTCGCCATGAAACAGGCTGCCCTAAACTTGTCCAACCTGCCCTAAACTTCATGTTTGATAAGAGTCCTGAAGACATCTACACGCCAATATTCAGATAGTCATAGTGCCACCTGCTGGCAACAGGAAATGGCATGCTTTACACTGTAATTTACTCCTTGAAACACATTTAAATATGCCATGAAGTGCCAAACATGCTAGAAACACATTCAATCATGCAACACATGGCTAAGTGCTAATGTATGCGATTTACGCCATGAAACAGGAAGTTGTTGTAACTCAGGCATACAATGTCCAATCTGCCCAAACTTCACACGTTTGATAATAGTCCTGGCCTGAAGACATCTACATGGCAATATTCAGTTAGTCATAGCGCCACCTGCTGGCAGCAGGAAATGGCATGCTTTACATTGTAATGCACTCCCAGAAATATATTTAAATATGCCATGAAGTGCCAAACATGCTAGAAACATGTTAAATCATGCAACACTCGGCTAAGTGCTAATATATGCGATTAACGCCACGAAACAGGAAGTTGTTGTAACTCAGGCATACAATGCCCAATCTGCCCTAAACTTCACGTTTTATTAGAGTCCTGACCTGAAGACATCTACATGGCAATATTCAGTATAGTCAAAGCGCCACCTGCTGGCAGAAGGAAGTGTGGCACATCGAACTGACTTTGCTATTTTTCTCCTATTTACGCTTAAATGCATCTCGCTCACTATTCAATGTTTTCCTGAGGCCACCGGGTGGTCCCGGGTGCGAGGGCCCTTTCATCGCTGCTTGCAGCTTTAATTATTATTGTAATGTTATGTGCTTTGAGACATGAGGTAATTTAACGCCGTCTCTCGTGACACTTCGTGGCTTTGGAGACGCTCTGAAGGGAGGGTGGGATCTTATGCTTTCAAAGCTAGCTCGCTAGCGTGTCCGAATCCACTTTTGCTAGTTTAACGATGGAAAAAGCGGTCGGCATGCCAGGCGCATGGTCCAAAAGGGTTGTACTTAGTCTCTTAATGAGTCATGGGCATAACGTGCAATAAACCAATCAGAGTCTCATCTTTAAAAGCCAGCTGCGCTTGCACCATGGCGGATTCACTATTTACATGGCGGAATTTGCGAGCGGAAAGACTGAACGCTTCTCCAGAGAGGAATCCTTTTATTTTTAAAATGTTTGTGTGCTGCTGCGCGTCCCTGTGTGTGTAATAAGCAGAGTGTACGTGTGTTGTGCACCCGCCTATAGGCGCACATTACAAACGCACCCTTTAAATTACACCAAAAAAAACTACGCTATTGACTTTAGACTAAGTTTTTGTTGGTCAATGGCGCAGTCGATTTCAGTTGCCTCAAAATAGCAACACACCTCGTTTTCAGACCAGCACGCCCATGGGCGAACAGATGGGCTCGAGTGCATTTGCTATTTAAACAACGTGGCGCTGGACATGAAAATGCTAACTGCGTCGGGCTGAAACTAGCAAAAAACACTTGCGTCGCGCCTGGTGTCTCATTGCACCAGGTGTATGATAGGGCCCATAAAGTCAGAATTGTGCAATTTAATAAGTTGCAATTACCTTTTCATTTTTTTATTCCGCAGTGGAAACAAGCTTCCATGGTTTCCAGCCTTTTTTGAGTAAATGAATGAAAAATATAAGCAGCTATTCAGGTGTACAGTCACTGTAGGACTCTAAATCTAGTACTGAAATCTCCAAAATAACAGATAATTGTAAAAGAAGACCGCTCCAGATGCTTTACTCTTATTGTTTACTCTTAGTCATCAATATCTGTGGGACGCGTCTCATAATTGACTTCACCTACTTTAACTTCAAGTGCTTTGAAAGCAGTAATAGAACAGGCTGCTGACAATAGCATGTGTTTTTTACACAGTTGCATTTAGGTAATGCATTGTTTTGACAGTTAAATAGATGTTACTTTGTGTAAGTTAATAAAATTAACTTTTAACTCATATATAATGTCAAGATGTTTGTACTGTCCCTTTTTTTTAAAGAAAGGAAACAAAATAAATATAGGCCAATAGCAAAGCAGTTTTCTTGATGCCACAGAAGTGAAGAATTAAAGACATTAAAGTAAAAAGACATTAAAGTAATCCATGTACAGTGGTTTAACCTCAATTTTTTTTAACCTCAGTACTTTGTTTGCTCAATTATTATTATTTTTTTTATAAAATATTAACCTCCAAAGCATGTTCACGCAACGTCTGCTCTCATGTCACAACACACATGCATCGTGGTGCTCTCGTGAACGTGCCTTGGAGATATTGAAAATTGAAATATTTCATTAATAAAGTGGTAAATTATGTTTGTTTTTTTTTGTTTTGCGCAAACAAAGCACTCATCCTTGAGGTTAAACCACTGGAGTCACATGGACGATTTTAACAATGTCTTTCTTTCCTACCTTTCTGGAGCTTGAAAGTGGTAGTTGCTTAGGCTGTAAATGAGGGACGGAAAGCTCTTAGATTTCATTAAAAAGATCCTTATTTGTGTTTCCGAAGATGAACGAAAGTCTTGCAGGTTTGGAACGACATGAGTGTGAGTAATTCATGACTAATTTTTGGGTGAACTTTAATGTTCCCAAAATGCTGCAGTAAAAAAAGTCAGTTTTTAGCAGCTTTAGCATTTTACTTATGTCAATGAAACCAAAAATGCTTCTTCTAAGTTATCGCTGCGACACACCCTTTTGGAAACTTTATTTTTTAGAATTGTATACAAATGCAGCTTGGCCAGTTCTAGTGATGCAAGAACAATTTTGCTCGTTGTTGTGTTGCAAGATGTTTTGGCATGCATAAGTATGCTGGTTAAGCATTCACAGCTGCATTTGTACTTGTAATATTTCTGAAAATGACTAGCACTAAAAGTGGTTCATTGGCTTGTAATCAGGAGAACCACTTTAAGTGCTATATAGCACCTATCTTTAAAGGTGCTATACAGAACCTTTGTCAAATGGTGCCATGTAGAACCATAAGAGGTACATTCATTTAAAGACTACAGGCAATCATCATGTCTTATCTTTCTCTCATCCTCCAATTGTATTCCTCCTTCCACATAATTTTAACTGCAACTGTGAGCTCTCAGTATCCGAACTGTCTTGTTGCATCCCACCACCACCCCATTCTCCTCCTTAGATTTTAGATATGTTATTCCACTCTCATATGTTTGCTATGAATGGGAATTTACAACAATGGCAAAAGCTGTTTTGAATCACTTCTATGCTTTCTGAGGTCAAAAAGTCTTGTGTGGGGGCCCTGGAATATTTCCTTATGAGAAAAAAAATCTTTAGGAAATACACTGTATTTTAATGTTGTTTTAATCCTTTCCCGAACTAAACTAAGAGACTAAGAGAGAGTTAGAGAACCTTTAAAGAACTATACAGGGGCTTAATGGGGTAGTTCACCCAAAAATGAAAATTCTGTCATTCATTACTCACCCTCATGTCGTTCCAAACCCGTAAGACCTTCATTCATCTTTGGAACACAAATGAAGATATTTTTTGATGAAATCCAAGAGCTCTCTGACCCCTCCATAGGACAGGAATTTAATAACACTTTCAAGGCCTAGAAAGGTAGTAAAAACATTGTTAAAATAGTCCATGGATGCAGTTTACGTTATAAACAGTGCAGCGCTTTCGAGTTCTACGGCAGCCGATGCTGTTCACGTTTGCACCACAACGCATGTGTGAGATGATGACGCAGGAGCTGCACTGTATTTACAACGTAAACTGCGTAGGAGACTGACACAGGCTAGAACGAAATTGAATAAAGTTGCTATTTTTGTTTGTTTTTGCGCACAAAAAGTATTCTCGTCACTTCATAAAATTAAGGTTGAAACATTTGAGTCACCTGGACTAATTTAACAGTTTTTACTACCTTTCTGGGCCTTGAAAGTGTTAATTAAATTGCTATGGAGGGGTCAGAAAGCTCTCGGGTTTCATCATCGGGTTCCGAAGATGAACAAAGGTCTTACGGGTTTGGAACGACATGAGGGTGATGAATTAATGAGAGAATTTTCATTTTTGTGGGAACTATCCCTTCAACGGATTCTTTGTATGGCAGTGGTGCTATATAGCACCTTAGCCACCCCAAAAAAAAAAAAACCGCTGTAGAACTGCTAAAGAACCACACTGGGCTTAACATGTTCTTTATAGGGTAGCGGTGCTATATACCACCTCAAACACCCCAAAGAACCACTGAAATCAAATCAAGGTCATTGACTATTTACGGATTCTTCGAGACTATGTTCCACCCCAACATCCAACATCACCACAGAAAAAGAAAAATGAGTGATTTCATGGGGGCTTTGATGGTGCTCGAAATTACAAGAGGAAATGTCTTTATTTTTATCAGAAGGATTGCATATATTTCAGGATTCCTGAATTAATATTGGCCGAGAATGATATGCAGCTACAGTATAAAATTAATCATCATCGAGGCTGTTTAACCAGCATCCACCGTTATTGGGCGCCCTAATAAATAAATAAATCAAGAGAGGAGCGCTGCAGCCGAACTGCTGATGTCAGGCGCTTCAGTGCTGCATTTCATGCGCAGGGTGGATGGCGACGGCGATATTCTCCGGATTCACACATGCGAGCCTGACAAACAACATGCGGACTGTCGTGATTATATCGGCGCTAGTATTATACCTGGCCCCGTTAGGGAACACGGGGAAAAGGGTTTTTAAATGTCCAGGACCATGTAGCTGCTCCAAGGAGTCTATCATTTGCGTCGGGTCCTCGTATGTCTCGCGATTCTTTCCCAACGATGTCAGTTCACTGTAAGTGACCATGTCCATCATTTTCTTCTGTTTTAGATCATTTAGTGTGTTCATGTATTCTTGTGCTTGCATTCAAAGCTTAATTGGAAACATAGCTTTTGCAAGACTACATTCAGTCATATTGCTTTTATAATGTAGGCTTTGGAACATTATTTAGTGTCAGAATTGTACCGAGTGTCTCATATGGCCGGTGTTTTACAGGAGTATTGTGAATGGGACCTTCTCTGAGGTCAAGGAGGCGATGTTCTCACACATGCCGTCCTTACAGTTACTGTAAGTGAAGCCCATCTGACTAAGCAAATGTCTATAGCATGATATTAAGTCTCTTGTAAACTGTGCTTCTCATAAATTTACATTAGTAGAAGAATGTCTAGATTTTTTCATAGAAGAAAATCGCTCAGATTTTTGTAGGCTATTACAGCCATCATATTTGATCCTTTTGGTGATTATCTTTTCCACTGTAGCTGAAATACAGTTTATTTAATTTATATTAAATATTGTTTTGATACATATACATTTAGGATGGTTGTAGTATAAAAAAATTAAAAAAAAAAAAAAAAAAAAAAAAAAAAAAAAATAAAAATTTTAACCAGTGCCCCTTCTACCAAATTATGCAAAACTACCAAAAACTTACCCACATTTTACACAGTTGACCCTACTTAGGTTGGATAACCTGGAAATGATTTGTTTCCTAGATTAAATTTGCTGTGGGGAACATTTTGGCTTGTAGAAATGCATTCAGCCATTTGAGTTGCTTTAGATGCATATTAAACTTTTGTTAAACACGTTTTGTCTTCAGCTGTGTCTTAGCAAATGCTTCTTATAAACACATGAGGGTGACAGAGAAATAGGAAGGCCTCTTTCCCCTTTATAGCTATTTAAAAAGTCAGTTTGCTCCCAGAAAGTTCCTTCCTTGAAACTGAGAACATAGTGACTTTTCCATGCTGTCATTGGCGTATTGTAGGATGTCAGTGATTTGATACACTGACTTAGGGATATAGAGAGATCTGTGCTTGCCCTGGCACTCATTGAGTGAGAGAGCAAGTTTTATCTGTGTGTATCGAAAAACTCTGTAGCAACACTCTTTGCATTGCAATGTAAACACTCAGCCTGACTTATAGTTACAACGATAATGATCATTGGTAATGGTTGTGACTGTAAACTCTGACAGGTTGCTGAACTCCAATGCACTCACTACAATAAGGGACGATGCATTTTCTGGCCTTCCACACCTGGAGTACCTGTAAGTTTTCTTTAATGATTATTTAAGGATGTCTATTGCAGTACTGTTGCTATAGGAATGGAATGTCTGAAGTATTTTTAAGTAAACAATTTATGTGCATGATATGCATGATATTTTGGGAAGCTGCAAGTGATTTCTGAAGTTCTGAATCTGTGTGTTTGTTTACATGTTGAAGATATGCACACACTCTTTGAACATCTGAATGTATAATCCTAAATGTGTTGTGTATATATATATAATTATTTAATTGTATAGCCTGTTTCTCACAGAGTTTACTTTATTAATGGTTCAGATGATCATCCTCGTTCCATTTCATGTCCACTGATCATCATCTTTTACTCTTTATTTTCTTTCCTTTCAGGTTTATAGAAAACAACAAGATTGAGACAACATCAAAATACTCTTTCAGAGGACTTAGGGATTTGACTCATCTGTATGTTTTATTACAGTCAATTAATGTACCGTTGGCAATTATTTGTATTGTACTTTACTCTAAAGTGTCTCCCTCACAGGTCTTTGGCAAACAACAACATTAAAGCTTTGCCCAGAGAGATATTCATTGATCTGGACTCATTGATAGAGTTGTGAGTCTGAACTTCTGCAAATGCTTATTTAGCATTGTGGTAGATTGTATTAAATATGATATGGTCTCTATATTCTGTAGGCTCTTTTAAGCCTACAGAAAGGGGCACAATATATGAATCTAATCATGCTTTTTATGATTGATTTTTTTCCTGTATATTTCCTTGCAGAGACCTGAGGGGCAATGTTTTTGAGTGTGACTGTCGAGCGAAATGGTTGATGATGTGGCTAAAGAGCACGAATGCCACTGTATCAGACGTCCTCTGCGCCGGCCCTGAGGAGATGAAGGGCAAACGGCTCAATGACATGGCGAGCTTACATAATGAGTGCATCTCTACAGGTATGTAAATGAGCGTGTGTGTGTGCATGATTGTATTGTGTTTGTAAGCCTTTTCTGACTATAAATCCAATCCAGTGCCTTTTGTTTGTTGATTATAGCAATTCAAAATGCATATGCTATTTAGATGTATAGATTTTTAGTCAAAATGTCATAACTGGACTTTCTGATGAAACAACAGACTTCTCTCTGTTTATGTACAGTATGCAGGACTTCTGCAACACATTTTTTCTTTTCACTCGGATGTACGTCGCAATACAAAAGGAAAGATATGTTGCTACTTCTGTTTCCTCAACTTTAAGAGTCAATGGATTGGAAAACATTTACATTTATTAATTTAGCAGTTACTTTAATCTGAACCTCACAAACATTTACAGTGTGGAAATACAACCCCATTTCCAGAAAAGTTGGGACATTTTGTAAAATGCAATAAAATCAAGAATCTGTGATTTGTTAATTATCTTGAACCTTCTGCAGGCAGGCCAGTCAAGCACATCCACTGTACAGCGTAGAGTGTCTAAAAGTGCTTTGCAACCGGAGGAAATACCCGCTTTTTGGCATGTTCGCACCGCAGGAACTAAGAACGATTTTAGTTCTAGGAACTCCTTTTGGGAGAACTAAATTAGCTCCTACTTCAGAGTAGGGTCTAACCCAGCACAATAGGAACTACCAGTGACGTAAGTGTACGCTGATTGGCCGAACGCACACAAACACCAGCACCTGGCATTTTAAGAAAAGCTGTGTACACACACAGGTTATTGACTATGTAAGGGGCTTTTGCAACGGGTAGTTCTAGGACCTTAGTTATAGGAACTAGCCACCTGGGTGGTTTCCTGAGAACTAAAAGTTCCCCTTGGGCCGTTTTTTTGGTTGCATTTGCACCGGCAGTAGGAACTCTGAAGTGACGTAAGCAGCACTTGTTGTTGTGACTTTTATTTTGACGGCGCGGCGGACCTTTATTTTGACGGCGCTGACAATCTGAGCACACAGCGCTCGCATTCTCCCTCTTCATTAGTTTATGATCTGTTTAACAATCCTCTCTAATACGTTATTAGATAGAACTGTTATACAAAAAAAGCAGACAGTATATGAAAAAGTATTAGCATTTGCCGTGTGGCTGAAATACATAATCATATTTTACTTGGACCCCTCAAAGTTGCGTTGGATTTTCTCTTTAGCGTAAAGGTTGTGAGGTCCATCTATCACAGTTTTGCATGTTCGTAGAGTAAATATATAAGCTATAATCTGTGTATTTCCACGGCTTTTTAAAAATGGCGGGTTCTGGTGTTTCGTGTGCGTTTGGCCAGTCAGCGTACACTTACGTCATTGGTAGTTCCTATTGTGGTGGGTTAGACCTACTCTGAAGCAGGAGCTAATTTAGTTCCCCCAAAAGGAGTTCCTAGAACTAAAATCGTTCCTAGTTCCTTCCGTACGAACACCAATAGTTGTCGGGAACTGTAAAAAGGTTTGTCCGGTGCGAAAGCCCCTATAGAGGGACCTCTCAACCTTTACGCTAAGGAGAAAATCCAACACAACTTTGAGGGGACCAAGTGAAACATGATTATGTATTTCTGCTCAGTTAGCGACATTGGGTATCAACCACACAGCAAATGCTAATAATTTTTCATATACAGTCTACTTTCTTTATATAACAATTCTGTCTAATAACGTATTACACAGGACTGTTAAAAAGATCTAATGGAAACTAATGGAGAATGTGAGCGTCAACAAGTGCGGCTTACGTCACTTCAGAGTTCTTACTGGTGGTGCAAATTCAACCAGGAAAATGGCCCTAGGGGAACATTAGTTCTCAGGGAACCACCCTGGTGGCTAGTTCCTGTAACCTAATTCCTAGAACTACCCGGTGCGAAAGCCCCGTATGAAACCACTCTGTTGTAGCCTGTGCAGAATGAGGCCTTGCATTGTCTTGCTTCCCAGAAAAGATGTCATCTTGATGCCAGTATATGTTTCTGTACAATCCCAATATTCAACAGAGATTTCCTGCCTTGCCCTACACAGACTGAGATTTCTCTAGATTCCCTGAAACTTTTCACAATATTATGTATGGTAGATGGTGAAAGACCTAAATTCTTTGCAATCTTGCATTGAGAAAAAATATTTTTGAATTGTTTGACAATTCTTTTATGAAATTTGGCACAAAGTGGTGAGCCATGACCCATCTTTGCTTGGAAAGACTGAGCCTTTGGTGGATGCTCCTTTTATACCCAATAATGATACCCTCACCAATTCACCTGCTAATTTTCACTTTTATTTAGCCTCTGTCCTAACTTTTTTGGAGTGCGTTGCAGCCATCAAAATCGAAATGTGTTTATATTTACAAAATACAATTAAGTTTTTCATTGAAAACATTGGAAATCTTTTCTTCATACTTTTGTCAGTTAAATCAAGGCTAAGGAGAAATAACAAATGACAGATTCTGCACTCTTGCATTTTACAAAATGTCCCAACTTTTCAGGAAATGGGGTTTTATTTCATTGATATGTTTCTTGTCTTACAAAAAATACTTTCCTTGGGTATGTCTTTAGGGCTTTCATGCATCTAATCATGAGATACAAAACTACTTCTAAGTAGTGAAGTTACTAAGGCTATTTCCGCATTAATTTGAAAATGTTTTGGCCTTTCATCCACACTGAGATGATGTTTTTGTCCAATGAAAACTGAGCTTTTTGAAGATTCTGTCCCAAGTGGATAAATTTAAAAAATGCCATTTTTGCATTGTAGTGTGGACTGTAAAGACGGGGGTGTTCAAATACGATGATGCATGTGACACCATATGCAGTATCTATGATTGTAACTGCATTGTTCTGCCTGCTATTCACTTTCATAGTGTTGCTAACGATAAGTGTTACTTTGTACAATCTTTATATTACATTCCTGCAAAGATGACATAAAATTTACTCACAATTGCTGTGCTGCTGCAAAACATGAGGGTAATTGCACTTTTAGATCATACATTAAATGGCGATCGAGTGGGACCTGGACGCACCAGTAAGTAGATTTAGAAGAATAGTGTGAGAACTTTATTATGTCTGGTCTCTTGGTATCACCTCAGGGAGCTTTTATGATGTTTAACACATGCGCAGCACAGTGATTTAAGCATTTTCAGACGTTTCAGTGTGGACACTATTGGAAAACACTAGTGTGGACAGAAAATGTTTTGAAATGAAAATGCCGTTTTCCAATCCGGATTAATGTGGACATAGCCTAAAATGACATTTTACCATATGTTGGCCAGATTTCATTCCTCTCCACTCTGTGCCTATGGAGTCTTTGTCTGTGGACACATTCTCCCACAAGAACGACGTGTACGTGGCCATCGCTGCTCCTAATGCAGAGAGCTGCATGGTGCTCCAATGGGACCACATCGAGATGAACTTCAGGAGTTATGACAACATCACAGGTGCATTCATGGTAAAGTCATGATAAAAAAGGATTGTTTATGATTCAACAAATCTCATGCAGTGTGTTTTCTTTTATCTCAGGTCAGTCCATTGTTGGCTGCAAGTCTGTGATTATCCAGAACCAGGTCTTTGTCATTGTTGCTCAACTCTTTGGTGGTTCCCACATCTATAAGTTTGATGAAGACCAAAGCAAGTTCACAAAGTTCCAGGACATTGAGGTATCTAAGATTTCCAAGCCAAATGACATTGAAGCCTTTCAGATTGGCAACGACTGGTTTTTCATCATCGCTGACAGCTCTAAGGCTGGTCTGTCCACTCTCTACAAATGGAACGACAAGGGTTTCTACTCTTACCAGTCCCTTCATGAATGGTTTCGTGATACAGATGCAGAATTTGTCAATTTGGACGGTAAGGCCCATCTTATCCTAGCAAGTCGTTCCCAAGTACCGGTCATCTATCAGTGGAGCAGGAGCACTCAGAAATTTGCCTTGCAGGGTGAGATCCCTAACATGGAAGATGTAGTTGCTGTCAAAGCCTTTTGGATCAAGGAGGAGCTTTATCTGGCCATGACCCGGTACATCGGTGACTCCAAAGTCTTGCGTTGGACTGCTAAGGAGTTTTCTGAGGTTCAGGCCCTTCCGTCAAGAGGCTCCATGATCCTGCAGCCTTTTTCCTTCAAAGAGAGGTACTACCTGGCTCTGGGAAGCGACTACACCTTCTCGCAGATCTATCTGTGGGATGCTGAGAAAAAGGTTTACGAGCGTTTCAAGGAGATCTACATCCAGGCTCCACGTTCCTTTACCGTGGTCTCCACTGACCGGAGGGACTTCGTATTTGCCTCCAGTTTTAAGGGCAACACACAGATCTTTGAGCATATCATCATTGATCTGAGCCTTTGAGTGCTATTGTGGACACAGTTGTAATTAAGGCACGTCTGCTCAGCAGCAACCCCTGCTTTGGCAGTTGGGCATTTTTCTGGGCAATACAATTAGTGGGTTTTGGGACAAGGGAGGTCTGGGAAGCTAAAGCAATGTGGCATTATCAGGTTCATAGTAAAATAATTATTACGTCATGCCCTAACATTTTTCTGTTGTACAATATTAGAATTGTTATACATTATGTATAACAATTCCTCAGCCTTTGCTGAGTCAGAGATCTTTTCTGCTGAAAGTATGGTGCATGGACTGCGGAAAAGAGTTGCACTTGTCACCTGTAACTACCTAAATCACTCTACATAACAATATATACTATACCTTTGAGAGCCTTTCAAATCTCTTTATGCAACAGCTGATAACATGCATGATGTGGCTGCAACAACATAAAAAATACAATTTTCAGAGCAGGCATGCAAATCGACTAGTGATACAGGTGACAAATGCAGTCCCATTATCTTTGGAGATATTAAGTAATATTTTTACCTCATTGTTCACCATTTATTGAAATAATATCTCTCTTTTGGTCAATGGTTGTAATGTCAGTTATAAAGATTTGCCTTTATTTATTAGGATCTGTTCAGAGTGAAGCAAATCAAAACTTAAATTTCAGTTGTGTGGTCATTAGGCAGAAATGTGGGTTTATGTGGTTGGGTGTACTGAATTCAAGAATGATCCTTTTGTGAATGTAAAAGATAATCTATGCTTAAATACAGGGAAATTGTCAAAAGCACAAACCTTTAAAACCATCATACATGTAATTAATACAGAAAATGATTTAATTGTACTCATTAACTTCAACAATCCAACTAACTTTTTGAGTCAAAAGATTTGTTTTTGTGTATGTGTGCAATTCATGTAAACAGCTTTTTGTTTTAAAGGTGCAGTAAGCGATTTCTGAGAAACGCTGTTGAAAGTGGATCGGATCGAGCACCACAACACACTTGTAGCCAAACAGCAGTGGGGGGCGTGTCCAGTAGCTCCTCACTGCAGAACACGAGATCCAGGGGGTGGAGTTGGGTAGGTTTAGGGTTGGGGTAGGTGTAGTCTCAGCCTCAGACGTCACACTCACCGACCGTTGGCTGAACGTCTGATGCATATGGCACACTTAACTGGAAACACTTCAAAATTTTTGAAATCGTCATCTGATTGGTTGAAGTCTACAGGATGTCCGCGAGATGTGTGTGTTGCATTCTTTAATGGTCCGCCTGGAAACAAATACCGTGACGCCAAACTCCCTCGTGGAAGAAGAAAGCCATCGTGTTTACAACTGTGACAATGAGAGCTTACCAGGATCAACTAAACACTGGATTTTCAAAAGTATGTGAAGTTCGTGGCTCCATTGTTGCAGTAATATAGCAAAGTAAATAAAGTGGATCTCGTGTTCTGCTGTGAGGACCATCTCGACGTGTCCACCTATGATGGGGGAGGAGAGAGAGTGAGCAAGAGGGAGATTTAAATTAGTGATGGGAAGTTCGGATCATTTTATCAATTAAATCTTTTTTCAAGTCATTTTGTTCATTTCAGTAGAATATAATTAAAATGTTACATGTTTATAGCTAAATTCCCCAACACATCTACTTACACAACGTTAATCACATTTCGAATAAGAAAACACTATAATGCAGCCAAGGCCATTATGACAAACAGAAATGATTAATAAATTGCTTTGCTGGGTCTTCAGGCTATGCAGTCTGTTAATTCACCTCACCTCACCTCCCGATCCGTTCGTTCTTTTGTTTTGTCCCGTTACATCCCCAGTCTGGAGCTATGCTATGCAGTCTGTACTGGAAACAGAAATGATTAGTTCACCTCTCGAGTCTTCGGGTCTGAGTCGTTCGTTCATCCCATGACAGCCCCATTGTTACAGGAAACAAATGATTAGTTCACCTGCCATTAGTTCAACTGATCATTTCTGTTTCCTGTACAGAACATGCGCGGTCAACACAAAATGAACGATTCACTCTCTGAGACAACTCGCTGTTCTCGAGTCATATTAAAGATTTGTTCAAAATTAAAGAATCGTTCATGATCGACCCATCACCAATTTGAAGAAAGACTTTAGGAAGAGAGATAGCTGAGAGACATTACAAAAGAGAAAAGGTCTGAGGAATATCACTGGAAAAAGAAGGATTATGATCAGGCGAGAGCTTTAGGACCTGTGTTAATATGAGAAAATCTTTCTAGCGCTGGAGGGACTTAAGCGGGAAGGCTACTCTTGTGTGCTGTATGTTCATTTTTTGTTCATCGTTTTTCACCATCTTTCGCTTCAGCTATGATAAAGAGACATCCACTTGCATTGCATGTTTGTGCCTTTTGGTGGCGGAGCAATGAAGGGAGGAGTGTGTTTGTTTGGGTTGATTTCAAATATCTCAGTGTTTCTCAGAAATCACTTACTGCACCTTTAAGTAATAGTAACATAAATGTTGAATGTCTGACATATTTTGATAACAAGTATGTTAAAATAAGAACCTCTTTTCCTTACTGTTTTGCAAGCTGGGATACAGAGAGAACAAAACCCCAAATAATTATTGCAGCCTGCAAAAGCATGATATTCAGCTATTAATATTCAGTACCTTTAAGTCTTATAAAAACTCAATAAATAACAACTCTTACTTGATCACATAATGTCCTTATTTATATCAGTTTTAGCTTAATCTGATATGCAGAAATAGAAGTTTAATTTTTGTAAGTCATGACTTGTTTCTATTCTCATTTGTTGAATGTGTGTTAGGCATATGTTTTTGAATAGTACTAATGTAAATAAATGCGTATGAACACTGATTATCATTTGATTATTAATTCATAACAAAGTAATTCTTTTAATGTATGCTGTTTATAAAACTATTCTTGGTTGCTGACAAAATGTAAATTTGGTGTTTAGAACCAATGAATGGTTAGATTTCAGAAAGGGGGTGATGTTTCACCTCTGATGAGGAATGATATTATAAAAGTGACTGAATTATCATAAACATTACTGGGTCAAGACCATAGACTGTAAAAAAAAAAGACAAATGGATTGAAGTGGCCGTAGGCATTCATTTTTTACATGTTCTAAAGCTTTTTTCTTCTTTTTTTACCTTCTGCTTCATTTGGTGTATATAGCAAATACTGGGCAAAAACGGTACAGAATTACAAAGCATAGAATTAGTAGCTACATTTTAGGAACAGTTGCAGTGCTGAGCAATATCACTTAATTTTAAGATGTTATTTAGGCTAATTCATATTGAACTTGGCACATTGTAGCATCGACTGTATAGACCTACAGCAAGTTGTCTTGCCAAACACAATTCCTTACACCAGTGGTTTTCAAACCTGTCCTGGAGGCACCCAGCCCTGCACATTTTGTATGTCTCCCTTATCAGACACACCCAGTTTAGTTCTTGCGGTCTCTACTAACGAGCTGATGAGTTGAATCAGGTGTGATAAATGAGGGAGACACACAAATGTGCAGGGCTGGGGTGGGGTGCCTCCAAGACAGGTTTGAGAACCACTGCCTTACACAACCCTTTCTTTAAAATGAGGCGTGGGGTGGATGACGTGTACAGTGTAAGAACGAGGAAGATATGGCACTTACCTTTTTAATAAGGCTAGGCTACAATCATCTCTTCTGAATAGAAAGTTTTTTTGATTTCTGGGAATGACGCAGGTAATTATGTCCATGTAAAATGATATTTGAAATCCGTAATTTTAACATTTAATTACCAGACTTCTGTTTTGTTGACCATCTGTAGCAATCACAGATCATTGCCAGTCTTTTAGCAACTTTTAATTTAAACTTATACCAAACCCGTTATATTAAATGTAACTTTTACATTCGTGGCTATTCAATGCAGACAACTCCAGATAATATTACTCTTTCTATAGCAGCGACGTAATATGTGCCTTGCAGCAGGCTTGTTTAGACTGCAGGAGAAATTGTTCATTTTTTTTCTCTTTCTCTTCTAACACTGTGATAAGCATTTTCATGGGGAAAAAAACTATACAAATTAAAGCTGCAAGCAGCGATGAAAGGGCCCTCGCACCCGGGACCACCGCCACCCGGTGGCCTCAGGAAAACAGCAAATAGTGGGCGACATGCATTTAAGTGGGTAAATATAGGAGAAATATTGCAAAGTCACTTCAATGTGCCACACTTCCTGCTGCCAGCAGGTGGCGCTTTGACTGTAACCGAATATTGCCATGTAGATGTCTTCAGGCCAGGACTATTATCAAACATGTGAAGTTTGGGGCAGAGCGGACATTGTATGCCTGAGTTACAACAACTTTCTGTTTCGTGGTGTAAATCGCATACATTAGCACTTAGCCAAGTGTTGCATGATTGAATGTGTTTCTAGCATGTTTGGTACTTCATGGCATATTTAAATTAGTTTCTGGAAGTGAATTATAGTGTAAAGCATGCCATTTCCTGTTTCCAGGAGGTGGCGCTATGACTGTAACTAAATATTGGCGTGTAGATGTCTTCAGGTCAGGACTCTAATAAAACATGTGAAGTTTGGGGTAGATCGGACATTGTATGTCCGAGTTAGAACAACTTCATGTTTCATGGCGAAACAACGAACTTTGTGAGGTCGCCACAGACACGCCCTCCAGGGAAAACTCAGGATCTTCACAGTTTAACATCACCAAGGCCTTAAGATTAGACTGACCTAAAATGATGTTGATCTGGTTAAATTTCAATGAGGAGTTAATCACAGTGTAAAGCATGACATTTCCTGTTGCCAGCAGGTGGCGCTATGACTGTCACTGAATATTGGCGTGTAGATGTGTTCAGGCCAGGACTCTTATCAAACATGTGAAGTTTGTATGGAAGCCCATTTCCGCCACAATTGAGTAAAAAGATATAATTCTTTAAGTCATAATAATGAGAAATTTTCTCCTAATAATGACTTAACATCTCGTAATAATGAGAAGCTTTCTCGTAATAATGACTTAACATCTCGTAATAATGAGAAACTTTCTCGTAATAATGACTTAACATCTCGTAATAATGAGAAACTTTCTCGTAATAATGACTTAACATCTCGTAATAATGAGAAACTTTCTCATAATAATGACTTAACATCTCGTAATAATGAGAAACTTTCTCATAATAATGACTTAACATCTCGTAATAATGAGAAACTTTCTCGTAATAATGACTTAATATCTCGTAATAATGAGAACCTTTCTCATAATAATGACTTAACATCTCATAATAATGAGAAACTTTCTCGTAATAATGACTTAACATCTCGTAATAATGAGAAACTTTCTCGTAATAATGAGAAACTTTCTCGTAATAATGAGAAACTTTCTCGTAATAATGAGAAACTTTCTCGTAATAATGACTTAACATCTCGTAATGAGAAACTTTCTCGTAATAATGACTTAACATCTCGTAATAATGAGAAGCTTTCTCGTAATAATGACTTAACATCTCGTAATAATGAGAAACTTTCTCGTAATAATGACTTAACATCTCATAATAATGAGAAACTTTCTCGTAATAATGACTTAACATCTCGTAATAATGAGAAACTTTCTCGTAATAATGACTTAACATCTCGTAATAATGAGAAACTTTCTCGTAATAATGAGAAACTTTCTCGTAATAATGAGAAACTTTCTCGTAATAATGACTTAACATCTCGTAATGAGAAGCTTTCTCGTAATAATGACTTAACATCTCGTAATAATGAGAAACTTTCTCATAATAATGACTTAACATCTCATAATAATGAGAAACTTTCTCATAATAATGACTTAACATCTCGTAATAATGAGAAACTGTCATTACGACGCATTGTGCGCTTGCGCCACACTATCTACTGAGGCGCCGGTGTTGCTGATGCTGATTCATGCAAACAGTGGGCCTCCGTCGAAGCCCATTTCCTATGGAAGCCCATTTCCGGCACATAAGAAAAACATACTTAAATCATAATTTCAAAATCGAAATTATGACATAACTAAGTCTGCTGCTCATTGATCTGCCGCGACCCGACACAGGATGAATTGTGAACACATTAAGGAGTATTTTAACTCTGGTTTTAGCTACTAATGATTAAATTATTGCCTTATTATCTTATTATCTGAATGGCATTGAATAGCCTATCTATGAGCAAACGCGCTCTTGAGAGGATTTTAAGCAAGAACAAGCTTTGGCGCAGAAAGAACAGAACAGAGGTGGCTGCATGAGGTGGCAACATTCATTGAACAACTTCAAACCTCTGGCCAGTGTCATGATTATTGATGCGCACGCACACACACACACACACACACACACACACACACACACACACACACACACACACACACACACACACACACACACACACACACACACACACACACACACACTCTCTCTCTCTCTCACACATACACACACATGTTGCTTGGATGATGTTGTAACCGACAGGAAAACAGTGAGTTCTGCTGCTGAACAGTTGCAACAGAAATATGAGGTTGTGATCGGGCAGCAGTTTTCATTCAACAGTAAATATAGCTTATACTCCTGTAAAAATGATATTGTATGTTTCAATAAATGGCGCACGTGACAAATTCAACCAGAGTAGCCTATTCAATATCAGAATCAAAAGGAGCTTTATAGTTAGGTTATGTAGGTTATGTTTGCACACACAAGGAATTTGATTTGGTGACAGAGGAAGCTACACAGAGACAACAGTACACAGATAGTAAAATAAAAAATAAATAATAAAAATAAATTAATAAGATAGCACATATAATGCTTGCTTCCCACCTCGCTTGATATGCTGGAAGTTGCTGCCCGCCTGTGCAAATTGCGCATGTGTGGATTAAGTCATAATTATGAGAAAGTTTCTCATTATTACGAGATATTAAGTCATTATTATGAGAGAGCTTCTCATTATTACGAGATGTTAAGTCATTATTACGAGAAAGTTTCTCATTATTACGAGATGTTAAGTCATTATTACGAGAAAGTTTCTCATTATTACGAGATGTTAAGTCATTATTATGAGAAAGGTTCTCATTATTACGAGATGTTAAGTCATTATTATGAGAAAGTTTCTCATTATTACGAGATGTTAAGTCATTATTACGAGAAAGTTTCTCATTATTATGACTTAAAGAATTATATTTTTTTACCCAATTGTGGCGGAAACGGGCTTCCATAAGTTTGGGGCAGATCAGACATGGTATGCCTGACTTACAGCAGCTTCCTGTGTCATGGTGAAACATCAGATTATGTCAGGGCGCCACGGACACGCCCTTCAGCGAAAACTCAAGATCTTCACAATTTAACGTCGCAAAGGCCTTTAGATTAGACTGACCAAATATGATGTTGATCTGGTTAAATCACTATGAGGAGTTAATCACAGTGTAAAACATGCCATTTCCTGTTGCCAGTAGGTGGCGCTATGACTGTAACTGAATATTGGCGTGTAGATGTCTTCGGGCCAGGACTCTAATAAAACGTGAAGTTTGGGGCAGATCGGACATTGTATGACCGAGTTACAACAACTTCCTTTTTTATGGCGAAACATCGAACTTTGTGAGGCCGCCACAGACACGCCCTTCAGGGAAAACTCAAGATCTTCCCAATTTAACGTTGCAAAGGCCTTTAGATTAGACTGTGCAAATATGATGTTGATCTGATTAAATCTTTAGGAGGAGTTCGTTAAAGTACAACGCCTGGAAATGGCGTAATCAGACTTAAATTTTCACCACTTTTGACACGTTTGCAAAGTTTCATGAGTTTTCAAGCATGTTTAGGCCATCAAAAATGCAATTCACTTGGGAGAAGAATAATAATAGGCTGAGCAATTCCAATAGGGTCCTCACACCATCGGTGCTCGGGCCCTAATTACTAGTTTAAACAATAAGAATTTGAATGAGGATGTTTCGTTAAGTGAGGACCCATCACAGAAAGTAGCTCTCTATTCTTCGAGATCGGTCCGCCCATCCCCGAGTTTCATTTCCATGAAAACAAAAAGCGTGCTAAAAGGGTAACACTTTAGAATACTGTTCCGTCATTAATGCATAACTACACAGGAACAAATGAGTAATGCATTATTAACACACTAGTAAATACTATTACCTAACAAGAAACTCTGAAAATGAACAAATTATTAGTGCTTAGTTGAAGGTAGTTAATCAATAACTACTAAGAACTACTATATACAGATTTATAATAAATGTGAATAATGCATAATACAAACCCGATTCCAAAAAAGTTGGGACACTGTACAGATTGTGAATAAAAAAGGAATGCAATAATTTGCAAATCTCATAAACTTATATTTTATTCACAATAGAATATAGATAACATATCAAATGTTGAAAGTGAGACATTTTGAAATGTCATGCCAAATATTGGCTCATTTTGGATTTCATGAGAGCTACACATTCCAAAAAAGTTGGGACAGGTGGCAATAAGAGGCCGGAAAAGTTAAATGTACATATAAGGAACAGCTGGAGGACCAATTTGCAACTTATTAGGTCAATTGGCAACATGATTGGGTATAAAAAGAGCCTCTCAGAGTGGCAGTGTCTCTCAGAAGTCAAGATGGGCAGAGGATCACCAATTCCCCCAATGCTGCGGCGAAAAATAGTGGAGCAATATCAGAAAGGAGTTTCTCAGAGAAAAATTGCAAAGAGTTTGAAGTTATCATCATCTACAGTGCATAATATCATCCAAAGATTCAGAGAATCTGGAACAATCTCTGTGCGTAAGGGTCAAGGCCGGAAAACCATACTGGATGCCCGTGATCTTCGGGCCCTTAGACGGCACTGCATCACATACAGGAATGCTACTGTAATGGAAATCACAACATGGGCTCAGGAATACTTCCAGAAAACATTGTCGTTGAACACAATCCACAGTGCCATTCGCCGTTGCCGGCTAAAACTCTATAGGTCAAAAAAGAAGCCATATCTAAACATGATCCAGAAGCGCAGGCATTTTCTCTGGGCCAAGGCTCATTTAAAATGGACTGTGGCAAAGTGGAAAACTGTTCTGTGGTCAGACGAATCAAAATTTGAAGTTCTTTTTGGAAAACTGGGACGCCATGTCATCCGGACTAAAGAGGACAAGGACAACCCAAGTTGTTACCAGTGCTCAGTTCAGAAGCCTGCATCTCTGATGGTATGGGGTTGCATGAGTGCGTGTGGCATGGGCAGCTTACACATCTGGAAAGGCACCGTCAATGCTGAAAGGTATATCCAAGTTCTAGAACAACATATGCTCCATCCAGACATCGTCTCTTTCAGGGAAGACCTTGCATTTTCCAACATGACAATGCCAGACCACATACTGCATCAATTACAACATCATGGCTGCGTAGAAGAAGGATCCGGGTACTGAAATGGCCAGCCTGCAGTCCAGATCTTTCACCCATAGAAAACATTTGGCGCATTATAAAGAGGAAGATGCAGTTGACAGTTGAGCAACTAGAAGCCTGTATTAGACAAGAATGGGACAACATTCCTATTCCTAAACTTGAGCAACTTGTCTCCTCAGTCCCCAGACGTTTGCAGACTGTTATAAAAAGAAGAGGGGATGCCACACAGTGGTAAACATGGCCTTGTCCCAACTTTTTTGAGATGTGTTGATGCCATGAAATTTAAAATCAACTTATTTTCCCCTTAAAATTATACATTTTCTCAGTTTAAACATTTGATATGTCATCTATGTTGTATTCTGAATAAAATATTGAAATTTGAAACTTCCACATCATTGCATTCTGTTTTTATTCACAATTTGTACAGTGTCCCAACTTTTTTGGAATCGGGTTTGTATATAATTAATTCTAAATTCATAATAACCCATATTAATGACTCAAGTATTAGCAAATCCTTCAGAAGGAATTATTAATTATTTGGATTAGTATTCTAATTTCTTAAGTGAAAAGCATGATAACTCTCTAGTAATGACTGAAGTCATTGTAAGCTTTTAAAGTTTTTGTAAAGTTTTGGATAGTAACGACTGAAGTGTTACTACATCTTTCTAAAGAAATTAGCCTACTAATTATTAGTATTCTAATAGATCATGTGAAGATCATGGTAACCCACTAGTAAATACTCAAGTGTTACCAAATCCGTCAGAAGCCATAACTATCTAAAAACTTACAAAAACCTATTGTATTGGGTGCCAATACATGCAAGTTTATAAGACAGTATGAAAGATTAAACACAACTACAAGCCAAGTATACTTAGAATACTTAATTATACTTTTAGTATATCTCGATCAAAAGATTGAGTACAAGTACAGGCCAAATATACTTAGACATTTCTGTCAGTATAAGTCAAGTATACTTCAGTGTAAGTTTAAATATATTTCTGAGAAGTATAAAAGAGTTTAAAGTTTAAGTTAAGTTTAAAAGAAGTATACTAATACCACACTTGAATAAACTTTTTTTTTTGTAAGGGTTGAAGAAGCATTAATAACTGATGTATTAAATGTTTATAATTGCTATTGTGTTTATTGTCTCTCCACAGATTGTAATGAGCACTGGAAGATCCATTGAATTCCAGATTCAAGTAACGTTTTCAGTTCCAATTCCAATACCTAGAAAAACAGATCCCCTAATACAATGCATCATAGACAGGAAGTTAAAGAAACTTCGCAAATTATTAAAAGGCAGAGATATTAATGGTTTGTACCATTCTGAAGTCTGGAAGGATGATGTCACAATATTAACAGCAGCAGTTCAATGCAAATATGAAGACATCTGCTCTTATCTACTTAAAGAGTCGGCTGATCCTAACAAACCCTCAACAAATGGACGAACAACTCTACATTATGCTGCTTTAAAGCCATCACAATTTGGCCCTTGTCAAACTCGCTCAAATCCTTACTCTTGCCCATTTTTCCGGCTTCTAACACATCAACTTTGAGGACAAAATGCTCACTTGCTGCCTAATATATCCCACCCACTAACAGGTGCCGTGATGAAGAGATAATCAGTGTTATTCACTTCACCGGTCATAATGTTATGCCTGATCGGTGTATATAACAATGATTAGTATTCTGTCGATGAATGTATCCAAACAGTTATTCCCTTGTCTAATAAAACATATATTAAAGAGTCTTTGGTGTTCCCATGGAAATCGAGGGTAACACAGGTATGACATCACTGATAGGCGACACAATGACAAGGGACTAGTTAAAATCGCTTATTTCTCTGGATTTAAACATTCTTGGAAACATCTGGGATAATGTAAGTACACAAGTCAACAAAATATATAACACTATATATAACAAAATATATAAAATCTTACAAATTGTGCCTTTAAATGATGAAATTTAATCTACTGTAGACACTTTTTTTTATCATCTGAAGAGACTGTACTGTTCTTGAAATCCTGTCAGGAGAGTGGAGTATTTGAAAGAAATGGGGAACCAGAAAGAGGCCGGGAACTGTAGTAATGTTGAAGAGGAGCTCCTTCATGCTATTGAAAAATACACAGAGGGGAAAAGCTTTTCTGAATAGAAAACTAAAGTGAGTGTAACTTCAATGCAGAAATATTCAAACGTATTTATTTGTAAATATATATCCATATTTCAAAAATATTTAAATAAAATAGTAACAACTTCAAAAATCTGATGTCTTCAAGATGTCTACAAGAATGTAGTTCATGGCCTGCTTTGAAGAATCTTTTTAGTTTTGTAAATAAATATATTTCTTTTGTCAGTTGCCATCTGAGCTTGTCCAGAAACTGGATGGTAAGAAGAAAGGCTATCCTGAGAACACACTGGGCCTGCTGCGTTTTATATGCAACCTACACGAGCATTAGTGAGTTACATGTAACGTGATGCACATAATTCAATAATTTAGTAGTATTGTGTGTCAGACCATGTTTTTTGGTGTCTCTACATAGTCCTCTACATAGTCCAGAGGACGCAGAGAGCATCAACCTGATGGATTCATTCCCTGATCTCTTTGGGAGTGTGTTCAGGTTCGCAAAGGAGAGCGGATGAAACTCCAGGGCGAGTCTGAAAAAGTTCTTAAACTCAGTTCCACAGATTTGATTGTTATTTTTGGTTACAGTATGTACATTGATTTTGCATCATGAATGTATTTAATGAATAAAATGATCACTCTTTTAAAAAACATATAAACATCTTATAGATTCTGCATGTAACCCTAATAGCAGAAATGTATGTGTGAATGAGTTTATTAAGATAAATGTTAATAAAATTGACAATTAAATACTCTGACCTTCTCATGACATTATAAAAACCTGTGACTGTAACACAAAGCCAAGGAAGCAGGAGGAGACAACAGATCTAAATCCAGCTATTTAAATGGAAGAACTAAAAACACCCCTGTGGCCGTGACAAAACAGGAAAGGATGGCCTCAATATAGTTTGTTGGGGGTAATAACCCATAACCAAAACCCATAACCCAGAGCAACCCACAGTGCACAATCTACACAGATTGTGCGAATCTCAATGGCAATTGCTCGGCTGTCGCAGCAAACCCCAAACCCTACTTTTTTTTTTTTTGTAGTTTTAGTTACTTTTTTAAAAAAAGTTTAGAACTGATTTTGAAAGAAAATTATTTGCCAAGGCTGCATTAAACTGAACAAAATTCATGTCACAAAATACTATTTCTGTTTGAAAGAAGCGATGTGTTCTTTATAAGTTTAATCAAACAAGCCACCAACTTCAGTTATGAAAGCTCTAATTTATAAATTACAGCAGTCAGTTTATCAGGATCTCATACTTTTTGTAGCTGTTGAAATATGTGAGACTGACTTGAGCATTTCTTACAGATCTTACAATTAAACTGTTCCCACAAACCACCTCAAACTTTGTCCTTTTCTAATCTTATTGTAAAATATAACAATCTTAATGTTGTTCTGTCCATTTTTTTCGTTTTCATCATTTCATCTTTGGGTAACACTTTCGATAGTCCACTTTATACATTCTACGAACTATATAAGTAACTGTAACTGTAAATGTCAACTATCAGTCATTAGAGTATCAGTAGACTGTTTGCTTAATATCTGCTAACACTTTATTTTGACGCTCCCCAACAAACACTACTGACTATAAGTAACTTTTCAAGTAAGTCTACTAATCCTAATCTAACATGCTACTAATACTGTAATGAGACTTAGCTGACATGTAGTTGGAAATTAATGAGTTAGTTGACATATAGTTGCAAAGTTACTTATATTTAGAATGTCTAAATAAAGTGTAGGCCTAACCCGCATCTTTGAAACATCCTACAATTGTCTCTTCAGTGTTGCCGTCCTATTGTTATTTTATTTTAACATATCTTGTCGAATGCTTTTGTTATTGGTAAACTAATGTAGAGCGTACGGTCTACGCGTTTGCGAACCAGTCCCCTAAAGATATTAAGATTTTATTGTTTATAACCTATTTACTATTTATATTTTAAATGTACAGTATGATTAATTCAACAAATTGCCGAACACAATGTTTAGCTCCAGGTGTGAGAACGAGGAAGGGCGTATAGTTTCATTTCCATGCAAATCTGAAGAGAAATCTGAATTTGTAATGCCATTACACTCAAAAAGTAAGCAACTATTGTGCATAAGTATTATTTTTATTTGTCGTTGTTACAGGCTACTCAAATACCGTTTGTTGTTTTTAATCAAGTTGTTTAATTTGTTTTTATTTCAGCTTTAAAGAATGTGTGTTGACACAAATCGACTTTACTTTTTCCTTAACCCAACAAAAACAGAACACAGATCTGATCACTTGCCACTTTAAAGTTAGATGAGGTTATGACCAGCATAATATTTTAAAGGCTATATTAATTTATGATATCAACAATGAATAGTTGATAAAAGTTGATGTCCTAGTCATAAGCAGACTTTATGTCCTAACCTGTATTTAGGGCCTGAGCACTGATGCGAGGACCCTATTGGAATTGCTCCCTTTATTTTAAAGGAGCCCTTGATTATGATTTCACTTTTTTAACTTTAGTTAGTGTGTAATGATGCTGTTTGAGCATAAACATCATCTGCATATTTACGACGCTCAAAGTTCAATGCAAAGGGAGATATTTTCTTTTACAGAAATCGCTTTTTAAGGACTACAACAAATGGCTGGTAGCAGTGGTGTGCGGTGGTGTTGTAAAATGAGGCGGCAAAGTCCTCAAATTTTTTTATATACATCAAATGTAAATTTATGTCCCTGTTACACTTCATTTTCCTGGGTAAATAAACATTATATAAAAAAGAAAGACCAAATACAGTTCTATTTTGTATCTTTATGTTATGTTCTATTTATTAAAACCAAGTATACATTTCATCAAGTTAGTATTTTTACACATTTTTACATTTATTCCAAAATAATAACTAAATGCAGTAACAATTTAAACAATATATATTATTTGTGAACTAATGTTCAGCTTTTCTTTTTAATAGTCAACTTATTTTCAGCAGTCATGAAGCTTTTACATGTAGGCTACACTGTTCACAGACACGACAATGTACCTTTAATTTCCCCAAGCTGTTTGCTCACTAAAAACCCCACAGTCATCATGTTTTCAGGTCATTTCAAGTTTGATTTTGACGTGACAAAGTGGTGATATCTAAATGGCTGTGTTGCCCATGCTGACCCCTGTCCAACGCCAAAAGCATCAACAGTGGGCACGTTAGCATCAGAACTGGACCACGGAGCAATTGAAGAAGGTGGCCTGGTCTGGTGAATCACATTTTCTTTTACATCACGTGGATGGCCGGGTGCGTGTGTGTCGCTTACCTGGGGAACACATGGCACCAGGATGGACTATGGGAAGAAGGCAAGCCGGCCGAGGCAGTGTGATGCTTTGGGCAATGTTCTGCTGGGAAACCTTGGGTCCTGCCATCCATGTGGATGTTACTTTGACACGTACCACCTACCTAAGCATTGTTGCAGACCATGTACACCCTTTCATGGAAACGGTATTCCCTGGGGGCTGTGGCCTCTTTCAGCAGGATAATGCGCCACAAAGCAAAAATGGTTCAGGAATGGTTTGAGGAGCACAACAATGAGTTTGAGGTGTTGAATTGGCCTCCAAAGTCCCCAGATCTCAATCCAATCGAGCATCTGTGGGATGTGCTGAACAAACAAGTCCGATCCATGGAGACCCCACCTCGCAACTTACAGGACTTAAAGGATCTGCTGCTAACATCTTGGTGCCAGATACCACAGCACACCTTCAGGGGTCTAGTGGAGTCCAGTTTTGGCAGCAAAATTGGGACCAACACAATATTAGGAAGGTGGTAATAATCTTATGCCTGATCGGTGTATACTATGGGCTTCAGATACACGCCTAAATGGTCAAATAGCCTACACACAAATATGTCGAAATGCCGTTTCGGTAAGTATCTTTGCAAACACAGTCGGTTATGTCTTAAGTCAATATAAACATTTGAGAGAGTGTGTTTGAATTTGTGCAGCTCTTAAAGTGACAGCAGCCACATGACTGCTGCAGTCATTAATGTTAATCAAACAAAAAAAGACAAAGATAAAATCACTCACTGCTCTTGAATGTATAACTTTTGTAGTTTTAAATAAGGATTAGTCTATATTTAATGTATACAACATTGTTATTTTATATTTAATTACTTTATTCAGTTTCTGTTGTAGGCTAGTACTTATTTGGATACCACTGTTAGTACATCTTCCTGAAAAACCTACAGCACTATTTATTTATTTTGTATTTTTGATATGTTGTATTTTTTGTCGGTTTTGTTTGTAATTTAGTTTCTTTGTTCTTATTGTATTGCTGACTGTTTACTTGTCTTCTGTAACAGTTTTGAGGACTTACATGAATTAACCTAGTATTACTTTTTGCTGAAGTATAGATAATTGTGAAATAAACTTTGATCATATAACCCATCAATAATCGTTTTAAATAATCGTGATTTCAATATTAACCAAAATAATCGTGATTATGATTTTTGCCATAATCGAGCAGCCCAAGTTCCCACATGACCGATTTATAGATTATCATGACAAAACTGCTAATCAATGACTTGAAGATAGTTAACTCCACATCAGCTACATAAATTCATCAACTAACCATTCAGAAACGTCCTGTTGCATTCTACATGTTATCACTTGTCACTTAATGAGTCTCTCCATCATTGTCCAACTCTGGTTTAAACATAAAAGGCTAGTTTCTGACATTTTTTAAATGTGTGTCTGTGCGAGGTAATCAGAGCTGCTAACACCAGCTCTTGAAGCTCCGCCCTCTTCCTGAAAGGAAGACACACAAAAATGGCGCATTTTTGCTCACCCTCAAAAAGTGATAATATTAACATGCTATAAAAAATGATCTGTGGGGTATTTTGAGCTAAAACTTCACATGCACACTCTGGTGACATCAGAGATATCTTGTAAAAAGGGGCATAATAGGACTCTTTAAGTGTTATTTACTGGCACAAATAAAAATGGCAGATTTATTTAAGTGCAACGCACTGAAGTGACACATCAATCTTAAATTAATCTCTATGCCTGGAGAAACAAAAATGTTCTTCCCATGATGCTGAAAGATATGGCTGGCTCTATTTTAAATAAACCTGAATCTATTTCACGCTGATCAAAATCGTTATTTTCACAACCAATTTCATATAGGCCTATATAATGAATTACAATCTTTTTGGTGAATTTTGTCCTCCAACTAAAATTTTGTTGTATTGTTATAGCTGTTGGTTAAACAGGTAAACAAAATAAAACTACACTGTCATAGGAGGTAGATTTCAAAATAAATGATGACAAAAATGTATTAAATGTATTAATTACAATATTTGTTGGCCAACAATGGCCTTGGATTTTATGTACATTACCTTTTACATTTTTTATTTCTTGTGACTTCTGTGCTTCTAATTCTACTGCTAAAACTACTTCTGAAAAAGAAAACTTCTGGAGGTGAAGAAGCGACTGAGATGTATTAAATGGCCATAATCACAATGGTTGTAATTGCATTGTTCTGCCTGCTATTCACTTTCATAGTGTTGCTAAAGATAAATGTTACTTTGTACAATCTTCATATTACATTTCTGCAAAGATGACAGAAAATGTACTCACAATTGCTGTTCTGCTACAAAACATGAGGGAAATTGTCCTTTTACGCACCACTAAGCAGTGGTTTTATTTTGCCAATAAAATCATGCCAGAAGAACAGCGTGAGAACTTTATGTGTGATCTCTTGGTATCACCTCAGGGAGCTTTTATTATGTTTGACATATGCGCAGCACAGTGATTTAAGCGTTTTCTGACGTTTCAGTGTGGACAAGCAACTTTTGGAAAACACTGAAAAACGCTAGTGTAAACGGAAAGTTTTTGGAAACTAAAAATAATTTTTTTAACTATATCTTGGTTAATGTGGACATAGTCTAAGATGTCATTTTACCATATGTTGGCCAGATTTCATTCCTCTCCACTCTGTGCCTATGGAGTCTTTGTCTGTGGACACATTCTCCCACAAGAGAACAAGGTATTACAATAATCTAACCTAGTTGTAATGAAGGCCCATAGATGCCCTGTTTTTTTGTTGTTGTACTATATTAGAATTGTTATACATTATATATAACAATTCCTCAGCCCTGCTGAATCAGAGGACATTTCTGCTGAAAGTAGAGATATCATAAGGAAGCATGGTGTTAGCTTTCACTGTTATGCTGATGATACTCAGCTCTATATTTCTTTGTGACGAAACTTGTTCTTTTGACGAAACTTACCAATTCACAAAATTAACGGAATGCATAGCTGATATAAAATGTTGGATGACTAGTAATCTCCTACTACTTAATTCTGAAAAAAAAAAAAACTGAGATTCTAATTATTGGACCAAAAACCTCCGTACGTATAGTAACCTAGGATACTGTCTAACACTTGATGGCTGCTCTGTCAAGTCTTCGTCGTCAGTTAGGAACCTGGGTGTGCTCTTTGATACCTTTCATTTGAAAGCCACATTTCTAGCATCTGTAAAATCTTCCACCTTAAAAATATATCAAAAGAATAAGCTATTCTTACTAGAACCAGGAAGTATGACCATATTAGCCTGGTTCTGTCAACACTGCATTGGCTCCGTATTAAACATTGCATGCATTTTAAAATCTTGCTTATTAGCTCCCCAGTACTTGAGCGAGCTCTTAACACATTATAGTCCTTCACATCTATTGCGATCTCAAAATTCTGGCCGGTTGATAATACCTAGAATATCAAAATCAACTGCAGGCGGTCGATCCTTTTCCTATTTAGCACCTAAACTTTGGAACAGTCTTACTAGCATTGTTTGGGAAGCAGACGCACTCTGTCAGTTTAAATCTAGACTAAAAACACATCTCTTTAACCTGGCATATACACTCACCTAAAGGATTATTAGGAACACCATACTAATACTGTGTTTGACCCCCTTTCGCCTTCAGAACTGCCTTAATTCTACGTGGCATTGATTCAACAAGGTGCTGAAAGCATTCTTTAGAAATGTTGGCCCATATTGATAGGATAGCATCTTGCAGTTGATGGAGATTTGTGGGATGCACATCCAGGGCACGAAGCTCCCGTTCCACCACATCCCAAAGATGCTCTATTGGGTTGAGATCTGGTGACTGTGGGGGCCATTTTAGTACAGTGAACTCATTGTCATGTTCAAGAAACCAATTTGAAATGATTCGAGCTTTGTGACATGGTGCATTATCCTGCTGGAAGTAGCCATCAGAGGATGGGTACATGGTGGTCATAAAGGGATGGACATGGTCAGAAACAATGCTCAGGTAGGCCGTGGCATTTAAACGATGCCCAATTGGCACTAAGGGGCCTAAAGTGTGCCAAGAAAACATCCCCCACACCATTACACCACCACCACCAGCCTGCACAGTGGTAACAAGGCATGATGGATCCATGTTCTCATTCTGTTTACGCCAAATTCTGACTCTACCATCTGAATGTCTCAACAGAAATCGAGACTCATCAGACCAGGCAACATTTTTCCAGTCTTCAACTGTCCAATTTTGGTGAGCTCGTGCAAATTGTAGCCTCTTTTTCCTATTTGTAGTGGAGATGAGTGGTACCCGGTGGGGTCTTCTGCTGTTGTAGCCCATCCGCCTCAAGGTTGTGCGTGTTGTGGCTTCACAAATGCTTTGCTGCATACCTCGGTTGTAACGAGTGGTTATTTCAGTCAAAGTTGCTCTTCTATCAGCTTGAATCAGTCGGCCCATTCTCCTCTGACCTCTAGCATCAACAAGGCATTTTCGCCCACAGGACTGCCGCATACTGGATGTTTTTCCCTTTTCACACCATTCTTTGTAAACTCTAGAAATGGTTGAGCGTGAAAATCCCAGTAACTGAGCAGATTGTGAAATACTCAGACCGGCCCGTCTGGCACCAACAACCATGCCACGCTCAAAATTGCTTAAATCACCTTTCTTTCCCATTCTGACATTCAGTTTGGAGTTCAGGAGATTGTCTTGACCAGGACCACACCCCTAAATGCATTGAAGCAACTGCCATGTGATTGGTTGATTAGATAATTGCATTAATGAGAAATTGAACAGGTGTTCCTAATAATCCTTTAGGTGAGTGTACATAACACATTATCAATTTCTATCATTCAAATCATGTAAAATGATTGTTAGGCTGCATAAATTAGGACAGCCGGAGCCGGAAACACTTCCCATAACACCTGATGTACTCGTTACATCATAAGAAGAATGGCATCTATGCTAACATAAGTCTCTCTATTTATACCGAGGTTTATCCATAGTCAGCCGGATCTGGGCCGTATCCAGATCAGATGGAGGACCTGCGCCTATACACAACCACAACACAGCCCTGAAGTGTCAGCAGAGACTGTGTCATCTATATCCCCAGCGAAGGCCTCATCGACACAACGTTTTTTTTTTTCACAAATAAAAGTTTTTTCCTCTGTACAGATGAAAACGTTATCAAAATGATTCCTGCGGAAACAACTAAGAACGCTGTATTATGCATGCCAAACAAGTAAAATGTCACTTTGTAAAGAAAGACTACGTGCCCGCACACATACGTACTCAAACGCGTATGCCAATAGACTAAACACGTAATTCGCATGTGCATGCCGTCACCGTTTTCACAGATTCAAGTTTTTGAAGTTTACACAGAGATGATAAAGGTATCGTTTTCAAAACTCGTTTTTTGAAACCTATTTAAAAGTTTGTGTTCTCAGGACACCAAAACACTGTAGTCGTGTAAATGAACGGCCAGAACGCATTAAAAGTTTTCTGTTCTTACACTGTTGTCGTGTAAGTGGCCCCTAAGTTAATAACTAATGATTTTTACAACGGAAATGAATCAATCAAAAACTTACTTAAGCTGGACTAGAGCTGCTGTACAGCCAAAACAATCTTTGTTGCATTATTTTCCTGTTATTTTCCTAAAAACGCTGTTTTTAAAAATCGCTATATACATGAAGGTGACGACTTGAAAGTATGGTGCATGGACTGCGGAAAAGAGCTGCAATTGTCACCTGTAACTTCCTGAATCACTCTACATAATGATATACACCGATCAGGCATAACATTATGACATTCCTAATATTGTGTTGGTCCCCCTTTTGCTTCCAAAACTGCCCTGACTCGTCGAGGCATAGACTCCACTAGACCCCTGAAGGTGTGCTGTGGTATCCTGCAGATCCTTTAAGTCCTGTAAGTTGTGAGGTGGGGCCTCCATGGATCAGACTTGTTTGTTCAGCACATCCCACAGATGCTCGATTGGATTGAGATCTGGGGAATTTGGAGGCCAAGTCAACATCTCAAACTTATTGTTGTGCTCTTCAAACCATTCCTGAACCATTTTTGCTTTGTGGCAGGGTGCATTATCCTGCTGAAAGAGGCCACAGCCACCAGGGAATACCGTTTACATGAAAGGGTGTATATGGTCTGCAACAATGTTTAGGTAGGTGGTACGTGTCAAAGTAACATCCACATGGATGGCAGGACCCAAGGTTTCCCAGCAGAACATTGTCCAAAGCATCACACTGCCTCCGCCGGGTTGCCTTCTTCCCATAGTGCATCCTGGTGCCATGTGTTTCCCAGGTAAGCGACGCACACGCACACGGCCATCCACGTGATGTAAAAGAAAACGTGATTCATCAGACCAGGCCACCTTCTTCCATTGCTCTGTGGTCCAGTTCTGATGCTCACGTGCCTGGTGCCTGACTGGTCTGCGGCTATGCAGCCCCATACGCAACAAACTGCGATGCACTGTGTATTCTGACACATTTCTTTCAGAACCAGCATTAACTTCTTGAGCAATTTGAGCTACAGTAGCTCATCTGTTTGATCGGACCACACGGGCCAGCCTTCGCTCCCCACGTGCATCAATGAGCCTTGGCCATAACCCTGTCACTGGTTCACCACTGTTCCTTCCTTGGACCACTTTTGATAGATACTGATCACTGCAGACCGGGAACACCCCACAAGAGCTGCAGTTTTGGAGATGCTCGACCTAGCCCTCACAATTTGGCCCTTGTCAAACTCGCTGAAATCCTTACTCTTGCACATTTTTCCTGCTTCTAACACATCAACTTTGAGGACAAAATGTTCACTTGCTGCCTAATATATCCCACCCACTAACAGGTGCCATCATGAAGAGATAATCAGTGTTATTCACTTCACCTGTCATCGGTCATAATGTTATGCCTGATCGGTGTATACTGTACCATTGAGAGCCTTTCAAAACTCTGTATGCAACAGCTGATAACATGCATGATGTGGCTGCAAAAACATTGAACATCAGAGCAGGCATGCAGATCGACAAGTGATACAGGTGACAAATGCTTATCTTTAGAGACATTAATGAATATTTTTTACCTTATTGTTCACTATTTATTGAAATCATATTTCTCTTTTAGTCAATGGAATAAGTTGGAATGTTAAGTAATTAGTCATTTTAAAAGATTCGCCTTCATCACATTATTTATTAGGATCTGTTCAGAGTGAAGCAAATCAAAACTGAAATTTCATTTGTGTGGTCATTAGGCAGAAATGTGGGTTTATGTGGTTGGGTGTACTGAATTCAAGAATGACCCTTTAGTGAATGGAAAAGATAAGATAAAAGTTAACTGTCAAAAGCACCAACCTTTAAAACCATCATACATGTAATTAAAGGCACAATATGTAAGATTTATGTAAGATATGTAAGATAAAATATCCAAAAACTGCTAGAACAATGCTATATATTTTATTGACTTGTGTACTAACATTATCCCAAATGTTTCCAAGAATGTTTAAATCCAGAGAAATAAGAAATTTTAACCAGGACATAGACTGTGTCCATGTGTCGACTATCCATGACATCATACCTGCGTTACCCTTGATTTTGTTTTATTTTGTAGAAACCATGGAAACACCAAAGACACTTTAATATATTATGTGCTTCATTAGACAGGTGAGCAACTGTTTGGATACATTCATTGACAGAAAACAAATCACTGTTATATAGCTCAACACAGTTAGTCTTATTGTTTAAATCTCGTTTTCTTGATTTACCGCGAGTACCATGTTTTACCATGCCTAATATCGATCTAGCTTACTGCAGTGTGCAACAAGTGTCTCATAATAGCCGCAGAGCGAACGCACAGAGTAGCATTATAACATAACTTTCAACACACTCAAATAATGTATCTAATATGATAAATCAGATACCCCACATACACATGAGCGGTAGCGCTTGTCTGCGGCATAATAAAAGCTCAGTAAAATCAAGGCGTCATCAAGCCACACCTTTGTTTTGAATAAGCGACCTCTAGCGGCGAAAAATGACATATTGTGGCTTTAATACAGAAAGTGACTTAATCTTACTCAAACTTCAACAATCCAACTGACTTTTAGTCAAAATATATTTTTTGTGTGTGCAATGAATGTAAACAGCTTTTTATTTTAAAGGTGCAGTAAGAGATTTCTGAGAAACACTGTTGAAAGTGGATCAGAGCGAGCAGCGAGCAGTAGCCAATCAGCAGTAGGGGGCGTGTCCACTCATGATGGGGGAGGAGAGAGAGCGAGCAAGAGGGAGATTTGAAGGAGGACTGTAGAAAGAAAGGCGGCTGAGAGACATTACAAAAGAGAAAAGATCAGCGCAATATCATTGGAAAAAGAAGGATTATGATCAGGCAAGAACTTTAGGACTCACGTTAATATTAGAAAAGCTTTCTAGCGCTGGAGAGACCGAAGCGAGGAACCAAGATATGCTGTTGTTGTAATGTTAGCAATAGTAACAGAACAATTTCGAACGTTGTTTGTCTGGAGCTGGTGCGCTGCTGGCAAATAACAATCTATTGCTTATATATACTCATGTACTGTTACTGTATGTTAATTTTTTGTTCTTGTTTGTTTGTCATCTCCAGCTTCAGCTATGATAAAGAGACATCAATCTTGCATGTTCTTGCATTTTAGGGGCGGAGCAATGAAGGGAGGGGTGTTTTTTTGGATCGATTTCAAATATCAAGTGTTTCTCAGAAATCGCTTACTGCACCTTTAAGTAGTAGTGACATAAATGTTGAATGTAGAACTTATTTTGAGAACAAGTGTGTTAAAATAAGAACCTCTTTTCCTTAATGTTTTGCAAGCTGGGATTC
This sequence comes from Coreius guichenoti, assembly GCA_039654105.1. Taxonomy (NCBI): domain Eukaryota; kingdom Metazoa; phylum Chordata; class Actinopteri; order Cypriniformes; family Gobionidae; genus Coreius; species Coreius guichenoti. Next base: position 9,859,609 of record CM077168.1, on the reverse strand, counting down.
AGATTTCAGCTATTAATATTTAATACCTTTAAGGCTTATAAAATCTCAATAAATAACAACTCTTACTTGATCACATAATGTCCCCATTTATATCAGTTTTAGCTTAATCTCATTTGTTGAATGTACTAATGTAAATAAATGCTTATGAACACTGAATATCAGTTGCTTATTAATTCATAAAGTATTTTTTTTAAAAATGTATGCTGTTTATAAAACTACATCACTCTTGGTTGCTGACAAAACGTAAAGCTGCTGTTTTGAACCATTGAATGGTTAGATTTCGGAAAGGGGGTGATGTTTCACCTCTGATGAGTAATGATATTATTAAAGTGACATTGAATTATTATAAATATTACTGGGTCAAGACAAATGGATTGAATTGGCCATAGGCATTCATTTTGATTACATGCTATGTTCAAAAGCTTGTTTGTTTTTTTTACCATCTGCTTCATTTGGTGTATAGCAAATACTGGACAAAGACAGGAGGCTACAGAATTACAAAGCACAGAATTAGTACAGTTGCAGCTCTGAGCAATCTTTTATTACTTAATTTTAGGATGTTATTTGGGCTAATTCATATTGAACTGGGCACACTGTAGCATCGACTACATATTTTAGAATTACAGCCAAACACAATTCAGTGGTTCCTTACACAACCCTTTCTTTAAAATGGGGCGTGGGGTGGATGACGTGTACAGTGTAAGAACGAGGAAGATACGCACTTACCTTTTTTATCGGATAAGTATTCCACTATCAATAGTCCTTCATCACTTCTGAATAGAAAGTTTTTGCGATTTCTAGGAATAACACAGGTAATTATAACCATTTAACATGATATTTAAAAGCCGTACTTTTAACATCTAATTAGGCTACCAGACTTATGTTTTGTTAAGCGTTTATCAATAGCAATGACAGATTATTGCCAGCAATTTTTCATTTAAACGTTTAACAAACATCACGCAAACCCGTTATATTAAATGTCACATTTACATTCGTGGCTATTCAATGTTAAACAACTCCAGTTGCTACTCTTTCTATATATAAATGAGCGACGTCATGATGTGCCTCGCAGCAGGCGTGTTTAGACTGCAGGTGAAATAGTTCATTTACACAACTTCTCTTTCTCTTCTAACTCTGTGATACGCATTTGACCATGGGCTAAAAACAATACAAATTATTAGTTTAGACACTTAAGATTTATAAGAGGATCTTTTGTTAAGTGAGGACCCATCACCGAAAGTATAGGTCTTTATCTATTCTATTCTTCGAGACAGCATTGGTCCGCCCATTCCCGAGTTTCATTTTCATGAAAACAAAAAGAGTGTTAAATAAATTTCCCCCATAATGGACATTTATTTTACACATTTTGCTTTTCTTTATCTTTTCCTCTGTCTTTTTTTTAAAAAAAAAAAATTGTATTAACATACAAACCCGATTCCAAAAAAGTTGGGACACTGTACAAATTGTGAATAAAAAAGGAATGCAATAATTTACAAATCTCATAAACTTATATTTTATTCACAATAGAATATAGATAACATATCAAATGTTGAAAGTGAGACATTTTGAAATGTCATGCCAAATATTGGCTCATTTTGGATTTCATGAGAGCTACACATTCCAAAAAAGTTGGGACAGGTAGCAATAAGAGGCCGGAAAAGTTAAATGTACATATAAGGAACAGCTGGAGGACCAATTTGCAACTTATTAGGTCAATTGGCAACATGATTGGGTATAAAAAGAGCCTCTCAGAGTGGCAGTGTCTCTCAGAAGTCAAGATGGGCAGAGGATCACCAATTCCCCCAATGCTGCGGCGAAAAATAGTGGAGCAATATCAGAAATTAGTTTCTCAGAGAAAAATTGCAAAGAGTTTGAAGTTATCATCATCTACAGTGCATAATATCATCCAAAGATTCAGAGAATCTGGAACAATCTCTGTGCGTAAGGGTCAAGGCCGGAAAACCATACTGGATGCCCGTGATCTTCGGGCCCTTAGACGGCACTGCATCACATACAGGAATGCTACTGTAATGGAAATCACAACATGGGCTCAGGAATACTTCCAAAAAACATTGTCGGTGAACACAATCCACCGTGCCATTCGCCGTTGCCGGCTAAAACTCTATAGGTCAAAAAAGAAGCCATATCTAAACATGATCCAGAAGCGCAGGCGTTTTCTCTGGGCCAAGGCTCATTTAAAATGGACTGTGGCAAAGTGGAAAACTGTTCTGTGGTCAGACGAATCAAAATTTGAAGTTCTTTTTGGAAAACTGGGACGCCATGCCATCCGGACTAAAGAGGACAAGGACAACCCAAGTTGTTATCAGCGCTCAGTTCAGAAGCCTGCATCTCTGATGGTATGGGGTTGCATGAGTGCGTGTAGCATGGGCAGCTTACACATCTGGAAAGGCACCATCAATGCTGAAAGGGATATCCAAGTTCTAGAACAACATATGCTCCCATCCAGACGTCGTCTCTTTCAGGGAAGACCTTGCATTTTCCAACATGACAATGCCAGACCACATACTGCATCAATTACAACATCATGGCTGTGTAGAAGAAGGATCCGGGTACTGAAATGGCCAGCCTGCAGTCCAGATCTTTCACCCATAGAAAACATTTGGCGCGTCATAAAGAGGAAGATGCGACAAAGAAGACCTAAGACAGTTGAGCAACTAGAAGCCTGTATTAGACAAGAATGGGACAACATTCCTATTCCTAAACTTGAGCAACTTGTCTCCTCAGTCCCCAGACGTTTGCAGACTGTTATAAAAAGAAGAGGGGATGCCACACAGTGGTAAACATGGCCTTGTCCCAACTTTTTTGAAATGTGTTGATGCCATGAAATTTAAAATCAACTTATTTTTCCCTTAAAATGATACATTTTCTCAGTTTAAACATTTGATATGTCATCTATGTTGTATTCTGAATAAAATATTGAAATTTGAAACTTCCACATCATTGCATTCTGTTTTTATTCATAATTTGTACAGTGTCCCAACTTTTTTGGAATCGGGTTTGTATATAGGCTACAAAAATGTAAATCTACTTAGGGTTCAGAGTATTTATATTTTCCCCAAATTAATTTCACACATCTGGTACAAATATGTTGACTTGTTTCATTAATACAGTGCATACTTCTTTCATTGTTTATGCCAAAAGAATGGAAGTGAAATGTAACAACATTCCATGTAGCTGTGGCATGTTGTAACCTGTGAGGGCACGTTTTCACATCTAATCTGATCAAATAAAAAAATTATCCAAGACAAACTAAAATATTTTGTCAATAGAAGACAATTATTATTTTTTCAAATAAAATAATAGATTTTTGAGTATGACAATGAACAAAACACAACTATACAGCATGTGTCAAAACAAGGCAGGCAAATAGAAGAAGAAACACATTCAGACATTGAGAAAAACACAGAGCTGAACACAACACTCCCCTCCCACCACACACAGCATCCCAAAACTGGAGACAAACAGACGAGCCAGTAGGCCTACGAATGCTGTAAATTTCTTGAAATAATAATTTCTAAATATTCAGGTTCTTCCTCTCAGTCTTTATTCATTTGTTCATTTATCCATGTTTCTCAAGGCTGCTATTTAGCGAAGCATTAAAAAACTGTTAAATAACAGATATAAGATTCAAATAATATCAGATGTCTAGTTTAAAAAAAATAAATAAAAAAAAAAGATGAAAAATTAACTTAGTAAGAAATGTACTTTTGCTATGGTTAAATAAATGTTCAGTGATATTTTCCAAAGAGTTCTGAATTTCGGTGCATTTTTTTCTTTATATAGTGTTGATAATGCAACTAGTAAATACACTAAGTTTCATCAAGCTAGCATGTGGGGAAGTATTTAAAACAAGTGTTACATTCTATATGATGATATGATGCCAATCATAAAGCAGACTTTAAAGGCCTGGGGAAACAAAAATACCATGATATTGAATGTAGCTGGCTCCATTAAATAAAACTGAATCTATTTCACACTGATCCAAATGTCTGATTCTGTATCACAACCAGTTTCATATCATTAATGAATTACAATCCTTTTTTTTTTTTTATTTTGTCCTCCAAACAAAAATTGTTGTTCGTTTAACAGGTGAACAAAATGACATAGGAAAGGGACAATTATATGGAGACAGATTTTAACAGAAAGGATGACAAAAATATTTACAGTTTATTAATTAATATTTGCCAATAATTTTTGGCCAACAGTGGTCTTACATTTTTTTACATAACATTTACACTGCCGTCTTGTGACTTTTGTGGTTCTAGTTCTTAAACTACTTCTGAAAAAAAAAAACATCTGGAGTTGAAGAAGCATTAAAGGGATAGTTTTCCCAAAAATGAAAATTAGCCCATGATTTACTCACCCTCAAGTCCTCCTAGGTGTATATGACATTCTTCTTTCAGACGATTAAAATCGGAGTTATATTAAAAATGTCCTGGCTCTTCCAAGCTTTATAATGGCAGTGACTTATCGGGTCATTTTTGAAGTCCATAAAAGTGCATCTATCATCATATAACTGCTCCACACGGCGGGGGGTTAATAAAGGCCTTCTGAAGCGAACTGGCGCGTTTGTGTAAGAAAAATATCCATATTTAAAACTTTATAGACTAAAATAACTAGCTTCCGGCGGTCAGTGGTACACAAGTCGACTTGCGCTAAAAGAGTAACCCGACGCGATGTATAGGAGCATCGCAAGCTTTGACGCCTCTTGCGGATAGTGCTGGGCAACAAACTTAAGCCCCTCTTCTCTTATATCGAAATCCTCCGCCATTTCTTTGTAAAAACTCTCGTTTTAGACTTCTAATTCATGACCGGTGTTTTGTTTTGCTCTATCCTCTGCGCTTCTGCGTTCGTAAATACGCATGCATCAAGGGTTCAAGGGTCAAGGGTTACTCTTTTAGCGCAAGTCGACTTGCATACCGCTGACTGCTGGAAGCTAGTTATTTTAGTCTATAAAGTTTTAAATATGGATATTTTTCTTACACAAACGTGCCACTTCGTTTCAGAAGGCCTTAATGTCATGTTGTTTAACATCTCTCCACAGATTATAAAAAACATTTGAATATCCATGGCATTCCAGATCCAATTACCATTTCCAGTTCAACTTCAAGTCCCAGCAGTACCTAGAAAAACAGACCCCATAATAAAATGCATCATAGACAACACGTTGAAGAGACTTTGCAAATTATTAAAAGGCAGAGATATTAATGGTTTGTACTCTTCTGAAGTCTGGAAGGATGATGTTACACCATTAACAGCAGCAGTTCTATGCAGAAATGAAGAAATCTGCTCTTATCTACTTAAAGAGTCGACTGATCCAAACAGACCCTCAACAAATGGACAAACACCTCTACATTATGCTGCTTTAACAACTGGAGTTCCCATGAGTATTGTGAAAAGATTACTTGCAGCAAAGGCTAACCCAAATGGACAAGGATTACAAAACTGTTCTCCACTGCAATATGCTGTTGATCGTGGCCGTGAAGACATTGTGAAAGCACTTATAGAGGCTGGAGCTTCACCCGGAAGGAACTATGGGAAGATTTCAGAGCTTGATAAAAAGGTGGACAGAATGATTTCTCGACTATACTCACAGGGTGAAGTGACTGAGACAGTACATATATCTTTCTCTTTTCATTGTGCTGTAAAAACGAAAAACCAGACAGAAGTTTACAGAGTCTATAAGGAACATTTCTTTCAAGAGGATCCTTTTGATCATTTGATTTATTTTGAGCTCTACTTTAGCGTCATTGGTCCAAGTGAAGAGCAGTACCGTCAGAGCGCCATCAAGTGGTTAAAAGATACAAAGAGTGCAGACAGATACATTGAGGGAGTCATCGAGCGCTTTCCAAGAGTCACTCAGGAAAACTGGTTGATTGCACTGAACTGCTTATATGCTGCTTTGTGTGTCAGTGAAAGCATCTCTCCTCAGGTATTCAGTGAGCTTGAGCCAATTCTAACAAACAGTCTTCAGCACTTTGGAAATGCACAAGGAGAAAGAGTCAATCATCTGGTAATAAAGATACTCAATGTCATGATGCAGAAGACGTCTGAGCAGAAACCGAGTACAAACAATTCTGTCTATGAGAAGTTATGCAAAAGTCTATTGCCTCTCACACGTCCTGATTATTCAAGTCTAATTAGACTTTGGACATATGGACTGTTTGCCACAATAAATGACTTTGCTCCAGAACTTGTTGCATTAGGTGGATTGTCTCCTGTCCCAGAGATGATACTTATCACTGCAGAGATAGAGATGGATGGAGTCATGAAAAAAAAACTGCAGAAGTTTGATGAATCACTGAGACGTCCAGCAGGTTCAAGTGCAGTGGATAGTTTATGTGAGAAGACCGCTGCTCTATCAACAAGCAGGAAGAAGAAGAAGAACAACAACAACAAAATCCAGCAAGAACTGGGATCACAAGAAGCTGAGTTGCAAGATAAAGAGGAACCGTATCCAGACACTGTAGTGAACTCCATTGAGGAATCAAACTCAAGTGTGCAGCCGTTCTCACCGCCTGATGAGAACCCACGAAGGTGGCATCAAACCAGCATTCGTTGGAGGCTCAAGCTTGAGAAGCTAGCTAAAATGCATGCTAATAAGACATATAAGCGGGGAAGTCTTACTCTTGTTCTCGACCCTGAATTTCTGATTGCTAAAGGAAGTGATGGAACACAAGTTTTTCTTGGTTTGAGGGATGACGGCACAGAGGTGGCTGTGAAACGAATGATTAAGGTGAATTACCAAGTCCTCAGAAATGAGGAGGAATTTCTACGACTTCCACAACTTGATAGTCCCTCCATTGTGCGATATGAGGACTTTACTGAAGATGAAAATTTTGGATATCTTGCTCTTCAGCTTTGTGAGTACACACTGGAGGAATATATCCAAGAGCATTTACCAGATGATAGCACTGAGAGAAGTTTGGTTCTGAAGAAGCTGGTGAAGGAAGTTCTCTGCAGCTTACAGGTTTTACATCAACCACAGACCAAAGTACTCCATCGGGACATCAAACCCCAGAATGTTCTGATTGGTAGGAGTTAAACCTAAAATAAAAGTTTAAGAAAGTAATTAAAATGATCTGATGTTTTTCTCCCATTAATTTGAAACTTCGAAACTGTTTGTTATAGACATAAATGGAAAAGCTAGATTGGCTGATTTTGGCATAAGTCGTCGACTGAATCTAAGCCAAACGACTTTACGAACAAGCATTGCTGGAACTAGATGCTGGAAGGCAAAGGAGACCATAGATGAGGAGGCCAACACTGGGTACAAGAGGAGCTCCGACATTCAGGTGGCCTTTCCTTTTAAGTCAACAATACTGCAATTATTACAACTAAATTAATAATATAATGAAGGTAACACATATGTCAACTAATCACAGTATTAGTAGAGTATTAGTAGAATGTTAGGTTAGGATTAGTAGCATAAGTTGACATGTACTTGCAAAGTTACTTATAGTCAGTAAAATGTCTATTGGGGAGCATCAAAATAAAGTGTTAGCAGATATTAAGCAGACAGTCTAATAATACTCGACTAATTAGTTGACGTGTGTAACATTACTTATAGTCAACAGAATGTCTAAAGGTGACATACACTTTATTTTGAAACCTGTAATTACAAAATATTATTAGAAATTCAATTATTGACAAATTAATTTAAATTGTATTTAGTGAAAATTCTAAACTTGTAACACTGTAACCTGTTTGAAGGTTGCTGGGATGTTAGTGTACTACATTCTCTCTAGAGGACACCATCCATTTGGTAAAGGTCCACGTTGTGAAGTCAACATTCTAGAAGGAAAATACTCACTGGAACATCTGGATGATGATGTAGCGAAGGATCTCGTCGAGTGGATGATCAATAAAACTCCAAACAACAGACCAACTGTGGAGCAAACCCTTGCACACCCCTTCTTCTGGGCTGAGAAAAGGTAGAATATTCCATTGATTTGGCAATGATATTTATCAGTTTAAACAATCAGGAGCGGTTCAGCACTGCTTATGGTAATAGCAAATTATGATTTTATATTAAATGAGGGGGAAATTACACTGTATCTACCTTAGATACTCTTTTTATCATCTGAAGAGATTTTGCTGTTCTTGAAATCCTGTCAGGAGAGTGGAGTATTTGAAAGAAATGGGGAACCAGAAAGAGGCCGGGAACTGTAGTAATGTTGAAGAGGAGCTCCTTCATGCTATTGAAAAATACACAGAGGGGAAAAGCTTTTCTGAATGGAAAACTAAAGTGAGTGTAACTTCAGTACAGACATATTCATACATATTTATATAAATATAAACATATTTTTAAAATATTTGATGCAATTAAAAATAGTAACAATTTCAAAAAACTGATTTCATGTCTACAATATTTTCTTGTTTTATGTTTTATATTTAGGGGCCAAGCACCGAAGGTGCGTAGGCACCTATTGTAATCATTGGCGTTCCTATTATTATTATTCTTCTTCCGCCATGGGAGTCTATGGCAGCCCGCAGAACCGCTTGCGGGAAAGTTATGAAATTTGGCACACAGATAGAGGACAGTCTGAAATGTCAGCATAGCAAATTTGGAGTCTCTAACTCAACCCCTCTAGCGCCACCAACTGTCCAAATTTGCACTCATATTTATACCAATAACTTTTGAACCGTAAGAGCTAGTAACAAAATTATTGTTTTCCTCTGATTCCATGACGATTCGATTGAACTCTATGACGTAATTTTCTGTAGTGCCAATTTTCCCGCCAAAAAACCTACTTTTTCAAACTCCTCCTAGATGGTTTATCAGAATTTCACGAAAATTGAACCAGATCATCTTCAGACAATGGCAACAAAAAGTTATGGAATTCAAGTCGATTCATCAAACTGTTTTCGAATAATGCGCAAACAAATTTTACGTATCGCTTGCGAAAATAGACATAAGGCAACGATTTATCTTATTCTGACCAAACTTGGTACACATCACCACAAGCATGACCTGAGGCTACATGCTGCGTTTCGGCGCAGCGCCACCTACTGGTGCTGAGATACAAAAAATTGGTTATTTTGCTTATAACTTTTGAACGCTTTGCCCAAAAATCAATAATAAAATAATAAAAAAAATAAAATTATTAAAAAAAAAATAATAATAATAAAATTGGTCTCGTTAGAGTCAGGGCAGCATGCCGAGTCCAATGATATCCAATTTTCCCATGTCGGCCATTTTGGATTTTGTAGTATAATGCTGTATTTTACGAACACATGAATGTATCGTTACAAAACTTGGTATGGGTCATCGGCACGATGCCCTGAAAGAGCCTGAGAAGTTTCAAGCCAGCGCCACCTAGTGGTTAAAAAAAATATTTGCATGCTTATAACTTTGGATGTGGTTGACATATTGTCATCTTCTTAGATTGCTGAAACCTTGCCGAGTCCAACGATACCAAACATGCTAGGTTACACCTTATGGTTAGTGCAACATTGCGATTTAGCGCTTTTTCGCAAATATCTTTGAAACCGTTAGTCCGATCGAGACGAAACCACCGTAGGAAAATCGGAATACTAGCAGGTTGACAATTAGTCACGAGCCTAATGTCAGAATTTTGATAGTAAGTGGCAAAAAAATGCAATCAAAGTCAGGTGTGTATTATTTTTTATTTGCTCCTAAACGAAAGGAGATGTTTTCACCAAATTTGACACGCTTATGTATGGGGGCACCAAAAAAAGTGGTGGGACTGCACCACTTGGTGGCGCTATAATTAATTTTCAACCTTTTTGCTTAAAATTGTCTCCAAATGTCTTTACTCATTTTTGCAGCTGGTCTGCTGCTAGCTTCCTTGTTTGTTTCTGTTGTGTTTGGCCCCCGATAATTGCTGCTTGCAGCTATATTTTTCCTTATTTTTCTTGGTTTGAAAAATGTTTTTACTTTTGTAAATATATTTCTTTTGCAAGTTTTCGTCTGAGCTTGTCCAGGAAATGGAAATGAAAAGGAAACCCTATCCTAAGAACACACTGGGCCTGCTGCGTTTTATACGCAACCTACACGAGCATCGGTGAGTTACATGTAACATTACGCACAGTATTTATTCAATAATTTACAGCTATTGTGTGTCAGACCATGTTTTTTGTCTTTTTTTCTCTACATAGTGAAGAGGAATTGGTCTACCTGATGAATTTATTCCCTGATCTCCTTGTGAGTGCGTTCAGATTTACAATGGAGCGAGGATGGAACTCCAGGGAAAGTCTGAAAAAGTTCTTCAGCTCAGTTCCACAAATTTGATTGTTGTTATTTTTGGTTACAGTATGTACATTGATTTTGCATCATGAGTGTATTTAATGAATGAGTTTCAATGTAGGCACAGGTATAACATTTTATGAGCTAAGATCAACTGTTTTCAGGAAACAGGGCCCTAACAATTGAAAAACACTGACAGGTAAAGAGGCACAATATTAAAAACCAAGAGTTGACAGTACATTTTTTACCAGGGCAATTTGTTTAATTTTAGTTATTGCTTTATCTTGTGTAAAATATATAAATATTGGTTACAGAGCTGCCTCATGGCAGTACTAAATAAAAAAAACAAAAAAACAAATGATCACACTTTGTAAACCTGAGTAGAAATGTATGTGTGAATTATGAGTTTATTAAGATGAATGTTAATAAAACTGAAGTAATGAAATACTCTCTCTGACCATTTCATGACATTATAAAAACCTGTGACTGTAACACAAAGCCAAGGAAGCAGGAATAGACAACAGGTCTAAATGCAGCTATTTAAATGGAAGAACTAAAAACACCCCTGTGGCCGTGACAAAACCTCAAGATACTTTATTGGGGTAATATTCACTGGGGCAACATGTTGTCCTAAAAACCAAAACCAAAGCAACCCACATTAACCCACAGTGCATAATCTACACAGAATGGATGAGCTCTGGTATCTGATATCTGATGACCGCTACAGAACTCTGGTCAGGGAGTCGTAATCCAGTACCTGGCCTGTAGACCCGTTCGCAATTTGGTGTTGGGGAATTTCTCACTTGAACTGAGTTAGTGGGTCCCTAGACATGAAAAATCACTGAGGTGCTCGTCTGCCATAGTGCCACGAATTACGTAATGGTCAAATCAAATATGGCCGCCGATGGATGATGATGAAAATCCAACTTATTTGTTTCTGAATGTATATACACATGTAATACATCCATTTAGACTTATTATGGTATGTGGAATTAATTTCTGATATTCTTATGACCATATTGGGTGATTTTTTACCTTAAAAGGTCATGGTCAAGGTAATTTTCCTATTCTGAAGACCTTGGCCATTATTAGGAATAAAAACCAGATGCAATAAGTCTAATTCTACTAAATCTGACATTTAACATTCATTGCTAATATTGTTTTTTAACATTATTAACAAGGATCATCTTGTCATTGAAATGTCAATGTCAACATCATTTTTCAATAACTCGATTAAGGTTTTTTTTCTTTATAGTCACTTTTTATTGTATTTTTTTCCCACAATGATTTGTTTTAATTATAACAAGACATGAAGAGAAGAAACGTAACAATTATAAACATCCCCTTTGAACTTTTATTTTAATTGGATGTTAGTACAATGATATAAAATAAAACAATTGGGTGCAAATAAAACTATGTAGCAATAAAAGTGATACAAATTACATCATACCAAATTAACTAAAAGTGCACCATATGGTTTGTCTGGCTATCACCAGACCAAGCTCAATTTAAGATTGAACATTGGTCTGGGGAGTCTGCTCTGTATTTTCTACTGCACAAGAGGCTGATAAACTAGCATAATTCAAATGACTCTATATGCAATTGGATAGTCCTTCAACCAATCAGACCACAAGAGGCGTGATCAACGGGCAACGACCCATCACTTTTCTATCCGTCATCATGTTAAACCCGCCAATAGTGCGCCAGGTGGATAAGCCAGTCTGTGATTGGTTCCCGCAAAAGTGTAACAGAAGCAGTAGAAATGAATGTACAGGTTTCCAGACTGAGTTGCAGGGCGAAATCAAATCGCCGGCAGATCACGCTGGGTTTACCCAGTCTACCATATAGTCTGATTTCTCTCAAAGTGTACTGTATGTATGCATGCATGTTAGTGGGATGGGTTTTTACAGGATGATTTTTCCATTTTTCCATGGCAGAATACGGTGCATGAAACTTCAGCAGCACGACAGCCACATCGGCGATTGTCACACTTGCCTGCACACTTACATACTGTGAGCAGACTTGGTGGTAAGGGCTTCAGACATTTTGATGGCAGGAGTGTGCCAAAGTGCTCCTTCCATCCATGTTCTGTTGGCTCTAGTCTTGCTTTGGGGTCCTTGGCTGTTGCAAGCAAGTGGTATGCCGTATGAACCAGAAAAGCCCTTTGTTGGATGTGGCCTCTGATCCCACTACTTGTGGGAGGGAGAGCATCAATTCCAGCACTTCCACTGGTGTAGATTTCTACCCTGAAGTCATCAAATGTCTTAGCTGTTGTAGTTGACCTGGCCCCAGCCCAGACACGCACCAAGTACTTCTCAGCCAACGCTGCATCTTGCTCTGTCAAGGTGTCTGCCTCTCCAAAGTGGGCTAAGTATTGGACTGGGTCAGAAGCCATAGCAGCAAGTTTAGTCCCCACCTTGCTCATACAGTCATCTCCAGTCAGGATATGTGCTTTAATCACTGTCTTTGACAGTGACGCTCCAAGACGAGAGACTGCTTGATGGAGTGGAAGCATTCGCCGCCTCTCACCAGTGCCATACTGCTGCCAGATCTCCTTCATCCCGAGTTCTTGGAAGTATGGGCTGTAGTGGAGAAGCAATGCAAAGGTGTCTGTGTCATTGGAGACTATGACCACTCTCTTCCACTGCTTCACACAAACAGCCCACTCAACATGCACCAGCAACCTGGCATCAGCCTCCTCAATCCAGTTCAAGAGGTCTGGGATCTCTTCGCCACCAGCTGCCTTTGCTGGTAGCACCTCATCATCAATGTCAATAGAGCTGACAATGACAGTAGCATTGGCACTGGCTCGATTGCACACCATATCCCGAGCTAACAGTTGGAGATTCCACTTGTTCTCCTCAGACGCCCAGAACTTGTCAAGTTACTGAGGGATGGGTGTGTGTCTGTTCATGCCAATGATGTCGATGCATGTTGTTGAGTCTCTACGCCGCATGCGCTCCCCTTCTTTCAGGGACATCTCAATGTAGGAATCTAGTACAAGATGGATGAACTCCGGCTCTTGGCAGAGGGATGATGTTGAGCTGATGATGGCATTGATGACAGCACCTAAAGTAGGGAATTGTGCTAGAGGCTGTCGCATCTTCAACATGAAGTCTACCACAACATGAGTGGCATAAGTAGACTTAGGACTCCATTGGGTGAGATCAAGTCGAGGCTCAATCTCACTGACAAGTTTTGACTTGTTGACATAAGCTGGAAGGTCACCATCAAACAGGGGAGATGCTGAAAGCACATCATAAGAAAGAATCTACCGGATATTTATGCCCCGCTCCTTAGCAATGTCCATACTCCTATGTGCCTCGGCCATGTCTTTGGATAAGACTAACTTCTGTTCCTTCATACTGATTGTCGGTGTCTTCTGTGGTTGTTCGTTGAACTGAGGTAGTTTTCTCTTTGATACAGTTATGCTAATTTTCTTGGTCTTCTCAACTAACCTCTCCTGCCTGTACGAGCAGTAGACATGCTTCCCATTTTGGAGACAGTTGAGCAAGTGAGGAGCGACACCTCGGTCAACAGCCTGCTTGGTGAGCAGATTGTGCAGTGGAACAGGTACATTGACTGTCACTGAGTATGGATTCTGCCGCTCTAGCACAAAGTCCAGCAGCTTTGAAACATTTTGGTTAAATGTAAGGCGGCGAGTGGTGCTCAGTGCATACTGGAGATGGCATTCTGTCTGTTTCAAAGTGTGGTTGTTGGTGAGAAAGTTAAGGATATCAGTGATCATCCCAATCTCATGGGAGCTCATGGGAACAAGAGCTCAAACTCTGCTACAGCATTTGCATTGTGTTGCACTCCTGCTACATAGGACCCTTTGACACTTGCTGAATGGTCTGCTCGACCTGCATGTCTGCATGTCACCTCCCACAGCACAGAACCAGCCTGGGCGGTCCTGCACAACCCACTGGCCTATAGTGAAGTGCCGGTAGAGCTCAGGATGTGTGAACTCTAGCACCTTGATTTGTTCAAGATACCATGAGCCATGACAAAGGTAGTTTATGCAGTCACATTCTGCAAAGATTGGCATAGAATCCTCTATAGTAGCCACGTGTAGGTTCCAGTTTCCTTCTCTTTCGGAGACTATACAGCATTTTTGATGATGGCCACCAATTCCAGCCAAACTCCAAAGAATTGGCAGAGCTCTGACTTCGCTTCACACTCCTTCTCAAAAAATACAAGAAAATTCAAACCTTGTCTTATGTTTTTCTGTGAACTCTGTCCAGTGCTGTACAAATACACAGTATAAGGGCAGACTGTAAATTTGAGTTAGTTCTCATGTACATGTGTAATGCTCACTGCTGATCAATTGGTGCGATGCTCAATAGTGAGATGAAAACTTTATGAACCTTGGAAATCTTTTGATACTCCTGGTAAAATACAAGAAAAGTTAAACCTTGTCCTCTTATTTTTTGTGAACTCTGTCTAGTGTTGTACAAATACACAGTATAAGGGCAGACTGTAAATTTAGTTAGTTCGCATGTACGTGTCTTTTGAGATTCTTCAGAATAGGAAAACGACCTTGACCATTCCCTTTCAAGGTCAAAATCACCCAATATGGTCATATCAATGGCAGAAATGAATTCCACATACCATAATTAGTCAAAATAGATTTATTACATATGTATAAACATTCAGAAACAAAGAATTTGGATTTTCATCATCATCCGATGGCGGTCATTTTTGATTTGACCATTACGTCATTCGTGGCACTATGGCGGACGAGCACCTCTGTGATTTTTCATGTCTAGGGACCCACTAACTCAGTTCAAGTGAGAAATTCCCCCAACACCAAATTGCGAACGGGTCTACAGGCCAGGTCCAGGATTATCGGAGTCATCAGATTGAATTTGGCCGTTTATTGTACAAGATTCGACCATTAGTGTAGTTGAGGTAGTTTTTGAAATAAATAAAATAAAACAAATAAATACAGACTATCTGCATACAGTTACAAGTACAATAAATTGCAGCCTCAATAATAAACTCCACATAATACACTGATACAATATAACCAAGAAATATGTTAGCATGAATCTGCAATAATAACAAACTAGATTATATATAGAAATTGACCTGTATCATTAATACAGGCAGTAATAATGACAGCCAGTGAAGGATATTATCACACTGGGAAATGTTGCACTTTGAGGTAATAACTTTGTAAACATGAACAATACGAGCCGTGACGCTAGCGGGGCGAATCCGCTCGTTAAACAGGATCAAATTACACTCAGAAAGATCGCTAAACATCAACATCATCATAAACCTTGTCTAAGTTAGCTACGTTGCGATACAGTGTAACAATCTGGGTTATTAACAATAGACATGTAAATAAAACTTACTTCATCACGAACTTTCTCTTGCACATAAACGCTGCACCTGAGTGAGAGCACGCGATCTGACTGCTCCGCTGAAGTAACAGTGAATAGGCAGGTACGCTAAGACTTACGCAAGTCATAACTTAAAACGTCACACACATAGCCAACTTTAAACTTAAAGGGAGAGAAGTGGACGTGCCAGTCATAAAGCAGTCTTTAAAGTCCTAACCTGTATTTACGGCACGAGCACCGATGGTGCGACGACCCTATATTGGAACTGCTCCCTTTATTTTAAATGTTATTTAGGGAGAGTGGGGACAGTTGCAAAGTGTGGCAGTTGCAACATTGCTGATTTCTCCAATCAGGAATGAGCTGGAGTCATGACACTCCTACTGCACATGCTCAGTATGCCCCTCCTTCTTTCTGGAAGTTAACAGCCACATGTTAAACTTCCTTATGGGAGAACTGAAATTCAAGGTAAAAAAGGATTTTTTGTCATACTGTCTAAACTGTTTAAGTATTGATCTTTATAGTTTTATAGTTTGAATGTGCAGTTTCTTAGCTCTTAACAGACTTACAATGTGTTCAAGCTAATGTGTTAGGCTAGCATCACTAGTTTTAAGATGGCTGCCAGGGGTGCGTTGCAACTGTCCCCACATGGTGTTGCCACTGTCCCTCATGACAATAATAATGACAATTAGATAAAATTGATATAAAAGGCAATTCAGTGGTTTGATAAAGAACATATTTCAATAGCCAGGTGTCTCCTCTTTGTATTTAAGCAAATTGCTTTTTTAAAAGTCAAACTAGGCTACAGTGTATCCTACATTTTCTGTTCTGTTTTTTCAGTATGCCACGAGACAGGAAAAGGACAACAGACAGGGGTGTCCCTCTACCTATTCTGTCCTTAGCTGCTGCTGTAGTGAGCAATGACGGCAGGACAGTGAGGTCTGTGGCAAAACAGTATTCAATTTGCCACACAACACTCTACCGCTTTATTAAAAAGAGAGAGAGGCTAAGTCCAGGAGAGGAGATGAGGACAGGTTACTAGACCCCGAGGAGGGTCTTCTCAGTCCAACAGGAAGATAGCCTGATAGATCTTTGGTGACAGACTGGCCGCCACCACCAGTTCTTCCAGAGCAAGCTGGGACATCTGCTCCTTTGGAAGTTCCTCCAGTGCACGCTGGGGGTTCTGCTTCTTGTGCAGTTCCTCCAGTGCACGCTGGGACTTCTGCTCCTTGTGCAGTTCCTCCAGTGCACGCTGGGACTTCTGCTCCTTGTGCAGTTCCTCCAGTGCACGCTGGGCCTTCTGCTTTTTCTGCAGTTCCTCCAGTGCAAGCTGAGTTCTCACCTGAGACTGTTAGACCTCACCCCAGAGCAGGACCACGGAAGATAACGAAAGCAAACGGTAGGAAAAAATGCAAATCGGCCATCTTGACAGACACCCCCGAAAGGAGGCTTTGGAGAGGGAGAAAGCAAAAGTTAAGACAAAGCCAACAAAAGTTAAGAGAAAACTGACAAAAAACACACTGGAAACAAGCCAACAAACCAAAACCGAGAAGAAAAAGCATACAGAGAAGGACAGTGACTCTGAGAAAGAAGAAGATTTTTGCATTGTCTGTTTGGAGAGCTACTCCAGACCGGGAGAGGCGTGGCTTCAATGTTGCCAGTGCAAGGCATGGGCTCATGAAGCCTGCACTGATGGTTGTTCCATGTACATTTGCCACAATTGTGAGTCAGATGGGGAATTGTGAATACTTGATGCTATGAAATAATCAGTTTGTGTGCTTTTGGTAGTGTTATGAAATTGTTACTGCTTGTTACTACAGTTGGGCCTACATAAATCAGTTTGTGGGATTTTGACAAAGGTGTTACATGGTTGTGTACTTGTTTTTTACTTTAATAAGTTAACTCAATGAACTCTGGTCTCAAATAAACTAAAAAAAGATTTGAAAAATGATGCCGAAGTATGAGTTTTATTACATCTAAATGACTGTTGCAACTGCCCCTCAGTACTGTTGCAACTGTCCCCATATATGGGGACAGTTGCAACATTTTTCAGGGTCCATTTAAGTACAAATTACTTTCATATTATCATATGTACACATGTTGCAACAGTATGGGCAGGTAGGTGACATATATGGGTTTAATATATATATTTTTTTGTCTTTCTAATACAAACAGTCGCTGAGAAACTGAAGGAAATGTAAAAAGTGTTGCAACCGCCCCCACTCTCCCTGGCACAAATAAAAATGGCGTATTTATTTAAGTGCAGTGCTCTGAAGTGACACGTCAGTTTAATTAAATTTTATTTCTATGGAGAAAGAAAAATGTTATTCCCATGATGCTGAAAGATGTGGCTGGCTCTAATTTAAATAAACCTGAATATATTTCACACTGATCAAAATTGCTATTTTCTATGTTTCAATGAAATTGCAAAAGAAAGGATTATTTCAAAAGAAAGGATGACAAACATGTATAAAATGTATTTATTAACCATTTAACATGATTAATTTATTTATAAAAATTATTATTACAATATTTGTTGGCCAACAATGGTCTCGGATTTTATGTAGCTACATTACCTTTTACATTTTTGATTTCTTGTTACTTGTTTTGTGCTTCCACTTCTACTGCTAAAACTTCTTCTGAAAAAGAAATCTTCTGGAAGTGAAAAAGCATTAATGTATCTCAGAAAGCTTTTACGATGTTCACTTCAAAATGAAAATTTCCTAATAAATATACTCACCTCCATGTCATCCAAGATGTTCATGTCTTTCTTTCTTCAGTCGAAAAGAAATTAAGTTTTTTGAG
The DNA here is from genome assembly GCA_039654105.1 of Coreius guichenoti. Classification (NCBI taxonomy): domain Eukaryota; kingdom Metazoa; phylum Chordata; class Actinopteri; order Cypriniformes; family Gobionidae; genus Coreius; species Coreius guichenoti. The sequence continues at coordinate 9,841,228 of CM077168.1, read as the reverse complement.
GAAAACATTCCAGGATTTTTCTCCATATAACGTATTTCAATAGCAACCAACGGGTTGAAGGTAGAGGGTGACACTGGAGTGGATTTTCAAACCTCTTCCGTCCCACTCCCACAAAAAAAAATCCCGTCCCATCCCAATCCCTCAAAAAACTGGGGGAAATTCCCGTCCCGTCCCAATCCCAGAAGAATGACTCCCATTTCCTCCCACTCCCGTGTTGTGTTTTTTTGGCCGGAATCTGTAAACCAGTTACCATGCCCAGTTGAATAAAAATCCAAAATGTAGTTTTTGTTATTTTATTGAACTGAAAGCCATCTTAAACAATGCACACACATTAAATTCCATGTAAATCATCTGTGCAAATACACACAAACACAGGCACGCACACACACGCACGCGCATGTTATGTAAACACGCATATGCCGTTTTCACGCCTTCTTTTTGGTTACTTCAGACTGCCCTAAAATGTCGGTGAGCACAACTGAGGTATCATTTTACGACAGTAGTCGTTGCAGCGTGGCTTTCATGTCTGACTCCATTTTGATTATGATTTTAGCGGCTACAAAGTGCATGGGGAAGCCTCCTTTCTCTTATATTATTGGTGGTTGGCATTGGCATACCAACTTGGTGCATTACCACCACCAACTGTTACGGGTGTGGAGCACGTCATTCACTTAACCAGCCACACCAAAGCAAACAGGAGAGCATAAAGAGATAGGGCACCTAGAGTTCAAAATAAAAACATATAGTTAATTTATATAAACGGTATATTTGTATATAGTTGTTATATAGTTGGTATCATAGTGTTATTACGATTCCCGGTCCCGCCCACTCCCGCTGAATTTTTTTCCTCTCCCGTCCCAATCACGTGATTAATAGTGATTTTGTTTCCCATCCCGCGGGACTCCCGAAAAATTGTCAGCCTCTAGTTGAAGGTCCAAATCAATGCAGTTTCAAAGTGCTTCGAAGGGCTTCTGCTTCAATTATGATAAACAGACATACACTCTTGCATTGCGTGTTCGTGCATTTTGGGGAGCAATGAAGGGAGGGTGTGTGCTTGTTTAGGTTGATTTCAAATATCAACAGTGTTTCTAAGCAAGGCTTACTGCACCTTTACTTGACATAAATGTTGAATGTAGAATGTATTTTGATAACAAGTGTGAACCAATTTTCCTTAATGTTTTGCAAGCTGGGATACAGAGAGAAGAACACGACCCTAAATAATTATTGCAGCCTGCAAAAGCATGACATTCAGCTATTAATATTCAGTACCTTATAATACTTTACAATAGTCAAATCAAGTCACCTTTATTTATATATTTACAAATATTGCTTACTACAATACAGATTGTTTCAAAGCAGCTTTACCTTATATTTACCAGAAATGCCTTATTTATTGAGTCTTATAAAGACTTAATAAAGAACAACTCCTACTTGATCACATAATGTTTTTATTCATATTGGTTTTAACTTAATCTGATATGCAAAAGTAGAATTTTTTTTTTTTTTTTAAATCATGACCTTTTTTTACTCTCATTTGTTGAATGTTTTTGAATAATGTAAATAAATGCTTATGAACATATTATCATTTGATTATGAATTGTATGCTGTTAATAATCAATGTTTGCTATTATTATAAAACTGCATCACTCTTGGTTGCTGACAAAATGCAATGTTGGTGTTTTGAACCAATGAAGATGGTTATTATTCAGAAAGGGGATGTTTCACCACTGATGAGGAATGATAATATCAGTGACACTGAATTATAAACATTACTGGGTCAATACAAATGGATTGAATTGGCTGTAGGCATTCATTTTTGATTACATGCTGTGTTCAAAGATTTTTTTTTTTTAATTTTTACAATCAGCTTCATTTGGTGCATATAGCAAATACTGGACCGGCTACAGAATTACAAAGCACAGAATTAGTATTTTAGGTAGGCCTACTGTCGCAGTGCTGAGCAATCTTATATCACTCAATTTTAGGATGTTATTTATGCTAATTCTTATAAACTAGGCACACTCTAGCATCGACTGTGAAAATTTCATGGCAACCGTAAACACAAACTGGCGATAAAACTCTCTGTTTTATCGCCAGTTATTAGGGGTGTAACGATACACCTATGCCACGGTTCGGTTCATATCACGGTTTTGGAGCCACGGTTCGATTTGGTTCGGTTCGGTTCTGTTTGCTGTGGAGGCAGGGTTCATGGCAGGGCACCAGCGATAATAACACTAGATTCACTCTTAACTTAATAATAACAACAACAATAATTTTAACTTATTAACTACATCTTTATTAACTTTATACACTGGCTTCACTTTTTCTTTAGAGCAGTTAGCATACCTGAGTAAACTAAAATGAAATAAATGCCTCCACTGTAGAGTAGTCAGAAATAATCTACTCATTTTACCATTTACCATAATGTTTTTTTTTTAAAAAACAAGCAAATTTATTTAATAAAAAATGATGACACACACACAAGTAATGTCCCTCTTTAGCCTACTTAACAAACACATAAATTGTATGAATATATGACTAATACTGATGAATAAATAAATAAGTTAAAGCTATTAAATAGCAGTTTTTGTTAATACAATAAAGTAGCCACCACACTAATTTAAAAATATACAAAATAACATAAAGTGAAAATAAAGTGGCATTTTGGGGTTATGGAAACAACCATGGCGAATACTGTTCAAAAGGCTTCTTGACCCTTCTTCATGTGACCAATCAACTTTTCCAACGTCACCATCATGTGCATCACGTGCCGTCAGGAAGTGAGCAGGTGCTCTGAGCAGACACGCAGATCGCGAACTGTTTTCATGAGATGGGTATAAACGAAGGTCGGAGCCAGCTGCAAGTGGGTGGGGCTTTAGCCGCAAGTGGGCTGTACAGACTTTCAGAGGATTTTGATTGGTTTATTTAGTATCTCCTGTGTTGTAGTAGCTATTGGTTCATGCTCCACAGTTGGTGGCGGTAATGTGTAAGTTTTTTTGCGATCCATCGAAAAACAAAGAAAACAACTTTCACGTGTTCATCAGCGTTGAGTTGAAGGGGTAAGCTTGTTGTACAGTTTTTAGTTTTGAGTGCCGTTTTGAGTACAAATGCTGCACACCTGGTACGTTTTGTGTAAACTGGTGATGAATAAACTAGTTGTTAGTCTAGTTGTGGCATTTAAAAGAAATACTAAAAATAGTAATTAAGTCTAATTGTCATCCCTTGGAGTTTAAAAGTTCTGGACACCATTTACTTGCATGGCATGGACCTACAGAGATGAGAAATTATTCTTAATGTTTGTAAATGTTCAATGTCAACTACAAACCCTAGTGCTTATTGTGCTTCTTGTGTATCCACCAGGTTATGCTGGGAAGGGAAAGCGAGGCGAGCTCCAGGGCATTTATTCGGAAACATTCCACCCTGGATTTTGCAGTGTTCACTGCATGCAGATCAATTCCAATGAGCTGCAATAGTGTACATACAAATAATAAAAAAGACTAAAAATAATAAAATAAAATGAAACACTTTTGCAATCAATTCTAAGTAACTTGTACATGATTTTATTCATTGAAAAAAATAATTTATCCACCCTGAAATTTCAATTTAATATGTGTAACATGTTCAGAAGAACATTATGTCTGCTATTTTAAAAATTATGCAGTAAAGATGGATGGTAACTATTTTCATGTATTTATACATTCACTTCACTGAGTGCAATTGCATCTCATTTTAATATGTCCATTTTCTTGATACTGTAGAATTGTAGAATATGTAGCTAATATTCAGAAATATGCTTGAGTAAGGCCTATATTACAGCCTAATGAATTTAAAACACCATCACTTTAAGTATGGTAAAAGGTGTAAAGACGTGACTTCATCGTCGACAGTGAGTGGTATTGGACACACACAATAATAAAGCTGTAAGAAATTAAACCATGATGAGGAACGTAATATTTAATCGTTTATTTTCATTACTGTCGCTACTTCCTGCCATACTCATTCACCGCGGTCCTCGGCAATGACCGCTTGGGGATTTCCGTACACATTTGTGAAATCCCTCCTACTTGCGGCATAAGCTCCTCCCACTTATGGCGTAAGCTCCTCCCACCTGCAGTTCTCCTGGCTGCAGCGATACATACTTGGTTTTCATGAGTAGTCCACGTCAGCTCACGGTTGTATGCAGCACCGCGAAGATACTGATGTAATATAGTTGTGCGTGCATATAAAGTAAGTGTATTAGTCTGTTCTTTATTTAAATTTGCCGATTGTTCTCATGCCGCGAGTGAGACGCATCCAGCGCCATATTTATATTTGTGTTTACGGCATTATATAGTTGATTTGTCACTGTTAGGCTTGCTTTTATGTTCATTATAGCTGATGCAAGTGATGTAAATTATTTACTGTGACCGAAGTTAATGTTTTAATAAGTTATTTCGTGAGTAATAACTTCCTGCTTACCATATCATATAAATGTGCCTCAGTTGCGTCTAGTATGATAATGGCGCCATCTTGTGGGCAGTCATAGAATGACTTCTAGTTATTTACACAGACATGGTGTTAAACTGCACTAATTTGTAGCTAAATTTATACTTGTAAAGATTGTAATTGCATGATAATTGTTTTGTAAAGCTTACTTAAGTACTCATATAAGATTATTTGTATTTGTTCCAGAACCACAACTTTGCCATCAGTAAACACTTTAATGAGATTTGGAGTCTGGGGTGAATTCTTCAAAGTAGATCATGCAGTTTTGACCGACTGTCTGCAGGGGTTTGAATCCACCCGAATCAGTACTAAAAATTTAAACCCCCTTAGTTATAAATACACAATACCAACATGAACTGTTAATGAAACATGAAAACTGCTCCCGATGAACAGAATGAACATCATACCTGTATGCAAATTCTTCCCAGCTAACACACATCGTACTAGTTAAGTGATTTATTGGTACTTTACTTTTATTTCATGACTTACGAATTGACAGCGTAACGTTGCATGCTGTAGTTTCTCTTGCGCTTTATATATGAAGTGATATACAGCGCGCGCCGCCGCATTTGCGCGTGTAATTAAAGAGTGTGTGTTACTAGCACAGTATAACGGCTGACATGACAGGAAAGCGGTTTTCTGAGGTGAGAGAGATTTATTTATTTATTTTATTTTTTCCGTAACAAGCTACGAAAATGACGACATTGCTGGGACTCCAAGGTAGCATTTATCCAACCTGGCTAAATGGGGAAACTGGCTCTCTTTGTCCTTCCACCATGCAACTTGAGCGATCACCCAAGTCACATGTCATGCACTTGGAAGACAAAAGTTAGTGTATATTTAGTAAATAATATTATTATAATAATATTTAGTAAAAAATACAGCTCTTATTAGTTGTTAAAAGTGTACTAATTACTATTTAATCAAATGTCAAGGAAGAAAAAAATAATTTTGTGGCATTAGGTGAAGTGAGAGCTGGGAAGGGCAGCAGGGGGCGGGGCACGTTTGTTTCGACATGAGAGTATCGCGTTTCGTACCGTGGGTGGTGTATCGCGGTTTTTCGGTTCGGTTTGAATATCGTTACACCCCTACCAGTTATCTCAAAAAAGTTTAACAACGGTGTCAGACTGGGTAAGTAACATTATATACAGTCTACTTTAAGTATTTTTGTTAATATTTATACCTCTATGGTATCTTTCCTGAATCATTTGAAATGTCAACTAGCAAATGTTACGCTAGCATAGCATATGTTTATAATGCTGAGCACAGAGCATCTTGAATGCTTTCATTCATGTTCCGCTGTATATCCTATGTTTTTTTTTTTTTTTTTGTGTGTTTTTCAAAATAAATGAACTGAATTCACTTTGAGTCTGCATTCGTCATTCACAGCTATTGAAATACGTTAGTCTTTAAATTAGTTTGGGCAAATGAGGACATAAATTAGGATAAACTACATAAACTACAACTGCATTTACTCAAGATTATTTTGGAAAGATTTGGAAACCTTTATTAATAGAAAACTGAAGTGTATGATAGAAATTTGTGTATTCGATGTCCTTTTTTATTCTCAGAATGATCATTTGGAATGCAAAGAACAACATATTATACAGTTATTGATTTTATTAGGAAAAAACCATATACATAAAAAGAAGTGGGCTCAATGCAAACTAAGTTTTTCACATTTTGTAAATGACTTTAAATTATATGTAAACCTTTTGGAACAAACTAAAAACAAAAAAGCAATGAAAACATGTAATGCTTTGAAAGCACTGGACTGTATGTAATTTATTTTATTTTATTTTATTTATTTATTTAGGTTTTTTTTTTTCATTTCCTGGCAGCTAATGTTAATGTGATATTATGGATATGTAATACCTTATGTTCTCAAGGCATTGAATGAATAATAATAAAAAAAGATTACATTGCAGTCACGTATTTTTGTTAGCTGGGGAATTCGGCCGCCCGATGGAGAAAATCACATTGGGATATTTTTTGGGCTACCTAATTTTGTTGCACAGACCTGGCAACCCTGGTACAGTGTGAACGAGGAAGATACGGATATACTACTACGGTCCTGTCTCTTCTGAATAGAAAGTGTTTGAGATTTCTGGGAATAGCAAAGGTAATTATAACTATTTAACAGGATATTTGAAAGCCGTAATTTTAACACTTAGGCTATCATACTTAAGTTTTGTTGAGCATCAATAGCAATCACAGAATATTATCAGCAACTTTTAATTTAAACTTATAACAAACATCACACGAACCCGTTATATTAAATGTCACATTTCCATTCGTGGCTATTCAATGTTAAACAACAACAATAATATCACTCTTTCTAAATGAGCGCGCTGTTATCGGCGGCATGATGCTCCTTACTGCAGGAACTGTTCATTCACACTTTCTCTTCTAACACTGTGATACTCATTTTCATGGGGGTAAAACAATACAAATTACTAGTTAAACATGATTTGTATGAGGATCTTTCGTTAAGTGAGGACCCATCACTGAAATTAGGCTCTCTATTCTTCGAGATCGGTCCGCCCATCCCCGAGTTTCATTTCCATGAAAACAAAAAGCGCGCTAAAAGTTTTCCCCCCATAATGGACTTTTATTTTACACGTTTTGCATTTTATTTTTTCCCCTCTCTGTACTCGTGTATCGTTTTTATTATATATAAAAAAAACATGTAGGCTAACTAAACATTGAAGAAGGTGAAGACCAAAGGTAAAAGTTTAAAAACTGGTTATTGAAACCCCTTTGCAGTAGCTCATGTTTAAAGGGTTAAGACACTATGGCAAGCCGTTTTAGCATATAACTATGGTATGACTATCCATAAATATATTTTGGATGGTCATAAATGTATTTTGACGAGTCATAATAATATTTAGAGATATCTGCAATTATAATTGCTACAGTAAGAAATCTATGGCAAGCCGTTTTAGAATTAAAGGTTCTGTATGTAAGTTTTTCACTTTACTAAAGCATACAAATACCATGATATGCTTGCTATTTAGGAAACATGCTACATTCACCTACTTGTTTCTCAGAAAACCAATGCTACAGCCAGTTATTCTGCTTTAAAATGTGCGTTCCGTGTCGGAATGTCTGTTTTTGTTTTGGTCTGTGTGAAACCGCACGCCGCCAGTTTATCCAATAGTATTTTAACACCACAGGTTGCCAGTTGGCGGAAAACACAGCGTATTGCTGCCATAGAAGCCAGCAAACAAACTGGGTCAGAGATTGCAGATTCTACCCGACCTAAAAAGACTCGGCATCCATCTAAAAATCTCTATGAACGAGAGCATATTAAAACGCAGATAAATCAACTCATCAAAAGTTTCTTCTGCTTTCATTGTCAATTGTGCTTGCTCCTGTTGCGTGTCCTCAAGCTGGCAACCTGTGTTAGCGTGGAGTCTGAGGAGGAGGGGGCGGGGGAAACAATGATCTCCAATATTTTGAATTTGGACTGCAGTACCTATTTCGACCACTAGCTGTCAATCCTACATACTGCACCTTTAAATACCCCTGGTATGGCAAGCCGTTTTAGCATTAAATACCTCTTGCTGTACTAGTCATAATTTAGTTTTGACTAGTCAAAATTCCAATTCCAGATATCTATTCTGCAATTTTGACTAGTCGTAAATGGAATTAAGATATCTACAATGTGATTATGACTAGTCATAATATGCATTGAAGATATCTACAATGCTATTTTGACTAGTCATATAATGTTCTATTGACTTCCATTGGAAAATATATTCGGATAAAAATACTTTAAAAATACTCTTTTGTGCAGAAGTACTTTCTTCCATTACAGATTCAAATCTCAAATTGACAGTTTAACAGTTGGGACCAAGCCTCCGTTAGTAATTCTAAAACATCACTTTAGAACTAGTAACGAAAGAATGCTGAGTCGCTTCATTGAAGCTTATTGTATTTTATACAACAGTTCTTTCTGGTTCTCGAATCTGATTGGCTGAAAGCCTTTTCCAGCTGTTCGATATTCTCCCAGTATCAGCACTTGGGACCGTTTCACCGTTTGCATCACTCCGCTTGCAATGACTGTCATGGCAGCCGAGCAAATCCACCATATTTTTTTTTACGAATACTAAATACTTGTTTTGTCACGAAATGTACTTGTGAAAATGTAGTTATTTAGACCTCAAATATGTGACTTTTATATAAACATAGCACCTATTTTACGATTTTTTTAGACGCTTTCGCAGTTGAGAGCTCCAGGCTGTCAGCGGCCGTTCAGCGTTCATTTACCCGCAGAGAAAAGCTTTATCTCGGCCAGCCCTTCGGGAATTTGGCGCTGGCTCTAGTGAGATAGTGGTTAAACATGAGATATAATTCATTTGGTGTATATCAAACGGGCAGTCTTTGGTCTTATTAATGGATTACTTGTTCCAGAGAAAAATAGATTTGGCTAAAGGCAAAGTTAAGTTTTATAACCTTATATTTAGTCTATATTTAACTTGAATCCTGTACTAGAGCACTGCTTTTGTACGTTTGACTGAGGATCTTTGTCTTTGTCCTTTGGTGCGCGTACTCCTCTGATGACGAAATGCGTGTCGCGCACTGTACGCTGACCCTCGTGTACGCGTAAAAAGTGAAGTATACTTTGGCCTTAATGGACCCTTTCTCAATACCAAATACGGCATATTATTTATAAAAATAATATTTATTGAACAATAATATTTAAATGAACAACATTAGCTATTAGACAATAGGAAATAAACACAAGCAAATAAACAATTCAGTCAAACGTACAAAAGCAGCGCTCTAGTACAGGATTTAAGTTAAATATAGCCTAAACTATAGCCTAAATAGCCGAAACTTAATTTTCCCCTTAACCCAAATCGATTATATACCCCAAAATAATGTCATATTTAATCACTATCTACATAAGAGCCAGCGGTAAATTCCCGAGGGACTGGCTGAGATGAAGCTGTTCTCTGCAGGTACATGAACACTGAACGGCCGCTGATGGTCTGGAGCTCACACTGCGAAAGCGTCTAAACAAATTGTAAAATAGGCGCTGTTTATATATGAGTCAAATATTTGAGGTCTATATAACTAAAACTCTTAAAACTATCCGTGACACAACAACAGTAATATTTGTAAAAAATATGGTGGATTCGCTCGACCTCCATGACAATCGCCGCAAGCGGAGTGATACAAACAGTGAAACAGTTCCTGCTGATACTGGGGGAATTAAGGACGGCTTTCAGCCAATCAAATTCGAGAACCAGAAAGAACTGTTGTATACATTATATCGTCAAAGAATAGTTAATGAAAATAGGTGAGAGTGTCACGGACATGCCAATCATAAAGCAGACTTTAAAGGCCTGGGGAAACAAAAATGTTATTCCCACGATATTGAATGTGGCTGGCTACATTTTAAATAAAACTGAAACTATTTCACACGGACCCAAATGGCTGTTTTCTGTTCCACAGCCAGTTTCATACACATAATGAATTACAGTATTTTTTCTTTTTTAATTTTGTCCTCTAAACAAAAATTGTAGTCGTATTGCTACAGTTGTTAGTTAAACAGTTAAACAAAATGAGAAATTACAATTATATGGAGATATATTTTAACATAAAGGATGAAAAAAATGTTTACAGTTTATTAATAATATTTGTTGACCAACAATGGTTTTACATTATTTGTACATATCTTTTACATTTTTGCTGTCTTGTGACTTTTGTGGTTCTACTTCTTAAACTACTTCTGAAAAATAAAAACTTCTGGAGTTGAAGAAGCATTAATGACTGAGATGTATTAAATGTCCATAATGGCCATGATGTTTAACATCTCCACAGATTATAAAGAACATTTGAAGATCCATGGCATTCCAGATCCAAGTACCATTTTCAGTTCAACTTCCAGCAGTACCTAGAAAAACAGACCCCATAATAAAATGCATCATAGACAACAAGTTGAAGAGACTTTGCAAATTATTAAAAGGCAGAGATATTAATGGTTTGTACTCTTCTGAAGTCTGGGATGATGATGTTACACCATTAGCAGCAGCAGTTCTATGCAGAAATGAAGAAATCTGCTCTTATCTACTTAAAGAGTCGGCTGATCCTAACAAACCCTCAACAAATGGACAAACACCTCTACATTATGCTGCTTTAACATCTGTTCCCATAAGTATTGTGGAAAGATTACTTGCAGCAAAAGCTAACCCAGATGGACAAGGATTAAAATTTTTTACTCCATTGCAATATGCTGTTTATCATGGCTGTGAAGACATTGTGAAAGCACTTATAGAGGCTGGAGCTTCACCAGTAAGGAACTATGGGGTGAATCCAGAACTTGATAAAAAGGTGGAGAGAATGATTTGTCAACTATATTCACAGGGTGAAGTGACTGAGACAGTACATATATCTTTCTCTTTTCATTGTGCTGTAAAAACGAAAAACCAGACAGAAGTTTACAGAGTCTATAAGGAACATTTCTTTCAAGAGGATCCTTTTGATCGTTTGATTTATTTTGAGCTCTACTTTAGTGTCATTGGTCCAAGTGAAGAGCAGTACCGTCAGAGCGCCATCAAGTGGTTAAAAGATACAAAGAGTGCAGACAGATACATTGAGGGAGTCATCGAGCGCTTTCCAAGAGTCCCTCAGGAAAACTGGCCGATTGCACTGAACTGCTTATATGCTGCTTTGTGTGTCAGTGAAAGCATCTCTCCTCAGGTATTCAGTGAGCTTGAGCCAATTCTAACAAACAGTCTTCAGCACTTTGGAAATGCACATGGAGAAAGATTCAATCATATGATACTAATGATACTCAATGTCATGATGCAGAAGACGTCTGAGCAGAAACCGAATACGAACAATTCTGTCTATGAGAAGTTATGCAAAAGTCTATTGCCTCTCACACGTCCTGATTATTCAAGTCTAATTGGAATGTGGACATATGCACTGTTTGCCAATATAAATGAATTTGCCCCTGAACTTGTTGCATTGTGTGGATTGTCTCCCATCTCAGAGATGATACTTATCGAAGCAGAGACAGAGATGAATCAAGTCATGAAAAAAAAACTGCAGAAGTTTGATAAATCACTGAGACATCCAGCGGATTCAAGTACAGTGGATAGTTTATGTGAGGAGACCACTGCTCTATCAACAAGCAGGAAGAAGAAGAAAAAGAAGAAGAAGAAGAAGAAGAAAATCCAGCAAGAAGTGGGATCACAAGAAGGTGAGCTGCAAGATAAAGAGGAACCGTATCCAGACACTGTAGTGAAATCTATTGAGGAATCAAACTCAAGTGTGCAGCCGTTCACACCGCCTGATGAGAACTTAAGAAGGTGGCATCAAACTAGCATTCGTTGGAGGCCCAAGCTTGAGAAGCTAGCTAAAATGCATGCTATCAAGACATATAAGCTGCCAAATCTTACTCTGGTCATTGACCCTGAATTTCTGATTGCTAATGGAAGTGATGGAACACAAGTTTTTCTTGGTTTGAGGGATGACGGCACAGAGGTGGCTGTGAAACGAATGAATAGGTTTAATTACCAAGTCCTCAGAAATGAGGAGGAATTTCTACGACTTCCACAACTTGATAGTCCCTCCATTGTGCGATATGTGGACTTTGCAGAAGATTACCATTTTGGATATCTTGCTCTTCAGCTTTGTGAGTACACACTGGAGGAATATATCCAAGAGCATTTACCAGATGATAGCACTGAGAGAAGTTTGGTTCTGAAGAAGCTGGTGAAGGAAGTTCTCTGCAGCTTACAGGTTTTACACCATCCACAGACCAAAATACTCCATCGGGACATCAAACCCCAGAATGTTCTGATTGGTAGGAGCTAAATCTGAGTAATTAAAATTCTCAAAAAACTTTTTTTTTTTCTTGAAATAATTTGAACTTTATGTTTGTTATAGGCATTCAAGGAAAGGCTAAATTGGCTGATTTTGGCATAAGTCGCAGACTAAAACAGGGTGAAACCACCATACGAACAAGCATTGCTGGAACTAGATGCTGGAAGGCAAAGGAGACCATAAAGGAGAAGGTCAACACTGGGTACAAGAGGAGCTCCGACATTCAGGTGTGTTTTCAATATTAATTAATTAACTCAAAGTGTATTTGGTCAGTCTACACTGCATTCATTAGTTTGTTTATTTAATGTTGAACGCAGAAAAATAAGAATAAAAAAAAAAACTAAACAAAAACAAATAAACAAGTATTTTGCTTATTTCTCATCGGTTCTTCCTCAGTTCTGTGCAAGTCTAACTGCTACTAGTACTTGTTTGATGAATAAGATGAAATGTAGTTGCAAAATCGCTTTAGAATCCAACTATAACAGTGGATGATATTACTGATGATGACACGGTTTTATCTTTGGTTGAACAATCAGTGGAAAGGGGCAAAAAAGGTGCCATTTTCTCATTTTTCTGTTGTCAATATTAAATAAAAACTAATGAACGTAACGTACACAGACCTGGTATTTACTAAAATGTCTGAATTAGTGGTAACTGTAACCTGTTTGAAGGTTGCTGGGATGTTAGTGTACTACATTCTCTCTGGAGGGCACCATCCATTCGGTGAAGATGTTGATTGTGAGTACAAAATTTTACAAGGAAAATACTCACTAGAACATCTGGATGATGATGTAGCGAAGGATCTTGTCCAGTGGATGATCAATGAAAATCCAGAGCAGAGACCAACTGTGGAGGAAACCCTTGCACACCCCTTATTCTGGACTGAGAAAAGGTACAATATGGTCTTGATGACATCTGACAGGTGGAATACAGTATGAAACTTGAATGAATGGGGTCCATGAGTCTTTAATCCCAATATATTCCTTTTAAGCCTAAAAACAATCTGTATTCAATCAACAATATGTTTTCAATCACATTTTTTTGTATTTCGCTTTTAACATGGATGTGTCATAAAGACATTATTAGAGACACTATTTAGATGACATAGCTGTCATGATATAGCTGATGAAATAGCTGATTGTATAATGTTTCTGTAATCATCTCAGGATAGTGCAGTATCTGAAAATATTGGGAGACGAGAAAGAGGCTAACAACTGCCGTAATGCAGATAAGGAACTCCTTAATTCCATTGCAAAATACACAGAGGGGAAAAGCTTTTCTGAATGGAAATCTAAAGTAAGTGTAACGTCAAATCAGTCCATATAACTTATGAAAACATATAATCAAGAACTTTTGTCCTACAGTCTATATTCTTCTTTGACTGGTACTTCATCAGACACATAGGAGCAACCTAAATTGAAAAAAGCAATCAGAAAAACCTGCTATTATTGCCCAGATTAAGACATATTGACCTTGCTATTATTGTTAAAGTTGAACTCAGTAAATCACAACTTTATTGTTTTTTTTGTTTGTTTATGTGTCAAAATATTGTTTTCTCAGTTCCCGCCTGAGCTTGTCCAGAAACTCGATGGTAAAAATAAAGCCTATCCTGAGAACACACTGGGCCTGCTGCGTTTCATACGCAACCTACACGTGCATTAGTAAGTTACAGGAATAATCTTTTTTTTACCTTAGATAGCACTTTATACAAGACAAATTGCTTCAAAGCAGCTTTACAGTGGTAAACAGGAAAATAATGATTCAGTGATGCAAACTAAATTTAATTCTGCTGTAAAGCAGCTCTAAAAAGACAATAGTAAACAGTCATTAGTCAGCTAAAATTAGTTCAGTTTTGATTCAGTTTGGTTTATCAAGTTTATCAATTATGGAAAGAGTTAATTTCATCTAGTAAGCAGTTCTGGAGAAATAAGTGATGTCATCATCCAGCTTAGTTCAGTTCTCATCCAATAGTGTCAGTGCATTGAAGTCAATAATATTGCAGAATATAAAGGGCCCTATCATACACCCGGCGCTAGTGTTGGGGAAAGTTACTTTTACAAGTAATGCATTACAATATCGCGTTACTCCCTTAAAAAGTAACTAATTGCGTTACTTAGTTACTTTTTAAGAAAAGTAATGTGTTACGTTACTTTTTCTCACCTGGGCTGGGCTTGTTTTTTTTTTTGTTTTTTTTGTAACAAAAAAAAGTTCTACTTGTACTTGGCAGATGTAAAGATTCACACCAAAATTGAAATAATCAGCCTCAGGCTGAAGGAAAATGCAAATTCACACATGTACAGTAGAGGATGCCGCTCAAACAAACCTTCCAGCTGTGCTGCCATTCTGGATAACGGAAAAATAGGATGCAGGAGAAGAAAGTTGAACACTTACTTAACCAATAAAAACAAAAAATCTAAAGTCATTTTTCTTATGGTTTAACTGAATCATCAAAGGTCAGCAGTAAATTGGTCAATAAAGTGAGATTAAATGCATAAAAATGTTTGCTTTATTTAACATTTAATTATTGGAGGTTTGCATAGTATTCTGATTTTGCATTTGACTGATTTTATTCATTTTGGGGAATACTGAATATTTTTTGTGCAAGTGAGATTAGTAAATGATCACGTTTAGTCGAGAACTACAATAACCATCATGTTCACACACATCTCTGCAGTTACGATTTCTCTCAACATGAGGACAAGAGAGTTGTCAGTCAATAAATGGGAAAACAAAGTAACTTGCGTTACTTATTTGAAAAAGTAACTCATATTTTGTTGTAAATTTTAAAAGTAATGCGGTACTTTACTAGTTACTTGAAAAAGTAATCTGATTACGTAACTCAAGTTACTTGTAATCCGTTAGCCCTAACACTGCCCGGCGCAATGTGGCACCAGGCGCAACACAAGTGTTTTTTGCTAATTTTAGCCAGACGCAGTTATCATTTTCACATCCAGCGCCCACGTTGTTTAAATAGCAAATGTCAATGGCGCAGTATAGGTGGGTGCACAACACGCGTACACTCTGCTTATTACACACACAGGGACGCAGCAGCACAGAAACATTTTTAAATATTAAAAATAAAAGGATTCCTCTCTGGAGAATCGTTCAGTCTTTCCGCTCGCAAGTTTCACCATGTAAGTAGCAATCCGCCATGGTGCAAGCACAACTGGCTTTTAAAGGGAATGGGAGATGAGACTCTGATTGGTTTATTGCACGTTACGCCCAAAACACACCCATGACTCATTAAGAGAATAGGGACAACCCTTTTGGACCATGCGCCTGGCGCGCTGACCATTTTTCCTGTCGTTCAACTAGCAAAAGTGGATTTGGACATGCCCTAAGTCCACTTATGCCGTGCGTTTTAGACCATGTGCTTAGATTGTTAAAATAGGGCCCTAAGTGTCCCCAACTAAGCAAGCCAAAAAAACTTGTGAGAAACCAGGATCAGTCGGGGGGCATTTCTCTGGCCAGACGAACGATCATGGTGTGTTTTAATTCCAGCCTGCATCACAAGTCAGATTGTGGATTGATGTCATTCAGAATATTTCATCCAGTTCTTTCTGCTTGAAGAACGAGATACATTATGGGAGCATTAATTGACAACGAACTATTGAATTATGGAAAAGAAGTACACAACCTGAGTTGGTAATGTTTTTAAAATCCAAGGCAAGGTACAAATAAAGTAACAATTGATCAATTACGATCAACAGCCAGAAGGAAAGAAGTATAGAATTGTAAGAAATTATGAGTTTTTAAATAAGACTTTCTTGCACAATAATTGTGTTGTTTGTGTGATGTTCTCTCCACAGTAAAGAAGATGCTGGAAAAATCAACCTGATGACTTTATTCCCTGATCTTTTTGGGAGTGTGTACCTGTTTGCCAAGGAGAGAGGATGGAACGCCAGAGAAAGTGTCAGTATGGACATCAACTCGGAATCATGAATGTAGCCTAAATCTGAGATAAAATGTAATTTGAAATATATATATTAAATTTAAATTGTAATATTTTGTAATTGCATGCAATTGACCTCATGGATCATGACAACTTTTCAGTGCTGTGAATCATGCTATGGTGGTATTTGTTGCTCTTTCGTGTTTTGGGAGAATAAATAAATAAAAAAGTGCCTTAACCTGTGATTGGCAGAAAAACAGTGTCATATATTAATTTTTCACCATCACACCTTTTGATAACCCTTTGGACAGATTTAACAGGAAGTAAATAGTTTTGGGTCAGCTTGGTTACATAATATATATGACAATTGCCAGAGGTGGACAGTAGTGAAGTATTTTTACTTTCTACTAAAGTACATTTTTCAAGTAAATGTATTTTATCAGTTTTTCTTTGGAAAACTTTTACTTCACTACATTCCAAAGCATAATGTCGTACTTTTTACTGCACTACATTTCATAAGTACAAGTGTTTTTTTTTTTTTTTATCTTTAATACTTAATTACACTAAAAATGTAGTACTTTCTTTCTTGTACTCAAGTAAAACTTTGAATTACTTTTACTTGAGCAAAAGTAAGAAAGTAGTAAATTTTTAATATAGTTAAGTATTAAATTATATTCAATATGAAACGTAGTGCAGTAAAAAGTACAATATTATGCTTTGGAATGTTGTGAAGTAAAAGTTTTCCAAAGAAAAACACTCTGATAAAGTACAGACACTTGAAAAATGTACTTAAGCAGAGTAAAAATACTTCACTACTGACCACCTCTGAGTAAAACTCCCCATCAAGATATCATGCATGATTTGCTATTGAATTAACTGGCAATTAATATTATTATTGAACGAATTAAAATTAAAATAATTATGTTGTGACTAATTTTGTGACTAAGATATTAATTGTTAAATAAATAATACAAATATTATAAAAAGTAATAAATAAAAAATATATATATTTTGAATCAGTGGTTGGGTGGACATTTGGAGGAATTATAATGAAACCAAGGCAGCTTTATATATATATATATATATATATATATATTTTTTTTAAAGACAGCTTTTAAATCAGTTGACGACTTTGAGTGCATTCAAGAGCTGGATTCAAAGAGGTTTGTTCGAATAACATATGTGTATACGGCTGTTATTATGCAAATAATCTATATACAAATATATAATGACTATTCAGCTGTTTTAAAACAATGAACAAATGTTAATCACTATTCATCTCAATTTGTCTTTTTTTGTGTCATACGATTCCCTTAATTTGTGTTCGCCATCTACTGGTTGGAAATGTACAATGCCTTTATACAATAAAAAAGAGAAACAATACAGTTTTATTGCACATTGTATCATAAATTTGCTACAAGATATTCACAGTTACTCGCCACGCCCTCACTAATATTCTGAATATCGTTGCTGGTTCAGTGTTTCACAAACCCGGATCTTGTGCACCAGCTGACCCAGAGTAAACACTGTCTGAGAGGAAGGGTGAAGTTTCTGCCTCTCCATAAAGCTCGCCAAATACTGGCTTTAGGTTTGCACAACATTAAATATTATCGCCAAACGCTGGAAGAAATGAACACGTCCAAAAGAAGTGAAAGTGACTGGCAAGGTTTAGTGAGCGAGGTGAGTGCTGCGTTACTAAAACACGGTGGTGGTGGTGATGATGATGATGATGATGACTGTTTCCATATGGCACTGCATCGCTGCCAAAACCACCTGAACTCAACAGTCAATAGATATAGCACTCTGAAGAAAAGCGTTTGTTACAAATGGGCTTTGTAGTGAGGTTTAAGTTGTTAAAAATCTGTCTGAATTATGTTACCTATATGTTCAAGAGTGCTCTCGACTTTAAAACCTAATCTAATATCTAGAAGCTAGGTTAAATGTGTTCGGTTTTAAATGAGTAAAAATGACCTCCTATAACCAGGTTTTTCAAGACCATGGGAACCCTGTTTTTTTAAAGAAAAACCCTGTTGTTGAGAGTATGAATTAAACTGACAAATGTCTTTATTTTAAGTTGTTTTAGCTTATTATAATGCTTGTTTTGTCTTATTTTAAATATGTTAAGGCCCCCTGGTGTAGGACCACTGGTGAAAAAGTGTTTTTTAAAGTGCCCCCTATTATGCTTTTTTAAAGGTTCTTAATTTTGTTTTGGAGGTCTCCAACAACAGGTTTACATGCATCAAAGGTCAAAAAACATAGGGTTTTTAAAAACGTATCTCCATCATCTCGGGTAGTAAAAACGTATCTCCATCAGCTCCCTAGTTCAGTAGTCAGGGCACTGATCAGGGAGTCGGCCATTTTAAGGGCTGTCTCAATCGCTGAAACATTCGCTCCCTAAAAAGTCCCACAATGCACCGGAAAACCCAGGGTGCATCGATGCTCACTATGTTCTCTTAATGGAAGTTCTGAAGCAC
Source organism: Coreius guichenoti (assembly GCA_039654105.1). NCBI lineage: Eukaryota > Metazoa > Chordata > Actinopteri > Cypriniformes > Gobionidae > Coreius > Coreius guichenoti. Next base: position 9,822,535 of record CM077168.1, on the reverse strand, counting down.
GAAACTTAAATCACGTGAGCCAACTCACTACACGTAACGACTAACAACGACACGCGATATATGTTTTTAAAAATAGAAAACCATTATTTTATTATATATTTTAGCATTTATATACATTGTTAGACAGGTAATGAACACAATCTAGCTAACATTTATAATTTATTTAAGGCTGAAATGTTGCACGTATATGTAACAAGCAAAGTATTTATCATATTGGACTTTAAATAACATTACAAGTAATGTCAGAAAGATATCAGCTCTGCTGTTCATGTAACATCACCAGTAATGATGTTGGACAATGAGGACATTGTCACGTCGCCGGAAATAGAGTCATTAGTGTCCCAATGTGTAGTGAGCGTCCTTTACTGTCCTTACCAGTGCCCGAATTCGCGTACACGATATACTGATTCACGAGCTCGGGAGCCAGGGAACCACCGCATTTTTTCAATGATTCTCAAACGACTCGTTGGATGAATCAGTCTCTCTAAATCCCTCCTTTTCGAGAGCCTACTCTTCTCTGATTGGTCAGATGGCCCATTCTGTTGTGATTGGTCTACCGCTTACAGCACACGTCGGAAACAAAATGCCCATTACCATAAACTTCAGCTCCGGAGGCTTCCTAAAGCTCAGCGATTGTACACACTGTAAAGACAGTAACGATTATGTTGATTATCAATCCGAGCGCGAGTCCGATGACGAAACATTGGAAGAACTAGTTATTTAACCCGAACCTCCATCGCAAGGACGACTTGAGCAGGACTTGACTCAGTGATTCGCTACTCATTTTGAAGGTATTTTATGAGATGTTGCAACTGTAATTCCTCACTATCAGCATTAACAAGTGTATGTCCAACAAACCCATGTGTATATTTCTCATTTATTGCAGTGCACATGTGGGAACTATATCAATAATGACGTTAGCCGAGCACTAACGTGAATGACTGATGTAAACATTTAAAACAAATCTTGCTCCATCCTTTATCTTTGCTCAGAGTAGTAAGAACGACAGACAATCTGCATTAGTAGACACAGTTTGAGGTAATAGTGACCCACAGCTGCTTAGCAGAAGTATTTCAGTAAGACAGTAATAACGTGACTTAGCCGGAAACTTACACAGTCTAAAACACAAAACTGTATTTTGAACACACGGTAGAAAATATATACATCAATAATTAATCATACTTACAGGTTATGATTCTGAGGAGCAAGCTGATCCACATAAACTGGGTACTGACCCATCTTTCAGGAGCAAGCGTTTTGCGAATCCTGCATTGAACTCAAAAATTTGAGAAGCAATCATCAGTAAAATTACCTGTTTGAGGGCGGAACAAGTTGTTTGCGGGCGGACAATGTACAGCATAAGTAGGGATTACGCAAATGTCTTTTTTAGTGACGTAGAACCGTCACACAGTAGGATTCGAAATACAAACAACTCGTATAGGTGGTTCAGAGTCAATTATTTCTTATGAGAGACAATAACTTTATTTATCGTGCACTTTCGACTTTACAACTTTGCAGAACGTTTATATTCACAAACAGCTACACACTGCGTGAAAGGGAATACATCGAAAAACCATAATAGGGGACTTTGAAATATGGTAGCTGGTTTGCTGCTGATTCAAGGTGAACTGCCAGCTCTTACTAGTCTCACCAGCAGCTAATTGATTACAGTAGAATGTAGAAATATATAGAGTAGAGTAGAAATTAGTGACCACAAAGGACCAGCTAGAAACCATGTAAAAACCTTCTGAAGTTGGTTTTAGCTAGAATTTTCATTAAAGTTTTAGCAATTAGAATAAAAAAAAAAAAAAATTCTGAATGAATGTGTTAGACTGAATGTGTTTTGCAATTTGATCATACAAAGTTTTAGTTTGCTGATATGTTTTCTTGAAATGCGTTTTTTATGTAACAGTTTTGCCCCCATACCATCTCATTAAAAGTGCTTTAGTCTTTATGACACTTTATAAATGAATGCTGTTAAATACATTTTTCATTTATTTAACTTTTAACTGCCAGCACTATTGATGCATGATAATTAAATATTTAAAGCCTCATTATTGCTACTATTTTAAACATTTTTGTGCCTCACCACACACGTACACTAGTTGAAATTTTGAAATAAGATTTTTTAAATTTTTTTAAAAAAAATTTTCTCTTATTCTCACCAAGACTGCATTTATTCAATCAAAGCTACAGTAATATTGTGAAATATTACAATTTAAATGAACTGTTTTCTATTTGAATATACACTATATTGACAAAAGTTTTGGGACGCCTGCCTTTACATGCACATGAACTTTGATGACATCCCATTCTTAATCCGTAGGGTTTAATATGGAGTTGGCCCACCCTTTGCAGCTACAACAGCTTCAACTCTTCTGGGAAGGCTTTCCACAAGGTTAAGGAGTGTGTTTTTGACCGTTCTTCTAGAAGCACATTTGTGAGGTCAGGCACTGATGTTGGACGAGAAGGCCTGGCTCACAGTCTCCTCTCTAATTCATCCCAAAGGTGTTCTATCGGGTTGAAGTCAAGACTCCGTGCAGGCCAGTCAAGTTCCTCCACACCAAACTCGCTCATCCATTTCTTTATGGACCTTGCTTTGTGCACTAGTGCACAGTCATGTTGGAACAGGAAGGGGCCATCCCCAAATGGTTCCCACAAAGTTGGGAGCATGAAATTGTCCAAAATGTCTTGGTATGCTGAAGCATTAAGAGTTCGTTTCACTGGAACTAAGGGGCCAAGCCCAATCCCTGAAAAAAACCCCCACACCATAATCCCCCCTCCACCAAACTTTATGCAGTCAGGCAAGTGCCGTTCTCCTGGCAACCGCCAAACCCAGACTCGTCCATCGTATTGCCAGACAGAGAAGCGTGATTCGTCACTCCAGAGAACACGTCTCCACTTCTCTAGGGTCCAGTGGCGGCGTGCTTTACACCACTGCATCCGACACTTTGCATTGCACTTGGTGATGTAAGGCTTGGATGCAGCTGCTCGGCCATGGAAACCCATTCCATGAAGCTCTCTACGCACTGTTCTTGAGCTAATCTGAAGGCCACATGAAGTTTTGAGGTCTGTAGCTATTGACTCTGCAGAAAGTTGGCGACTTCTGTGCACTGTACGCCTCAGCATGCACTGACCCCGCTCTGTGATTTTACGTGGCCTACCACTTCGTGGCTGAGTTGCTGTGGTTCCCAATTGCTTCCACTTTGTTATAATACCACTAACAGTTGACTGTAGAATATTTAGTAGTGAGGAAATTTCACGGATGGAATTGCACAGGTGGCAACCTATCACGGTACCACGCTTGAATTCACTGAGCTCCTGAGAGCGACCCATTCTTTCACAAATGTTTGTAGAAGCCTGAATTCAATGATTTGGAGGGGTGTCCCAATACTTTTGGCAATATAGTGTATTTTAAAATGCAATTTATTTCTGTGATGGCAAAACGGAATTTTCAGCATCATTACTCCAGTCTTCAGTGTCACATGATCCTTCAGAAGTCACTTAAATATTCTGATTTGCTGCTTAAGAAACATTTCTTATTATTATCAATGCTGAAAACCGTTGTCTTCATATTTTTGTGGAAACTCTGATTCTGATGTGACCCTGAAGACTGGAGTAATGATGCTGAAAATTCAGCTTTGCCATAACATGATTGACATATATTCAAATAGAAGAAAAATCGTTATTTTGAATTGTAATAATATTTCAGAATATGACTTTTTACATAATTTTTGATCAAATAAATGCAGCCTTCATGAGAGACTTCTTCAAAAACATTATTATTCCAAACTTTTGACCGGTAGTGTACAGGTCCACACTGGTACTTTCCTTGTTTCTGCAGTTCTTGATATGCAAACGTAAACTGGAGAGCAAGAAGGATGCCCTTCTCATTCTGTCCAAAGAGCTGGACACCTGTCAGCAGGAGAGAGACCAGTACAAACTGATGGCCAACCAGCTGCGAGAGACACACCAGGGCTTGAAGAAGAAATACAGAGAACTAATTGTGTGTCATCTAAATGATTACTATTCATTATTATTTATATTTAAATGTGATGATCATTTCTTGGATTTGTAGTTCATCAGAATGTTTTATAACGTATTTCAGGGTGGTGAATCTTCACTTCCCCCGGAAAAACGTAATCAGGTCAGTTGATTTATACATGATTGTGTTAACTTTTCAAGTTATTGCAGGTCATTACTTTTTCTTTCTCTCTGCTTTTCTGTCTTTCCCTTTGTCTCAGGTGAATTTGGCTCAGTTGTTGATGGATTCGAGGGAGAGAAATAAGAAGCTAGTTGAAGAGGTGAAGGAACTGACTCAGAGACTCAGTGAGACCCAGGGAGACAATAAGGTACCCAATACCCATTAAACTATTCAAAAATAGCTATGTTTGCATCCAAACTTATGAATGAATGTTATTCGAAAAATTGGAATATTGTATAAAACATTTGCGAATAAAGCACAGTTCTGTCAGGGCCACTACTGTCAAAGATGATTGACAATTAACATATAGTTTGGATCGGTGGTGTGGTTCTGTTCTGCAGCCTAGCATGGATAAGAGCAGGGATGGCAGCGATAACCCCCCTTAGGGTAAACAGAACAGAACCAACATAGGCCATGTCCACACTAATTTGTTTTCGTTTGAAAACGTATATTTTTCTCTCCGTTTTGGCCTTCCGTCCACACTGAGACAGCGTTTTAAGCGTAGCTATTTGAAAACGCTCTCCAAAGCGGATAAATTTGAAAACGCCGTCTTTGCGTCGTAGTGTGGACTGTGAAAACGGAGGTATTTGAAAACAATGACACGTTTAGTCATGTGACGCATATTGTACCAATAGGTATTCATGTTTATACCGCTATTGTGCCTGTTATGTGCTATGTATAAAATATGTTACTTCGCACACTCTTTATATCACAGTCCTGCAAAGATGACACAAATTTTACTCGCAATTGTTGTCTTGTGGCAAAACATGACAGCAGTTGTGTTTTAGACCAAACATATAATGGTGAGTGAGTGCGACCTGGATGCATCAGTGAAAGGTGAGATATTTTGCTTAATAAAATGATCCTGCCAGAAGAATTGTGTAATAACCTGATAATGTCTTGTTCTGTCTGTCATCTCGGTGTGATTTTATGAGGTTTAACACATGCACAGTAAGGTGAATTTGGCGTTTTCCGACGTTTCAGTGTGGACAAGAAACTTTTGGAAAACGCTTGATAACGCTAGTGTGGACGGAGAGCGTTTTAAAATGAAAACGCCGTTTTCAAATGTATCCGGATTAATGTAGATGTAGCCATAATGTATTGCAGATATCATTAATGTTAATATTTAATATACAACATAATTTGGGAATTTAGTCTGATTCAAGGGGAATCAGAATGCCAAATCCTGACTGGACAAGAGGAGGAGCTGGGGATGGAGGAGGGTAATTAGCTCTGGAGAAACGCGATAGCTGCTGATAATACTGAAGGAGCTTATATATATGCTGTGATAGACATCGTATTCCTATAGCTAGACGTAGATCAGCTGACAGTCAGCTGATGAGAGCTTGACTAACGTGACCTGCTATGACTAACGCTACACTTGATTTTTCCATCCCATGCGTTCAAGAGCTTTCTCTTCCTGGGAAACTGGCGCAAAGTATCAGTAATAAAATAATAAAAAGTTGCTGAAAAAGCCTGTGACTTTTTTTCTTGCATAAAAAATGACTTGCGCCTCAGAGCCCGTAGATGAAACACAATAACAAACACTGTCATGTTATCTTGCATTCAGAGGCGGATGACTGATGTTTGGGAATGCAATCGTGTGAGATAGTTCTGGGAGGCCATTATACCAGACTCGGGCATTTCAGGCTGACTAAAACGTCATTTGAGATGCTGTGTGATGCAATTGGTCCGCTGGTTAGTCCAGTTATCCAATCACATCCATGTTGAGGCAAAGTTGTGTGAGTTTTTTGTTGCACATCCAGGAATTTATTCACGAAATGTGTTTCCATTGTACTTTATGAGCATATTTTTTAAAGAATAAAACAATTATCCACCTAAAGCACGCCGCCCCTGGACTCTAGAGCAGTGGAGACATGTTCTCTGGAGTGACGAATCACACTTCTCTGTCTGGAAATCCGATGGATGAGAACGGTACTTGCCTGACTGCATTGTGCCAAGTGTAAAGTTTGGTGGAGGGAGGATTATGGTGTGGGGTTGTTTTTCAGGGGGTGGGGTTGTTTTTTTTAGGGGTTGGCTTGGCCCTTTAGTTCCAGTGAAAGGAACTCTTAATGCTTCAGCATACCAAGACATTTTGGACAATTTCTTGCTCCCAACTTTGTGGGAACAGTTTGGCCCCTTCCTGTTCCAACATGACTGCGCACCAGTGCACAAAGCAAGGTCCATAAAGACATGGATGAGGGAGTTTGGTGTGGAGGAACTTGACTGGCCTGCACAGACTCCTGACCTCAACCCGATAGAACATCTTTGGGATGAATTAGAGCGGAGAATGCGAGCCAGGCCTTCTCGTCCAACATCAGTGCCTGACCTCACAAATGTTCTTCTAGACGAATGGTCAAAAATTCCCATAAACACACTCCTAAACCTTGTGGAAAGCCTTCCCAGAAGAGTTAAAGCCGTTATAGCTGCAAAAGGTGGGCCAACTCCATATTAAACCCTACGGATTAAGAATGGGATGTCATTAAAGTTCATGTGCATGTAACGGCAGGCGTCCCAAAACTTTTGGCAATATAGTGTAAGTGTTCTTCTCTCATCCCTGTTGTTATCTTCCCTTCATAGCTGTTAAGAATGACCATCACAAAACAAAGGCTTGGGGATGATGAGGTCGGGTTCAGACATTTCCCTGTTCATGAGCGCGAGGATCTGGTCAGGCAACTGGAGAAAGCAGCCCTGCATGTGCGTCTTTAAGTATTATATGATTCCCATCTTTATTTAATGCACTTCTCCACTTTTAGTAAATGAGAAAACATATTATTCTAGTTCTTTCTTGTGTCCTAATCATATATTTTCACTATCATGACACTAAATCAAATATGGCGCATTGTGAAATTATCCACTGGTACTTTTTTTTTTTTTTTTAAGAGAGAAGAACTTGAACACAGTCTGAAGACGGTGAGCGATGAACTGCAGGATATAAAGGCAGAGAGGACTGTGTTCAAGGAGAAAGCTGAACGTCTCAACCTCGAGCTGAACCACATCCTAGGAGGACAGGAGAAGCGCATCATCGATGTGGATGCCCTCTGCATGGAGAACAAGTTAGGGAGTGTTAATGTAGCTTGTCAGATCTTCATTATGTTTAATAATGCAGTAGTTTTCAATTTTTGACTCCAAGGCCCCCCATTGTCCACAACAATATTTGATGGCCCACCCATGCAGGCTAGGTTCCATCTGCTTTTTTTTTTTTTTTTTTTTTTTTTTTTTAAATGTACAGAGACTAAGTGTCCATAGATTAAATTAGGTAACTAAAATAATTATAATTAAAAATAAGTTATAGAATTCCAAAAAAATATTTTTAGTTCATTTTAAGTCATCTTAAAGGGATAGTTCACCCAAAAAATTTTGTCATCATTTACTCACCCTTAAGTTGTTTCAAACCTGTTTAAAATTCTTTCTTGCGTTGAACACAAAAGAAGATATTTTGGAGAATATGGGTGACCAAACAATTGATGGGCAATTGTATATGGGAAAAAATACTATGGAAATCAATGGGGTCCATCAACTGTTTGGTTACCCATATTCCTCAAAATATCTTCTTTTGTGTTCAACGCAAAAAAGAAACGCATAATGGTTTGGAAAAACTTGAGGGTGAGTAAATGATGACAGATTTTTGGGTGAACTATCACTTTAAGGCCTTCAGTTTGCTGAGGCTCCCTAGTGAAGAATCACTGGTCATCTTAAAGTGTTCAGACTGGTTTTTGAAACATGGTAGGTGGTTTGCTGCTGGTTCAAAGTGGACCAGCTCTAACTAGCCCCACCAGCAGATGATTGATCATTTACACTAGTCATGACTAGCTAGTGACCAGAAAGGACCAGTTGGAATCCATTAAAAAAACCATCTGAAGCTGGTTTTAGCTAGACTTTAGCAAGGTTTTAGCAATGAAAATAAAACATCCAGAGATTTAGACTGAATGTGGTTTGCAGCTTTGGTTTGCAGGTATGTAGTCTTGTTTTCAGTTTAGATTACATGTTTTTCCATGCAACAAAATGTGTTGTCATATTGCAGATACTTGCATGAGAGATTAAAACAAGTTCAAGAGGAGGTCAGCCTGTTGAAGAGTAACATACAGAAATATAAGGTAAGTATTTTACACAGCTTTAATATTGTATTATTTAATTATTATTATTATAATGTATAATTAATATTGTAATATTTCTCTGTGTTTGCAATATTGCTGTTTTTCTGGATATCTTGTAGGCTGCTCTGGATCGAAGAAGAAATCCTGAAATCACTGGCAAGTCTAACAGCAGCGCTCTTACCGGAGTCCTTTCTTCTAAACAAGGTGCTTGGGTCATGTGATTGCTTTTTTCTTAGAAGGCTTGAAGAACTGAACTGACAAAGAAGCAAAGAAATGTTGCTTTACAGCATATCAAATGACTGCATACACTTTATGTTTATTCACTCGAATACACCTCTCTTCCTGCTGTTTGCAGTGCAAGGGCTGTTGTCCGAGGAGAAGGGTTGCAGTTTACCAGCCACACCTCAGTCTATCTCAGACCTGAAGTCTTTAGCGACAGCCTTACTGGAGACCATTCATGAGAAGAACATAGTCATTAAACACCAAAGACAGACCAACAGGTTTGTGTGTAACTCTCAGCACTGACAGTTCAGATATTTTGGTGTAGAAACAATTTTCACCCGCAAGTACATTTCATCATTTCAGACAGCAAGTAACACATTGAATTAAAAGTGAAATTTTGAAGTAGAAAGTTTTTACAACTACAATATCAACATTTAAAGGGATAGTTCACCCCAAAATGAAAATCCTGTCATCATTTACTCACCCTCAAGTTGTTCCAAACCTGTATGAATTTCTTTCTTCTGCTGAACACAAAAGAAAATATTTTGAAGAATATGGGTAACCAAACAGTTTATGGACCCCATTGACTTCCATAGTATGGAAAAAAAAAAAAAATAGTCAATGTGCCCCCTCAACTGTTTGGTTCAAAATATCTTCTTTTGTGTTCAGCAGAAGAAAGAAATTCATGAAAATCAACTTGAGGGTGAGTAAATGATGACAGGATTTTGGGTGAACTATCCCTTTAAATATCTTACCTGCAGGTTTCATACACAGTGTTTTGAAGGAAAGATGTCTCATATTATACATAAGTCTGTATTAGGTAAATGTATTTGTGCATTATAGAATTCTTGGAAACCGAGTTGCTGATTTGGAGAGGAAGTTGAAGACTCTGGAAATTTCAGGACTTTGGAGTCTCCCAGGTAAGAGTTTCTTGCATGTTGATCATGTTTTTGTGCTTTCCATTTTCCAAATTATCTAATATCTCTGTTTATAGGATATATTTGCAGCCTTGAATGCAATAATGATATTCTAGTCTCTAGATGGGACTCAACAAGCTGTTTGATTTGAGGTGTCATTCTTGACTTTATGGCTTTAGACCAAACCTATTACCTTTGTCAAAAAGTGCATTTTGTAATAATATCAAATTAAAAACTTTACTTTAAAATGCATTAAAATAGAATAGAAAATAGAATTTTGTTGTGCTTTAAAGAAGTACACTTATTTTGATGTGTTGACTAACATACTAAAGCACATGTAAAGTACTTGATTATATTTTTAACTGTAGTGTGTTATTCGATATTTCATTTAAAGTTAATATATTTTAAATGCACTAAATTGCAACTTAATTACCAATGTGTAATTAATTACAAATATATTTAAATACATGACATACAAGATTCTATAGAAATGGTATTAAAGTACACAGATCAGGCATAACATTATGACAATTCCTAATATTGTGTTGGTCCCCCTTTTGCTGCCAAAACAGTCCTGAACTGTCGAGGCATGGACTCCACTAGACCCCTGAAGGTGTGCTGTGGTATCTGGCACCAAGATGTTAGCAGCAGATCCTTTAAGTCCAGTAAGTTGCGAGGTGGGGCCTCCATGGATCGGACTTGTTTGTTCAGCACATCCCACAGATGCTCGATTGGATTGAGATCTGGGGAATTTGGAGGCCAAGTCAACACCTCAAACTCATTGTTGTGCTCCTCAAACCATTCCTGAACCATTTTTCTTTGTGGCAGGGCACATTATCCTGCTGAAAGAAGCTACAGCCACCAGGGAATACCCTTTCCATGAAAGGGTGTACATGGTCTGCAACAATGCTTAGGTAAGTGGTACATGTCAAAGTAACATCCACATGGATGGCAGGACCCAAGGTTTCCCAGCAGAACATTGTCCAAAGCATCACACTGCCTCCGCCATCTTGCCTTTTTCCCATAGTGCATCCTGGTGCCATGTGTTTCCCAGGTAACGCACAAGCACCTGGCCATCCATGTGATGTAGAAGAAAACGTGATTCATCAGACCAGGCAAGGGACAGGGGTCAGCATGGGCACCTTACTGGTCTGCGGCTATGCAGCCCCATACGCAACCAGCTGTGATGCACTGTGTATTCTGACACCTTTCTATCAGAACCAGCATTAACTTCTTGAGCAATTTGAGCTACAGTAGCTCGTCTGTTTGATCGGACCACACGGGCCAGCCTTCGCTCCCCACGTGCATCAATGAGCCTTGGCCGCCCATGACCCTGTCGCCAGTTCACCACTGTTCCTTCCTTGGACCACTTTTGATAGATACTGACCACTGCAGACTGGGAACACCCCACAAGAGCTGCAGTTTTGGAGATGCTCTGACCAAGTCGTCTAGCCATCACAATTTGGCCCTTGTCAAACTCGTTCAAATCCTTACGCTTGCCCATTTTTCACATCAACTTTGAGGACAAAATATTCACTTGCTGCCTAATATATCCCACCCACTAACAGGTGCCGTGATGACGAGATAATCAGTCTTATTTACTTCATGTTATGCCTGATCGGTGTATATTATATCCTGCCACAGTTTCTTCCATTTTATTGTCCACCAGGCAAAACTTGCAAGACTGATTACTTAGTAATGGGTACAATACTTACAGTTAGGGGTTGGTTTAAATCCCAAATCCTAAGTATGAGCAATAGTTAAAGTGATGGTTGACTTGGCAAGCACCACTAATGAAACGATTTTAGTTTAGTTTCAAGGTCCTCATTTAATTTTATATGGGCCATTTAATAAGTGTCCACATTGGCCTACTTTTCTAAAATAGTAGTACAAGCACCAGTACAAGAGAAGTACTTAGAGTCTCCATCCACAAGAGGGTAGTAAAGCACTGTCACTGAAGCACAGATCAGACGCTTGCATGTCATAAGACTGTCATTCTGCCGCCATAAAACTGACAAGCATCCATTACTGAAACTGATTGCCCACATTACAAACACATTTGGGGAATGTGGTATTATTAGGGAACTTTGTGGATGAGAGAGAGGATCACAACTCAGCCTTTGAAAGTGATCGAATGGCAGAGTTGGTGGCCTTGCTGAAATGAACAGGGGAAATTAGTTTAAAGTGCACTTGCTATTTTTTTACCCTCATTAAATAAGTTTTAACTTTAAAGAAATGAATAGTACTTTTGGTAAAAATGTTTAAAGTCACTTACATGAGATGGAGACTCATAGTAGCCTAATGAAAGCTGATTTAGTGTGCCTCCACGCCAATAGGTGTCAGTATAATACATATTGGCCAACATGACACAACATGAAAAAGAAGTGCACTTAATTGTATTGAATATGCACTTGAAGTGTACTTCAGATCTTAAATGTTTTTTTTTAAAACTGTACTTGCAGATAATATAATAGCAATGAAATAGCCACTTTAGTGTATTTAGTGTCAAGAAATGTATTCTCTTTAAGTACCCTTAAAAAGTGCACTTAGTAATAATGCCAAATTAAAAGTTTTACTTTAAAATACATTTTAAAGCATTGTTTTAACAATATTTTGCCATGCTTTAAAGAAGTACACTTATTTTGATGTGTTGACTAACATACTAAAGTACATTGTAAAGTACTTGATTATAATTTGAGCAGTAGTGAGTTATTCAATATTATATTTAAAGTTAATATTTTTTAAATGTACTAAATTGCAAATTCATCATTACAATTGTGTAATTCTAAATATATCTAAATACATGACTTATAAGTTTCAATAGAATAGTGTATTTTAATTTCCCATAAATGATTGTTTGATATTTAAAAAGACAATATAAGTAATTCTGAAATTACATATAAAGATAAATCTTATATAAGTGGGTCAAAAAAGCACTCTACTGTTCAGCTAATTGCATTTTAATTTCATTGCATTTAATTTCATCCATAAGTATTTAACTAAAAGTATGCTAAAGTGCACTGGACATAGAGAAAGCATTCCAGAAAGAAAATAGAGTTTTGTCCCTAGATTGTGAACATCCCCGTCCTTTTTTCTTGTTGTCTTAGGTGACAGGTTGCACTTGTTTCCTTGTTGACTACTGCAGTCCTGTCAGAACATCCTGTCTGAGTTAAACTTGTTTTCCCCTTACGACTCTTTTTACCTGTCATCGCAATGACAAAACAACAAGTGAGAAAGATCATTTCTTGTTTGAAATGTGCCAGAAGTCACCATGAGAGGAAATTAGCAGTCTTCTGCGGCGACTTCTGTGACTTCCAAGCCGTACGATGTGATGCAAAGCTTGGTTTGTCCATAAAACTAGATGGTTTTGTTTCCCAGTGTGAGACAGGGACAAGCAGTGAATGAATGGATGGATGGGCAGCTGCCAGGTGGGGATCGCCTCTCATCCATCCATCCTGTTTTGCACAGCGGGCTGTGAAGCAGCCGCAGTGAAGCTCCATGCTGTTCGGCATACAGAATTAGCCTGGCTTTTTAATTAGCTCCGAAGCCAGTCTCCATAACACAACAATGACCTTTTCAAACAAAGGAAGTTGAGCTTAGAGCCGCTAAAGTATAATTTCAGTGCCTCTTAAAAATAAACCCTCTCTTGAGATCTTCAAGTAGTCCAGAGGACCATATGGAGGTGCACGGCTGCTGTTGGCTGTCAATCTAAGATCATTTCTGGAGATTTGCATAAAGTGTGCCCAAAAAGTTTTTGGCCACTCAAACCACACTTAAAGGAATAGTTCACCTAAAAATGAACATTTTGTCATTATTTACTCACCAACAGGTATGTTGTTTCATACCTGTATGACTTTATGTGGGACACAAAAGAAGACATTTCTGTGTGGTTTGTCCATACAGTAAAATGTTGTTTTGGACGTGGTTAAAAGCTGGTTAATTTTTTTTTTTACACCACTTGGTGACACTACTTGGTTTGATATTTTGTTGTCTAAATGCAATGACATTTTTAACCTTGTAAAGCCTGACATTAAATTATAGTCAGAAAAATCAGTAACACTTTAGTATGGGCAACACATATTCACTATTAACTACGACTTTTGCCTCAATAAAGTCCTAATTTACTGCTTATTAATAGTTCGTAGATTAAGGGATGTAGAATAAGGTCATGCAGAATAAGGCATTAACATGTGCTTTTATAAGTACAAATAAACAGCCAATATCCTAGTAATATGCATGCTAATAAGCAACTAGTTAATAGTGAGAATTGAACCCTAAAATAGCGTTACCAAAAAATCTTTTTTTTTTCTAAATGCAACAGTCCATTTAGACAAAATGCAACCTTTAGACAAAATATATAATATAATTACTTGCTAAAATCTATTAATCAGACGACAGAAGGCATGTAGTAGATTGTGTGCAACAGGTTTTTCAGCAACCTTTTGATCGTATTGATAATAGGCCTTTATGATGATAATAGAAATTTGCATACCAAATATGATATAGTAAGCTTTATAGGGTTAAATATGTGTTATATATCCAAATATTTTTTGTGGCAACAAGGCTTACAATCCATGTTCATGTTGTTCTCTTAAGCTCAGTGCTGCTTTACGATGCCGTGGTTCCTATTCACTGCATAACTCTCTTGTTTATTATATTTCATACCACAGTGGCCCTAGAAAGCAGTGTTTAAACTGATCAGACAGTGGAAGTATGTAAGCACTGGTGGCCAGTGTTATGATGGCACCAGCATATAGTGCTCAGTCCCCTGTGGGCAACATATGGCATTAACCTGTGATGCATGCAGCCAGTACTAATGAAGACAGATGAGGGGAGCTTTAGTCACTTTCTCTGTGTGAGTGCATGTGGCCAGTCTGATCCTTTTCAGTCTGCATGTACCTATAAAATGTCACCTTTTGTGTAGGAGAGCGGTGTAAATTTTTGTGTTTGTGTGAGATTTGGGATTCATCACAAACCCTTGAAATCCTGAGTTTTTATTTTCCCTCGTCACATCATGATGCCTTTGTTCTTCAAAGACAGTTCAGAAGCTGCATCTGAAGAAGGTGCATTTACACACCTGTTTAATGCTGCAAATAATGCATTTACACAGAAATATAAAAGTATGAATATAGAAATATTAAATTAGGATTCAATCTATTCAAATAAAAAATATTTTATATACACTTTATATTTTTGGGCTGCTTTTATGCAACACTGCATAAAACCACATCATTTGCAGCAGACACACGTCCTGCTCTGAGCAGTCTCAAGCCAGCTGCTCTGTAATAGAATTGAAATTACATTAAATAAATGTTAACACTTTATTTGATTACATTTACATTATTTACTTATATATATATATATTGCATAATTGCATACATCATACATTAAAAAATGTATTTATTTTTAACTATGTAAAAGTATTCAAAAACTATCATATTATAATTTAAGTAATTTTAACTTAAATGTTTTTAATGTAATTTTGTCATTTTATAAGACTTACTATCCATACATTTTTTTTGCTACTTTTATGCCACATTGCACCTTTACACATTGCAGCAGACACACATCCTGCTCAGAGCAGTAATTAAAATTACATTAAATACATTTTATTAATATTTTTTATTATACATTTACAAAATATATTTATATTTTATTTACAATATGTAATTAAATATAAATTAATTATTTTCAATTAAATGTAAAATTAATGTACAATGTAATTAATGAATGTAATTAATGTATGATAAAAATATCATACACAAAATATTAATTAAAAAAACTATCATATTACAATTTATATTACTCATTTTAAATCAGATGTAAAATGAATGATTTAATTTTATAATATTACATATTTTGCCTTTTTTTTTAAGAAATATTTTTATTTTATTTTATGGAAATGCGTGACAAATTGTGTGCACTAATAATTATGTAATTTGTTTAGCATATAATTCATTTTAAATGAAAATCTATAAAATTACATATATTTATTATTATACTGTTTCTTATTACACTGTATTATTGAAGTAGTTTTTTTTATTGCTTTAAAGGTGCAGTAAGTGATTTCTGAGAAATACTGTTGATATTTGAAATCAACCCAAACAAACACGCCCCTCCCTTCATTGCTCCTCCCCCAAAATGCACAAACACGCAATGCAAGAGTGGATGTCTCTTTATGATAGCTGAAGCTGAAGATGACGAACGAACGACAAGGAAGAACAAAAAATTAACATACAGTACACAAGAGTGTATATATAAGCAAGAGTTTGTTGTTATTTGCCAGCAGCGCACCAGCTCCAGACAAACAATGACTCTCAAAACTGTCCTGTTACTATAGCTAACATTACAACAACAGCATATGTTGGTTCTGTGAAACATGAAACCAATGTTACTCTCGAATGGAGCACAAACAACGCAACCTCTACATCCATTTTCAGGCCTTCCCGCTTAAGTCTCTCCAGCGCTAGAAAGCTTTTCTAATATTAACTCAGGTCCTAAAGCTCTTGCCTGATCATAACCCATCTTTATCCAGTGATATTCCTCTGACCTTTTCTCTTTTGTAATGGCTCTCAGCTATCCTTCTTCAAATCTCTCACTTGCTCGCTCTCTCTCCTCCCCATCATGAGTGGACACG
Organism: Coreius guichenoti; assembly: GCA_039654105.1. Taxonomy (NCBI): domain Eukaryota; kingdom Metazoa; phylum Chordata; class Actinopteri; order Cypriniformes; family Gobionidae; genus Coreius; species Coreius guichenoti. The sequence goes on along the minus strand of CM077168.1, from coordinate 9,806,458 downwards.
CCCCCTACTGCTGATTAGCTACAAGTGTGTTTTGGTGCTCGGTCCAATCCACTTTCAACAGCGTTTCTCAGAAATTGCTTACTGCACCTTGTACATCTGGTTATATCAAAGAGATTCCTTCTCTTCATTGTCTATTGGTGGTTTGCATTGATAACAGTCCTTCATTTCACACTGTAAATTATGTCAACTTCCTCCCTGTGGTGTTCAACAGGAGGCAGAGATGCCATCACTCTGAGTGCCACTCCTCTGTGCTCTATTGACCATCCACATCAGCCAGAAGCACAAAAAACCACTAACCCACGACCTCCTGCAGGTGAGCGTGTGTAATTGTGTGTAACCAAATCTGCCATTTGCTAATCATCCCGCCAAGAGGCTAAAGAGCTGTAATTAGCTAATTCTCTGACCAGCCCACCCCTCTTGTCCCTTTGCTATCACACCTTTCCTTCACGCACTCTCATTGGTCAGGCCGGCTGAGCGCCCAATCCCTTTCAAATGCCATGGCATTTGGCAAATGCTAGCGAATTCTCGTTCGCTGACATTCACCAACTTTTGGGGCGTGTTTTGCGGTCGGAACTGCCCCATAAATATGGATGCTGCTGTGTAAAGTGGTATTTCGCGTTTCTGTTGTCCCACGAATAAGCCGCATGCAGTGTTTAACCTTTTAGCTGAATGCTCTCAAATATGGGTCAGTAATCCAGCAGAATAGGCACCAATGATGCAGAGGAGAGGCAGAACTAAGCTGTTGCCATCGCTGACAGGCCGTCACGCTCCTTTTCCCAGCTGGATGGCTTTGTTGTGTGTATTTTATTTGCTGGTGTGATATTTGAAACTTAAACATGCTTTGTCATTATGTAAGAATTTTGAGTGATTTAAATGTAGTCTCATAACACTTTTTACATGATTATCTTATATTTTAGTTCTTGGCAGGGTTATTATAGTTAACTAAAACTAAAACCATAAAAAAGAAAATGTGTTACTTGAAAAAAAATGAACATTAACTGAAATGAAAAATAAAATATCTCATTTTAATTCAGTTTAACTTGACATACTAAAATAACTAAAACTAAAATAAAAATTAATAAAATCTATATAGACATTTTAAAAAGCAAAAACTACTAAAAAAGACAAAATCTGACAGAATTACTAAAACTTTAACTACAATGAAAATTATGAATAAAACCTATAATAGTACCTCAATGGTAATTGGTTCTCTTATGTTTAAATGGATAAAAATGTCACCGTCAGTTCTCCACTTCCATTAAATGCACTGACACTTGAATCGTGTCTACATCTACTTTTATTTGTAAGATTAAATTAAATTTTGTGATCCCAGAAGTTTTAAGAACTGAATGATCTTCAGGGATCCCACTTTTTATAAACAATGAATGTACATGACTTTTTATGTCATGTAAATAAGAAATATCTTGATTTTTAATCGTTTTAGCTTATTTTAATGCTTGTTTGGTTTTATTTTAAATAATTTAAGTCGTCTTAAGCCCCCTTTGGAGGTTTTCTGAGGCCCTTTTGTGGACCCCTGGTTGAGAACCACTGCCACAGAGGTTGTTTTTATTTACACTTTATACATCAAACTCATGTGGCCTAAATGAGCATCACAACTCAATGTATTTGTGCACAGGTTCTAACCACACAGGGACCCTGTTTACACCTGGTATTAAGATGCTTTTGGTCAATCGGATCACAAGTAGACGAGGCAGACACATACCTGTTTACACCTGGTGTATTATTCCGTCTCTTTTGTCCACTTTTTAACCACTTCTGTCCTGATTTCCTCGAGGGGAGGGTCTGTGGGTGGGTAAATGTATGTCTAATGGACAAAATAAGCTTGTGCAATTTACATATGAACATGCCTGGAGATGACGGAAAAACATACAGAGAGCAGCAACTTTCATTTCTGCTCTGACAACCGCAAGACCACGACAAAGCTGTGAGTGTGTGTTAGAAATCAGGAATGGTGAAAGAACATTGTGCTTGGGACGTTTTTCATCTTCAAACCAAACTTGAGTCTTCAGCCGACAAAGTTTAGATCCCGCCTGGCTAGCGCACTTCCCATAATGTTTACGCATTAGGTCAGTAGGCGGAGAGTAGGCGGTCTTTTGTGGCTGTTCAAACGCATTCGACCACATGAGCGTTTACACTACAAAAGCAATCCGGTCGAATGCGTTTTCGACTACCTCTGGAAGTGGTCGAAAGTGGACAAGCTCAAAACGTTTTAGACCAAAATGTTTTAGGCCTCTGTCAACCCAGCTCTTTATCTATCTTTAATGCGCTGTGATGTGGTTGTTAGGGTACTCCGAGTGGTTGTTAGGATGTTCTAAGCGGTTGCTTACTGATCCAAGTGTAATATCCTGGTCCCTCTTTCAGTGTAAATCTTTGGGATTTTTTTCACCTGTTTTATCTTCTGCCATGCCATAATCATAAGTTTGATCTTAATGGCACAGGTTGTAAGTTTTGCTGCTCTTATTCAAAACAATAACAAAGGTGTAGCTTGACGACGCCATGAAAAAAATAGCTATTTCTGAGGTTAATCCTGTAATCACAAACTACTGGACAACTCAGTTCTTGAAACTTCTGGAATTACAAATGTAATTATTAACGTTAACATTTCAAATGATTTTATTTTAATTATTTTTAATATAGTACTCCTAGTTTCTGTAAATAAAAAAGTTTGAAAACAAGCATCTTTGTCATTTCAACAGAAGTACCAGAAATATCTTTGAATATTTTCTCAGAATATGGGGGCCTTAGAGTCAAAAATATTGAGAACCACTGCCTTAAAGGTGAAGTATGTAAGATTTCTTAACCCAGTTTATTGTTCACTAAGGCCCTGTTTACACCTGGTATTAAGATGTGATTTGGTCGATCGGATCACAAGTAGACGAGGTAGACAGTTTACGGTTTAAACCTGTTGTTTTAATCTGTCTCTTTTGTCCACTTTCAACCACTTCTGTGGGGGGGCGCGGCCCACTAGGGGGCCTCAATGATCCTCCAGGGGGGCCGTAAGATAACTTCAAATTAATTTAAATTATTTAATATAATTCATCAATTTTATTATTAATAAGTTAAATTAAAAATTTTTTACAAAACATCACCTCTCTCGTACATATTCTGTGATTGCCCAAGCCATTTTTCATTGCGCTGTGTGAAATACCGACTGAACGGCGGTTCAAAACACCCAACCGCTTCATGAATAAGATATGCAAGCTACATCTTTCAGTTGGATAAAAAACCCAGCGTCGCTAATAAAGTTTTGATGGATGACGGTTGTAATGAAGGTAAAGACGATTACAGTGACATGCAGTAGTCGTACATTAGGCATGCGCAAGTCCATTATTATTGACGTGCAAACAAACCGTGTATGTGCGCTCTTGGATCACTCACTGAACAAAGTTTTGATGGATGATGACCATAATGAAGGTAAAGACGATTACAGTGACATGCAGTAGTCGTACATTAGGCATGCGCGAGTCCATTATTATTGATGCGCAAACAAACCGTGTATGTGCGCTCTTGGCTCACTGATCGCTATAACATCATATTTCTGCATGAACACACTTCAGTATAATCGTGTAGTTGTCAAAATGAATGTAATGTGAGTGTTTTATAACGGATGCTCGCTGAAGAAGCGAGTTTTGGAGAAGTTTGTGAGGATCAGTGGTGTTTATATACACATGAACATCAGACGCTCCAAACATAGATGCGATTACTTGTACTGACAGAGGAACTGTTCACTGATGACATTGACTCACCTTCAGATCACTGAGTTTTTTTTTCTTCATTTGTATTTTGGTGTTTAATAATTCTGAATGGATCCGTATAGTAGTTATATACAGCCCTTTGGCATCTCCCTGTGGTCTTGTTTGGTATGGCAGGTTGACTTGTGCTTATTTGTTTAAGTTACTGTATAACTGAGCAGAGTAGGTGCTTTTAAGTTGTGAAGAATGTCTACAGTGACATTTTTGCAAAGTATGTTTGAAAAAAGAAAGTTGAAGGTTGAAAAGTAATAACAGTAGACTACAAATGTTTTTTGTGAATAAAAAAGGTTGGAGGGACATTGCAGTATTGATTCAGAAAGAAGGGGGGCCTTGGAGTAAGGTTGAGAACCATTGTAATTGACGGAATAAGCTCACGCAATTTACATATGAAAACGACCGGAGACAGCGGAAAAGCATCACGGAGAGCAGCAACTTTCGTTTTGGCTCTGATAGCCGCAAGACCACGGTGAATAGTTGTGTTAGAAATCAGGAATGGAGAGAATTTTGTGCTTGGTGCTTTTTTCATTTTCAAACCAAACTTGGGTCTTCAGCCGACAAAGTTTAAATCCTAGCGCGCTTCCCAAAATGTTTACGCATTAGGTCAGTAGGCGGAGAGTAGGCAATCTTTTGTGGCTGTTCAAACGCATTTGACCACATGAGCGTTTACACTACAAAAGCAATCTGGTCAAATGCGTTTTCAACTAACTCTGGAAGTGGTCGAAAGTGAACAAGCTCAAAATGTGTATTTAGCGTCGTCCATCTTAATACCAGGGGTAAACAGGGCCTGATTTCTATTAGTATGCCATTCATTGGTTTATCTCCCCTAAAAGTGTAAACATTGAGCTCCCCAGGCACCATCAAAACATTGAGAGCAGTCTGCTCAGATCTGTCAATCTCTTTCCAGCTCAACCTATAGCAAGAGTTTGGGCCGTGGCTACTGTAGCAGGCGAAGCCAGAGGGTGTTTAGCCGGTGTGGGACCATGACTGAACTGTTACGTACCAGTTTCTAATGTGTACTTTGTGCCCAGTTAGACAGCATCAAACAGTTGTTTACTCATGATACATAGCAACACGGCTAAAAGTTTTCTTAATACGTTAATAAGTCGCCTATTCTTAACTGTTGAGACATGCCTTCACAAGCCTCTGTAAGAGCTATATTTGTGATGTTTGAGTTGGGGAGGCATGACATGCGAAAGGGGCATTTTCAAAGTTGCTTTATATTTGTAGTTCCGCTAGGTGCCACTAGTGTCACAGAAACTACATACTTCACCTTTAACAGGCACCACTAACACAAAATCTCTAATGTGATCTCCGGATTGAACCGCTGGGCCCTCACAGTTTTCTGCCGTTGGCCAAGCGCACTCACCATGGTTTGAATTCTTAACTGAGCTTCACTACTGTGGTAAACGACACATTTGCCTCACAGGGCTCCATTCCATTAGCATGGCACTAACACAATGTCCATTAATCTTCTTTGTCCCCCTGATTGGCTCAGATGACAGGACAGGAAGAGGAGGGCCATCGCCATGGGAGCAGGACACAGCTGGCAATGACAGCTTCCCGAACATGTGGCGCGGCTCCCGCCCATGTCCAGATGGAGGCGGAAAGGAGGTGGACACACCTGTCACCCCTGACAACAGGGAAGAGATCGTCTTGTGTGGGACAGACATTGTGAGACAGACTAATGGGCAGGTCAGGACCGAGGTGAAGGAGGGTCCTGTTGAAAAAAAGACAGGCGTCTGCACAAAAACGTGTTCCGGTCGGGAAATGGAGGGAAGCCCAACTGGGAACAAGGGTAAGGTTTTAGGGGAGCTGTGCATGATAGCGGAGGAGGCTGAAGATGCAGCTTTGGCTCTGGCTCCAGCAACGTCTGGACAACTTCAAGTGACGCAAATGTCTTCAATTACTCTTGACCAAACCGCCTGTGAACATGTCGACTTTCAAGCCTCTGTGGGAATTCAAAGAGCTTACTTTGAAAATATTTTGGAAGGTGCCTCCATAAAGAAAGAGCCTATTGAGCCAAGTGACTCTTCTATTCTATAATAGGAAGGGGAACTGAAGGTCTGAAGGGTCTGAAGATGCTTTCCTTAGAAAAGTCTAAAATGTGGTGATTTATTGGTCAGATACAAAGCAGCTGAATAAATATCCATAACACAATCCAGATTACATACAGTATGCAATGCTGAAGCAAATAAACCCCTCGATTGTCTCATTCACTGCAAAAATATGGTTTTCTTATATAGTATTTTATCTTATTTAGTTCAGAAATCAACACATATTCATTTTGACCTCCCTGAAAATACTTATAAGGATTATGACCCAATACATATAGACTTTTATAAGTTGTTTCTTTCACACACATTCATCCATATGTGCACTTATTGAGAAGCGGCACTCGCACCTCTCGGAGTGGACTCAGCTGGCAGCTGCTTCTGACTGCAAATACATCAAAAGTTAAAGTTTGAACTACTTGTTCTGCATAAGATGAGCTCTTTCTCTTTCAATCTCTCTCAGCATTACGCATACACAGGCACATTGGGCGGCATGATGCCAGGCAGCTGATGTGGCATTAGGAAGGACTTTTGGGAAACAGATGGGAGTCAGAGCTAATGGAGTTATGAGGCTACAGTCTCTGCAGGGTGAGGTTAGTCAGGTGACCCATTCACTAGTTGAAGAGTAATGAAGCGGGAGAAAAAAAATAGATTTTATTTTGTATTAAAAAATTAAAGTGATACTATTTTAGTTGTAGAATAGCATGTTGCGGAAGAACACCGTTTTGGTCTGAAATTGCATACTTCTCTACTATATAGTAAAGAAGTATGTCCGAATTTATAGTACTCATAAAAGAGTAGGCAAAAAGTACCCAGATGACCTACTACTTCCAGCGAAATTCTGAAGTGTGCATACCATGGACACTTTACTATCCCATGAGGCCACAGGTTTGTGAATGGCAGTCAAGCAGCGCAACTGACGCTGTAAACATGATGATGACAACGTAGCGAATGTAGTACGTCCAGATTACATTCATACTACACACATTGATACTATATGTGACCCTGGACCACAAAACCATGCAGTCATAAGTCGCACGGGTATATTTGTGGCAATAGCCAACAATACATTGTGTGGGTCGATTTTTCTTTTATGCCAAAAATCATTAGGATATTAAGTAAAGATGATGTTCCATGAAGGTATTTTGTAAATTCCTACCGTAAATATATAAAAAATGTATTATTAGTAGTAATATGCATTGCTAAGGACTTCATCTGGACAACGATTTTCTCAATATTTAGATTTTTTTTTTTGCACCCTCAGATTCCAGATTTTCAAATAGTTGTTTCGACCAAATATTGTCCTATCCTAACAAACCATACATCAATGGAAAGCCAATTTATTCAGCTTTCAGATGGTGTATACATCTCAAATTAAAAAAAAATTACCCTTATGACTGGTTTTGTGGTCCAGGGTCACATATAGAACGTGAAGTAATTATTCAAACTAAGTACCTACTCAAGAGAGTATGCGATTTTGGACGCAGCCAATATGAGGCATCGGTGAACACGTGGATTATGACATCAGCAGGTGAACAAATAAATTAAGTTTTTTGATGTTGTTTTTACAACTGCTGATTCGACGGAGGTTTGCTGTTTGTTTTAAATGATCCATAGTACATTTTTCACATTAGGTCTGACTTTCAGCTCAGAGGAAGGATTTCGTAGCTGGGAATGATGTCATAATCGAGTTCATGTAGTGTACACAGGTCAGAAAACTAAGCTTTGTTGTGCTTCCTCTTTCAGAATAAAAACACATGAACAGTTGCATTTTTTTAGACAGTAGGCTACTGTGTGCACCACTGAGCTTTTGAGACACAGATAAACAGAAGTGCTAATTAACAATATATATCACTACTGTTTCACTACAGTTGATGCGCTGAGCAGCTATATTGAATTCTGAAATCGGGGTTGTTGCGCCATCTGAGTTTCCCATTCGCAACTCACACGTGTGTGGGCGTTCCAGTTAAAAGTTCCTACTGGGAACTAGGACTTTCCCACTTCCGAGGACAAATGGAACACCATTGTTATCGGTTTACCAAAGTATTTGGGTAAAATAAAGACATAGTTTGGAAGATAAAATTTGCACTCTCTCAATAACGTTTTGGTATTTTTATATAAAAACGTTTAGCTTGTGAAAATGAAAGGTGTACTCAGTAATTTTGTTAATGTTGCACTAGTATGGTCTTATACTGACACCTAGTGGCGCGGATGCAGCATCACCAAGTAAAAGTTTTTGGTTACCAGTGCTATTTGTAAAAATACACTACAGTCATGATTAAAACATCCGATGAGCATGTCTGATAATATATTTAAATATTTTACTATTCATTTCTTAAGGGTTACATTTTTTTAAAATGAAGAAACAATTACTGAGTTTAAACACACATTTCCCTTTAAAGGGTTAGTTCACCCAAAAATGAAAATTCTGTCATTACTCACACTCATATCGTTCCAAACCCATTAGACCTTCATTCATCTTCAGAACACAAATTAAGATGTTTTTGATGAAATCCGAGAGCTCTCTGACCCCTCCATAGACAGCAATTTAATGAACACTTTCATGGCCCAGAAAGGTAGTAAAGACATTGTTAAAATAGTCCATGTGACTCCAGTGGCACAACCTTAATGTTATGAAGTGACGAGAATACTTTTTGTGTGCAAAAAAAATGACGACTTTATTCAACAATTTCTTCTCTTCCATGTCAGTCTCCTATACTGTTCACATAGTAAACACAGTGCAGCGCTTCCGGGTTTACGTTAGAACGCCGGCTCAGTATTGGCCGACCCTGTTCACGTGAGCACAACAACACATGCGTGTGGACTATCACATGGACTATTTTAATGCTGTCTGTACTACCTTTCTGGACCTTGAAAGTGGTAATAACTTTGCAGTCTATAGAGGGATCAGAAAGCTCTCGGATTTCATCAAAAATATCTTCATTTGTGTTCTGAAGATGAACGAAGCTCTTACGGGTTTGGAACAACATGAGGGTGACGGGTGAGTAATTACTGACAGAATTTTCATTTTTGGGTGAACTAACCCTTTAACCCCCCCCTTCTCTTAATTCTGTAATATGAAAAAACAAAGATATGAGATATTTATTTATATTATTTAAATTGTAAAGTGATACGAATGAAATTTTATTAAAAAATCAGATAATTTTAATTTACTGCATTATATTAATGTTTTGTTACAGTTATGTAATGTTAATGGGATGAAGTCTCTTAATTTATTTAATTTGTTATGTTTCAAATATTGTACAGTAGGCCTACTGAAGTATGAATTTATTTTTTTGAATGCGCAAGGCTTCTGGTGTCATTCGCTGGTTATTTTAGCTGTAAAACAGCTTGTTGTGCTGCTTGATATTGCAAAATGGTATTTCTTACCATAATATTTTAATGTATTGTTGTAATTATAAACACTGATTTGTAGCACAAATAATTGTCCAGTTTACTGCACTTTGTTAGTCTAGTTATTTACCTATAGAAACTAATTGAATCAGAAGTTTCGCACATTCACAGAAAATGTCTTAATTCTGCATTGCAAAATAAGGTGAATATAAAATGTAAAAGCAAGAGAAAGAATCAAATATTTCTCATATTACAGTGCAGCACGATGGGTGGAACTGCATTGTAGGATCTCTCTCCACAAGTAGGAGGAAAATCATTCAAGTCAGCCTACTGTCGTCTCTGCCGTCTCCTGTCACAGTCCCCTGCTTCCACTGACTACCTTTCACTCTAGTACTGTAAAACTTCTTAACTAGGACTAAAATCAGAAGTTTGACGTGACACACCGATTGACTCCGGTGCGCTGCCTCGCGTGTTTGCCTGCCATCTCCCTGCTGCCTCATGGCAGGTCGTCAGTCACTGTCTTCCCACTGCTTCACATATTCTCCAGCTGCTTTTTCTTGCTCTTTTGGTCCTATTAGACAAGAAACGTTGCATTTGTACAGGAGGATGCGCATGTACATTGTTGAATTATTCATTGCGAAACATAAAGAATATGCAGAAGCAGGTGATAGGGTGGTTGTGTGAAATCTTGTGGGATTCATATTACAGGAGCGTGTGCATTTTGAGCAGCCTGCGAGTACTGTTCAGTTCTTACTCATAAATAATGAAAATAATGGCTTTCGATGGAAGTACGGTCATGAAACTTTGTCATCCGCATCCTCTTTTTTGCTGAAGACAAAAAATTATAAAGGAAAATAATTCTCTTCCTGGTGAAATATAAACCGTTATACTTTTTATATTTATCACATTTAGTTCAGAATATTACTGTTGTCAATGAACTTATTCGAATTTGGCACAAGCAGCAGGTGAAATGAAAAAGTCTGGAAAACCTGTTGCACTTGATGCCTGTTTTTTTAATGTTATGTTATGCTATTTTAATGTTAAAAAAAAACTGACATAAAAAAATAATTAAAAAAACGATGCTTCCATGGGGTTAATAACCTCAGTGTGATATCCTTTCCAGGATACTGACATTGGCTTTCATTTTACGTGTATTTATTTATTTAACTGTTTGGACACACTTGGCCTGAATTTATGTTTTGCATAATAGATACGTTTTCATCTAAAGGCACAAATGCTAGACTAACATATACACTCACCTAAAGGATTATTAGGAACACCATACTAACACTGTGTTTGACCCCCTTTCGCCTTCAGAACTGCCTTAATTCTACGTGGCATTGATTCAACAAGGTGCTGAAAGCATTCTTTAGAAATGTTGGCCCATATTGATAGGATAGCATCTTGCAGTTGATGGAGATTTGTGGGATGCACATCCAGGGCACGAAGCTCCCGTTCCACCACATCCCAAAGATGCTCTATTGGGTTGAGATCTGGTGACTGTGGGGGCCATTTTAGTACAGTGAACTCATTGTCATGTTCAAGAAACCAATTTGAAATGATTCGAGCTTTGTGACATGGTGCATTATCCTGCTGGAAGTAGCCATCAGAGGATGGGTACATGGTGGTCATAAAGGGATGGACATGGTCAGAAACAATGCTCAGGTAGGCCGTGGCATTTAAACGATGCCCAATTGGCACTAAGGGGCCTAAAGTGTGCCAAGAAAACATCCCCCACACCATTACACCACCACCACCAGCCTGCACAGTGGTAACAAGGCATGATGGATCCATGTTCTCATTCTGTTTACGCCAAATTCTGACTCTACCATCTGAATGTCTCAACAGAAATCGAGACTCATCAGACCAGGCAACATTTTTCCAGTCTTCAACTGTCCAATTTTGGTGAGCTCGTGCAAATTGTAGCCTCTTTTTCCTATTTGTAGTGGAGATGAGTGGTACCCGGTGGGGTCTTCTGCTGTTGTAGCCCATCCGCCTCAAGGTTGTGCGTGTTGTGGCTTCACAAATGCTTTGCTGCATACCTCGGTTGTAACGAGTGGTTATTTCAGTCAAAGTTGCTCTTCTATCAGCTTGAATCAGTCGGCCCATTCTCCTCTGACCTCTAGCATCAACAAGGCATTTTCGCCCACAGGACTGCCACATACTGGATGTTTTTCCCTTTTCACACCATTCTTTGTAAACTCTAGAAATGGTTGTGCGTGAAAATCCCAGTAACTGAGCAGATTGTGAAATACTCAGACCGGCCCGTCTGGCACCAACAACCATGCCACGCTCAAAATTGCTTAAATCACCTTTCTTTCCCATTCTGACATTCAGTTTGGAGTTCAGGAGATTGTCTTGACCAGGACCACACCCCTAAATGCATTGAAGCAACTGCCATGTGATTGGTTGATTAGATAATTGCATTAATGAGAAATTGAACAGGTGTTCCTAATAATCCTTTAGGTGAGTGTATTGTTCTTACATACTTCAAAACCAAATTTAACCCTTAAATACATGAATGGTTCATTATTACATATTCGGGTCTTTAGCGACCCGGATTTATATTACTTTACTTTTATTTTTACAGGGACAATGCACAATTAAGAGTAGTTGCACCAGAGTTAGCTAGTAGCTAATTTACATCTGCTATTGGCTATCTGCTACTGTATATCTAACACGGATGGATCGCTACCTGTCGTGATAATATTAAACTCTCCTGATATTAGAGTAATAATTACAGAAGAATAAAATAAAGCATATTTTGTCCCCTTTTGGAGCTTGGAAGCGTTCAGTTTGAGCAGATGTTTTATACCATCATCACTGTCCTCGTCAGAGCTCATTTCCCAGTACATTCAGCATCTGGCTCATATTCACAATCTCAAACATATTCTCAAAACTATATCTTCAAAATCAATATTTTGATCGCTGACAGCTTCTTCACCAGATCCTCCATCAAGTGACAGTGACACTAATATTTGATTGCGTTCAGTACTTGCTCTGCAGTAAATCACTGAGCCATTTCAGGTTTTGCTGATGATTCTTCCTATTCTTTTGTTTTCTGCCTGCGGTAACTATGAAAACTATGAAACTTCACTTCATCATTGTGTATCAGACACCTTGTGGAATAAATGTGAATTGCACTTATTCAGTCATCAAAGATTCAATTATTGTTGTGCAGAAAAAATATACTTACACTGTTACACACCTCGGGTCGTTAGCGACCCTATACAATTTTTTTCACAAAATATTAATGGGAAAACAGACATTCTTTTATAATTGTATTATTTTTCTCGTTTTTATTATTTATAATGAATAGATTGAGGAATACTAAGAAGGTTGTCTAACTTTAAAAAATGAATGAGGAGGAGGGTAGTAAATGACGTCCCGGGATTAGTAAAGACCTGAGGTATGCGTTTAAGGGTAATTTGTTAATTTATTCATTTTAAAATGGATAACTGCACACCCTCCATTTAGTTTTCTTAAGAAATGTACCACATACAGTAACAACTCAGAAGGCTTAAGAGTTTTGCCCTGAGCTGTGATCTGAATAACGGAAGCAGTAAATACAGTTTTGCTTATAAGTTTGTATCTCCCAATATTTTAAGGAGCAAAATGTTCCCAGCAAGTAGCCGCTGGAGTGACTCTGTCATCAGGCATGTGGAACGTACATAGGCCTACAGCTCACAGCTTTGAATACATCAACGCACAGTAAAATATTATAATTCTTTTCAGTTCACGATATCAGGCAAACACTAGAGCAACCCCAATTCAGACTTTATGCATAAACATTATTAGTTCAAGCATAGCACTAATCCTAAATTCAAATCTGTTCACTTAGCCCATGGCGGCCTCTCACAGCAGACATCACATCTCCCTTCTGAAAGAAATTCATTGCATCCAATTATTTCAGCAGTTCTCCCTTCAAGAGCAGTGTCCCAAACAGACCTTAAGAGGAAGCGCACGGCACATTGCGTTTTATGCCCTTATTTATATTCTGTTTGATTTGTTTATGCCTTGGGAATTGAGGCAGCTTGTCTGTCGGTGGTTGTTCAGTACATAAATCATGAAACCAAGCCAGGAAAACTTCTGGATTTCAGATATTTACTAGTGAGTGGAAGTCATGTCACTTCTGTTGGCTGGTATCTGTCACTTTGAAATGTGTGTTCAAGTCATCATAAAACACAAGTTGCGATAGTCTTTTCTTCCCTATTGTGAGTGAAACGGCTTCTGGAATGAAAAAAAAAAGTACGGCGGGACTTGATTTTGTCCACGGGGAATTGATTGGATGGTTGGATGTTTGTGGTTTGCTATTGGTCGATCTTATGTGAGTGACAGGTTGCCCCGCCCTCACGCCAGTAAACACGTCATCAGAGAAGAAAAAAGGAAAAAACAAGAATTGCCAATTTTGATTTCATGCCGACTTTATTGTAGCGGTGATGTGGAATTCCCTATTCTTATAGAATTAGAATGGTCAGTCTTTTACAGTGGGCAAGTTTAATAAAATAAATTAAAAAATTAAAAAAAAAACTTTTATATGTACAAGGTTCACCAAGAAGCACACAGTATATAATTTTAGAAACAAGGGAAGTGAAATATACAAAAAGCCTGTGTGTTAGATTCTTATCATTTATTTTTTTAATTGCTTCTATGCAGTTTGACTTGCTTAAACAAGAAAGCATTGTATATTTGCAGGAATAATGATATTGCACTAATGTTGATCAGGTGGTAACCGTTACGCAATGTGATATTTGGCCCTGTTTCAGATTATCTGCTCAAAATACTTTTGCAAAATGGGAACAGAGACAGCTGTCATGGTACAAAAGTCTAGACTGCACCTTAAGACTTTAAATTTTATGGCACATTTATGATCTCTTGTGGCCCCTGTTTTGTCCAAACTAGAGACTCATGCCCTAAATAATCTGGGCTGTGTTTCCCAAAAGCATTGTAAGCCTAAATTGATTTTAGAACAATTGCCACCAATGGTCTTTACAATCAACTTAGGCTTTTGATGCTTTTGGGAAACACAGCCCTGTTTATTTTAAGCTTTGATATTGCATTTGTCTAGCCTCCTGAGTGTGTATGTGTGTGTGTGTGTTGAAAAGATAATTTTTTTTGTTTCCACCACAAAAATTATATTTTTCTCATTTATAACGATAAATTCACGATTTATTTTTGACCCTGATTTTTACTTGCTGACAGTTTTTGAGGAAATCACAGACAAATGCCCGAAATCAAAGGCAAATCGGTGCTTGTTCATGTGAGTGACAATCGTGTAGTGTGTATGAGTCAAAGACACGATCTGACCAAAGAGGCTAATGCGTCGCGGATGCCTGTGAAATATTTAGCATACTAAATATCTGGACCCGTCTGTGACTCAGGCCCTGTCCCAAATGGAACTCTAAGCCCTCGCGATCTTCCTCTGAGTCTACACTCGGGTTGCATAAAGGGGAACCCACAAGCACCCTTTTGAAACCTAAAATGACAAATCGGACACTCTAAGGTCTTGTGAACTTAACACACACATGCACACGTCAGCCGTTGTAAGTCCACAAGACCGCAAGTGCACATGAAGTGTGCCATTTGGGACAGGGCCTCAGAGTCATGCAGTGTGAAATGTGTTTTGACTGGAAATGACATCGGCGATAACCTACAGCCAATGTGAGCTCAAGCAAGGGAAAGTTCAGGGGGAGGAGTCATAGACCTGCAACAGAACATCAGAAAGCATGGCTTCCAGTCTCACGTGAACTTGTGTTATTTCCTGCACTAATTCTTGTGTGTGTTTGGTTGTGAAATGTAGTTTGTAGACCAACAGAGTTGTCACGATTCTTCCTATTGAAAATTTATAATGTGTGAGCTCCTGTGTGCACACAAAAGCAACTAAACGGTACCCCATTCAGATCTGACGACTTTGAAAATTGTACGGTGTACCTGGCGTTAGTATAATGTTTCCCAACCTTGGTCTTCAAGTACCCCAAACACTGCACATTTTGTATGTCACATTAATCAAACACACGTGATTCAGCTCTTCAGCTTGTCAGTAAAGACTCCATGACCTGAAATGGGTCTGCCATATAAGGGAGGCATCCAAGATGTGTACTGCTGGGGATATTTAAAAGAGTATTTTTTACCCTATACACTCTTAAAAATAAAGGTTCTTTATTGGCATTGATATCCATGGACACAAATGTTCTTTATTAGTGGAAAAGGTTCTTTAGATTATTAAAATGTTCTTTACACAAAGAAAAAAAATGGTTCTTTTAACTGTTCACTGAAAGGTTCTTTTGGGAAACCAAAATGCTAGACTTTCGTTCATCTTCGGAACACAAATGAAGATCATTTAGATGAAATCTGATGGCTTTCTGTTCCTTTAGAGACAGCTACGCAACATTTGATGCTTCAAAAATGTGAATAAAAGCCTAAATTCAATCTGTTCATCATATAAAGCGATCGAGTCTCTTCAGAAAATTTGGACTAAACCGCTGAATTCATATGGATTCGTTTTACGATCTCTTTATGAACTTTTTGAAGTGTCAAAGTGTCAGTTGCGTAGCTGTCAACGGAGGGACAAATCTTCATTTGTGTTACGAAGAGGAATGAAAGGGGTTTGGAACGACATGAGGGTGAGTAATTAATGACAGAACTATCCCTTTAAGAGTGTATTTTCTATTAGAAGCATGCAGGGCCGTTGCTAGGGGGGCAAAAGGTGGTGATGAGGACCCATAACCCCCACCCTGGAACGTGACTTCAAGCAGGCCCACAGCAACAACCTGCACTGGGACCCCAGATACCCAGCTATACAGCCCTGCTGACATGGCCAAAACAACAACATGAATTGCTGGATGCCAGGAAACCATTCAAAAGCATTGAAAGAGACATTTAAATAATTTGTAATGGCAATAAATCTAGGAAATTTCCGGGTATTTTTAAATATTACTTTATTTTAATGTAGGACACAGACAAAGATTATATAAGGTAAACCATTATCAGCCTATTTCAATTATAGTTATCTATGATTGATAGTATAGTATCTGCTCTTCCACCACATCCGACACTCTCATCTTTGACTCTCGGTTCCCTTCTGCACTTCTTCCCTGGAGAGCAGTTCAGTATTCTGCCACAGACTTGGATTAGTAATGCCAATCACGCAGCCAGCAATTCTCTTCCCAGCATTCCCACTGCGTTTACTCTCCTCATCTGACCCCATTCCCAGATCATCCTCCTTCTCATGAACCACCACCGCACGTCCCAAAATGGATTGAGCCCCAAAGAGCTTGGCCTCTGGGAGCTTCAGGAAATGCCTTAAAACTCCTTGCATGGAAAGATAGTTGCCCAGGTCTCCAGGATGACCAGGGTGGTCAACGCCCTGCGGATTGTAATGAGGACCAACAGTGACGCAGCCTTGACTTAGGTCTCCATACTGATGGATGTGGATGGCACGCACTTGATGATCAATGGCAGGCAAACCACAGAGGTTGATTTTCACTTCTAAAGTTCCATTGGGGAAGAGTTGCTTGAAAAGGACTTGCCCAGAGATCTCTGGCTGGCCAGGTGGTAAATTGGGGACAGGAGTTACTTCACAAGTGGCATAGATTGTGTTGTTGAACTCCACGACTTCCGGCATTGGAGCCTCGACAATCAAAGGAACTGGATTGTCAGAGAACTCTCCTCCTTGTATATGTAGCGCCAACAATATCAGGGGGAATTTTAGGATGATTTTCTTCATGTTGATCTTTAAAGCCTACAATGAAGAGTGGATTCAGTGCAGTCATGCTATTTTGTTTAAAGCTGCAGTCTGTAACTTTTTGCGCTCTAGCGGTTAATAAACAGAACTGCATGCGTCTTGCGGAAGAACATTGCAACCGGAGCTACTTCTCTCTGTTTATGTCTATGGCGAGTCACGCAGGGGCTGTGCTCCTCCGCAGCGGTTCCTACCAGACTGGTCTGAAATAGTCCCAATATAAACACTTATTATAAGTGTACCATAATGATTCAGGGTAAGACAAAAACACGGTTTGGAAAATGGATTCATGTTGTACATTCTCATTATATAATTTTTGTAAATCTTGAACACAAAAAAAAAAGTTACGGACAGCAGCTTTAAGAATGTAGTATTTTTGATAGAATAAAGTTCAAAGCTTTCTTCCAGGGAGCTGTTTGCAAAGGAAAACCAAATAAAAGAAATTGTATTTATTTTTGAATTTCTATGTACCCTTGTGAAAAAAGAAGTGTGCGTAATTGTATTGAATGTGCTCTTGTAGTGTATTTCAAATCTTGAAAGTATAATTTAAAAAGGTCTACTTGCAGATAATATAACATTGATGAAATAAAAAGCCACTTAAGTGTACATACGATACACATTCATAAGTATGTTTCTTAACACACAAGTAAAGTACACTTTTAAAAAGTGCAGTGCAAAAATGTCAAAGTTTTACTTTAAAGTACATTATGTTAATAATTTTTGTGTTGTGCTTTAAAGAAGTACACTTATTTTTTTGTGTTGACTAAAATAGTACATCATAATTTGATCTGTCGTATATGTTATTCAATATTAAATATAAAGTTAATATATTTAAAATCTACTAAATTGCAACTTCATCATTACATATATATATATATATATATATATATATATATATATATATATATATTTTTTTTTTTTTTTAAATACACAACATACAAGTTTCAATAGAAATTATACTAAAGTATATTTTAGTTTACCATAAATGCACAGTAAATGTCAGTACATTCAGCAGTACACTTTAACCATATTTCAGACAATACAATTAATTATGAAATTACATATAAAGATGTGCTTGGGTTAAACAAAGGACTGTTTCAGCTAACTGTATTACATTTAAACTATAATACATTTTCATTTAGTTGCAATAAACATGCAGTTAAGTCTGAAAACATTACATTCTTGTACTTAAGTATATTCCTTCAAAGTATTATTTCCATAATGTGTACTCTTTTTAAAAGCATGCTAAAGTGTACTTTTTCACAAGGATAAGTAAAATAAAAGACAAAATATTTATGTTTTTGATTAAACTAACTTTTTTTTAGTTGTACTAAATCTTGACAGCAAAATGCTGCTTTTCATACTTATTATTTGCTACTGAAAAAAACAAAGGAGAGACCATTCCAAAAAAAGCCATTGCTGATTAGTTAACATCAACAATTTTTTTTTTTCAAAACACGGCAAAAGCAACAAAGGTACATTACCATATAACTGAAATGTTGTCCTTAAACTGTGTGCAGATTGAATATTGCAGTCACAAGATTACTGTGTGCAGTCCTGAACTGGGGTTAAGAGAACATTCCCTTTGCAATCAAACTTTGTATTATTGATTGGCTGCTCTTCTGGGAACTCATGTGGAGCTACAGGTTAACCACATTAACTTTCCTTGTTTACCAGAGTGTGCCTGTTGGTCACTAATTAAGGTCACCTGCGTTTCATTTAGCTCCCTTTGTTTGCCTGTGTATATAGCACTCAGTTTGTTCAGTTCTTTGTTTTGGGTTGCATCTCTGTTATGTGTTCTCCAATGTAGATTATCATCGTATTGTGTTTATTTACAAGAAGTACTGCTATAGATCCCTCTCCTCTTCATTTGGTGACTCAACTGTGGCACATTAATTCTTAGTTAGCGTACATGAATCTGATTTTATATGCTCTGTAAATGCAAAAGTTCATGCTTGACGCCACTTATAGCAGATATTCATCTCATATAAGTGAATATCGGACAGTTCTTCTTGTTCAAGAAACCACTCTATCCCAAGCCTGACAAGCCTATTTCACATGCAAGTGGAATGTTATTTAATTGTCTTTGAAGGCGGAAGTAAAAATGCCCTGTATTTCAGATTTGTACAGAGAGCAGTGTAAAGTCTTGTTAACGTTAACTTTGTTTTTCCCATCACCATCAATTCCCAGCCACGACCAATGATCCAGTTGCTATTATGTAGCTTGTTAGCCATGCCTAGGCTGTGTAATTACCTGTGTCGGCGGCAATGATTGTCTTCTGCACTAGCTGATTCATTGCAGCAAATTATCATAGTCTGTAAAGGAGCTGTCTGAGATGTACAAGAGCTCAGTACATTCTGAGACTTGATTTAAATTCTCTCAAGGGATGCCAATACAGGTTTTGGGGATTTATGAATCATATATTGGATAGAAAATGAACTTTTGACTAAACATTATATAAATATGTTGAAAAATGAGTAATAAAACTTCACATCTATGTTCCATCAGGTAACATTTCATCAGATTATTAAGACATTTTTGTCATTCTGAAAGGGATAGTTACACAAAAATGAACATTATTTACTCACCACATGTAGCTTTCTTCTGCACAAAGGTAAAATTGCACCTAACTTCTTCCTCTGTGCTCCACAGAAACAAGCAAACAAACAAAACAGGTTTGGGACAACATTAGTTTGAATAAATAATGACAGAATTTTTGTTTTTGTTTTAAGAATCCCATCACTTCAAAAAATTCCTTTATGAAAAAGAAGTGCGCTTTTGTATACTGAATGTGCACTAGTGTACTTCAAATCTTAAAAGTATTTTTCTTTGTGTTGACTAGCACAAAGTTGATTTTAATTTTAACTGTAGTGTTATTCGATATTAGATTTAAAGTTAATATCAACTTCATCATAGCCTATTTAAATACATGACATACAATGTTCAATAGAAATTATGGTAACACTTTATTTTAGGGTTCAGTTCTCGCTATTAACTAGTTGCTTATTAGCATGCATATTACTAGGATATTGTCTGTTTATTAGTACTTATAAAAGCACATGTTAATGCCTTATTCTGCATGACCTTATTCTACGTCCCTTAATCCTACCCAATACCTAAACTTAAACGCTACATAAACTACCTTACTAACTATTAATAAGCAGTAAATTAGGAGTTTATTGAGGCAAAAGTTGTAGTTAATAGTGAATATGTGTTCCCCATACTAAAGTGTTACCGAAATTACATTATATTTTACAAGTACATTTTAGTTTCCTGCATAATTGCTTGTCAAATCATATTTCAAAGACAAGTAATTATGAATTAGCCTGTCAATGAAGTGTCTAAAGTGTCTAAAGTGTAGCCTACTTCTTTTCCACAAAGGTTGTTTTCTTTCACGTTTACTAAAAATTCTATAGAGACACTTATAATAAATAAATAAAAATACACCGAAATTGATTCATGTAGGCCTATTGTATGAAAAAAAAAAAAAATTGGCTGTTGTAATGTATATTTATGGACCCATCTGTAAAGTCCAACAGCTAGCTATGGTGTGTGAAGAAAATCCAAGGACACAAACTCTGTAGAGCCCCGTGCGGTGAAAGCAGGAACTGCAGCTCTGTTTGGGGGCGGTCGTCTTTATTTGGCGCTAGATATAATATCCTCCGGGTACTTCATATAGATCATCCACAGCATACATTATTTAGCATATTTCTCTTTTTAAAATATTTGTCCAAAGAACCGCAATGAATAACAGGCATAAACAGAGGCGGATGGTGTGTTTATCCTCAGTGCATTTGAAATAATATTGATGAGGTAAGTGCTTCCGGTCGCCATCTTGTCGTTTAGCCGTATGTGAATGTGAGAGAGAGAGCAGCGGCTGCGCTGGAGTAACCGACAACCTCTTTCCTCTTTTACCTTATTAATCTTTCTATTACGAGATGTCAAAACGGCATCGGTTGGATTTAGGCGATGATTATTCGTCGAGCAAGAAGAGATCTTCTGACGGGTATGTTGAGCTTGAGGAGGGTTTTATCTGTCCGCTGAGGAGGGAAAGAGCGGCTAGGTTGCACTAGCATGTTCATACTCTTGTGCTGGTGTGGCTTTATTATTGTACGGACTCTGAAATCGTTGCTAATAAATAATATGTATAAAACGCACAGCTGATATCCACAGTGGTTATTGTAACACTCAGGAAAGCGCGTTGTTTGCACAGTAGCGCGCGAGTCTTTGTGACTAGTGCCGCTAGCACGTGCGCTCACTACGCTACATGCATGGGTCTGCTCGCGTGCACAACAGCAGCAGTTTGACGTATAACACAATATTTACGTTTCACCTGCTTTCTTGGTTCGTTACTTTCTAGTTCTGGCTCACTGTGTGTAAAAAGCAGACTGGAAACCTATGTGGAGCATAGATGTGTCTGAAAGAAGGCCGCTAAATGAACACTAGTGTAAATATGTTGTGTAATCCTGACTTTGCCGGTGTCGGAATGTGGCTCACTAGGCTCTAAAACTGTCCGCAAAGAAAAAGAAAACTAACTAGTCGCTAACTAGCTAAACTAACTAGGAAATACATATTTGGGATGTGAGAGTGTAAATTCTCAGGTCTCTGTTAATTAGACGGATTTTGGTTGCACATGGTTAAAAGCGCGGCCTACTATTTCACTTTGGATCATGTGTAGTTTTCAGTGGCATTTTATATTTTATTATTAATAAATAATACAATTATCATTAAAACATTGCTCGTAGTTAAATTTGAGTAGCGTTGTCCGAATCTTAAACGAATCATTCTTTTGTGTTGGAACCAGAGTAACGTAAGGTCGTCAACTTGTTGAACCGATGAGTGAATCGATGATTTTACTGCTGGTTGCGAAAAGTTAATTTAACAGCAGAAACAGTGTAAATGTTATGAATAAAATGCACTAGAACTGATTACTGTTTTGATTGTAAAAACTAATGCGAAACAGTTGTTGTTTTTTTTTGTTTTTTTATTAAAACTTCCTAAGACTTGAAGCCAGGGGTGTCCAAAATCCGGCCCGGGGATGAATTTCAAACGGCCCGCAGCTTGTCTATTAAAATATATTATATGTAGCCCGCCACGCATAATTTACTACACATGCAGTTTCACAACGTCAACACAAGGTGGCAGTAATAGATTTTAGGCCCGGGAAACATTAACATGCCGAAAGCGGAACGAAACAGCGCTACTTGCGCGCGACTCCCAAGCTCACAAATGTTTACTTGCTGAGTGTCTCGATCACACGACCACTAAACAGCCAGTGAGAAGTGTTCGAGTTCGGCGTAGAGGTCTCCGGTACAAGCTGCAAATCTCTCGGTGATTTAATTTAGTTTAACTTAATCAACAACACTAACGTGCAAATCAGCAGAAACACTGAGCCGATTCAGTTAGAATACTTTTCAACCAACAATTCACCATCATGGATTTACTGTGGTAACACTAACTGTAACCGTGGTATTTTGTCAGAAATGTAGGATATATCATTTTATTTAATATTTAATGTAAAATAAGTAATTACAGACTTTTTTTGTCATAAATTTGCAGTTTTGTGCATTTGTATTTATATTAAGTGTTTATAGACTAATGTGTGTAAAGCTATTCTAGATATAGAAACAATATTTTAATTGAAGAGCGCGCGCTACGTACACACCATAAAACGCAGCTAACCGTCACTAAACGTGTAACGTTGTTTAATTACACACACAAATGTAGCCTATGTCATTTCATAATAAAGCACAAAAGAAACCCCGAGCATGCAATGTCATTTATGTCGTCAATTAAGTCATGAAGTTAGCAAAAAGGTGATTAAAGCGGACTCAAAACTGTGCATGTATGTATTTGTTATGCGTCACATTTTAAGAACAAAAGAAAAAGAGGAAAACAATATTTTTGTACTCTTAAGGATTAATCTACATTTAATTTAGTGTTTGATAACTTTATTCAATTTCTGTATATTTCCAAGGTCAGGTTTATGACCTTTATTATAATGGGTTTTTGTGAAGATTGCTTTAAGCTTACTTAAAGTTTATTTTTTACTTAGTTTTTTTTTTTAAGTCTAATAAATATTAAAATTTATAGCTCTCAATTATACTGTAATGTTGAATGGCTATAATTAATGGTTACATTTGCGAGAGAAGTTTCATAGAGACAGAGACATCAGTAGTAGTATTGGTATCAGAGATACTGGCCTTCAGTCATAAAAAGATGCCATAAATATTAAAAATATACTTTGTTTATACATTAATTTGGAGATTGAATGTAAAGTTATTGCAATATAAATGAATATTTAAAAACTTTAATGTTCAGAAAACATGTGCGATTAATTCGTTTTTTTTTTTATTTTTATCGATTGACAGCAATAATATATAATAGAAAAGGGACTGGCCCCCAGGTGTGTCCACAACATCGAATCTGGCCCCCTTTATAAAAGTTTGGACACCCCTGCTTTAAGCCATTTCGTGATTGTTTACTGCAAATGCATCTCAACCCATCCTTGAAGGGGTAGTTCACCCAAAAATGCTAATTCTGCCATTTATTCACCCTCAAGTTGTTACAAACCTGTATGAATTTCTTTCTTCTGCTCAACACAAAAGAAGATATTTTGAATAGGGCTGTGCACGAATAGTCAAATATTAGACCTGTAATTATTGTTTGAAAAATACTGCATTTTACTATGTTGCTTTGCTGGCCGTAAATGCTGTGAATCCATGATAAATACCGAGCACGCAAACTAAAAGTGCGTTCATGCCACCTCGTAATTCCTGTAATTACGAGATTCTAGCTTGTAAAAAGTGTTCACGTCCTTATTACAGCTTGTAGGCTGGGAATTTTCTGAGCGTTACGGCTCGTACCACGTGACCGCTGCACCTCACCTCACGCGGAAGCAGAGAAAAATGGCAGCGCTTTCAGCAGTAAAACGTAAAGAAGCAGTTATTTCTTAATATTTTAAAATTTGTGTAATTAACTTTTGCCAATGTACTTTTTTTTTTCATGCAAAAGTAATGTGAACATAAACAAAAGACATGCAGTTAGATAGGCTGTTCTTGTAATGACAGCCTAAATAAATGAAAGTGTAATAACGCATTTGAATAACACTTCAATGTTATTGTGTTTTTTCTTCTTCTTAGTACTTAAAATACGTTTTATTACATTTTACTTAAATTAAATCACAGCATTCTTTCACGCGGGTTCATTTTGCCGACTGTCGCTATAGAACCGGATAATCCCCAGTTCGAGGACGTGAACAGCTCCGAATACAACGTCACGTGTTGTCATCTCAAGATTCCGGTAAATACGAGGTGGCATGAATGCAGCATGAAACTCAGTTATAATTAAAGGAGTAGTTCACTTTAAAATGAAAATTGCCCCATGATTTACTCGCCCTCAAGCCATTCTAGGTGTATATTAGGGCTGCATGATAAATCGCAATTAACATGAAATCACGCTTATCGCGATTATGAAATCGCAAATGCTGGGAATTTTTATTTATTTATTTATTTTTTTAATATAATATATGCACAGTTTGTCAGTGCAGGACGGCTCTGTAATCAGTAGTAAACGCTGCTCCATCTGAAATCACTGCGAGTTTGAGTCGCTTATAACGTGCATTTGAAAAAGCAAACGCGTCAAACATCTTTCCAAACATGAGAAGCATTTAGTCATGTTTAATCAAAGCGTTTTATTTGGAGTACCTTGCGCGAGAGCTCCCTCTGGCTTGCAGATGGAGCAGCATTTACTGCTGATCACAGCCGTGCTTCACTGAGAAGCTGCGCATAAAATAATCGCAGTCTTTGCCAAATCGTGTGCGGTTTAATTGGGATTTATCGTGCAGCCCTAGTGTATTTGACTTTCTTCTTTCTGATCAACACAATCGGAGTAATATTAATAAATATCCTGACGCTTCCAAGCTTTATAATGGCAGTGACAGGGTCCATTGAGTTTGAAGCTCAAAAAAGCACATCCATCCTTCATAAACATCTTCCACACGGCTCCCGGGGGTTAATAAAGGCCTTCTGAAGCGATTCGATGGAGTTTTGTAAGAAAAATATCCATATATATTTTCTCACGAGAAGCATGTGGATATTGTTTTTCTCAACATGAACATGTGAAACTTATAAACATAACCAAATGCCGACTCGAGTGTATAAGCCTATGTACATTCTATACAATAATTGCCGCAGTCTGCTTTATTGACTGTTTAATTGACTGCATTGTTTAATTATGTTTTCAACTAAAAGAAAACCTTAAGATATAATGTAAGCTTGTTGTGTATATTGCCTAATCTAGGGCTGCAACAACTAGTCGATAAAATCGATAATTGATAATGAAAATCATCGACAACGATTCTTGTTATCGATTAGTCGGGTCTGCTCTCTGTACGCATAGCTTTCACCAGTCGTGCCAAATTAAAGCACTGAATAACGCATTTCTATGGACAAAATGCATCTAAAAATAGTGGAGTGGAAACAGAGTGAGCTGCTGTGGGAAAGGTATATGATCCAAGTGCCCAAAACATGAGAATTCTTTATTTTAAGCTTCAAGCGAATGCATTAGCATTTAACATATCCTGTCATTTCGCTTTGACATGCGTGTGCGTCCTCAGTGCAAAACGTTCATTTTACAGGTTATATCTACTGATCTATATAGAGAAAAGTAGTTATATCCTCATCTGTAAATGCTACTAATTCACGCGAGTATTTCCGTTTTGCATGAAAGCGCGTCCTGACAGCTTTAAACTCCACTGAACGAGCGAAAGTAAATCAAACAGTGATGCGTCCATTTACTCACTCACACACACACACACACACACACATGAACTCACACAAACTCTTATACACACACATATGCAAACACACACCCCATTATTTTATTTATTTATTTTTTCATGCTCATATAAATGCTTTGGCAATACAATGTAGAATTTGTCATGCCAATAAAGCTCTTTTGAATTTGACCATTAATATTCAGTGTAAAAACATTAATTTCGCTAAAATATCTGCTGTTGGATGCTAAATTTAGGTTTAAAAATCAACATGTAGTTGAAGTATTTTATGAGAGTAGTAACTGTAAAGGGATAACAGCGTTTAATTTGAATATAAATGTAAGACATTTCTTATAGCCTATTTAAAGGATTAAGAAATGGCAGTTACAGGTTACTTGTGTGTGTGTGTGTGTGTGTGTGTGTGTGTGTGTGTGTTCGTGTTCGTGTGTTCCTGCAGAACATTCCTCTTATCTGCTAACACTGAGTTTGTGAATTTTTTTTTTTTTTTTTTTTCTTTAACATCATTTTAATGTAGGGATGTGAACTGTCCTTTTGCTTAGTAACTTTTGCACATAATGTATAGCACAAACATGAAAATTAACTTTGAAAATTAACCATGGTTTTATTATAGTAGAGCCATGTATTTTGGCATATTGATTACCATTTGTATAATCACACAAATACCTTAGTTAAACTATGGATTGAAGCAAAACCATGGTTAATTTGTGGTTACCATGGAATAACTACAATAACCCTGTTATTTATTTTATTTGCTTGTTTTATTTGTTGTAAAACTATGGTTCATTTTTGTAAAGGTAGATATATTCACTATGTATGTTTTCATAGCACTCAGCTGACATGTTTGTTTGAAGGACAGCATTGGGCAGGATGTGGAATAGTGTGTTTTGTCAATAAAATAAAAATGGGCTTTTTATCAGACTAATCGAAAAAATAATCGGTCAACTAATCGATTATCAAAATAATCGTTAGTTGCAGCCCTAGCCTAATCATAAGCTTGTTCAGAAGTGACAAAAAACTTGATGAATAAAAAAAAAAAAGTCTTTATTGATAAAAGGTAATTTAAATAAACAAATATTCAAATATTCATTTTTTTTTTATGAGCCCAAATATTCGAGTACAATATTTTTTGGAAAATGCCCATCTCTAATTTTGAAGAATGTCAGTAAACAAAAAGTTGATGGGCCCCATTGAGTTCCATGGTATTTTTACTTCCACCCACTTGTAAATATCTGAAATCTAGAAGTTTTGAATCTGAAGTTTTTCCTGGCCACTAAGAGACTCTATTCCATAATTTATGTGCTGAACAACCACTGACAAACAAGCTGCCTCAATTCCCAAGGCCTAAACAAATCCAACAGCATATAAATTAGGGCTGGGCGGTATATCGAGTTTGTACGATATATTTTTTAGAAACGATATGGATTGAGGCAATACCGTTTATATCGATATACAGTAGTTTTATACGAGTGCATTTTAAAAATAGCGGGGGACGCAGAGTTCATAATCCAATTTGTCCTAAACATGACGCATACTTTATATTAAGGGCTTCAAAATAACTGGTAAGATATAGTTAACACGTATAGTTTAAATCAGCAGACGCTCTGACAGATACATGTGCTGACTGACAGACTCACGCTGTTTAACGCGTTTGAGATGTGATGCTTTCCTCAGTGCATAACTTACATTTCACAGGTATTTTCTCCATCTGTAAATGTTAGAAAGTAATGCGAATGTCCATTTTGCTGTCAGGAGAGGACGTGCCTTCTGCATGTGAATCTCCGCTAAAATTCAGGCTTCCGTGAACGAGCGCCGCCATGCGCATGCGCGGCAAACAGACGGAGCGCAATAATTCTGACTAAAATATACATATTGCTAAAATATTTGTTGTTGGACCTACAAGTAAGTGTAATTTTGTGAAAGTGACCATTACAATGGGGTAATAAAATGTAGGATACTAAAATTAGTCTGCTTTTTGTTTTTATTTTCATTTTTAGAGTAGTGAATTTAAAAAATAAAAATGATTTGTTTTTAGATTGATAGTATACAATATAATGTTACAATGTTAGAATGTAATGTGATTTTAACCCCTTTTTTGCACATAATATATTGCATAGCCTACATTTATTACGTTCACTATATTTGTTTTCATAGCCTTCAATATCAACATTGTTTGTAGGACAACATTGGATGTGAAATAATAAAAAAAAAAAAAAAAAAAAAAAAAACTTATTTTTTTTTATCCAAATAGAAAAACTTAGAAAATACCGAGAAACATATCGTATTGCCATTTAACCAAAAAATACCGGGATATGATTTTTTGGCCATATCGCCCAATCCCTAGTCTAAATAAGGCCGTAAAACACAATATACCTTTAGAAAGAACAGTTTCGCTGACACTAGTTCCCTGTCTTGAAGTTGCTATTAAATGAGTTAAATGGTACAGATTAAATAGCACGATTAATAATTGATATTTAAGTTAGGTTTTCTAAAAAAGTACAACTGAAACCCAACCGCTCTAAAACACTTTTAAATAAGATATATTATGTAAGAGTTGGTTAACAGAGTCATGAAATTGCATGCTTAAATGCGAATATCACATTCTCATGAATGTCTTATGAGTTTGAGCATTAACTTTTGGTTTGCCAGAAAACTAAAACCAGGTTATAAAATCAAAATCCCTGCTTACTTGTGTTACTATTACTTTTGTCTTCCCATCAGTAAGGACCGGGACAGAGATCGGGACGACCGGTCGAAGGATCGCGATCGTGACCGCGACAGAGACAGAGACCGTGATCGGGACCGAGAGAGAGACAGCAAGGGATCTAGCGTGCCGCTCAGCATGCCTGTCGGTGGGATGCTTCCTCTGAAGCAGACAGCCATGAATCAGCAGGTCAACCCCTTCACCAACCTGCCTCACACACCACGTTACTATGAGATCCTCAAGAAGAGGCTGCAGTTGCCCGTCTGGGAGTACAAAGAACGTTTTAATGACATCCTCAACCGTCATCAGAGCTTTGTGCTCGTTGGAGAGACAGGCTCTGGAAAGACCACACAGGTCAGAGGCAGCAAAAGTTTTTCTTTTTACAAACTAGTCAAATTTCTGGATTTATAAGTATTTCTGTATGTTGAGTATGATCCATGTGAATCGTGTAAATCTGAAAGAAATTCATTTCCTGAAATTCATCTTTATTACATGCATGGATTGCATGAGCTAGCATCTCACCCAGGGTCCAAAATTAACACTTGGCAAGCACCACATATGAGTAAAAATCTGTTTATTTTTACACCGAGTATACTGTATAAAGCAGTGTTACTCACCAATTTTAACAATGCACGGTCATGAAAATGCGATATTTAATTATATTGCTCCACAAGAGCTCCACTGCAAGCGCTCTGTGTTTGGGTCAGTTATAAATTTCATTTGAAAACTCAACGTGCACCGACCATCTCAGAGCTTGACGCCTAATTTTTCCCCAAGGAGCACATGTGATTGTGAGTCATTGCACATTAAAAAACTTTAGGGGCGCAATGCAAATTGATCAAATAATGTGTTTTACTTTAATAAAGGATACAAGGGACTTTTACAAGCAAAATGGTATATATTAGACATGTCACAATTAGGGATGTCAATTTACACAAATTCCCATGATCGATTGTTGTTTAAATTAACGATCAATTAATTGTTAGCCTTAATACTGCAGTATGCATCTACAGCAGTGGCATATAGCCGACAGCATGACAGGGTGTGCAAATGCTGCTCAGAATGCCATGTTCCTCACCAAATGAATGAGAAGGGTTTTTAGTCTAAATGAAGGGCTAGTAGGATTGTAAAATCGATGTGATTGATCATTTAATTAAATTACTTATTTAATAATCAAATATAACGAGTAATACAACGTGTCACCAATGCCGCCTCAGATCTGTTATTCAGAAGTTCAGACGTGCTCTTCCTGGAATAACTTATAGTCATGAAGGTGTAACTCCAGCTGTAAAATGGTCCCAAACATAACTCGCGCTCGCTTCATTTTCCTTTGTGTCTGCTTTACGTGTTTCGCGGGTGAGCAGCACGCACGCGCATGACCCTGCTTAATCGACAATCGATAAGTTTTATCAATTAAATGTATTATCCAGGGTTCGTACGGGTGCTTGAAATCCTTGAAAATGGATTTGATGTTGTGTTTTCAAGGTTTGAAAAGTGCTTAAATTTTGGATAAAATGCTTGAAAATGCTTGAAATTGTAACTGTATTTCTTTCACAACAAATACCTGACTGAATAGTTTTATTAAATGGAGAAATAAAATGTTGGAGAGCCTAAAATGAAACCTGCTGTGCTCGCGATCTGCCAGTCTATTTCCATGTGTGACTCCGCCCCATGAAACCGTCTGCTGCACCATGCCGGGAGGTTTTCAATGAACGTTTGCTGGAAGATGCAAAGTACGCATTATGGATTAAACGGGGACAAACCCCACGAGTTGCCTCTTGTAAAGTTTGCAAAAAAGACGTGCCGCTTTTAACAATGGGCAAGTCTGCTCTGAGTCACATGAAAGGTAAGTCATAGACTTTTCAAGTAAGCTAACTGAAGTAGCCTACTGTACACGTTAGCGCCTATTTGTTTACGCTATTAACTGCTAGCTAGGAATTCGCATTAGTGACTGAGAGTACTTGGTGTGATAATGTAATCAGGGCTTGACATTAACGTTGCCATTTGCGGGTGGATTTCAGCTGTGGCGTGTAACACAGTTACTCCCACTAGCCAATTTGGCGGGTTGAATTTTATTGTAGTCTTCTCAAAAGGCATCTGTTTCTGTTGAGTTTATGAATGCAATGTCTAATAATCAGAGGCGTTCAGATTAGTCATCGCTGAAATGCCGGAGTTTTGTTCAGAGCGTGCTCTCACTCACTGAAATCTGCACTCTCGTCATAAACAGCAAAGCAGAGATGTACGGAGATTCATTCATCATACAGTGATTCTGTTTTTGTTCTATTTCAGCAGCGAAAATAGTTTCAAACAAAGATCACAGCAGAACCATAGCGCATCTGATGTGACTGGAATTAAGTTGGCTTGATGTTGGATGTTCAATAATTGCAAATTTAGGGACTGTCTCTAAAGTTACATATGACATTGGTATACACGCTTCTAACTTCAATAGCATTTGAAGAGAATGACTTAGCCATAAAACCAACTTTAAGGTGTTCATCTAGGTGTCAGGTATGATGCACACCTTTTAGATTTTTGATATTTAATAAAATAAACTGTCAAATCACATGAAAATATGGATATGTATTTCACTAGGCTACTGTATGGGCTCATACACAGAAATGCTAGATTTAAATATGTCAGCTGATGGAAGCTGATAAACACTTGCTTAAGAATATTGCTTAAGAATAAATTATATTCACAGTTTTCACACCAAAAAAAAATCTTATTTTTTTCAGTCAAGCAAAAAATCTGATCCTTCTGCTATTATGAAAAACACAATTTTGGCTGTTTATAGCAATATCTCTTTTAATGTGATAAAAACACTGAATAATAATTTTCACTGTGTATTGGCATGTAATTTATGGTGGTGTAAGGTGCTTGAAAAAGCTTTAAAATGGACCTTGAAAGTGCTTAAAGTGCTTGAATTTGACCTTGGAAAAGGTATACGAACCCTGATTATCGACAATTAATAGATCATTGATTAATCGTTAACATCCCTAGTCACAATAGTTGCTGAAGCTATAAGACTTAATAAATACCTATTAAGTCTTTAAGTATTAAGTATTTGGTGCTGAGATGAATACATCAATCTGAATGGCTGTTTGAAACAGTTAAATACTGCTCAGAAACAGTTATAAATATTATAGCAATAATATTTATTATTGTAATATTATATTACAATAATTTTATGTATAATTATTATTATTATTATTATTATTAATAGTAACTAGGATTTTTAAATTTACCATACACTAGTAATACATTTCTTTCTTGATTTGTTTAATTTTAATAAATGTTTTTGAATGGTAATAATTTTATGAAATTATACAGTACAATATTTCTTTATTGATTGGTTAGTTTCTCCAATTTAAATAAAATATTTTAAAAGTAATTATAGTAGTTGTTTTTATTTTATTTTACAGTGTGATGGTTATATTTCTTTAAAGATTTTATTTAACAAAATACAATTTCAAATAATAGTAATATATATTTCTATTTTTATTTTATTTAACATTTTATTTTACAGTGCAATGTTAATACTTCTTTAATTAAATTTTTTTTAACTTAATATAATTATATAATAATAATAATAGTTGTTGTTGTTGTAGTATAGTCACATAAGTGATACTCCTGCTGCCTGTTAGCATGCACGGCTAACCAAAGCTGCTTTGCTCTTTTTCACAACCTTGTCGAGAGGGAATCTGAGACTAGGACCATGTTAACAAATGTACTCATTCATTTGGTTTAAGAAAAGACCTGAGAAACACAGTAGAGCATAATAATGATTTGGTCGTGTCCTCTTTTTCAGATCCCTCAGTGGTGTGTGGACATGGTTAGGTCCCTACCTGGACCGAAGCGTGGTGTGGCTTGTACGCAGCCACGTAGGGTGGCAGCCATGAGTGTGGCTCAGAGAGTGGCAGATGAAATGGACGTCATGCTGGGCCAGGAGGTTGGGTACTCAATCAGATTTGAGGACTGTAGTTCTGCAAAGACCATACTGAAGTAAGTTATAGGAAACAAAGATTTAGACATCAAATAATGTGTACATGATTTTTCAAGATCGTAGAAATTAATAGTATTTGTTGACATTTGGTCTTTTTTGGTGACACCTGAAATAGAGATTTAAAAATGTGTCTTCTGTCTACAGATATATGACAGATGGTATGTTACTCCGTGAGGCTATGAACGACCCCTTACTGGAGCGATACGGTGTCATTATTCTCGATGAGGCTCACGAGCGCACATTAGCCACAGATATTCTGATGGGCGTCCTCAAAGAAGTGGTCCGTCAGAGGTCCGACCTTAAGGTATGTGATGCTGATCATGTATTTGCACCACTTTGTGTTTTTTTTTAATTAAAGTGGGGGACATGTAGGGAAGAATATTAAAGTCGACATGAAATAGGAATTCATCCTGTCTGTTTTCTAAATGCATCTTATTGATCGATTACACTTGTATTATAAGGTGCCCTTGTTGCAGTGATGTAATGCAAATGAGTATTGAGTAATGTTAATTAACATGTACTTACTATATAATTAGGGTTAGGTTAAGGTTTAGTTGCACTTCATATTACAGTCCTATTCCATATTGTACATGCGTAGTAATTAGATACTTGCCTAAACCTAATCCTATTGCATGTATATGCATACATTTGTCATTGATATACACTTCTATAGACCTGTTGGCATGGTGGTTAAAATGGTTTCTTTTTGAATAATCTGTTACATAAACGTGCATTCAAAGTCATAGAGAGAGCTTTAGTTTTGAAGCTGAATCAAGCTGGGCCAGGAGAAATTGTCCTCTTAACAAATGCAAATCATTCTGTGAGCGTGTCTGTCTCTGTATATTCTTCATCTGGCTGTTGTCGATGATGCTGCTCACACACCTGACAGCTGTGTGGCCGTTTGTTTGAAGACAAACTTGGCTATTCCACTCAGAAATGCACAGCCAGTCGCTTTAGTGGAGGTAAAGCGACTGCTGCTGGGTCAGCCCATTTGAAAGCCATCAGCCCAAGGAGAGCAGAAGCGCAGCGAGCTTTATGGCTGAAATGTGCTGGACCGATTCTCATAAAGCAGATGGGTAATGACTACTTGTTGTCAGGAACAAATCAAAGGTTATACATGTGTTCAGAGACTGTTAAATAAGGTCTAGGTGACTCCAAGTGATCCCTCGGCCCCATGTCCCCATCCAGCTTTAAAGTTTAATATGCTTTAAGAGCAATTATAACGTGTCATGATGTGGAAAGGTGCCGCGTGGAACTCAAAATGGCTCTGTGCTTTTTTTTCCTCCATTAGAATCATAATGTCCCCAGACAGAATGAGATGTGCTCGCTGTAGACATGGGCAAAGAGTCACAGCTTTTACCAAATGCTATGTGAAATGGTGTCCTTTCAAAAGCTAATTCAGTCCATTTATTTCTCCCCAGGTCATCGTAATGAGTGCCACTCTGGACGCGGGAAAGTTCCAGGTTTATTTCGACAACTGCCCCTTGCTCACCATTCCCGGCCGGACGCATCCCGTGGAGATCTTTTACACGCCCGAGCCAGAGAGAGACTACTTGGAAGCGGCCATTCGCACGGTCATCCAGATCCACATGTGTGAGGAAGATGAGGGAGATGTACTGCTCTTCCTCACTGGACAGGAGGTAATGTTACTGATGTCCTGGTGGATCTGTTTAAATGGTTCGTGCAGAGTTTGGAAAATGCTTTATTTTAACCGTTATGTTTTCAAGGTTTGAAATGTGCTTGAATTTTGAGTATTGTCCTTGAAAATGCTTGATATTTTTTTCCTTAGTCTACTATAAACGCCTTCTCCGCACTTGAAAAGCACCTGTACTTGGAAAATGCTTGGAAAGTTCTTCAATTTCACTTATGAACTGTCTAAAATCCAAGCATTTTACTTATATTATATTATCCTAGTATAGTGATGTTTTATTGACTTTTTTGGGGGGAAATCAACCTAGCTACCGTTGTGTTAGTGTTACTGTTAAGTAAAAATATTAAAAATAGTTTATCAACTGATGTAAAGCTGAAATGAAGTAATAAATTAATGAAATGAAATAAAATATTAGATGAAAAAATAGAAATTAAGAGGGTTGCCTTGAGAACTAACCGAAATGATTGTACATTTCAAGTACTAAAATTAATAGAACTAAAACTGAAAGGATTTAAATCAAAGCTAAATAAAATAAATATATAAAAATGATAATAAAAAAATACTCTTATAAAAAAAAAAAAAATAATTCAAGTATATAAATTAAGGTTTATTCAAAATATAAATGAATGCTAAAATATATAAATAATACTAAAATAACACTGCTACTAGTAATTAATTTTGAACAACGGAGATAGTGATAGTATTATATACAAGTATTATAGATAGTACTATTATTATATTATAGTCATGTATTTTGCCTAAATTTTACTTTTGTTGCTTGCAAATTAAATTATTTAATTTGTTTGTCTCCTGCATTTGAAATCACAGCTCTGGGTAGGCACTAGTGAAGGGTTTGTGTTTGTATTACCATCAGACAATCAGTGTTGTCATGAAGTCACTATCTGCGGCTGCAGAGTGATTTAGTCACATGGCATTTATGAAGCATTAAAATAAAATACAAATTAGGGATGTGCGAGACTAGCCGACTAGTCGATTAAACGATAGCGCTGCTGCTAGTCGACCTGGAAAGTACTAGTCGTTTACAAATGTATTTATTTTTTGCACATTTCATGTTTTGCTTTGTTTTTACAATGGCTACGTTTAAATTACCGTTATGTTAATGTTACATCCTAAAATTAATATTTGAAAAGTGTATATCTGCAGCAAAACAATTTAATTTGACCTAATTAATAAAAAATAATTTAAGGATTTGTATGCGTTGGTTTTCTCTGGCGCTCACGGCGGGTTCTGAGAAATCTCCACTTGGAAGATGAGCAAGGTGATTTTGAAAGCCTACACAATGTTTCTTCTGTCATGTCAAATTAACAATTAAGCTTGCTTAGGCTTTATACTACCGGTTATGAGGGACATCCGTATGAAATTTTATAACTGATTAAAGGAGAAACATTATGAATGAAACTTACTTTACACTTGAACAGTTGCTATATCAACATCCTAACAATAAGAAAATGCAGTTAAATAATGTATAATTATCAGTACACGTCAAGCTTTTCTTGCGATTTTTGCCGCATGTTATGTGTACAGATACTTTTCATACATGAGAAGCGCATTCAAACCAAATCGATTTATAATAGGTTATTAGGTTTGAACTTATTGGTTCTGCTATTGACTCAGTTGATTTGAATAAATATGTCTATAATGGCTAACATTGCTTCAGTGAATGCTCAAGTTTAATACAATGATCATAATGCAAGGCAAGCATGTCGCATGTATCTGTTCTCTTTTTAGCGGCATTCAGTATGTGATTTGAATGTTCATTAGGGGTGTGACGAGACACTTAGCTCATGAGACGAGACACGAGATTGGGTTCAAATAAGTGCAAATAGAAACTGAATTTTTGAACGCACATTTTAAAAGACAAGACGTTTGTCTGACGCTTCTGTTGGGCAACGAATCCTCCGCCACGGTCCTGTCAGTCTTCTCGTCACGTGATCAGTGGCAGTGCTGCGCTCTATGGTCGACTCGAACAGCTCGTGTTGGATGAGCTGATGGAATTGAAGCGACCGTTATCCACTGGAATTAAATTGTTTTTATTTCTATAAAAAGCAAAACGACAGTGGAGGCGTAATGTGAACGTTGCGTATTCTATCCTAACTTCACCCTCACACTCCGTCATGACAATATGACACGAGACAGCTTTTCACCTCGACAAGAAATCTCGTCACACTTTAATCTCACGAGATCTCGTCACACCCCTAGTATTCATAGATTAAGTGTTCTTTCAAATAGATCGATCGCATATACAGACTGTCTCTGGGGGGCGGGGTTAGACTAGTTGACTAGTCAGTTACAAAATTTCAGTTTAAACGGTTATGAAATTAGTCGTTGCACACATCCCTAATACAAATATCATATAAGAAAACAATAAAACCCAACTGTGGGTGCTTCCTGTTGTTTTGGGTGTGTGTGGCTTTGACTTCACATTCAAGATGCTCATTATGAGCCACATTTGTCATTTGTGACATTTTTCAAGCTGCCTCGCACAGAACAGTTAAATAGTGCAGAAGAGATCAATGCTTAGATTGATAATGGCCATGAACACAGCTGGCCTTGGCGCAAAGGCAAAAGCCTGTGAGAGATGGCAGAGAATGACCTAGATTCAGCCCTGAAATTAAGCCATTTATTATTTTACGTCTCCTGCAACCAGTGCTCACCTGAGCGCAGTGGAGGGTCAGGGACCCACCCAAATGATAAATACGGTCACAGATGGAGAATCACCAGCATTCCCTGCTTATTTGTTCTCTTCCATTTCTTCTTTTGCCGGTATCAAAGACAAATTAACTTAATGTCCTTGGATGCTGTACATAAAGATAATGAGAATACAAAGCAATTATGCAATAAATCTAATAATTCAGATTCAAGATTCAAAACTGCATTCGCAAAACATGCCAGAAAAATGAACATCTTTTTATGCCACACAGTCTGAATTGTCAAATAACTGTACTTCATTTATGTCTCTCACTTAACTATTTCAAAGAGAAGTCACTACTTCGCACCATCCACCTAATCAGATAATTTGACACCCTATTTATTAACGACAGACTCTCGTCATTAGTTTCTCCAGTGGGTCTGGTCGTGTACATCCGTTTTCATTTGCAGGTGTGAGATTGATTGCTGGCTCGTTGCAGAATGAAAGCCAAGTAAGTTGCAGTTGGAGTGTCTCCACCGCCATTGGATGATAATTGAGTGGAGATTTATAGATGCACAGGATTGTTCTCTTTGCTGTGAACTAATCGTTATCAAGTCCAGAATGTCAGCGGATACAAGGAGCTCATCTTTATCATGAACAGATCAATTCAGTGTTTGCACTTGTGATGTTTCAGTGTGTGGTTTCAAAAGTAATTAAAGAAAAATGTCTAAACACTTGCCCATCTACCATTGTCCTGCCAAACACGGTCCTGTCCCAAACTCGCGCCATTGGTTGAGCAAGCAGTTGCCGTGTCAGGATACTCAATCCAACAGAACAATGTTGAAATTGTAAACATTTTTATACAGGTAGTCAACCTACATATGGCATTCTTAATTAGTATTTAAATAAAAAAAAGTATTTGAATTAAAGTAGTTTACACAAAAGAAAGGACAAAACTTGTGACTTTAAATCACAATAATGTCGATGAGCAAAGTAGTGTCACATAATTTAGATCAAAATCAGGCTGAAATGAAATTTTTGGGCTTCGAAACAGCTTGACAAAGAAAAATTTCTGGAAAAAGTTTGGTCCGGCTGGTAAAAGCCTTCGTACTCTCATTGGTCTGTGGTAATTACATCGTAGGTAGGTGTGCTTTGCAGTTCCACCTTCTTTGGCGTGGAAATCTTTTCAGGTTCATTACTTCTGTTCAGTCCATCGAGGTCAGACGCAAGTAAAAACATGAACACACTGGAGAGCTGCTTTTATAGTAGAAATTTAAGTTGTAATTCTAATTGAAAGAGACACTGACACTATTTTTCATGGTGCTTGCTTTAAAGCAATCTATCGTATACAAATAAACGTGACGTGACTTTACTAGAGTTTCGAATTGCAGAGCTCATGCAAACATATCCACATTGCTATAATCAGATGCTTTCTTATTCTTAACTGCTGTTTTCTCACCGCCATGTTGTTCAAGTGTTTTTGTTATTGAGAGTAAAGCACTAAATGCCACTCCCAGCAGTGTGGGTGGTGTTAGGATGTTCGCTAACAGTATATAGCTGCAAAGGTATTTCAAACTTTTTTACCCCCAAGCAAAGAACGGGAAAGAATTTCAGATTTAGTGTTGTAAGTATTCGCTTTGGCGGCTTGTTAAAGGGTTTGTTCACCCAAAAATGAAAATTGTCCAATAATTTACTCACCCTTAAGCCTATAATCACTGGCTTATGTTAACGGCTGTACACGAGTCGAGTTCTGGCTGAAGGGTGAAAAATTTCTCATTTTAGACTAATTTGTGACTGGTGTTTTGTTTGTCTCTATCCTCTGCGTTTCCGCGTTCGTCAATATGTTATGTGTCGGGTCATCGGTCATTCTTCCGCCGGAACTAGACTCTGCCGTTACCAGAAGCCAGTGATTTATAGTTCATAAAGTTACAAATATGTATAATTTAAATATAATTTAC
This sequence comes from Coreius guichenoti, assembly GCA_039654105.1. Taxonomy (NCBI): domain Eukaryota; kingdom Metazoa; phylum Chordata; class Actinopteri; order Cypriniformes; family Gobionidae; genus Coreius; species Coreius guichenoti. The sequence goes on along the minus strand of CM077168.1, from coordinate 9,767,779 downwards.
ATTTTTGGGTGAACTAACCCTTTAATGTGTTTTTAATTAGGTTAACGGACTTCAAATGGACTACGGCAGTTGAAAGGGTGTTGTGCTTAAGCATTTCCCATCTTAAGCATGTGATGAGACTAATGATCACAGTAGTGGATTTGGCTATTATATTTTACCCATTTAAAAAATGGTTGAATATGCTCAAATCTAGGCCAAGAATGTTTTTTAGGCTGGTCACATAGTAGCTCAGTTTGCTCCTTTTGATCCATTAAGGTGCGTCATTTTAGTTAAGCAATTTGTGCTGTTTGTCCACTCAAAGAACCATTTTATCCCCTTAATCTTTTCCTGGGTCCCGCTAATGCAACGAAACTCTGCAGAAGAAATGAATGTCTTAACTCGCCAGGCTTTTCGCAAACTTGCAAACAGCAATTAGGTTTAAACCACACAATCTTTCAAAAAGAAAAAACCCTCGCTGATACGGTGCAGTTATTTGTTCAACTTTGCTCGTTCGAATCAGGTCTAAATTACCACTGATTAAGATTAGTTTTCTCCTTTAGATCCATGCCAGCTAATTTGCATCTGCAGCATGTAGATTAAAGGGCCATTTAAAATATTTTCCTCCAGCATTGTATCGTGCCCGCTGTGAGAAGCGAGGGATCTGGATTTGGCGCCCTGCTCCAGGTGCAGGCTCTTCTGCATTGGCACAGCCGTGTGTCCCTCTCTCCCCGGTGCCTTGGCAGCACGGATAGCAGTCCTCCTGACAGCTGTCGCTTCCCAAGGGCTGATGGACTATTAATACTTTGGCTAATTTGATCAATCCATTCAGATTTGCCTTGTCCTGCTCCGTTGTGGCAGAGCTTTGATTAAGATGCACATGGCCACCGGTGCCATTTTCTGCGCATATTGTACCCCAGGGAGCAGTGCAGAGCGTGCATGGACTACTGTGCCTGGGATATCAGCACGCTTACGAGCTTTAATGCTTTTATGGACAAATGATCAGCTATGGCTGCTTAGATACGCAATGAAAGAGTTTCAAGTAAAATGTCTCTGAGATGTTTAGGGCCTTTTGATGTCGCAGCGCAGTCTTGATATCGATAAATGCTTTATTATAACGGCCTAAAGTTTTTGTAGAGATCATTGCTTGGCTGTTTATCATTGATCTCTTTCCTCTTTTAAATCGCAATACTCACTTTGACCTGAGGATGGCAGTACTACATAAGCTGTGACTTCAAAACCAGTAGGACCGTTCCACTTGTGATGATTGTAATGTGCTCATGCATGGACAAAGCTTTATAGTAAATACTGAGCATTCTTCATTTGTGAATATAGTGAACATTTCCTCTGACTTGCGAGAGAAGGCATTTAGTAATCTAGATTAAGTTATCTGTAGCTTGTTAATGGTTTGCGCTTCAGTATGTGCTTTTTAAAACACATTTGAGCTGTTGGATCAGTGCTATCTCTAATTTGCTGTGACGACTGTCATGTATTTCTAGATCTCAAGCCCACAATGTTTGTGACGTTCAGCATCACTTAACTGATCTGTTGTGATTTGCTCCTGGTTATGCATCATTGCAGCTTTCTCATCTCACATTAGCCCTACTACATTGCCATCTGGAATATTAAAGCTTGTGTGTGAGTGTACACATGCCCTTGTGACTGCCGCTGTTGATAGCGCAGCCATAGGGATCTTACCCAAGCCCATGCACTCCAGCTTTCGTTTTCTCACTCGGTCGAAACAACTGGCATATCAAGTGTACCGCAACTAAACCACCCAAGCCTCAGTGATGCTGGTGTTTCCAGCATCTGGGAATTGATTCAGCAGTTAATGATGTTTGTAAAAGTAGCTAAGGTGGAGATTAGTGGGTAGCTTATCCAAAATCTGTTGATATGAGTTGAAGTTGGACATAGAGAGCAGATTACACAACTCGCTGATCTGGAGTGTGTAATGTTGTAAAATCATATGAAAATAATCATTACTGTTTGTCAAAAGGATAGTCCACCAAAAATGACTATTGTCGTCATTTACTCATTCATAGTCATTCCAAACCTGTATGATTTTCTTTTCTTTGTGTAACATTAAAATAAGATGTGGCATTGCTGTGTCCCAGGGAAACTGAACCAGTCACAAAGTCCATTTTGCCATTTTCTTGACGAAATAAATACAAGCCATCCTAGACTAACCTCTCATAACAAAACAACCCAGGCTCATTGGGAAAAACGTGCCTGTGAAATATTATACAAAAATGTTATGTTACTTTATTGTATGTTTTATGCCACTTTCAAAGTGAAGTGTCCAGTGAGTCAAAATGTATTAGTTTACAAATAAATCACTATGGTAATAGTGTTTTGAGGTCATAACATAGTATTGTGCAAGGATCTATGGTAGAACAATCTTTTATTCATCCATAATATGAACCTATAATCATAATTTCTGTGAAAAGGTTTAAAAGTTGTTGGTGTTTTACTGCCACAAATATAGTGTTCATATCAGCTTTAAATTGCTGTAAATTGTCCGTATGTGTTTTTGCAAAAAATATAACTACTGTAAAAAGTCATTTTGGAGGTTTTAATTTTTCAGTCTTTCTACATTTTCATTAAATGTTTTTTTTTTTTCCCCAAGCACATTTTGTTCCTAATGTTGAGCAATTTTATTGAATTTACTCACCAAAAATGTCTTGGCACTTAGTGTTAATTTTGCACCAGATTCTCAGTCTGTGGCCTCTAACGTTAGTTTGTTTCGATTCCAGGAAATCGACGAAGCCTGCAAACGGATCAAACGTGAGATTGATGATCTCGGCCCTGAGGTTGGCGACATCAAAATCATCCCGCTCTACTCCACGCTGCCACCACAGCAGCAGCAGAGGATCTTTGAGCCACCTCCACCCCGCAAACCAAGCGGCGCCATCGGCAGGAAGGTAAACATCACCGCCACGCATCACGATACATACATGTAACTAGATTGTGTTTTAAGCTGCTGCAAACACCGCATGTTTATGAAAGGTATTGCTTGTAGTCCCTCTAATGTGGTTTCTTTTCAGATATTTTGATTCTTTGATACAGTATTCCACAGACAAATGTGAAAGGGATAGTTATTATAAAAGATGGATAGAAATTATAAAAGTAGGGAACGAAAGTCTAATGTAACAACATGAGGAGGGTAAATGATTTTCATTTGGGTCAACTATTCCTTTCACTATTGTCTGTGGAATATTGTATCAAACATTCAAAATATTGATATTCATATTAGCACAGCTGTAGTAGCCTTTTCAATCCATTTAAAGAAAGAAGAGGCTGAGAGAATGACTCAAGTTTGTCTGTAGAGGGAAGAATGAGGAGCCAAGGAATGGTGGAAATTTAGTTTTCTTTTTTTCTCCCCTTCCATCTTTAGCTTTGGTAAAGCAGTGACTCATAACATATGCTGCTTTTGTCAGCATATGATTCTTTTCTCTAATTTTGGAAAGGAAGTTTACTCATCCTTCTATCATTTGAAAAGTGTTAGAGCAGTAATGTTTTGTTTTTTTTGGGGACCGCTTGCTTTCACTCCCTCCTGTTCTGCTTCCCGTCTGTCTCCTGACTTAAATATGGTCATTTGCCATTTTTGGCATGTTGGCTTTGAAAGAATGAGATTCACTGTAGATGTTTTATCAGAGCTCATCCACTGTAAAGTGTTTCATCGTCTGTCATCCTTTAGCAGGAGGTTGTGCAGACGCAATCGTCCTTTTGTTTTCTCTATTCCTATTGCACTACTTCTCTCAAACAACCCTGACGATTACAGTGTGGAAAGCACCTGGACACCTGTGTGACTGACCAAAGATCTGACAGAATATCACAACTGATCATTGGCTATGAGTTTGCAAACATTTAGCTGAACATCTGATGAGGAGGTGATTTAATGAGTCATCGCCCCAGCTTCCCCTACAGAAACCGCTCCGCTTGTCATTATCGCTGGCAAAGATTACTGATGTCCTAATGAACGAACACAAATGTTCACTGATCCGCAAATTTCCTCATTCTTGTTCCTTCAACTTGATGGCTGTATTTGTAGCCGTAACGAAGTCTTAGCTACATGCCTGGTTTGTGTTTTGATGTTCCAAACGGCCTCAGTATCTGCCTGCTTCTGATATCAAGTATCTGCCTCGTCCATTCCTTTCCACTAGGGAATTGTGTCATTTCATCTCTCCCCTGACCCATTCCATGTTTAAAGAGGCTTTGGGTTTCTCCGAGGTTTGATTACTTGTAAGCCAGGGCATAAGCTGCTTCAGAAGTTCAAACATCCGCAGCTGTTTGCCTGCACTGTTCAGAAGAAAATGAAAGTGAACATGGATTCACAGGGGCTGATGTGAATATGCTGCAACCCCTGTGATGCAAACTAATGTTGGGAACAGAGAACTGCTTGTTCAGAAACGGTTCTATTTTATTTTTTTAAAAACTGAAAACAAATGATTTTCATGACGTTTATTTATTTTGTTGCGGCCCTTTTTTATAGAAATGATTCATTTTGTTGTTTAATGAACTTCATTGAATTAAGAACCTTTAATAAACCTTTAATAAACCTTTAACCATACATGTTCATTTCAACAGTTTTTATCTATTTATTTATTTTTTTAACCAACCAGTGTTGTTTCCGAATTATTGAGAGATTTATCGATCAATTAATCTATTAAACGGCAACCTTAAGGCCTGTGTGCACCGGGACGTTTATCGCGCGCGCTTATCGCCAGCATTTTTCGAGACGTTTTTCGACGCGTCTTTGTTCATACCCAATCGATTTTTCACTGGCGATGCGCAGAGTGAACGTGCAAATTCACTCCCTGACAGTAGATAGCGCTTACTGAAAAACATAAAAAATACCCAGGGTACACAAGGTGGAGCTGCACACAGCTTCTGACACTCGCTTGTCACACAGAAGAAGAGAGCCAGTATTTACGTGCTTGCCATAACCATTCACACACTTTTTGCTAACTGGCAAACAGAACATGGATATTTCAAGCAGCTTCGTCGTCGTCTTCTTCAATGTGTGCTCGACAAGACCATTTGTGCTTGAGCTCCACCAAGTCGTGTTTTATTGTAACTTCAGCAGCTTCAGGCACATGAATAAAAGCTCAAATTTCATTGGTCGGTCAGTTTTTAACGCAGCGCGTCAAACCAAAAAAACGACCCAGAGGCGTTTTTTTGTTGTTTTTTTTTAGTTTTTTTTAAATGACGCTTTTACGCCTGCCGTTTTGCGCGTCGGTATACACACTCACTTTGGCACCCTTTGTTTAGTCACGATGCGTTAAACTTGGGCGATAAACGCGCGTGATAATCGTCCCGTTGTGAACAAGCCTTTAACCTCTTAAATCTGGAGTGGGGGGGTGCTACTAAGTTATCAGGTTACTTAACTCAAATTTGCTGACATTAGAAGTGCTCTATTTTCATAGCGTGAAAAAATAACTGCTTTACATGAAAATGTTATCTGTAAAACCATCGATATCTGTCACAGAGTCATATATATTTGAAAAGGTCTCAACTAGCAGAATACAAGCATGTTTGTTTGTCAGAGACCTAACTATAGTATTTGTATGATAAAGCAGCGCTGACTCACGTTTAAACAGTATACACGATGCATTTCAAAACATTTGTAAACCATAGTAGGTAGTGTCGAATGAGCCCAAACACAACATAAGACAATGTCAATAGAGTGACTTCACATGCTGCTTGGCTAAAGCAGTAGGACGATCGTGACCCAGTGTTTGCCAACACTATTTGAAAGTTCAACCAATTGAATACCATTTTACCACTGGAGCACGCTTGGATTGGTTTGATCATTCAGATTGACAGGTCTTGGATTTTCTATGCACCATAGAATGGAAGCGCACAGTTGAAACAGCGCTGGAAGATCACTTTTCCACCAGGATCTTATTACTTGTTTATTCTATGTATTTTTATTGTGGTGTTTACACTATTTCTTATGTTCCGTAAAATCACTTGTTTGGAGGGTTTGTTGGACCCTTGATTAATTTTCAAAATAAATGGCTAGCCTACCTAATCCATTGCATGGCTTGAAGACATTAATAAATTTAGAATATGTAACTACAACACGCTCACTTCAGTTTTCCTCATGTCTGCTGCATGTTTTGTGCATGAGCTGCATGCACCTCAAAACTACACATTCTAATGATGACCAATGACCATCAGCGAGTTTTGTTTAAATTATCAACAAGTAATCAATAGTTAAATAATCTTTAGTATCCCTAGTTCCTTTTGTATCAAGTTAAACTAAATTAAAATGAGTTGTTTAACTATTACCTGAAACTAAATTTAAGTTCCTGTGTTGGTTAATAACTAACATGCTAAAAATAATTTATAATAAATTAATAAATACATTTTAGTTTATTATGGTCTCAATACTGGCATTAGCACAGTTATTGCTCCTTGAGTGAAGCAACATACATCATAGTTGTCATGTAGCCCTTTACAGTCTGAGCACAAGTGCAAAGTTAAGTCGTGATAGATTGCTCAAGGTTTGTTGCATTAGGTCATTTTAACAAAGTAATTTGAACAAGCAGCAAATTATTATTATTTTTTTTTTATAAATGTGTGCAGTATCTGTACAGTGTCTCGTATTTATTTACTTTTCTGGCACCTTGTTTCTCTGTCCTTCTGTGGCAGCAGTACATAAGGATAGGCTCCGATTACCTTGTAAAAATGTCAGCCCTTCACACCCTCTGGCATATATTAAACACAATGCATATAAGCTACCTTTGGCAGATACGGGGTGCGTGTGTGGATATTGAGATCCGCACCTGTGCAGTCACATCCTCCTTCAGGACAAATCCAACAGCCCTATTGCACTGCTGATGCATGGATTTATTAGATGGGATTTAACTTCATGTGACTCTCAGCAGTCACATGTATGGAAATTGAGGACTGTGGCAAATTTCAGCAGCAACATTCTTGTTGATCCTTGAGTTAATTAGGATGTGGTAAGATCTCCCTTGTGCTGACTGTAGGAATGGAGGGTTATGGAAGAACTAAGTAGATGGTGAGGGTTCCGTCTTTATTAACCACCTAAAACAATCCTTAATGAATACCTGCTTTGGGTGGCAAATCTTGCTTGTTAATTACTGTGTCTGGACAGAAAGTGGTCTTCCTCCAGATGGTGTAGAATGCAAGGTATTTAGACCCTTCTAACCTGATAGAGACCATGTTCAGGCATACCTTAGCTTGTAGTCAAAACATTTGATATGTCACTCTAAGCATTGTCATAAAGCATTGTCTGCTTTTAAGTCCATTTGGTTTTAAAGGTTGTCGATACAGCTCAGTAATAATGATGTTTGGATCTCCTTCCCATCATGCTGCTTAAAAATCCTGAGGCACAATAGTATTGCGCTGTTGCTGATGAAATGTCTGTTTAGTTCAATATAGAAACAGACAGACGGGAGCCCTCTTGGTCTGTTTGCAATTGCCATGGTTTCCATAGTCGCTTTTAATTCATTGTGATTGAAGGCAGGGTCTCACTTATCTTTGTGAATATGAAATGTGAGCAACTCTGTCTGGTCAACTGCTGTCATAGCGGAGCAATAGTTTAAAAAATTTCTCGTAAGATTAAACTATCAACATGTTTATAGCTAATTGCCTGAATAGCAGCACATCTGATTTAATGGCACAGACATTCGAAGGTAAGAATCTATCGCTCACCAGAGGCTTGGTCGCACTGTGGTAATGCAAAAAATGTATAAGCATTTGTGACTGTTTGCAAACTTACACTACCAGTCAAAAGTTTGGGATAATTATGATTTTTAATGCTTTTGAAATAAGTCTTAAGTTCAGCAAGGCTGCATTTATTAAAAATACATTAAAACAGTAATGTTGTCCAATATTATTACAATTTCAAAACTTTTTTTTTTATAAAATAAATTGCTTAATTTAGTAATATGATTTGTATTACTCTAGTCTTTAATATCACATGATCAAGAAACATCTCATCAATGATGAAATTTATTTTTGTGGAAACTGTGATACACTACCATTAAAAGTAAGGTTTAAAAAAAGAATATTTTTATTCAGCAAGGAGACACTAAATTGATCAAAAGTGACCGTAAAGACATGTTACAAAGTTTTTCTAACTCAAATAAAGGCTGTTCTTTTGAGCTTTTATCATCGTAGAGTCCTGAAAAAACCCCAGCATCATCAGCAAAAGTTGTTTTCACATTGATAAGTATTTCTTGAGCAGAGTGGAGTAATGATGCAGCTTTGCCACCACAGGAATGAATTATTTTAAAATATATTAAAATCAAAAACAATTAATTTACTATTTTACTGTGATTTTGATCAAATAAATGCACCCTTGGTGTGCATAAGAGACTTAATTATTCCAATCTTATGTCCAGTAGGGTATGTAGTGTGTCTACCTTAAGGTATTTTACCAAAAATGAACATTGAATGAGAGGCTCATTCGAGAGAATTGAAATTGCACTTATTCAAGTGAAATGTTGCTGGTATTAGCCTTGTTCAGTCAGCCCGCCAACTTTTTTCCAGACCACTTGCGCATGGATCATTGCCTTCTAAAAGATGCAATTTCTCAACACCTCATGGTTCAATGAGTATGACTAAGTACTTGTAATGCATTTAGTGTTTTTGCTGTGAAATTCATTCCAATGGTGCTCACCTTTCGATAATTTCCATGGCTACCACTCTGGAATATATTTCATCTCAAAGGTCTTTCCCAGGTGGCCCTATTTTCTGAAAGGATGCAGACTGGTTAGGAACCCTCATTTTCTTTTTATCATATGTCTGGAGCGCTCCGGACCCCGCTGTCATTCAGTGGTCTGTTAGGAGCACGCTCTGTGGGCATTGGGTCGCGGCCCCCAGTCTCCAGACTCCAGGTGGCCTTTTTTCAGCAAATTCTCCCAGCCTTTCTATGAATATATAGGTAGATGATTCTTTTCAGCAGCTGAATTACATCAGGTCAAAGGCTCCATGAATAGAGTAAGAAAAAAAAAATAACTGAAGCCAAGCATTTTTGTGCTAGAGAGAAATCCACTTATAAAAGTAGGATTTAAGTGCCTGAAAGGCATTTGAGGAGGCTGAATTGCATGAAATATAAGCTTTTTCTCCATTATTTGTTTTCTGTTAGTAATAGAGGCCGGATAGTTTTATGAAACTCAATTTACATTTAGCGAATTTACATGGCAAAACCTTTTTTTTTTTATTTTTTAGTGGAGCTTGCTAAAGCAAGCACTTGTAATACTATTGCTCCCACTTAGGGTTAGGATTTTAAATAAACCCTAACCTAATGAATTAAACTTCAGAGCTTGTTTCTGCTGTAGGCATGAATTATAGCTCAAACTATGTGTGTGTTGCTGCAAGACATCTGAATTCTTTTTGTTAAAAGGTGCAAAAATCCCCTAGAGTTTAATCAAAAGGAACTTGAGCCATATTTAGGGACCAGAATATCATAGAGACTTAGTTGGCATGAAATGGAAATTCACCCTATTCATTTATCTTATGAATGATTCATCCATGCATGTTTCATTTTCTTATTTTATTTTTGATCTTGTAAATTAATAAAATAGTTACAACCTGATCTTCCAGTGAAACGACAGACTTTTCTCTGTACACCAGACTTCAGATTTAATCCACGGCTTGCATACGAGCGACATTCAAAACTATTGTATTGTTCTATGAATGTACGCCGCCTTTTGTCATCCATCGACGTCCTTCTACAGCTCTGGGGGCTGCTCAGATTTTTCTGGGCCACTCCCATAGTTTTGAATTGAACACAATGCAAACCCTTCTAAAATTAGAGACTTTGCCCTGCCCTATAGAGACTTTGCCCACTTGAATCAAATTAGCGTTTCTGTGATGCATGACACTCCCATTAGAATTTTTTTGTTTTGTTTTGGACTTGTGCCAGTAAGCCACCCTTACCTATGCAATATAAAGCTCTTCTGAAGCTTTAGCTGTCGTTTTGGACACGGTCATCTCCGTATCAAAGACGGTCCACAGTCTCTAGCTCTAAGATGATTCAATATGTCACTATACCACACATGAAGGCCACCTGTACTGTAAAGGGACAGAGAGAGCGAAGGAGCGAGACGTGGCATTAATAATACAGTTTCTTAGAGGTGGGTTTCTCCAGGGAGGGGATGATGGCTGCGTGCTGTGCACAGACATGTATCTTGCCGCCAAAAAGAGCAGTACTAATGTGTCTGGACGGGCTGCTCGGCGGAAAGCAGTCCGGCTCAGCCAGCACACTCCCGATTTGACTTGATTGCAGCAACTGTTGCCTTACTCCCCTGTTGGGTTGTATTAGTCTTCCAGCTTGCGACAGCTCACTGAAGTGTCTTTAAGGATTTAATTTCCACTGATTTTTTTTTTTTGCCCTTTTTTCCCCACCCCTCTTCAGTTACCACAGAACTTTTTTTTTTTCTTTTTCTTTAATTTGATTCTTTTAGTTTGCCCAGAGCAGTGCAGACCAGTCTAATCACCAATGAAATGTACTAAAAATAGCTACCCTGCTGGTGTAGAGAGTGGTTAGAGATTCGAATAAACCCGTTACACCAAGTATTCAACTTAGCCTCATAACTTGTCCCACAACACTTGTGCAGCTGACATGAAGAATTTCTCATATTGTGTAACTTGAGTAAAGTGATATTTAGGGCTTTCACTGAGGATACAGTTGTAAGAAAGTATGTGAAACGCTTGCAGAATCTGTGAAAATGTGAATAATTTTAACAAAATAAAAGAGATCATACCAAATGCATTATTTTTTTAGTACTGTCCTGAATAAGATATTTTACATAATTTTTTTTACATATAGTCCACAAGACAAAAAATAGCTGAATTTATTAAAATGACCTGTTCAAAAGTTTATGAACCATTGATTCTTAACACTGTGTGTGATTACCTGGATGATCCACGGCTGTTTTTGTGTTTTGTGATGGTTGTTCATGAGTCCCTTGTTGGTCAGTTTAACTGTTCAGGACAAACGTTCTTCAGAAAAATCTTTCAGGCCCTGCTAATTCTTCAGGTTTCCTGCATCTTTTGCATATTTGAACCCTCTCCAGCAGTGACTGTATGATTTTGAGATCCATCTTTTCACACTGAGGATGATTGAGGGACTCAAACACAACTATTAAAAAAGGTTCAAACATTCACTGATGCTCCAGAAGGAAAAACATGATACATTAAGAGCCGGGGGTGAAAACTTTTGAACAGGATGAAGATGTCCAATTTTTTCTTATTTTGTTTAAATATAATTTTTTTTTCATTTAGTACTGCCCTACGGAAGCAACAGAAGATACTTACATCCCGGAAGACAAATTAAGTACAATTTACAAGTTTTTACCCCCCGGCTCTTAATGCGTCGTGTTTCCTTCTGGAGCATCAGTGAATGTTTGAACCTTTTTTAATAGTTGTGTTTGAGTCCCTCAATCGTCCTCAGTGTGAAAAGATGGATCTCAAAATCATACAGTCACTGCTGGAGAGGGTTCAAATATGAAAAAAATGCTGGAAAACTGAAGAATTTGCAAGACCTGGAGGATTTTTCTGATGAACATTGGTCAGTTTAACTGCTAAGGACAAACAGTGGACTCAAGAAAAACCATCACAAAACAAAAAAACAGCCGTGGATCGTCCAGGTGCTAACATACAGTATTGAGAATCAATGGTTCATAAAGTTTTGAACGAGTCATTTTAGTAAATTCAGCTATTTTTTTTGTCTTGTGGACTATATGTAAACATCTTTTATGTAAAATATCTTATTCAGGACAGTACTGAATAAAAAATAACATGCATTTTGTATGATCTCTTATTTAAAATGATTCACATTTTCACAGATTCTGCAAGCGGTTCACATACTTTTTCTTGCAACTGTATATATAATTTAATCACAGCCTTTGAGAATTCACAATAGCGCTATGCTATAGTATGGTTTTTAAATGGGTTTACTGCATCATGCAGCCTTAGAAAGCAGTCTAATAATGTGGTTAATGGATTCTTGTCTGTGGAATGCGCCACTTCCGGTGTTTTGCCAGTTACTCAACACTGGTAAATTATAGTCAAGTATTTTTTTTAAATCGAGTACTCTAATTTAATCGAGGAATCATGACAGCCTAGGGCTGGACGATATGACCTAAAATCAAAACCTCCATTAATTGAACACTTTACCTCGATTACGATTAATGAACGATTCATTTTTTTTTTTTTTTTGCCCTCATAGTTCACTGACAAGGTATGTACTGTAATGATATTACTCTTAAGATATTTTAAATTGTGATGGGAAGAAAATTGACCTAAACCATGTGTAGAGAGCAGAAATATTGTGCAGAATTAAGGGTGGGCTCTTTTTTGTTCCTTTTGACTCGTACGCATACACAGGCGTTCAACGCATATGCAGTTTTGAGCAATCTCTCGCCACGAGTTACAGTAAATATTGCAAAAAATTTAAATGCGCATGTGCAACCTGCGTGTACAAAGTACGCACAGTTACAAAAATCCGGCGGTGCACGTTCAGTACGTGCGTACTCTTCTGATGACGAAATTTGCATCACGCGCACTGTATGCTGCCCCTCACGTATGTGTAAAAAGTATACTTTGGCCTTAAGTGTTCTACATAGTCATCCAGGTCATTTTAGAGTGTCTAGTACAACTTGATCAAAAAGTAGTTTTTTTTTGTGTGTGTTTATCATGAGCTGTCTGGTCAGTTTGATCTCAATCTTGATCATATTGTTTCGGCTCTCATAGGTTGTGGTTTCTACAAACATCGCTGAGACGTCCCTGACCATCGATGGCGTGGTGTTTGTAATTGATCCTGGCTTTGCCAAGCAAAAGGTTAGTCTTCTCTTCTCTGCCTCACTTGTCTAATCTCACCCCATCATCTGTTTCTCTTGCCTCTGAAATCCCCAGATAAACCCAGTGGCGGGGCTCTGACAGCGACTCAAGATGGAAAAGCTAGTTATTTATTCTGCTGACATTTCCCTAGCCCAGCTGCTGCTGTCATACATGTAGTCCAGTCAGAGATGAAGGATGGCTTCGCTTTGGCATATTGCTGTGGTGCAATGGTGTGCATTTATTATTCACACAGCTCTTTCCTTTTCGTCGCACAGGTGTATAACCCTCGTATTCGAGTCGAGTCGCTGCTCGTAACGGCTATTAGTAAGGCTTCAGCCCAGCAGAGAGCCGGCCGTGCTGGACGTACGCGCCCGGGAAAGTGCTTCCGGCTCTACACCGAGAAGGCCTACAAGACTGAGATGCAGGTTTGTGAAACGGATCATTACTGCTGTAGGCATCTGGGAAACGATTTGATTATATGCCAGTGATGTTGGTTGGGTCATTTGTTGATCAAACAGCAGATGGACTCAGTGGTCAAGCCAGACCCTGGTTCCTTCACATGTCTTTAGTACTTCTGGTCACTTCTAGCCTCCTTTTTGTGATGTCCATATCAGCTAAATGAGTTTAAATATTTCCTCAGGAGCACCAACTTGAGGATATTAATAGAGAACATCAGCTAATTTGCTTTCCTTTTTCTTTATCCTCATTTCTCCCGTCAGGATAACACATACCCTGAGATTCTCAGGTCGAATTTGGGCTCTGTGGTGCTACAGCTCAAGAAGCTTGGTATTGATGACCTAGTGCACTTTGACTTCATGGACCCACCAGGTATAGAATAAAGTTTTGAGTTTGTTCCTCAGAGTCTGATGTAGAGCTGCACAATTAATCATTAAAAGATAGCGATCTCGATTCAAACACCTACGCGATCTTATTCCTAAATGACCACGATTCTGCTATGTCTTTTATGCATGTTTCACATTTAAGCTTCAGCGGAGCTGCCCATGTTAATGAATGACTGATGTCCACTTCATGCTCGCACATGAGCGTAAAGCTCAACTTCCATAGGAATTAATTGAAAAAGCTCGCTCTGCTTCAGTGGACACGCACCTTGAGAGTGATGGCCGTCACGCTTCCGATGTGAACGCTCTCATTTATTGATATGGGCAGTGACAAAACACGTGCTGCTGACGCGTGCGTTTTTTCAACCACAGTCTTTTCAACCGCACATTATTATTTGTGTTACAAACATTTAAATAACGGGATAAAAGTTTATAGTTTGGGTATAAACATGGTGTTGATCAAAATAAGAGTAAATCATTTTTTAAAAAACACTTGTATGTATTGTATTGCTTATCGTTACGCCAGGAGGTGGCGACAAGTGATTGTTTAACCCTCTGGACCCTAAGGATATTTTGTGGCCCTGAAGAAGTTTGACATGCTCTGACATTTGTGTGTTTTTTTTTTCAGTTGCTTTAAAGCATGTTAATGGCTAAAGTCTGATTACACTGTATTCAGCACAAACAGGGCTACAGTAATATGTGAGCAACATGTACATAAAAGTTTGTAGTTTTGAGAAAATAATGTTTATGCATAGTTTTTGAAAAAACTAAAATGTTAAATCCACTGAAATCAGGCCATATAACACAGTAAACATTTGTTCACAGGGCTTTTCAGAACTGGATGTTGTTGACTAGAGTTTTTTCTTCAAAACAATGTGAACCATTTTGATCACTCATTCATACAAAACAATATAGTCATTTAACTTTTGTAAGACACTTAATGTCAGAATGGCTGTATGCGGGGAGGGTGTGGATCATCATGAATAATGCTGTGATTCACACCTGAGGCCTCAACGACTCCTTCCCTGAATATCAATGAGGAATGTGACAGAGGGATCTATAGAGAATAAATGTGAGGAGACTTAATGATTGAATGTATTGTTTGTAGCTTATTTACAAAATCACGTTTAATTTAAAAGTAATCTGACTATACGTTTTCCTTACATAAAGACTTTAGACCTACAGTACCGTTCAAAAGTTTTAGATCTGTATTTTTTATTTTATTTTTTTTTATATATATATATAAATAAGTCTCTTCTGCTCACCAAGGCTGGATTTATTTGATCCAAAATAGTAAAAACAGTAATATTGTGGAATATTTTTACAATTTAAAATAAATGTTTTCTATGTGAATACAAAGCGTAATTTATTCCTGTGATGCAAAGCTGAATTTTTAGCATCATTACTCCAGTCTTCAGTGTCACATGATCCTTCAGAAATCATTCTAATATGATGATTTGCTCAACAAACATTTCTTATTATTATGAATGTTGAAAACAGTTGTGTAATTTTTTTTCAGGATTTTTTGATAAATCAAAGATTTAACCCAGAGGGAATGGAAAGTTCAAAAGAATAACATTTATCTGAAATAAAAAGATTTTGTAACATTATAAATGTCTTTTACTGTTTTTTTTTTTATCAATATAAGGCATCTTTGTGAATAAAAGTAAAAAAGCAACAAAAAAACTAAACTCTTACTCAGAATGGTAGTGTATAATGTTACAATAGATTTCTATTTCAGATAAATGTTGGTGTTTTGAACTTTCTATATCAAAGAATCCTGAAATAAATTATACACATGTTTTCAACATTCATAATAAGAAATGTTTCTTGAGCAGCAAATCAGCATATTACAATGATTTCTGAAGGATCATGCAAACTGAAGTCAATAAAATGTAATAAATTGCATTTTAAAAATATATCCAAATAGAAAACAATTGTTTTAAATTATAAAAATACTTCGCAATATTACTGTTTTTGCTGTATTTTGGATCAAATAAATGCAGCCTTGTTAAGCAGAAGAAATTTTTTTTGAAAACATTAGAAAATCTAAAACTTTTGAACGGTTGTGTATACTTGGATTTAAACATGAAAACAACACACAGAGCAGTGGTAAAAAAAATACAGCGCAAAAGAAACATTCAGGGCAAAAGTGCAAACGGGGACAGTGCAAGATGAACGAAAACGAATTAGTCTCTCTATTTGAGCGCGCTTGTCGCGCGGCTACATTTAAAATAACGAACTTGAGCGCGCAAAAGACGCAACATATGTGAACGGCCCCTTAGTCAGTGGTTACATCAGTGTAGCAGTCAATAAACGCGACAGTCATGTACGGGACATTTAGGCCCAATAAACGGGACGTCCCGGCTAATACGGGACAGCTGGCAACCCTACTTTTATATCATGCTGTGTTTAATATTATAGAGCATAAAATATCCCCATGTTGTACTGTATCTTTATTTAGCATTGAAAGGTTGCCTACCTATTTCATATTTCAACATGTTTCTGTTGATTTCACACATTTTAGTCTGGCAATAGTTCAACTAGTAGCCTACAATGTGAAGTTTATGCATCAATAACGCTAATATAAGTGAGAAGAAGTGTTTTACCTTAAAAATTCTCATAAATCACGCTCTGTTTCTTCTGAGGTAAATCCAAGGTAAACTCACAGCCTGTCTTCCAAACTCGATGAAAATCAGAAGAATGAAGAAGCTGATTCTTTGTTTTGAGGTGATGGGGGGCGTTTACAGGTTCGCGTTTCTTCCTCGTGGACGATTTGCATGTGAATCGCTTTGCGCGCGCGTGGGTGTGGTCACATTTAAAGTTAATGAGGCGCCGCTGGAGGAACTGTACCTCTCGTTGTTTTCATACGGATTACATAAACAGAGAATATTTGTTTTTTATATAAATGACTTCATTTAAAAGTAGACATTCCAGGCTTTATAAAGATATATCTGTCGTGTCTGTGTGACAAGTATTCTCTGAGTTCTGAGTTTATTTTTTAGACGCATTTCAGAGTAGACATCACAGGGAGACAGACGAGAGAACGCGCATCCTGTTTTCTTTATTTAGCGAAAAGCACAACATTTAGTTTTTATTTTGAGTGTACATAAAAAAAGACACTTTAAGCTTTGTAAAGACATATCGTTCATGTCTGAGAGTATTTTAAGTTGTTTTACACTGTCATGAGGAAAAATCCAGCAAAACGCGCGGGCGCGTTCTCGTGTTCAGGGGGTTAAAAAAAAAAGCGTCATTGAATCATTCATTTAAAAGATGTATTCACAAACGCTGATTCATCCAATAACGAAACGAGTCTGGATGAATGAAACATGGACTCCATTCAAATTATTTACTTTGTTCAAATTAATATATCTTTTAAATAGACTAAAGCAATGACCATTTTGTCAGAACCTCTAGTTTGTATGTTATTTGTTTAGTTGTGTTTTTTTTTTTTTTTTTTTTTTTTTTTTTTTTTTTCCCAGAATCGTGGGAGAATCACAATCTCCATTTCACACACAAAAAAAAATCTTGATTCTCAATTTATCCAGAATCGTGCAGCTCTAGTCTGATACTATAAAATGGTTCTGTGTTATGGGGCAGCACACTTTCTCACATAAATGGACTGATATTCATTCAGGCTTTGCTTTGATCATGTAATTGCTTTTATGCTATATGAAGACTGATGTGGACATTCATTAAAACTGCATGATGACCACCAGACTTGTAATCGCTGAATAGTAACGACGAACATTTCCTTGTGATTGGCTCATCATCTTTTCTGAAAGGTTCATGACCTTAAAGCTGCTGTCCGTAACTTTTTTTTTTGTTTTTTTTTGTTCAAGATTTACAAAAATTATATAATGAGAATGTACAACATGAATCCATTTTCCAAACCGTGTTTTTGTCTTACCCTGAATCATTATGGTACACTTATAATAAGTGTTTATATTGGGACTATTTCAGACCAGTCTGGTAGGAACTGCTGCGGAGGAGCACAGCCCCTGCGTGAATCGCCATAGACATAAACAGAGAGAAGTAGCTCCGGTTGCAATGTTCTTCCGCAAGACGCATGCAGTTCTGTTTATTAACCGCTAGAGCACAAAAAGTTACGGACTGCAGCTTTAAAGAGCTCTAAAATCACCCTAAAAATGCTTTTATTGATGCCTTCTGCTTCTTAAGATACTGCTACATTTGACTACTTAGAACCACCAACTAAATGTATGGCTGGGTAATATAAAAGACAATATTCAGTATTGTTATTTATGCATTTGTTCTGAAATATCTTAAAGGAATAATTCGTCATTTACTCTCAAGTTGTTTCAAACCTGCAGGAATTTCGTTCTTCTGCTGAACACAAGGTATTTTGAAGAATGTTGGTAACTAAACAGTTGATGGGCCCCATTGACTTCCATAGTATTTTTTTTCCAAGTCAATGGGGCCCATCAACTGTTCGGTTACCAACATAAAAAAAAAAAATCATACAGGTTTGGAACAACTTGAGGGTGAGTAAATGATGACCCAGCCCCCCCCCCCCCTTTATATTTTTATATATATATAATACACATATATCATTATTTGTTTTATTGAAATATATAAAACTGTGTACAAAAACCGAACATTTTGATGATGCTAACAAATATGTTCCCAGTGTACCATAGCTTATGTAGTTGTTTACCTGTATTCAGTAAGCATGGGATTAGATGCACTCAATCTTGCACACAAGAGACCAAATGAAAACAGCAGGAATTTGTAGCGCTGGACGAAGCTGATGGAAGCCATTTGCCTGGTGACATTTGCCAAATGCTCGCTTATACTTTCCTTACTTTAATGTACCTTTAGCTTTCTCTCTCATTGATTTGCCTTCAGTTAACACATTGGCACGTTCCCTGCTATAGTTCATTTCTTATGTGGTGTCCGCGGTGTGTAAATTACTTTTTCCAGGCGGGCTCGCTGCATGGCATCTATACTTAATTATTGCCCAAAACGGATTACTTGCCTTAGCACGAGTAATGCTACATCCTTTCAAAACAAATAGAAAAAGTATGTCTGATATACAAGATCAATACTTGTTCATAATAACAAACTGACCGCTGCACTTTTTTTTTTTTTTATATATATATAAATGAAGTTTTCCTGACTCATTGATAAAGACAGCCACAGTCTTTCATCCTATTCAGCAAACTCCTCCAAACCTTAGGCAATGTTAATTTTCAGTTAACATGCAACTGGTCATTAGAGCCAAACTCTCTAGAGCCAAAGGTCAGTAATTGAATTTGTTGGTGTGTGACCAGTGTTGATGCATTAAGTAGAGGTTCCTCCCTATAATTGAATTAGTGGCGCTGCTGTTTGGAACTGCTTGCATGTCAGATGAAAAATTAGCCCCCTTTGTCTTGAATTAAAAGTTAGTTGTTGTCCAGGGGACCACAGCCACAATGTTTTTACTGCAAACCAATGGCTTCCAATTTCCTCTTATGTTCCTTTTTTTTTTTTTTTAATAACCAAAGTAGTTAATGCAAGTATACCATATTACTTTTGCCCATTTTTGGGTTTAGAATGTGAGAGATGTATCGTCTATAATAATAATGTAATTGTTGTTTTAACAATGTGCGACCTGCCATTAGCCGCTTTTCCACTGTCAGGCCAGGGCTGCTAACGTGCCGGCGGGGCCAGTTTGCTTCGGACCTCAAGTACCGAGGCCAAAATCAAGTTGTATTTCCACTGTTGGTCCAGTAGCCCCACAGTGCTACCCTATAAAGGTAGAGACACACCAAACCGACGCCACAGAACTAACGCTGATGAAAGCCGACTGTGTTGTCGCACACCAAGAGAACTACAGCCGACTTTCAACTAGCATACGTGTTCTGCGTCTGCGTGTAAATAAGACAACTGTCTTTCTGCAGATATATTCGTCATTCAAAAAGGGAAACTGACGCTGCAGATACACAAACTATGAACACCGTTTTGAATATCAATCCTGCTGATCACTTTCTTTATTCCGCTCCGCTCATGTTAATATTAAAATATTCGCCCAGGAACACTCTGCAAGATGACGTAAAATTAGAACAGCCTTCTATCTGTACCATTTTGACTTCTTTGCTGGCTGTTTTGCTATTATTCTCGTGCACTGACTTGTTCACTAAGCTGAACAGCCAATCAGAGTTCTCTCTCTCACCGTTGGCCCGACGCCGATTCTACATGTTGATTCGGCCCAAAAAACCCAGACGGCGTCCAACGAGAGCCAAAAAAAGGAAGTCGGCCATCGTTTAAAAATGGCCCGACGGCTGATTGCCGGCTTGGTGTGTCCCTAGCTTAACCCGCCCTTAACACACCTCCATAGAACGATGCCACACAACCTCACAATTTCACCAGCTGACTGAAGATAAAACATGAAACCAAATAAATACACGATTATAATCATATATGATTTGTCTACATTCTTCAAGTAGTCACTGGTATTTTCCATAATCATGTGTATTTAATACACATTAGTAGCCTTAGTAGCCTTTAGCATAACATAATACACATAAGTAGCCTTTAGCATAGCATATAAATATATTTCTACTAAGAATCCCCATCAGATCGCATGGAAGTTATTTCAAACACTCGCTGGTGTCTCGCAAAAGTGGGTTTTGAGCTGAACATTTTTAAAATGTCTTAAATGTTGAAGTTAGCTGGTAGCCTGATATAATAACATGGGAAATAAGCAGCGGTGTTGTCTCCTGACACCTTTGTTCATGACCGCTCTTCAAGCCCCAGTTGGCCTGCTTTGGACCAAGGTATTCGGTGGGTCAAAAATCCCTGGCTGTTGGCCCAGAGGAAGCCCCAATAAGGCCCAATCGATCCCTGGCACGCATTAGCATGCTTGCTTTTGGCCCGGCCGTGGAAACAGTGCTATTGTCACTCACTTTGCAAAAACCAAACAAAAGCATGCCTTGAGAATCCAGTCTTTCACTGTGAGATGTAACCTATTAGATTGCAGTTAGAAAGCCAATGAAAGTTCCAAAGCCAGAGCAGAGCTACATGAATCTGCATTTTGGAACAAATTGTTTGATTTAAATGATTACGCGACTCACTCATTAGAACAAGAACATTCTGCTACCTATTGGTTGTTTTAGTTTTATATTTGAATCGTCAAATCTTAAATATGGCGCTACCCTGATTAAGGTCCAATTTACAAAATATTGTCTAATTAACAAAAATCCAAAAAAATCATCAAAATATAACTGTCATCTCACACACCTTCTCAGAACACCTCCAACAATCTGGCATCTACCCATGGCATTTTCCTGTGGCATAGTTTCATTCACAAAAATTTCACAATTTATTATTGTATTGTAATATGATATTTTTCTGCCAGCTCCTGAGACCCTGATGCGAGCCCTGGAGCTGTTGAACTATCTCGCAGCACTGAATGATGACGGTGACCTGACGGAGCTGGGCTCCATGATGGCTGAGTTCCCTCTCGACCCCCAGCTGGCCAAGATGGTCATTGCCAGCTGCGAGTTCAACTGCTCCAATGAGATCCTGTCCATCACCGCAATGTTATCAGGTAGTATATGCTCATGTACACACATGACCCCTAAATATGAATTATTACAGAAGAATGGCTATGAAATTTAATCTAATGGACTATGAAATATTAATTCTTTGTAGCTCACTCATTTTCAATTAGAAGTGTGTCTGAAATATGCTCAGGACAAAACAAAGATGTTTTCTTTTTTATTGTCTACATATGCACAATTTCAAGTTGCCAACCA
The DNA here is from genome assembly GCA_039654105.1 of Coreius guichenoti. NCBI lineage: Eukaryota > Metazoa > Chordata > Actinopteri > Cypriniformes > Gobionidae > Coreius > Coreius guichenoti. Next base: position 9,746,385 of record CM077168.1, on the reverse strand, counting down.
AGTTAATCACAATGGTTGCAGAAACAGTCTGCTTATGCGTTTAGCTGCTTGGCCGAAGCCATTATATAGAACGACTCTCAAAGGAAGGACTCGCAAACAGTCAAGTCTCTTAGACTGCCAAATTAGAATGGCGCTTGAGCTATTAAATGTGTGTGTGATGCAGAGGGGTGGGGGAGAGTAGAACATAGCATACAACTGCTTAAGATACAGGGGTGTCCAAACTAGTGTGGTCAAAAATGTCGATATTTATCGATACTGAAATATCTGAAAGGGTTCCAATACTCCTTTTCTGCAGTATTGATACACTGATACCAGCTGTGCTTTCGCTCTCTTCTCTCCGATGGAGAGTTAACACTAACCCGCCTCCTCTCACTCACTCGTCTCTTTCGCTCCGGTTGAATAGTGCTTGTATTGCGCATAATTTTAGTCATTCCCGCAGGTTTCACGCTATCTGGGCACAACACCTGTCTCGATCACACAACCAATAAACAGCGCAGTGAGATCCAGCGAGAAGTTCGGTGCAGAGGTCTCCGATATGAACACAAATGTCTTGGTGATTTAAACACCAGACATTCTCAGCGCTGATATTTTTTCAATCCACAAGTCGCCAACATTTACAATGATTTACTGTGGTAACACCAACTGAAACCATGGGATTGTGGCAGAAATGTGGAATATTCATATTGAATTTTATTATATTATTAATGTAGATGTATTAATGGAGTAATGATTATTATATAGGCAAAATTACCAAAAAAAAAAAGGTAGCAGTTTTGTGCATTTGTCCGTCCACAACTTTTAATCTGGCATCGAATGGCAGCGCTTATTAGTTATCAAATTGTTGTCACTCGCGGTTTACTGCTACACTCGGCCAAAAATGTAGTGCTGTCATCTTGTGTCTTGTGAAACTGCATGATGTGTAAATTATGTGTGGTGGGCCACATATAATATATTTTAATAGACAAGCTGCGGGCCGTTTGAAATTCATCCCCGGGCTGTAATTGGCCCACAGGCCGGACTTTGGACACCCCTGGCTTAAGAGCTCTCGCTTACTAGTGCTTTACAGGTTCAGATCTAAACTGACCTGAGTAACCCTTCAAACAATTATGGGCTCCAAATGAGGTCCAATATAACCTAAAAAAAGTAAATTAATTAAATAAACCTAATATCATGAACCTCAGTTTCCTATTTAAAAAAAATATAAATATATTTAAATATTTTAAAATATTTAAAATAATTCACACCAAAAAAAAGTATTTAAGCCTAAAATTAAGATTTATGTATTTGATATCAAATTTCTTATTAACTTAACTTAATTAAAATAAACCTAACTTAATGTGATGCATATTTGTCAGTCATACGTAAATGAAACGGGTAAGCTTTCTGCACTCAAACAATCATGACATTAACTATACAGTGAAAAATTTTTTTTTTTTTAATAAACTGTTTAAAAAAAAAACTAGTTTATTTGTTAAAAACTGTGTAAACTAATCCAAATGAAGAGACATTTAAATGCAATTCAAATAAATAAATCCTAAATTTAGGCTATATACACAATATTTTTGTGTATATAGCAGAATGTATTTTAAATGAACGTCAGTCAGGTTTTACCGTGTCGAGTGACCTCGTTCCCCCAGGAAATGATCAGACCGCAGGTTTAGCTTAATTTCCACTGCAATAATTTCTCTCTTCCAAAAAGGCAAAATGAAAAGCTGAGAGCAGAAGCTCTCCCCCCACCCCGTCCTACCATTTGGTGTAGCGTACCCTGTGCCGTGCTCTAGCCTCAGAACTAGGCCTTGTGTCCTGTCTGGGTGAACGCTTGACTCATCCCTATGGGCGGCTATGTTGGGGCCCATACCAACCTTGTTTAGTCCCACAGTGCTTTGTGCGTCCCACCGAAGCCAAGAAGGCAGCTGACGAGTCCAAAATGAGGTTTGCCCACATCGACGGGGACCACCTGACCTTGCTCAACGTGTACCATGCCTTTAAACAGAGTACGTATTCACACATACACTTGCATCTTGTGCTCATGTGAGATGATTCCCTCCCCCCATTTTTAATTAGCCTAATTGCCTAAATCTATTACAACTAATTTCAGGTTGTTTTTGTAGGTGGCTGAAAATCGTAATTTGTTTCATCAAAATCAGTGCCTGCGAGGCACCACAGTACTAAAACTGTTCTAAAAGACAGCGAATTGTGCAGTTAATTTCTCACTTTAGCTTGCATATTTTCTCTCAAACTCTCTTGGGGTTTCTTGCATCTCACTCGTTATCTAGTAGTCAGCGCTTATTTGAAACATGATAAAAATCATTAGAGTATGTTTGTGTTCATGTGATGCTGTTTCATATTGCAGCAATTTAATTTGTCAGTACAAAGAAGTCCAGTGAATTTGATTGTATAAACTCTTTAAATTAGATCCAGATTACATAAATTCTGAAATTAGCAGAAACAAGAGTCTACAGTTTAACCTTCAGGGACCAAACCATTGATGTTAATGAAGTATTTTTCTTCACCCCATAACATGTCTTTAGGAAGCTATTGGTTATTAAAACCATTTTATTTAGGCAGAATTTGCATTGGGGTATAACTTTGAAAAATGCTGAAAAATTGCAACGTTGGCCATTTAGGGTTGCAAAATTTCACCACTGTTTTTTAATACACAGTTAAAGTGAAAGGGTTAGCAGTTCAGCACACAAATGTAATTGAAAAGTAGTATATTTCAAGCAGTAAGAATAGTCATAATGGTTGACATTTTAATGCAATTTTATATTAGATGTATATAGAGAGAGAGAAAGAGTTACAGATAGTTACATATAGAAACAAAATATGAAAAATATTAGATGTCAAATACTTTGTAAATAAATTTTTCAGTTAATATGCTGTTTTATTTTTCTCACAAACTCAATTTTTAGTGTCAGCTTCTAGTATGTGTTTTTACCCAATTTTAATGATAATTAGGTATTTAATTGCTTTATACAAATGTTGCAGTTCTGCTACTCTGGGTCTCCGAAGGTTGCAGTTCTTCCATCTAAATAACAATATGGGCCAATAGCCAGTATGCTCACGATATTTCTTGGATTCCTAGTAACACACTACATGTATATATTGTTCTGCCATTTTTAGATGATATAGATTAATTTCTTTGATTTTAAAAGATGACGTGTGTAAATATTTCTGAAGTCAAGCAAGCCATTTGTAGGTTGAATACCATGAAAGCAAGAAGCATGCGTTTCTGAGACACTGTTTGTTTGAACTTCCTGACAACATTGGCTCAACCAATGGCTTGAGTTTGGGGTGGGTCTTTTTTTGCCTGCCAGTAGAAGATATGCAGAAGTGTTTGGAAAAACCAGTTTGAAAATATATATATATATTTTTTCCCCCATTTCAGTCCATTTTGTGATGTGAGTGTTGCAGAAGTTACACACTTTACCTTAAATCTTGAAGTCTTTGAAATCTGTAATTTCTGTTAAGCTGCATAATTAGCGATTTAGAAGTTTATAGATGATTTTGCAGTGCTGGTCTGAGTTCAGATCTGCTTGTATGTTGCTTTTAACCTGGTTTTAATGTGTAACTGTTCTTTTCCCAAGACCACGAGTCAGTGCAGTGGTGCTATGATAACTTCATTAACTACCGCTCGCTGATGTCGGCTGATAACGTGCGGCAGCAGCTCTCACGCATCATGGACCGCTTCAACCTGCCGCGACGCAGCACAGAGTTCACCAGCCGAGACTACTACATCAACATTCGCCGTGCTCTAGTCACCGGGTTCTTCATGCAGGTATGTTTGTCTATAAATGTGCCAAAAATATTGTTACATTTGTTTGTTTACCTGTTAACTGTCAGTGTCCTGATAGTGATGGTTGGCACGCTTTTTATGGTCCCCCCCTCCCAATCACACATTTTAGTAATCATCATAAAAGATTAAAAAAATTTGAAAGATTAAACACTCAAAATTCATCTTTGATAATTATTTTGAAATTGGAAATTGCCTTATTATGGAAACAGTACTTTAAAACATTTTAGTGGGCTAAAACAAAATTTGGAGTACAACTTGGTATGACATATGGCTGGGGTTTTTTGTTTGTTTTTTTTCTCTAGCAAATTATTCCAAATGATTTTGTATGAAATAAAGTTTAGTTGAGTACATATGATTTACAGTAAACTTTAACTTCCATTTAAGTTCAGATCTATTTAACCATTTATGTTCAGATCTGTGCTCAAAAAGGTGTCCTGGTGACAGTTTACAGGTTAATGAACAATGTAAAAAAAAAAAAAAACAACCTAATAAGCTTCTTCAGTCCTAAAGCTTTGATGCAAAGTGTTTTGAATTGCAATTGTAGATATCTATGCATGTTATTGTGCAAAGAGATGTATTTTTGGTAAATTATATTGTCCATTTCCTCTTTTTACCCTGGGCAATGTCTTCAGCCTAGAGCAGGCGTCCTCAAATAGCAGACAACTGTAGTACCATTTTACCGTTTCTACAGTTTAAAGCGAGCAGCACGTCAAAACAACGGAGCTGTTCACAATACAAGCGCTCAGAGCCGTTTATGGTAATGGTCATTCTGTATCCTCTGTTTTTATCTAGTGCCAAATGCTTTATTCAAGCCCTTTCTGCTCTGTGCGCTCTCCTGCTAAAGACGTAAACTGCTACAGTTATTTTAACAGTAGCAGAATAACGGTGAGCAGTAAAAAAAAAAAAAGTACTTTCGCTGTAACGGACGCTGTCAGGTTTTTCTAGCTCGAGAGGCGACAACACAGTCAGCTTTCGTCTAGTCTCAGCCTCAGACGACGCCCACGGACCATTGGCTGAACGTCTGATGCATATGGCACACTTATCTGGAAACACTTCAGGAGTTTCAAAGTTGTCATCTGATGTCCACGAGACGTGTGTGTTGCGTTCTTTAATGGTCCGCCTGGAAACAAATGCTGTGACGCCAAACTCCCTCATGGAAGAACGCCGTCGTGTTTACATCTGTGACATGAGCGCTTACCAGATCAACTAAATGCTGGATTTTCAGAAGTATGTGAAGTTTGCGGCTCCATTGTTGCAATAAACTTGCACAACATCCTTGAATGATTAATTTATAGACGATTAGATAGAGATTAGATATAGATTTATTGATATTGATTCTTAAATCCCAAGAATCAAACGCTAGGGCTGGGTAAAAAAAATATAAATTTCTTGATTTTAATCGATTCTCATTTTTATGAATTGATATCGATTCTTAAATCCCAAGAATCAATCTTTTAGTCAATGCTGTTTTCAGTTGATGAATGAACAGAACATTGTAGTGTGCCTCCCAGCCAATATATGGTAATAAGCTTTGTGCTTTATTACTTTTGATATGAAACAAAGTCTCAGATTTCAAACTCTGTCCAATTTGTCACGAAATTCAATAAATACGATAAAAATGATAAATACTGTTTTTCCCCTCTTTAATGAGGCATAACAGATCTCTGTAGCGCCTCAGTTTAAGCAAAGCAGGGTGAATTAATCATCTTTTCAGCTTTACTACAAGTTACAGCACCAAATAAACATGAATGAACATCAGAAGGTATGTTGAAAGATGCAGTAGAACTTACCGAAATTCGTATCATTTCAACCGTGGAAAGACATCAATAAAACAGCTTGTAAACAATGTCATGTACTGTTACATTTACCTCAGAAAAGCCATTCAGTGAACATAATCTTGATAGTCAGCTAGAAAAAATTACTCTAGAGAGGCGCATTTTTCTATATATAATTATATATGCACCATATTTTCCTTTTCTCTGTCCGAATTAGCCGATACCGTGTCTGTTGGGAATGCAGAATCACTGAGCCTTGCTAATGTAATGCAAGGCTTTCTATCAAAGTGTGACCATTTAAACGCATACAAGAAATCAAGGCAATTTTCGTCCCACATAGCGGAAATAAATGACGTTTTTATCGAGCTGCTCTCCAGGAGGGGGTACCTGAAACAAGTGACCTGACTAGTTGAATTACTCCATTAATATTGAAATATTTGTCAACATTAACCTTTACTGGTGAGACAAATTTGCACCTTACGAATTACCGGGCGTTCTATTGCCGACGTCTCTGTTTGAGTCGGCCTTTTATTGAGACTGATTGCCCGGGTTAATCTCGACATCCTCATGCTGCCTGTGTAGGTGCCTGAAGAAACGTCAGTGTGTGCGCATTTGGTTTGCTTGTGGTTGATTTATTTGTTAATTTGCGTCTCTCTTATCAGGTTGCTCACCTGGAGCGCACCGGCCACTATCTCACAGTGAAGGACAACCAGGTGGTCCAGTTGCACCCTTCCACCGTACTGGACCACAAGCCAGAGTGGGTTCTCTACAATGAGTTTGTGCTGACCACCAAGAACTACATCCGCACCTGCACTGATATAAAACCCGAATGGTAAGCTAAATGCAGAATTTGTTTGTGCATTGTTGGCAAAGAGTAAATGTTTTTGCAACAAAGAAAGGAAAATTGAGTAAACATTCTGTGTACCGTCTCATCCTGTAGGCTGGTGAAAATCGCTCCACAATACTACGAAATGAGCAACTTCCCTCAGTGCGAGGCTAAGAGGCAACTGGAGCGCATTGTTGCAAAACTTCAAACCAAGGAGTACTCTCAATACTGAACCTACCCAACGGTATAAGGACTATACATTTTGAATTCATTATGCGCTGTGCAATGCTTCTGAGGTTGTACATCGTCACACATCGTCATTTGACATTAGAGTTCTGTCTGTTTTGTTTTCCGTTTTGATTTGTCGTCAAGATATAATTATTTTTTTATAACACTTTGCTCCCAGCTCCACCGTGCATTTTGGCACCTGATTAAAACATATTGTTAAATTGGTCAATCTAGGCACTGAGGATTGATTGGGAGCAAATGCTTAACAGGGATACCACCATCAACTTTTTTTGCATGAGCATTCATGTGGATGTTGACATTCCTTATTGACATTGAGAACTTCCTGCTATGTTATTGAGTAGAAAAGTCCCTGTTTATTCTGTAAAGGAGCTTTTACTTCAATAATAAAAAAACCTTGATATCAGTCATGCTCAATCAAGTTCATGCGTACTATTCTTTTTGTTGAATTCAAATAAAAGAATCAATTAGCTATTGCATTGGCTTCCGAGGAGGACCTAAATTGCACAAATGCATTCACAGTTAGGATCAAAATAAAGAAGCATAGACCATAATGTTTATTAATGGCTTTGGGTAGAGGTCTTTTAAATGTGAGTTCTGCTCAGCTATTATTTCTATAAATTGTTTCAATAAATTAATGAAGTATGTCAGTGGTCATCTTTGTTAGAGTTGAGAGAGGGCAGTCATGTTAATGTGCTCATTTATGAGGTTAATTGCATGTTTTACAGCATTGCTTTTTTAAAAAATCATATTCACCCAGTTTCCTTCTGTTTTGTCTGTTTTCTAAAGACTAGTCAAAGAAATCCTTCCACCCAAGAATGGATGTTTTGCACTGTTGAATACGCACACAACAATCCAGTATCTGGGCACTTGTTTATCTGTTAATGACTAAGAAAAACTGGATCCCAATGGGACTAGTGAAGTCATTTGATTGCTCTCTATGAAAAAATCCTAAATGCACAGCATGTCTAAAATATCTGATAGATTTTGCTGGATTATTGTCTTTAGAGTATTAAGCCTTTTCTTTTCTTACATTTTTCTCCGCAATTAAGCATTGTAATTTCTAAAATATAAATAAAATTGCAGACCTGGAATGCTGGTTTGAGCACAAAATATTATCTTCTGGAAAACTTTGTGGTTTATTTGAGTTCAAGATCATTCATTCAAGTTAATCTCATTTCTCTGGTCTCTTAATTTGATTCAGTTTGTAAAGCATCACTGTTATGTCCTGTTACTGCAAAAAGGGGATACCAGAGTTGTTAACTAAAACTATTATAATAAAGATAAAATATATAATTATTAGATGGAAAAACATAAAGGAAAATGAGCAGTGTTGCCATGGCATCTTACATTTATACTAATAAAACTAATTAACTGAAATAAAATAATTATAAATAGAAATATTTAAGAAAACTAATAAAAAGATGACAAAAGCACATAAAATTACTTCACCTTGAACTAAAATGAAATTAAAAATCAAAGTTACTTTTAAATATTAATAAATACATGTGATTTGTGCATCATCAGAGGGTTTCAATTGGTTCTAAAATAAATACACATCAATATGGAAAGTCCCAACTTCTGTTGAGTCTGTTTTGTTGTAAAAGTTAAAAAAAATAAATAAATAAAGCTTGCAAGGCAGGTGATGGATAGACGTCTATGATTAGTCCTTGCCCTTGGAGTTCAGTAAAATCAATAATTAAGAAATGGAAAGAGCATGGCTGTCAATGTACCTAGAGAAGGATGTCCTCAGAACCTGAATGGCCATGCAAGAAGGACACTGGTGAGTGAGGCCACCAAGAGACTGATGACCAATGAAGGAGTTACAAGCTTAAGTGGCTGAGATTGGAGAGACTGTGGATATAACAACTGTCATCTGGGTGCTTCACCAGTCACAGCTTTATGGAAGAGTGACAGAAAGAAGCCACTGTTGAAAATGTCATATGACATCTCGGATGCAGTTTGCCAGAAGGCATGAGGAAGACTCTGAAGCCAGATGGAAGAATCATCTCTGGTCGGATGAGACCAAAATTGAGCTTTTGGCTATCAAACTAAATGCCATGTTTGGTGTTAGCCAATCGCTGTGCATCAGAAACGCACCATCCTGACCATGAAGCGTGATGATGCTGTGGGGAACTTCTCTGAAATCAATGCAGCAAAACACTCGTAAATCCTGGAGGAAAACCTGATGCAGTCTGAGACACATCCGACTCAGGAGAAGATTTATTTTCCAGGACAATGACCCAAGCAACAAGTCCTGAAGTGGCCAGGCTGAGATCTCGATCAAATTGAGAATTTATGGGTGGACTCAAAAAAAAAAAGGCTGTCCACTCACAATCTCCATAAAACCAGACTGAGCTTAAGCAGTATTTCAAAGAGGAATGGGGAAGCATTGCAGCGGCTGACTGAGACCTATCCAGACAATCTAAAGGCCTGTGAAGCACTTCAAAAGGTGCATCAACTAAGTAGAGTTGCTCCATTTAGAACCGAATTGAGAATCCCTTTTAAATTCTAAATCAGTTACTGAATTGGATCTTAAGGTACAAAAAGGATGCAGAATGCAATTCAAATTGTTGTTTATGTCTATGCTGTGTTTGTTAATATGCTTTAAGACGAACCATGTACAAATTCATGTCAACACCATTGCTGAGTATTTTCCCCTTAAAACTGCAGTGAACCAAAGACGGTCTCAAAACCGTGGTTTGAAATTGCTGGTGTTTCTTACTTCACAAACTACTTTGTAATCTATCATGTCAACATGCGTTGACCGAGAGGATCTCTGAGCTGGTGTGAGTGAGTGGAGGCGGGGATAATTTGCATATTCATGATCCACGTATACTAAATGAAGTAAGGGTGTAGAGTTACATTCAAGCTATTTTAAGGCATGAAGAAAAATAATGTTTAAATATGTCATTGTGGTGATCAAAGATGAGAGTTAAAGGATAAAATTATTGACTAAAGGGGGACTTTAAGACTGCTCATAATTTTTTTTCCCCAAGTCAGTTAAATTAAAAATGTGTACTGGTCTAATTTGAGTTTGAAAAGTAAGACTGATTACCCATTAGCTAACTACTAGTTGATCAAACTAGTTATAGTATATGCAACTAGCCCCAGTTCTCAAAGTACCTCTATTATGCTTTTTTTTCGGCATGTTATATAGCTGTTTGTGAATGTAAAAGGTCTACAAAGATCAAAGTGCAGATAAATGGAGTTATTGTCGCCCAAAAGAAATAACCGATTCTGAAGAGCCTGAAACTAGTCTTCTGTAATTCCAGTCTTGCTTCCTGCATGAACCTTCGTAGGTTTGTAACAATTTTGTATAATGCCAGCCTATGGTCTTTATTAGCTACCTGCGAACAGCATCATCTTTTACCCGCCCTCAAACACTAGTTGAAGCGGAGGCATGGTAGAGTTTGGATTGTTTTGTCGACATGTCAAAAAGGCGCTGTTTTCTGTGCTTTGAAAGCAAATCCTCTTTTCATGCACTTCCAAAGGATGAGAAATTTATAGTGTGATTTGCCGCCGAAGCCAGCAAATTTATGCGCAGGCAATATAAAAAAACAAAGACAAGGATATGAAAAAAGGAGAGCCGAGTTTTTTTTTAACGTTTATGATGTGAGACCTCATGTTTTGCTTGTATATAGAGCTGTCACTGTGATACTTATAAGTTCTGACACATCACTGGCCTTCCACTGACTACCTTTCGCAACTATCTTGATAACTTCAGGTATGTAAAATCTTTGAAGTGACTCCCATGAGCGCAGAATTGTGACTAATGTTGCTCTAAAGTGACGTAAAAGTCGCATGAATTCATATATGACTGTTCAGACTGAGGTCGCATTGCAAAACATCTGACCTCTGTCAGATTTAGTACCACATATGGAAGTGGCCCAAATCAGAATTGAAAAGATCAGATTCCATGTGGTTTGTGCCGTTCTCACTGTCATGAGAAAAGCAGATCTGAGTCACGTGAGCAAAAAAAACGGTTATGGGACACATTTACCTGCAGTCTGAACGTAGCGTAATTAATACGGTAAAACCGACATCATTACTGTTCGTATCACCGTGTGAAGAAGCTTCCGGAGCTGAAATTCAAATATGGTAATGGCCGTTTCGTTTCTGACTGAAACGAAATGGCTGTAAGCAACCTATCACAACAGACTGGGCCATCTGACTGGTATGCATTGATGTCACTTTCCCGCCGGAACGCCCCCTCAGTCGGACTGAGTGGCAAAAGAGCTGCTGCATGATTGGAGTTAATAGGGGAAACTGCGAAAACGTGAGTAAAACAAACGATTAAACTAAAGGTTGGACTCCATATAGTGTTTCTTACAACTTACCAACATGCAGCCAGGAATAGTGTTTCCTGGCATTTATATGAGCCTGATTTCAATGTCGGGGAAATACATAAAGCAAGTTTGCCTTTGAACGCTTTATATAAATACAATAGGTAGGTCTAAATCCGGGTGACCACTTATATCAATGTTATATATATCGTTATTTCGTCCAGCCCTAAAACTTGTACAGTTTTTGTCAGTGCTTATTTAAAAACATCCAATCATGCAGAATATAATATGGTAAATGTTTAGTCAATACAATATATAACAATACAATATATAGGGTATGGTATGATTTTACCCCAAAATTCAACATATTGACACAAAATGATAACTGCAAATCCACGTTTCGCTGCCCGGAGTCCAGTTGTTTCTGTAAATTGCAGCGATCCATTTGCTTCTCTTTTCTCTCTGTAAAAATATACCTTAGATTTCTTGTCAAATCTATTTGTACACTCAGTATCAAAGCTCTTTTTCGTTTTAGCTGTGTTTTGTATTTTTCGCGGCATTCACGCTGAAAATCAATGCTGCCACTCAGTCTTTTTGCCACTCAGTGGTCGTAGCCGCAGTCACTCCGGACGGCGGTGACGTCACGTGCATACCCTCTATAGACCTTATGTAGCCCCGCCCCTTTTCGGCGCTATGCTCATTTTCTTCCGGTTTGTATTTCTACAGCATGAAGGTAAGATCATGGATTTATGAATGAACTGCTCGTTTTAAAATCTTCCCGGTCTACCGACATTTATGACATCCGCTTCAAACATTACAATGCACATGATAATGTCTAGGTTACTAATGTAACCCCCGTTCCCTGAAGGAGGAAACGGAGATGTTACGTCGGACTGAACTGACGTATTGAGATCCCAATACGTCAGTTCAGTCCGACGTAACGTTGAACATGACTGATAGGAAACGTCTAGGTTACTAATGTAACCCCTGTAACATTCGTTCCTGAAGGAGGGAATGAACTGACAAATTGGGATCTCAATACGTCAGTTCAGTCTGACGTAATGTCGCACGTGACTGACTGATAGGGAACTGTCGTTAACTCTGCAATAAGTAAATCTACATCACCAGCTAATTACTGTTTGACAGCGATGCCATAGAAATACACAAAGCTACCGCAAAAACAAGTTCATAGACAAAATTCTAAAGATGGCTGTGCGCTTGTTTCACTGGTGCATAAGGTCTATTAGAGCAGTGGAGGCTCTCAGAAAGGAGGGGTTTAAAGACCGGATCCCTAATCGAACCGCTTCAGACACTGAGAAAGAGGCGATGCTGCAATGTATACTATGAGAAAATGAAAGTGTTTTTTTTTTTTTACCTTAGATGCATGTAAACCTATTGTAAGAGACTCAAAGCAAAACTAAAGAACATTTAAAATGGCATAATTTTAAAGAACCTTTAAAATGGCATAATTGGAGCACTTTATTTAGTCAACAAATATTTTTTTTTTTTTTTTTTTAAAGAAGTGTATTACATTTTATTTGACCAGTTTCTAGATTTTTTTTGTCAAAAAAAGGCGAAATTTTCTGTGGTTTGATGTAAAACAATAAAATGACAACTTCATATACTTAGATATTTTTTATAGGGATTGTAAATAACTTCTCCAACTCTCATTCTGTGGTTCTTCAACTGTCAGCCTGTTGAGTTTGCTGAAGCGTGAAACCAACAGAAATTGTACAGCTGAGCTGGGCATCTTAGAAGAGAGGGACCTTGAAACAGTGTCTTCCTTTAGGCCCAGGTCAGCTAAGGTCCACTGAACTTGCCTGTGGTCAAAGTCTCGCTGTTCCCTTGTCATTGCATTTTCGTTGTATTTTAGTAGTGCTGTCATAATATTAAAGCATCACTTGAAGCTCAAACAATCCTGACAGAGGAAAGAATTATCCTGATGATGGGGAAAATAGCTTAATACCTCATTTTCAGTGTCTTTTGAAATAGCACAGGTATTTGTTTCGCCTTTTTTTCCCGAGACATACAGAAGGCAGTGTCTTATTAATCCACGGCAATGCCTTTCCCCTTGGCCCTGAGACTTTAAAGTTTCATTGTTGTGTTTTGCTGCACTTTCGATAAGGGAGAACACGGCACCCAGGGGGTCTTTTTGTTCTATTTCCATATTAATCCATTAGTCGTAGATGAAGACCAAATCTATTTTTCACCTATGGCATTATACACTAGGTTATGTGTGAGGAGAGGGGATGAGCCATTTGCAAGGTGACACGTGAGGAAGATCCAAAAACTTCAAAAGCGACCTTAAGTTAGCATTTGCCCTCAATTGAAGTTTCAAAGGAATATCACCAAAGAGGAGGGGTACTTGTGTGGAGTAGATGAGAAGACGGGGGGAAAGGAGTTTCACATCAAGGCTACCACGTGTGCAATATGCAAATGGTAGAGATTAGCATGTTTATTTTGATCTTTTCTGACTGTTGGGAAAAAAAAATTTCAGCCCCAAGTTTTTAAATAGATGGCTTTCTACTCACGAGCACACATGTAACCGTGAAATTGTGCCAGAGATTACCGTGGTTCGCTGAAGCCAATAGAAAACACATTAGTTTGAGCTGATCTAGAAATTATGTGCCATTGATCTAGAAGGGAAAGGGGTTTTGTCATACTGAGTGTTTCCAATTGATCCTTCCCAGCATAATTACCCAAGAAAATCATTATTTTTCTAAGTAGTCTCTTATTAGACTGGTCACTGGCATGAGCTGGAAGCAAAACCCACAATTTTGGCTTTCTCATCTTATTTCAATAAAACTGTTTTGTCGTACAAGGTTTCATTTAACCCTTTCTTGATGGCAGCATTGTATAATATATCAATGGCATGATTATTCTGGCCAAAATTAATTGATAAGCCCTTTGAAGTGAACTAACGACTGCTACTGTGGATTTTTCTACAATTTCTTATATGATGCTTTATTAACAAAGTTCGGGAGGAGCACGTTCAGATAATTAACCTAATTAACATGGGAGGAGCACATTCAGTTAACTCAATTAATGAGATAAGAGGTGTATATACAGAAGACCTCTGTTCCACCATGAGAGTTTTCTAGCATCCCTCCACCAACCCATCTTCTCACTTCTAACTATTCCTATCCTAACCTGGGATGGGGGGAGTACTCTGGGTTTGGCCTAAATTCCGAGCGCGGAGCCCTCCCTTGAGGACAGTACGCCAAATACGCATAACCTTTACTCTATGTAATTATATGTAAGTGTGAACTTGTGAAATATATATTGTAGTCAAAAACCCAGAAACTAGTTCATAATTTAGACTTCCGGTTCCATCGTCCTGAAGTCAATGGGTTTTTTGAATGGGTTTTTGGTTAAATGCTTGAAATAAGGTATGTGGTTAACAAGCTCAAAATATTTTCACATTTTATTCTACATAATAAAATACACCAGTAATACCCCCTTGTGATCATTTTTATAGTTTTTACTTTTCTTGAAAAAAAGCTTTTTACTTCTGGTGATTGTATTTAGGCTTCAAAATTCATTATAGTTGTGGTTCATTTGTGAAGATTGTCATGAACAAAACATGTAGGAATCATAAACTTTAATGTTCTGTTGTTCTAATCTATTACGCAGCTTCTGAAAGAGTCAAGTGGTATTCACTGCAGAGTCAAATGACATCCAGCTCTCTGGACGTCTAATGGGGTGGAGGGATAGCGTTATGGATAGGGTTAGGGTGTGGTTGGATATTCTAACTCTACCAATTAGGCCCAAATTACATTTGCTCCTTGCTGGACGTCTAGTGAGGAGGAGCTAAATGTAAGCTCCACCCATTTGCTCTGCAGCCTAGTAGAAAATCTCTGGATAAAAACACAGGCGAAGAAGCAGTGGAAACAAGTGATATGATTATCATTCTGAATCCCATCCGGACGTAGTCTTTGCTGAAAAACGTGATTTTCTCACCTTTGAGGTGAATGTTTTTCTGGCTATCACCAGACCAAGCTCAGTCTTTTAAGATTGAACATTGGTCTGGGGAGTCTGCTCTGTATTTTCTACTGCACAAGAGGCATGATCAGCGGGCATAGTTCAAATGACTCTGTACGTATTCAATTAATTGGATAGTCCTTCAACCAATCAGACCAACGATCCATCACTTCTCTTTCCGTCATTGTGTTAAACCGCCAGTAGCACGCCAGGTGGATAAGCTGGTTTGTGATTGGTCCCCGCAAAATTGTAACAGAAGCAGGATAGAAATATGTACAGGTTTCCAGCCTGAGTTGCAGGGCGAAATCAAATCGCTGGCAGATCGGGCTGGGTTTACCCAGTCTAGGTGAATGTTGCTTTTTTATGAAACTTAGCCACATTCAAGTGTTGATAAAAAAAAAGAATACATGAAGCAGAGGTTTTGTTTAAAAGCAGAGCATCTGTTCTTTCTTTTGATATATCACATGTTCAGATATTCATACAACAAAATATTCTGGGGGCCATGAAACTTTTTCTGAAAATAAATAAAAATGCTGGTGCTGGCTGGCAACTTTTTTTAAAAAACGCTGGCGGGAAAAGAGTTAAACATTGATTGGAATCAAAATTTGGGAGTAACGACATCAGTGTGCAGATGTGCTGCTGCATTGTCTTGCAAATGTACCCAACTTACATAAATATCACTGACCAAATATCAAGCTGATGCATAGGCCTACAGGATCACCCGCAGGAATTGTGTTTTTGTGGGCAACTCAGCATTTCCCTACCTCCCTTTTCATGTTGTCCTCCACCTGTTGTCCTGAATGAAGCAGAGACAGGTGTCTTATCTTCATCGCACAGTGTTACCGAAGCCAATCTCGGAGGAAGATGTCGACTGGAATGTGACAAATCCATCTGTCCTGGTTTGAATTTGTATGCTAATTTGAAGTAATGGCCCCTCTGGTGACAGAGCGATGGAACAACTCAATCATGCCATCTCTGACAGGAGCTCAGCAGCCTACCTGTGATAGGTTCCTGCGCGACGTACGCAAGGTTGCCGTTGATATATTAGTCCTACAGGGAAAGGAGTAGTGTCCTGCTTGTTTGAAATAAACTGCAAATGGTGAATCTTTGAGAAATTAATCTCACCTCAGTTAAAAGACAGTTCAGGGAGATTTGCCACCATCTGCATTGCTGAAAATGGGAGAAATGAGAGCTTAACAAGATTCTAGAGCATATGCTATGACTTCTATTTGCTTTACCAAGTTTCTCAGTGAGACACCAAGGTGTGTTGGGCCTCGAAGTATATAAACTCAGCAAAAAAAAAAGAAACATCCCTTTTTTCAGGATACTGTATTTTAAAGATAACTTTGTAAAATCCAAACAAGCTTTACAGATGTTTAAACAATGTTTTTCATGCTTGTTCAGTGAACCAACAATTATTGCATATGCACCTGTGGAACAATCTTTAAAACACTAAAAATTTTGGGTCCCTGATCACCTGCGTGATTATGCCATGGTCCTGCTGCAGGGAGACATGAGGACTGCAGATGTGGCCAGAGCAATGTCCATAATGTAAGCCTGCTACAGACTCTGTGATTTGTAATGATCTTATAGGATTGGCGAAATCGCAATGTACGACATGGATCTAATAAACTTGGGTACAACATGTATGTAGACTGTACAATGATGACACCTATTGAATCGAAGGCTACGACGCAAGTTAGTATAGAAGAATAAAACATTAGCATGCGCTAATGGTAAACAAATAGAGCAAGATGAATCACACTTTGGCAGTTGTGGTTTTATGTGTGCTGAAAAAAGGAGTAAGCGAAAGAGGAGAATATGGACCCAGTCATTGCTAGGGAAAAGAGGCATGCCGATTTTATAAATGGAGCTTGAGGTAAGTAGTTTTAGCGCCATGTCGCGTTGATCAATACGCCATTTATTGTTGCATTTTTATTGGCTAGTCAGTGGACGTAGGTCGTAGCAGCAAACACACTGTGAGATGATCATGTTAATGTCAGAAAATTATCGCAGGCTATCTTTGGTCGCAAGACTGTGACAACGGCCGTCTTTGAACCTCTCTCACTGTATGACGTAGGCCCACTGTTTTGGGGCCACGACCACAGAAATCGCCACGATTGGTCATCTTTCGTCTGGGACAGCCCAGAATCATACAGTGTGTACCGGGCATAAGACAGTGCTAAGGGATTGTCCTTGCAGTGCCAAACCACGTAACCATACGTCCCCCCAGATGTGTTCGAGAATTTTCAAGTGCCTTGGTGGAAAAGTGAGGTAGCATCTCACAGCAAGAACTGACAAATCTGCTGCAGTCCATGAGAATGAGATTCACAGTAGAACTTAAAGCAGCTGGCCACATAAGATACTGACTGCTACTTTTGATATTGACCCCCCTTTGTTGTTCATCACATATGTGAAAATCGTTCAGTTTATGTCTCAGTTGTTCATTTTTTTATGTTCATACAAATATTTACACGTTAAGAGATTTGCTGGAAAAAAATAGCAGTTGAAAGTTTTTTTTTTTTTTTTTTTTTTGGCCGAGCTTATACACTCACCGGTCACTTTATTAGGTAAACCTGTTCAACTGCTCGTTAATGAAAATATCTAATCAGCCAATCATGTGGCAGCAACTCAATGCATGTGCACATGGTCAAGACGATCTGCTGAAGTTTAAATTAAGCCTCAGATATTTGCGATCAGTATGCAAAGGCATGGGAGGTTATTTAAGTGACTTTGAGTGTGCACGGTTGTTGGTGCCAGACGGGCTGGTCTGAGTATTTCAGAAACCGCTGATATACTAGGATTTTCATGCACAACCATCTCTAGGATTTACAGAGAATGGTCCGAAAAAGAGAAAACATCCAGTGAGCGGCAGTTCTGTGGCTGAAAATGCCTTGTTGATGCCAGAGGTCAGAAGAGAATGGCCAGACTGGTTCAAGCTGACAGAAAGGCAACAGTAACTCAAATAACCACAAATAACCGAGGTCTGCAGAAGAGCATCTCTGAACGGAGAAACACGTCCAACCTTGAATCAGATGAGCTACAGCAGCAGAAGACACACTGCCTGCCACTCCTGTCAGCTAAGAACAGGAAACTGAGGCTACAATTCGCACAGGCTCACCAAAACAGACAATAGAAGATTGGAAAAACATTGCCTGGTCTGATGAGTCTCGATTTCTGCTGCGACATTCAGATGGCCGGGTCATAATTTGGTGTGCAAAACATGATAGCATGGATCCATCCTGCCTTGTATCAACGGTTCAGGCTGCTGATGGTGGTGTAATGGTGTGAGGGATATTTTCTTGAAAACTTCGGGCCCCTTAGTACTAATTGATCATCGTTTAAACGCCACAGCCTTCCTGAGTATTGTTGCTGACCATGTCCATCCCTTTGTGACCACAGTGTGCACATCTTCTGATGGCTACTTCCAGCAGGATAACGCACCATGTCACAAAGCTCAAATAATCTCAAACTGGTTTCTTGAACATGACAATGAGTTCATGAGCACAGTCGCTGCAGATTTATCGGCTGCATATCCTCAAATGGCCTCCACAGTCACCAGATCTCAATCTAATAGAGCACCTTTGGTGGAATGGGAGATTCACATCATGGATGTGCAGCCGATAAATCTGCAGCGAGTCTGTGATGCTATCATGTCAATACGGACCAAAATCGCTGAGAAATGTTTCCAGAAGCTTGTTGAATTAATGCAATGAAGAATTAAGAGAGTTCTGAAGGCAAAAGGGTGTCCAACCTGGTACTAGCAAGGTATACCTAATAAAGTGGCCGGTGAGTGTGTATATAGGCTATTATAAATGTGTGGTCTTTAAAGCTATCTACACTAAAAGGAAATTATCAGATATTGTGACAGCACAGTAAGGATGATGAACAAACCAATCTACTGTGTTTACTTGGCTTGCATCACTTTCATTACCAGAGTTAGGTTTAAAAGAGCTTTAAAAGTTAGGTTTAGGTTTTTTGATTATCTGTTGGCAGTAGATTTATTCAGTCTCAGTATATCTACATTCGTTCACAAAGCAAAAGGAAATATTACATGAAAGGGCTCCCTAAGAATCACTAAAATTAAAGTCAATAGATAACCATCTAAACTTTCAAAAAGCGCTTACCGAGCACTGTGCCTGTAAGATAAAAAAATACATCTGTTACAACATTTGATCAATGTATCTATGCTCTTTGATATGTAGAGCAGGCAATTAAAAAAGGAAACATCACCACAGTGGATTTTAACACATGACTGTAAATAATTAAGAAAACTATGTCAATTTTATTATCCTGTTAATTCACAGAATGAATGAATAATTTGCCGTCATTGATGTCAAACCTTGCACAACACATCTGCAGGCAAGTTTTTCAGCGATTAATTTCAGCCTGTTCCTCATACAAAGCTATTATTTGGCTTCAGAGGACTTGGATTATAATGCATAATATGGCTTTTATGGTGTTGCTTTGACACCTGGCATCAACATACGTTACATATTTGGATAGTATCTGGATATTCTTTGGCTAGATTCTATTTAAACCTGGATATCAATAGGTTTGTGTTAACAACTTTTTCAGTCATTTACCAAATTTTAAAAACACTGACAGATGATTCAAAATGCTTTCCATCCTTTTGACAGGTGTCTGGTTTATTGAGAGAGAGAGAAGAAAAAAGTAAAGCATGCTAATAGGGATTAGAAATGAAGATAAGGGTAGAAAATAAAATTTTAAATTGCTTCCAAGGAAAAGAAGGAAAGATATGTGTGTGAGGCTTTGACAAGACTAACAAGAAATACCAAGTATAGTCCAGGAGAATAATTAATAAGGTATAGTTCATTCAACTGCGTGACCAGGACATTATGCTTGTTGTCTTTTTCACATTGCAAAAGCAAAATATAAAGAAAAGAATTCAAGAACGCCAAGCGACACGAGGGTGAGTATGACAGAAGTTTTATTTTCTTTGGTGAACTATCTCTTTTATACTGACTTGTACAGTCAGCAATCTTTGGCCTCTTGGTTCAATTTTTTAATGGAAAATATATGGACTGTTGGTCCACATATCCCCTAATCAGAATAAAGTGCAGACTTGAGTGACAATCTCATTCATTATTCATGTAGGGAAATTTACAAATTTCCAAGACAGTTTGCTATCCATGATGCTTGCAACTGTTCAGGCCTCATTATGTGTTTAAGGTTAATTAACTGTAAACATGAGACATACTATTCTATGCAGGTTCACTAGTTTTATTTTATACAACCTCATCTGAGTCAGGCAGAAGCTTTATTGTTATCCATATTGACAATAAAGATACAATAAGTGGATGCAAACAGGAATCAAACATCCCTGTTCTAGTGGAGAGGTCCTGGTTTTTGGAAGCGACGGTGCGCACGTGACGGAGCTGAGCTTCCGCGGCTCACAGTTGCTGTTCGTTTAAACCCAAGGACGACGGAGAACCGAACCGGCTGAGACTCGTCGTTGGGAAAAAATAGACATTTTCGCCTAAGAAATATCTGAGCGGGAGCACGGGACGATGGACGCTTATGGGCTTTTGGATGACGAGCTCTTCTCCTCCTGTCTGCTCAACTTCACCTGGGAGAATTCATCTGAGCAGGTAAGAGCGGGACACCTCGGGATACCTCCTCTCGTCTGCCCTGCGATTCCTTAAGCCTTCCTTATAAGCCTTTTATCGCACCGAATTCTCTGTGCGAATTGTACAGTGACTTTCAGCAGAGTTGTGTTTATGTAGTTGGTATCTTAAAGGGATAGTGCACCCAAAAATGAAAATTCTGTCATTAATTACTCATACTCATGTCTAAACACGTAATACTTTCGTCTATCTTCGGAACACAATTGAGGATCTTTTTAATGAAATCTGAGAGATTTCTGTCCTTCCATAGGCAGCTACGCAACGATCACTTGACGGTTCGATAAGTTCATAAAGAGATTGTAAAACTAATCCATATGAATTGAGTGGTTTAGTCCAAATTTTCTGAAGAGACACGATCGCTTTATATGATGAACAGATTGAATTTAGGCTTTTATTCACATATAAACATTCATCAACTCACACATCAGTTGTGGAAAACGGAAGCTCAAGTATGTTCGCTTGACGTGCGAGAACCAATAAGGTTCATTCTCGTGTTATGCAACACTTTTGAGCATCAGCAAGAACCAATGAGGTTTGTTCTTGCATGTCAAGCAGGTTCAGTTGAGCTTCTGTTTATGTTCGCTGATCAATGTTTATATGTGAATAAAAGCCTAAATTAAATCTGTTCATCATATAAAGCAATCGAGTCTCTTTAGAAAATGTGGACTAAACTGCTCAATTCATATGGATTAGTTTTACGACCTCTTTACGGTGTCAAATTGGTAGTTGCGTAGCTGTCAATGGAGGGACACCATTAGATTTCATCAAAAAGATCTTCATATGTGTTCAGAAGATGAACAAAAGTATTATGGGTTTGGAACGACATGAAGGTGAATAATTAATGATAGAATTAAAATTTTTGGGTGAACTATGCCTTTAAGGTAATTCTCGGGGCTCAATCCATGTGGGGTTTGTCTCGTGCAAACCAGTGTGTTTTGGCGCCCCTATTCAAAACTTTTTAAAAAGTTTTTTCTTTTTTTTTATATATGTTGTGCGAATCTATAATAAAGTGGTTAATAATGACAATATTTAGATTTTTGGTGATGTAATATTTAATGGTGACTCTAAACATTCAAAATAAGAGATCAGTCCTAAAACAAAGCGTTTGAGGTGCGTACTGTTGCTATGTTTACCTCCCAGGCTAGGGTTAGGGTTGCTATGTTTACCTCTCTAACTGATTGCAAATATCTATTTTGGTGGCAGGTGAAAATGCGATACTTTTACTTTTACTAAGTTTTTTGAAAATGCTATTGAAACTTTCTTTAATAAGTAAAATTCTGTAATAAGTAAAACGTTCTGTAATAAGTAAAATTAAATACTATGTACATTAATGTAGTCTGTTTAAATGCACACGTTAGACCCCCAAAATCCTAAAAAAAATTGCATCCTGCCCTAATGTAAATCCCATAAATTTTATTTTTTGCAATAATTCAACATTTGTGATATTTTAGAGTGAAAAATTGCATTAAAATAAAACCGACATCTTATAGTTATAGACTCTACAGTCTACACATGCATTAGGGGCCGTTCACACAGAACGCGTTTTTCCATTCCACTGTGCTACTTTTCCATTATTTTTCAATGTAAACACGCTCTAGACGGATGTCTTTAACATTTGCGCTCACGTCGCGCGTCTTTTGCAGCATCTCTCGTATGACACGGCATTCTAAAAACGCGGCGCTTAAGTTAAAATAAGTTCAGTTTTTAAAAAACGCATCTCTAGACCTTGCGCTTTTTTCATTGTACTGGCCTGCGTCTTGGGTTTTTTAACAGCAAAAACGAGTTCTGTGTGAACCGGCCCTTACACAGGCCCCGCGCCAGGACACACGACTTGTGGGGGGTGGGGGTGGGCATTTATATTTCTCAGCGGCCGAAATGAAAGCGGCTCTCTGGGAGAGGAAGGGTCTTATTACATATGTAGTGTGTCATGATCAGGGATGTAGCTGAACTATTTTTTGTAAGTTTCTGCTTTGATATAGAGTTGTGGATCTCGTCAAAGTTTAACTCTCCTGTCACCAAATTAGAAGAATCTATGCATGGATTAATTGGCACGGTTTTGGGTTCAATTTAGGATCAGTCGACAGAATTTGTGGGATAAGGTTACCACAGAATATAATTAACTTAGACTTGAAGCGTGGTTATAGTAAATCAGGGGTGTCCAAACTAGGTCCTGGAGGGCCACTGTCCAGCAGAGTATAGCTCCAGCTTGCCTCAAAACACCGTCTGGAAGTTTCTAGAATGCCTAGTAAGACCTTGTTTAGTTGGTTCAGGTGTGTGAGCTAAACTTTGCAGGACAGTTGCCCTCCAGGAGCAGGATTGGACACCCCTGCATTAAATGGAAGTAAACACAACCCATGAATGTTAAAATACACAGCCACTTAAAGGCTGTAGAATACGTGCTGATATGCGACTAGTGTAATCGCATGCTACTCTGTATATATCCAATATTTCAGCATTGTTGCTGATAAAATAGGCTATAGCCTACATTTCTACAGAAGAGTTCATGTAAATTCTTTAACAGAAATATGACCCCCCCCCAAAAAAAAAACCCCCCGTAAAATTTAACTGCCACAATTTATTTACCATAAGTGCTTTAACTGCAATCTTGGCCTTGTTTTTTATGCAACAAATACTGTAATTTAAGCTTGTATGGGTATATCCCAGGTTCAATATTTTTTTTTTTTTTATAAAATCACTTGCATTAATACTTATGTTAACTTGTTTTCAGCTGTTTAGCAAAAAGGTTGTTTGATTTTCTTTGATTTTGAAGTTGTTAATTGGATATAACTTGACAGAAAACGTTAATACACTTCCAATGTCCCACTGTAACCCAGAATATTTGCTTCTTTTTTTTATTGAAAAGGATGGACAAGTCGAAATTAATTTTTGTTGTAAACAACATTATGCTACTAGTGCTGTCGATTGAATAGTCCTTTGATTTAAAGGTTTAGCATACCCAAAAATGATCATTCTGGCATCATTTACTCACCCGCATGTTGTACCAATAGACGTTTGTTCACATATAAACATTGATCAACATAGAGAACATAATATATGGTAAACAGAAGCTCAAACATACTTGCTTGACACGCGGGAACCAATGAGGTTGTTTGTTGCATGTCAAGCAAGCATATTTCAGCTTTGATTTACCATATTTTATGTGCTCTCTGTACGTGTATTAAAGGCTTTCAATGGAGGGACAGAATTCTCTCAGATTTCATTGAATATATTTTCATTCGTGTTTCAAAGATGAATGAAAGTCTTATGGTTTTGGAACGAAATGAGGGTGCGTAATTGATGACAATAATTTCCGTTTTTGGTTTTGAACCCAAGTTGTATTTCCTTTTAATATAGTTTTCACCATAAGCAACAGATATGAGCAAACGGTGGCCACAGCTGTGTGTTAGACCACCTCTTTTTTTAATGAATCTGACTGATTCACTTTCAAGCAAATGTCAATTCACAACACGGATGCCTCGATGAGGTTACTTGGAGATCAACCCGCCCACCCCCTCCCCTCCACGTCCTTGATATTAATAATGAACACAATTGACAGAATAGGAAAATCCATAGCAGCAATCACATCTATAAAATAAAAGCAAAGAGCTTCAGCGTCCTGTTTTGAAGCAAATCAAACCGAAATGTGATTTTGGTACAAATCTACAGAGATGTAAGGTATGGATCTGTGTGTCAGATTCACTTTGACATCAGTGCTCTAGAGATATTTGAAATGAAATTGTATTTGACACATATCAGTTGAGACATGTGCTGGGCAAAGTTTAAATGATGTATGAGTCTGTTGGTTGGAAAAGGCACCTGACATACAGGAGTATTGGATTGTGCAATTTCATATGGGCTTACTTAAGAACTTATACTGGAATGTAGTGGATGGGTGAAGGCATTCATTTGATATTTGTGTATTTAAGCACTAGGGAAATAAGCTACTCACCTGAATGTTGTGAAGTTAAGAGCTACAGATTTTTTTGTGCTTATTCATAGTTTTCAGTCATGTGACTGTTGCAGTACATTCTAAAATGCTTAACATAAAAAAACACTTATTATGCTTTTTAGAATATTACTTTTCATGTAGTGTGTAATATAACTGTTTGTGAATGTAAAAGTTCTGCAAAGTTTTAAAGTCAAAGTGCTCGACAAATAAAGTTATTGTGTCTTGAAAGAATCGCTTCTGAACTGCTGAAACTAGTCGTCAACAAATTCCAGTGACATTTCTGTAACATACCTAGGTTTGTAACAAATTTGCATAATGCCAGCCTATGGTCTTCATTGGCTGCCTGCGAACAACGTCTACTTAGTACTTTGACCCGCCATCAAACACTGTAGTTAGTTGTAGCTGAGAAGCAATGTTGTGTTGTCGACATGACGAGAAGACGCTGTTTTCTGCACTGTGAATCCACTTTGCATGCACTTCCAAAAGATGAGGACTCGTGCTAGAATTGATACTGTAAAACCGACGCCATAGTTACTGTTCGTTGAACTGTGTATACAAGTGCTGAGGAAGCCTCCGGAGCTGAAATTCAGATATGGTAATGGGTGTTTCATTTCCAACATGCACTGTAAGCAGTAGACCAATCACAACAGACTGGGCCATCTGACCAATTAGAGCAAAGTAAGCTCTCGGAAAGGAGGGGTTTAAGCCTCGTGCACACCGGGACGATTATCACACGATCACGCCAGCGTTTTTTGAGACGTTTTTCAATGCGTCATTGTGTTCATACCCAAGCGATTTTCACTGGCGATGTGCTAAGTGAACGTGCAAATTCACTCCCTGACAGTAGATGGCGCTTATTGAAAAACAGAAACTCATCATCGAATCCTATTTGATCTGCAATTCCTCTCCATAACAACTCCCTCTTATCGAGATTTGTGTAGTCGCTGTGGCGTTTGTCATAAAGCTCTTTGTGTTCGGACACCAAAAAGATCAGCAGCTCTACATTCATATTGCCTCGTTGCATTTTCTTCTTCGTCTACTTACTTCCTCTTTGTCATCTTAGGTATCAATGTGTGCTCGGCAAACTCGTTTTGTGCTTGAGCGTGTTTTACTGTAACTTCAGCAGCTCCAGGCACATGAACAAAAGCGGCAATCTCATTGGTCGGCCAGTTTTTAACGCGGCATGTCAAACCCAAAAAAACAACCAGAGGTGTTTTTTTAAAAATTATCCTTTTTTACGCCTGCCGTTTTGCGCGTCGGTGTGCACACTCACATTGACGCCCTTTGTTTAGTCACAGGGCGTTAAACGTCAGCAATAAGCGCACGCGATAATCGTCCCGGTGTGCACGAGGCTGTTGACTGAATCCTTTATCTAGTCATTTCAGACACTTTGAGAAAAGAGGTGATGTGCAATGTATATTATAAGAAAATTAAAGTGTTTTTTGACCTTGGATGCATGTAAACCTATTATATGAGACCTCTGAAACAAAATTAGGAACTTTTAAAATAGCATAATAGGGGCACTTTAAATTATAATACTAAAAACGGAGCAATTCCAAGAGGGTCCTCGCACCATTGGTGCTCGGGCTCTAAATATTCAATACAGGCGAGCAGATGAGCCCAGAATGATCGCTGGGTTCATCCACTTGCCTGTACACAGTATGTTTTATTAATAAGGTGTACACTAAATTTGGTCCTCCTATACTCTACTGTCTTAATGCATCAAGAAGCCACATTAAGCATTTTCTTTATGATGGTTTTCTATGGGAAAACACTTAACATGCAATTTAGTGCAGTGCATTCATATTTTGGTCAAGTCACCTTTATTTATATAGGGCTTTTTACAATACAGATTGTTTCAAAGCAGCTTCACACTGATAACAGGACAATAATGCAACAAAGTTTGTTTCGGCTGTACAGCAGCTCTAGAAGAAAATAGTGTCATTGTCCAGCTTAAGTAAGTTCAGTGTTGATTCATTTTCATTATAAAAATCATTAGTTATTAATTTTGTTCATTTATCTATACAGCAGCTTTGGAGAAAACAGTAATGTCATCATCCAGCTCAGTTCAGTTCTCATACAATGGTGTCAATGCAGTCAGATCAATAATATTGTTGAATATTAAGTGTCCCCAACTAAGCAAGCCAGAGGTGACAGTGGTAAAGAACTCCAAACTCCATCAGGTGACAGAATGGAGAAGAAAACACCTTGGGAGAAACCAGGCTCAGTCAGGGGCAGTTCTCCTCTGGCCAACAAAACAAACAGTGTATGATTATGATTCAGACAGCATTACAGGTCAGAAGTCAGATTGGGATTGAAACATTCAGAATATTTAATGCAGTTCCATCTGGTTGAAGATCGGATTCATCCTGCCGGTATGGAGACGGGTTTTTTGAGGATCTGTGCCACTGTTTTGGTCTCTTCTGCTTTACTATATACATCATCAGTAAGATGTATGCTGAGTTTGGCCTTTTAATATCACTAGTTGGGTTTCCATTCAAATGTGCAAACAAATGCGAATTAGATGCGTTTCCATCAAGTTGTTCAAGCGGATGACGGTGGTATTGGAAACCTAGTAACCAACAGTAAATAAAACAAGGCACGCATAGAAAATGGAGACAGGACTGCAATTAGTTACGATTGTTTTACTAGCAGTGCAGCTTGCAACCGCCAAATTGAATGCTTTGCACAGAAGAAGAAATGCAGAATTTTTGATGAAGGCACTAGCAGCAAGGGCATTACGACGATGTTGAGCCCCGTACATATGGGAAAGACAACGTCAGCAGGATTTTTGGGAGATCGTGGTGACCAGACATTTTACTCACAACCTTTGGCTACGACAATTCAGAATATTAGAGGCCACATTTAAAATGTTATGCAACATTATTGACACCATCAGCGGAAACAGCCAATTAGTCACATAGGTTTAATGTTCGCTACATCAGAATTTATTCGGCAAATGTGTTTCCATCTCCCGTTATTAGCATTAACTCTTTTTCGCACAAGTCAAAAACCTCCTCAAGCGAGTGTAAAAAGTTTTTTGAGAATTAAAGGTGCATTGTGTAATATTTATGAGGATCTATTGACAGAAATGCAATATGTTTTTATACATAACTATGTTTTCAGTGGTGTATACCTTACATAATGAACTTTTGAAATGAAATATAAAATTAATGAAATGAATTTTTATTAGCATAGAATGAGCCATTTCTATCTACATACATTGCGGTGAAGTTGCCATTTTGCGCTGCCATGTTTCTACAGTAGCCCTAAACGGACAAACTGCTCTACAGCGCGCTAGCTACTCTCTGCTCTCTCCGACGATGAAATTTTTGTCCTGTGTCGGCCACCGTAGCTTCTCCATGTGTTTCAAAAAGGGAGGGGTGAGCGGTGGGCAGTTGCAATTCACAACCTCACCGCTAGATGCCGCTAAATTTTACACACTGCACCTTTAAGGGATTTTTTCCCCCCCTAAATTTGGCATTTCCATCACTCGTTTATGATGCAATACTTCAAAATGCGCATAAAAACAGGGTGATGGAAAAACAGGGTGATGGAAACATAATAAAAATAAATCTTGAAATACTAATAGGCAGTGCTCTGAATCACATTGCTAGTGTGCAAATAATAAAAAGTATAATTTTAACATGCCATATGATTGTACCATCAATAACCCCCAAAGGATTCATTGTTTAATTGGTGTTCAGCCCTAAATTTAGCAAAGTAATTAAAATCCAGAGATGCTCCTCATTTCCAGAACTTCCAGAGCCGATTATGTGGCTAATGCACTGAGCTCTTTCACTGTCCCTGTGCAGGCAGTCCACCACTGGGATCGCTGAAAGCTTCCCAAAAAATGCTTTTCCCTGAAAAAAGGTGGACAAGCTAAAGAAAGAAAAAGTGTACTTTTGCCTTCTGCTGCCTTTTTCCTCCTGTCTCGGATGGACTAGAGAAATAAATAAATAAAAATAAGTGCAGTGTTGACACACTGTGTCCTTGTGGCCAGATTATCCACTCATGCCTGAGCGGTGGGTAAAGCCTCTACATTATTCAGTCAGCTGTGCGTGGCATGCTAGGCCTGGGCTGGGTGAGAGAGATGTGGAGAAATGCAGGGAATTTCTTTCAGAGAGAGGTTCACTAGTTTTAAGTTGGACTTTTAAGCTCCCTGTGCTTGCATCGTACACATCCGCCTCGCAGTCCGTAGGAGGGATGACAGGTTAATTTATGAAGTGTGCTGTATTCTCTGGGGAAGCTCAAGTTTTGTTAGTGAGTAAAGCATCGGGAAGCGTTTTCAAGGCTAGCTCTGCTGAAACGCCTCTTGGGGCAGCTGTCCAAGGTGCTGAAATTGTACTCGCACTTTTCACATGTGCCTTAGAAATTCCAGACGCAAACAGTTGTCAGGCTTTCTGTGCTCTTAAAAACTACGTGTTCGGTTTGTCTCCACTGATCAAACAAGTGTCCTTTACATGGCTTGACAAAGTCTTCCATGAAGTGGAAACAATGCCAGACCGTCTGAATATTTGTTTAGCTTTATCTTGCTATTTATTGTGTTTGTGTTCATTTAGCATATATATGTTTCTTAAAAAGTCTTATGTGAACAAGGCATTACTACAACTTTTTGATTCATCAAGCTTGCAGAGATGAAGAACATTCCTCTTAAATTTTATTTAGGATTGTGGAATATTTTTAATCATAGCCATTTTATAGAAAATACTACACTCAGAAATTGCTAGTAAATTTCACAATTAAGTAGCATGACTGAAATAGTATTTTCTTGTAAAACATACTCCAGTAATCTGTTGTAACTTTGATTTAAATGAGGTTTTTAGAACACATTTATTTAATTAATAATAATAATAATAATAGAATAGAATAACTTTTTGGTTCAAAATTAACAAAGTTTAAAAAATGAGTCAATACATCATCAATCCTTCTTCCAAAATGTGTTTTTTTGTCTTACCCTGATTCACTATTACTGTTATAAGTGTATTTTAGATCTGAAATTGCATACATACAGTATGTCACTCGCCCATGCGTGTCTCGTCATATCCGTAAATAGAGAAACGTTGCTCTGGCTACTTTGACACGTGTATGGTGTAGGAATGGCATAGGTTAGTTCTGTCATGACAACCCTCTGAGTGTTTGGCATTGTAATGGCTATGACAATGTTGATATGTTTGGTCTTGGCGTAATTGATCTGCTACGCTGTTGCTGCTGTTATTGCTGCTGCTGCTGCAGAGCAAGTACGGGACTTGCTACTGCCAATACATACACGACACGCTGCTGTGAGCAAGTAAGACATGCTGCTGCTGTACAATATAGCATACGTAAATTACCCATAGCAGATCTATACAAGTGGAGCTGGGGAAGATGAAGGGTTTCTGAAAGCACACTGCACTGCTAAGGCAAATGTTAACCGAGTATTTGAAGGTTGAGCACACAAGCTCATTGGCTACTGATCAGCTGTGCCCTATAGAGAATGATATGATTGCAAGTGTTTCAGTAAAAGACCTATTAGCTTGCGCCATCTAGAGTTTCATTACAGAACTTTGTATTTGTCACAACGATTGAGAAAAGTTGTCATTGAGTAGCTAAATCTCTAACCTCCGGGGAATCACCCGTTTTAAAAAAAACGCTGAACAAAGGAGAGTCTGCTGGCAAAAGAGAATGCGACAGCTCGTGATAAAACGAGAATCAACATTGGCTTGTCTTTTCGGAGATGGTGATAACTAAGGGATTTCAAATGTTGTAAAAGTGAGGCGGAGATGGCGTTTTTATTACTCAACAGGTGAGTAGGGTATTTTACGGAACCGATAAATATATGTAGCTTTCTCACAGAGTTCATTGTAAAGCATTATGTATCGTGAAGGGTCATCTCATTATGGGTTGTTGTAGCGCTGTGCTGGAATTTTTTTTCAAGGAAGTACCATGTCTATTAATGGGTATAGCTACAGTAACGTCTTGAGCTAGTCAGCTTGAGATCCTTTCCATCTAAACTGGTTATACAGTGGGGAGAACAAGTATTTGATACACTGCCGATTTGCAGGTTTGCCCACTTACAAAGCATGTAGAAGTCTGTAATTTTTATCATAGGTACTCTTCAACTGTGAGTGACGGAATCTAAAACAAAAATCCAGAAAATCACATTGTATGATTTTTAAATAATTAATTTGCATTTTATTGCATGACATAAGTATTTGATACATCAGAAAAGCAGAACTTAATATTTGGTACAGAAACCTTTGTTTGCAATTACAGAGATCATACGTTTCCTGTAGTTCTTGACCAGGTTTACACACACTGCAGCAGGGATTTTGGCCCACTCCTCCATACAGACCTTCTCCAGATCCTTCAGGTTTCAGGGCTGTTGCTGGGCAATACGGACTTTCAGCTCCCTCCAAAGATTTTCTATTGGGCTAGGCCACTCCAGGACCTTGAGATGCTTCTTACGGAGCCACTCCTTAGTTGCCCTGGCTGTGTGTTTCGGGTCGTTGTCATGCTGGAAGACCCAGCCACGACCCATCTTCAATGCTCTTACTGAGGGAAGGAGGTTGTTGGCCAAGATCTCGCGATACATGGCCTCATCCATCCTCCCCTCAATACGGTGCAGTCGTCCTGTCCCCTTTGCAGAAAAGCATCCCCAAAGAATGATGTTTCCACCTCCATGCTTCACGGTTGGGATGGTGTTCTTGGGGTTGTACTCATCCTTCTTCTTCCTCCAAACACGGCGAGTGGAGTTTAGACCAAAAGGCTCTATTTTTGTCTCATCAGACCACATGACCTTCTCCCATTCCTCCTCTGGATCATCCAGATGGTCATTGGCAAACTTCAGACGGGCCTGGACATGCGCTGGCTTGAGCAGGGGGACCTTGCGTGCGCTGCAGGATTTTAATCCATGACGGCGTAGTGTGTTACTAATGGTTTTCTTTGAGACTGTGGTTCCAGCTCTCTTCAGGTCATTGACCAGGTCCTGCCATGTAGTTCTGGGCTGATCCCTCACCTTCCTCATGACCATTGATGCCCCACGAGGTGAGATCTTGCATGGTGCCCCAGACCGAGGGAGATTGACCGTCATCTTGAACTTCTTCCATTTTCTAATAATTGCGCCAACAGTTGTTGCCTTCTCACCAAGCTGCTTGCCTATTGTCCTGTAGCCCATCCCAGCCTTGTGCAGGTCTACAATTTTATCGCTGATGTCCTTACACAGCTCTCTGGTCTTGGCCATTGTGGAGAGGTTGGAGTCTGTTTGATTGAGTGTGTGGACAGGTGTCTTTTATACAGGTAACAAGTTCAAACAGATGCAGTTAATACAGGTAATGAGTGGAGAACAGGAGGGCTTCTTAAAGAAAAACTAACAGGTCTGTGAGAGCCGGAATTCTTACTGGTTGGTAGGTGATCAAATAATAATGTCATGCAATAAAATGCAAATTATTTAAAAATCATACAATGTGATTTTCTGGATTTTTGTTTTAGATTCCGTCTCTCACAGTTGAAGTGTACCTATGATAAATTACAGACTTCTACATGCTTTGTAAGTAGGAAAACCTGCAAAATCGGCAGTGTATCAAATACTTGCTCTCCCCACTGTATATCTTAAGCCTAATAGTGAATGTTTAATGAGCAGTAGGATAACCATATTCATCCGTGCAGTCACGCAGAGCCGAAGCACAACCAAAACAATGTTCTCCCACAGAATGCATGCAGTTTTGTTTTTAACCGCTAGAGGGCCAAAAGTTACATAGTGTACCTTTAAAGAGAAATCAAATGTTCCTTTGATGCTAAATTTATTGAACAGCATTTATTGAAACCAAGCTCAGAAAACAACTCGTTTTGGATTTTGTCACAATATTACCTCATAGTGCGACAAAAAACCGCCTCCGCAAAGAAGATCAATGCCTAGTGATACTAAAGGCGCTGCTCTTACAGTTCCGTAGTATTAGACGTTGCTGCCGAGCACTGTTGAAAGTGACGCACAGACTGAGCCTGAGGTAATTCACATACACTCTCTCTCTCTCTCTCTCTTTCCAGGCCGTTGAATTATTCGAAAAATACTGCACACCGAGGTTCGTGTTGTGACCGCATTACCACCTCGGGTGTGCATTATTTTTTGAATAATTCAACGGCCCGTCATCAATTATTCCTTACTTCTACAACATTCCTTCTTTAGCCCCACCCACCGATTCATGTAGTAGTAAATACGAGAGAGCAAACACAGGATTACTCCAGCAACAAAACGATAGAGATACCTCTGAGGATTACAAGACATTTTGCAGTGGCAAGTTGTGGAAAAACACAGTATTTGCATCGCCTTTCTTATGACCCTAAGAAAGTGTGGATGAACTTTATTTTTAATAAAGTAAGACACTGTTCCTTTGTTCGCTTCATTTAAATGCGGATTTGGTTTTAAACAATACACCATTCTGTGCAGGCTTTTCAGAGAGACTGAAAATAAAAGATGATGCCAACTATATTGGATCCGACAATAGTGTCACAACACACAAGCGTGAGTAACAGTGTTTTTTTTACCATGTGTCACATATTGCTTTGTCTGATACAGATTATTTGATATGTACTGAGTATTTATACTGTAGTGCCACAGTCAAACTGTGAATAGTTGTGATTAGTTTGCTGTTCTTCCTTTGCTTCGGCATTTATGGGGTTAATGAGTTGGATTATCGGATATGGAAGAAAGCACGTAGAGAACACTGCTTCTGTTATCGTTTTGATCTAAGCCATTCGCTGTAATACTGAATAAAAGCTTCATCTTCTGTTTTTTCATCAGCAAGACATTACAACACGTTACATTTTATTTAAAACACGACACTGCAAATGACAATGCATACGTTTTTCATGTTATCGAAAACTATGAATAGCCTATAAGAATGACAGTGTGACAAACAATGGTACATTCATTCATAATTCCGTTTACACAAAACACTGTAAGTTATCGTTTGTCAACTATACTGTGGTAACTCCAAGTACTTAAATTTTATTCGCCACAGCCAAGACTTATAAAGCATATGTCATTTGCATAAATGTTTCAGATTGTTGGCAAATGTTTTAACTATGTAATGAGAGATTTTTCAACATCTGACGTTTTCAAATCAGTTCCACACGTGTAATGGCGGGGACGTCGAAACTTAATATGCAAAAAACTGTTACCCAATTATAGCAGTGGGCATTTACTTTCAAGTCTTGAATGTGGCAAGTCTATTAAAACGGAGCGTTCGAATAAGTGGGTCAAAAACAGGATAGAAAATAGCTTATTCCTTCTAAATTAGAATAATTTTTTTATGTAAAAATCTTGATAAAATTATAAGTGGAAAAAAATGCATTAAACTGAAGTCTGCATATGAATGTTCATCTGTCTTTTACTGTCTTTTACTTCAATATCATAACACAGTATTCTTTGCTATTGAGGCACTTAGTAATTCTCATCCTCAGAACATGTTCTGAAATAGGGGTGCACAGGTGCCTAACCAATGTGTCTACCAGCTGAAATCATCTCATCGTAGTGTCTTTTCTTTGTGCCATATTGCCATGCCATGCATGAATGCCTGTCTAATCAGACTTCTCAAAAGAGCTGCATGTTCACTGCTGACCTGTTAAACATCTTTTTGTGTCTGTCTGATTTGTTTGGTGTGTGTTGCATGAAAATGTGAACACATAGCACATGATCTGGAGATACCATAAAAGCACAGAAATTAAAACTGCTGAATTATTCGCTATCAGTTACTCCACACAAATGCATGATTAAGTGTGATTAAATTATGGCCCATCCATACAATTGTAATACCGGCAATTCATTATATTATTTTTGTTCAAATAAGATTTCGTGAACATAAGACATACACCAATCAGGAATAACATTATGACCACCTTCCTAATATTGTGTTGGTCCCCTTTTTGCTGCCAAAACAGCCCTGACCTGTCGAGGCATAGACTCCACTAGACCCCTGAAGGTGTGCTGTGGTATCTGGCACCAAGATGTAAGCAGCAGATCCTTTAAGTCCTATAAGTTGCGAGGTGGGGCCTCCATGGATCGGACTTGTTTGTTCAGCACATCCCACAGATGCTTGATTGGATTGAGATCTGGGGAATTCTGGGGAATTCTGGGGAACTCAAACTCGTTGTTGTGCTCCTCAAACCATTCCTGAACCATTTTTGCTTTGTGGCAGGGTGCATTATCCTGCTGAAAGAGGCCACAGCCACCAGGGAATACCGTTTCCATGAAAGGGTGTACATGGTCTGCAACAATGCTTAGGTAGGTGTCAAAGTAACATCCACATGGATGGCAGGACCCAAGGTTTCCCAGCAGAACATTGCCCAAAGTATCTATCAGAACCAGCATTAACTTCTTGAGCAATTTGAGCTACAGTAGCTCGTCTGTTTGATCGGACCACACGGGCCAGCCTTCGCTCCCTACGTGCATCACTGAGCCTTGGCCACCCATGACCCTGTCGCCGGTTCACCACTGTTCCTACCTTGGACAATTTTTGATAGATACTGACCACTGCAGACCGGGAACACCTCACAAGAGCTGCAGTTTTGGAGATGCTCTGACCCAGTCGTCTAGCCATCACAATTTGGCCCTTGTCAAACTTGCTCAAATCCTTACGCTTGCCCATTTTTCCTGCTTCTAACACATCAACTTTGAGGACAAACTATTCACTTGCTGCCTAATATATCCCACGCACTAACAGGTGCCGTGATAAAGAGATAAGCAGTGTTATTCACTTCACCTGTCAGTGGTCATAATGTTATGCCTGATCGGTGTATACGAATGGAAAGTTTCTCGGGGGAGCGCAAACATTTTGCTGTCAAACGCAAAGTTTCTCGAGGGAACACAAAACGTTTGCGATAGAACTCAAAAAACATTGACTTATTATTTTTCCATCCATCTCATATTTTTTTTTCACCACCATGTCCCTTTAGGGGCTCCATACCACATCAAAAAGTTATCAGTTTATATACTATTTCCACCATGATACTGATTCATACTCTTTCTTGTTCGCATTAAGGTCAGTAGGTATGATGCAATGTTTCTCCTTCAAAATATCAGGGCTTGTTACAAGAGAAAAGCAGCGGCATTAGGTGATACTGGTGAGCTGTCAGTATAGAGAGCATGTGTTTGATGATTGTTTACTGTAAAGATTATCAGCGGGTCTTAGAGCTAGCGTTTTACTCCGGGGTAGGGCATAGAGATCACCTCAACAGCACCTTAATTGCTCAGGGTTCAGGGTATTTGTTTGTGTCTATGAATGTTTGTGTATTTTCTTCTCCTCCCTCTTTGCCTATACTGCCTCACTGTGGACTATAGCATTGGACACCCACACACTTACCTGGAAGTGAATCACTTATACGCTCCTATCTCAGTCTTCCTTGCAATTACCGTCCATCCCACTTTCATTTTCCATTTATTTATTTATTACATGTAATGACTCCGCAGGCTCTTGTTTTGGTGGCAAGCCTGGTCAGGTCTGGCCAGCATGGGTATATTAATTTCCAAGGCCAATCTGCAGCGGATGGATGAAATGATGTTGGTGCTTTCAAGCTTCTTCGCCACATAAATGTATTCTGTTATAAAACAGCCGGTAGAGCAGACTGCAGGTCATTGTGAGAGGTTGGGAGGATTTTTATGCAGGGAATATTACTCTGCCACTTCTTGAACTCTCCTTATTTTGTGATTAAATAGATTTAGGCCTTGAGTTCTGCTGCTCCAGCACTTTCATCCATTTTCTTTTTCCCTTGCGTGTTTTTGTTCCGAAGCATTTTACTCCTGTTGCTTTTGAGATGCTCATCACATACACACTTTATAAGACAATACTGCGATTAGGCAGAGGGAGTTGTGATTACATGAGCCAAGTTTGAGAAATTTAACAGCAGGCTCACGTTGTGCTTTCACACTGACAGTGTTTCTGCTGTGCAACAGAACTGCGGCTCTATACAGAAAATAAAGTAATTACTATAGGTTACAATATTGAGTATTTTATATCATTTGGGAGTGTGGCATCATTGTGAAATGTCATTTAGACAAGGAAGGGGAACATATTTCTATTAAAAAGGTTAATCAGTTTTCACTGAACTGAACATTGAAAGTGTAAATTGTCTTACAGCTTAAATCATCTGCATTCACACATAAAAGCATATATTGCAAAAGGTTTTGTTTATAGATCTACAAAGCTTTTTCTCCTAATTTTCCACTGATACATGACAATACTGATCAAGAGTCCCAAACCTTTTAAACTTGACTTCTCTGATATGTGATGTGAAAGGTACCTGAGAGGAAAAATGTCCTTTTGATGATTTTAAGAGCCCTTCAAAATTATTGTACTGGCAATAGAATGAATAGGATGAAAGATTACAATACATACATTATCATTCAAATGGCTGGGGTCTATATACAGGGGTGGTCAGAATTATTGGCACCCCTGGTAAATATGATCAAATATGGCTGTAAAAAATAAATCTGCATTGTTTATCCTTTTGATCTTTTATTAAAAAAATTCACAAAAATCTAACCTTTTATTGAAGTAAATGAATTGAAAGTGGGGGGTAAATCTCATTATGAAATAAATGCTTTTCTCCAAAACACGTTGGCCACAATTATTGGCACCCTTTTATTAAATACTTTTTGCAACCTCCTTTTGCCAAGATAACAGCTCTGAGTCTTCTTCTATAACGCCTGATGAGTTTGGAGAACACCTGACAAGAGATCAGAGACCATTCCTCCATACAGAATCTCTCCAGATCCTTCAGATTCCCAGATCCATGTTGGTGCTTTTTCTCTTCAGTTCACCCCACTCATTTTCTATAGGGTTCAGGTCAGGGGACTGGGATGGTCATGGCAGAAGCTTCATTTTGTGCTCAGTGACACATTTGTATGTTGATTTTGATGTTTGTTTTGGATCGTTGTCCTGATGGAAGATCCAACCACGGCCCATTATAAGATTTCTAGCAGAGGCTGAGATTTTTTTTTTTTTATCTGTTGGTATTTGCTAGAATCCATTATAACATGTATCTGAACAAGATGTCCAGGACCTCCAGCAAAAAAATAGGCCCACAACATTAAAGATCCAGCGATATTTTTAACCGTGGGCATGGGGTACTTTTTATCCCTGTTTGCACCAAACCCATCTGGTGGATTTGCTGCCAAAAAAGCTCTTTTTATAGTTTCATCTGATCATAGAACCAGGTCCCTTTTGAATTCGTGAAGTCGTGTCTGACAAATGAATATGTTGGAGTTTGTTTCTGGATGAACAAGAAGGATTTTTCTTGAATCCCTCCCAAACAACATGAGGTGATGTAGGGGTTGTTTGAATATTTTTTTTTTTTTTTTTTTTTATTTAGGCTTTCTGACCCCAAGACTCAACTAATCTCTGCGATTCTCCATCTGTGATCCTTGGAGAGTCTTTGGCCACTCAAACTTTCCTCCTCGCCGTGCATTAAGACAATATAGACACACGTCCTCTTTCAGGCAGATTCGTAACATCTTTAGTTGATTGGAACTTCTTAATTATTGCGCTGATGGTGGAAATGGGAATTTTCAATGCTTTAGCTATTTTCCTACAGCCACTTTCTATTTTGTGAAGCTCAACAATCTTTTGCTGCACATCAGAACTATATTCTTTGGCTTTACTCATTGTGATGAATGATTAAGGGAATTTGGCCTTTGTGTTTCCTCATATTTATACTCCTGTGGAACATCATAGCTGGACAATTTCATGTTTCTAGTCACCCTGGTGTGCTAAAAAATGTAAATATTAATGGGAATATACTTCAGAGATATTTTACTCATAAAACATTCTAGGGGTGCCAATAATTGTGGCCAACGTTTTTTGGAGAAAAGCATTTATTTCATAATGTGATTTACCCCCCACTTTCAATTCTTTTACTTCAATGAAAGGTTAGATTTTTGTGAATTTTTTGAATAAAAGATCAAAAGGATAAACAATGCAGATTTATTTTTTACAGCCATATTTGATCATATTTACCAGGGGTGCCAATAATTCTGACCACCACTGTATATACAGGATAAGATAGATAGATAGATAGATAGATAGATAGATAGATAGATAGATAGATATGATCTAAATGCAAGCAGCTGGTTTTAATCAGAAGAAACTCATAATTACATAGTGCAATGCATTGTTGAAGAAATCAACTAGCTAGTCACGACCGTATTGTTGCAAATTTTTCATTCAACCACGTTGGTGAATGATATCATGCATGTGGTGGAGTAATAACTTCTTTTGCTAGATTTTTTTGCTATAATTTCAGACATGGCATCTGAGGACTAATTCTCATTTTTAACAGTTATTTTGCTTTATTTCCAGATTAAATCATAGGCTTGTTCTTACGTACTACAGCATGTACGCACATGCACTCTAAAAGACAAAAATGACATTTGTATACATTCAAAATAAAATATATAGATTATACTGAATGTCAGCTTGCTTATTTTGCTCAAGATAAGGATTTATTATATCCAAATGTCATGCAAACTAGAAACTATGCTTCTAACCACAGGTCGAGAGCTGTTGTTCCAACCACACAACTTTGCGATGCTGTTTGCGAATGTTGGTTGGAACTATGGACACAGGACTCGTTGAACGATGCTGATAAAGACGGAACTTGCAACCATAGTTGGCTAACAATGCTTTTCGGAAACTAATGCAACTAGTTACTGATTACGTTCACCCTTTGTTCATTCCCAGCAAGCAATTTTGTGTTTAAAAGATGTCTAATAGCCATCCAAACACAGCCCTGACATCTAGGCTAAATTTGGGGTGTCAGTGAAAATTTAATAGACGTCTAGCCATAGCCCAAGAATAGACTAGTCATGATCTAGAACATGAACATGTCAAAGAAATGAAACCAAACACCTTGTAATCACTGTTGACTTTGCTTACATGATGGAATATCATACATCTCGCAAGTTATGTTGGAAAAAACGACATGTAACCAAATTCAAGGTTATTTTGGCTAGAAGTGAGTTACTCATAGCCGGACTATAGTTAACCGAGATGGTGAAATGACGGCTATTGCTTGCTGGGTTTAGTTACCTTGTTATCTCTGTATATTTAAGCCCTCAGTTTCTTCTGTTGATTCTTGTTCCGTGTCGTATTAGTATTAAGTGTTTGAGTTTTATTGTTACTCCTGATTTTATCCAGCATGTTCCTTTTGGATTTATTAAAGAATGGATAAATCTTTACTGCTTAAATGATGCTGAAAATGTGATTTCAAAATAAAATTAAAATTAAAAATGGAAAAAAAATTTAAATAGAAAATAGAATACAGTAAAAAGGTCTTAGAAGAACCATTTTTTATTTTAAATTGTAGTAATATTTCACAATATTTCTGTTTTTACTGTATTTTTTTATTAAATAAATAGAGCCTTGGTGAGCATAAGAAACTTCTTTCAAAAACATTAACAAATCTTACCGAGCCTAAACTTTTGAACAGTAGCATGTGTTGATTAGATTATTTTTTAAAAAAAAATGTTTTTAATTTATTTTAATTTGATAATTATTGTTAGTAAATAAAATGCTTACTTGGATACAGTGTCTAATTTTATGATATAAAAATAGACTTAATTTTTGGCAGTCTGGCCAAATTATCGAGTTGTTAATCACAACTCATTTTACTTCAGTTTATTCATCATAAGTCCAGCGTATTGCACAGAGTTCACAGTATTCGCACAGCATTCAGACTATATACTGCAGATGTAGTAAGAGTGTTATGGCAGTATGTTATTCTGAACATCCAGGTCTTTTTTGCTTTTGTACTTCTGCTCAGTTACTCATTCAGTCAGTCAGTGTAGTCAGTCACTACTGGACGCAGCTCGTGAGCAGCACAACAGTACCTGCAGCTACTGTCCAACTGCCTTTATTTATTCTTTCCTCTAACTTAGCCCATCAATTAACATCAGTGGAACTCAGCAGATCAGCAAGTATTGCCGCAGTCCAGGCTTGTTAAGTCCCACTCTGTGGGATAGCAATCCATAAGACTGGGTAATGCTCCAAGCCATCAGGACACACACAAACACACAGGACGCCTGACCTATTCTGTGCTCTCTCTCTCTCTCTCTCTCTCTCTCTCTCTCATATGCTGAATCCAGAGAGCGAGTCAGACTGGAGTTAGTTAATTGAGCTGGGAGAACCTGCAGGGAAAAAGGGTCCTCTCATGTTATTCCACAATACTTCCTCTCATTTCTCCAATTAAAGACCTAACTCGTTTATCACATAGATCTGAATAGAATAATGTTGTACCAGATTGATATAAAATACGAAGAGAAAAGAAAATATATTCCATTCTTTATCAGCCACATGAAGTGCATTAAACATTACTTTAAAAAGGGATCTATTATGCCCCTTTTCAAAGTCTTGATTTTGTTTTTGGTATCTTCGATATTTTAATAGGTTTTCATACTTGAATGTTCAAAAAACAATTTTTTTTTTCATATACTTTAAATTGTTGCAGCTCCTCTCTCCCCAATCTGTTAGTAACGCTCTGTTTAGTTACGGTCTCTATGAAGCCCCTCCTTCCGAAAAGTTCAGTGTGCTTTGGTTGGTTGGCTGGACCAGTGTGTTGTGATTGGTCAACCACTTCAAGCATGTTTGGGAAATGTCACGCCTCTTACACTCTTAAAAATAAAGGTTCTTTTATTGGCATTGATGGTTCCATGAAAGACCTTTAACATCAATGGAACCTTTCTATTGCACAAAAGGTTCCTTATAGTGGAAAAAGGTTCTTCGGATGGTTCTTTTAAGAGCTGTTTACTGAAAGGTTTTTGGGGGAACCCAAAAATGGTTCTTCTATGGAATCATGGCAAAACACACCATTTGGAAACTATATTTTTAAGTGTGTACCATAATCGTGAGTTTCAACACAATACAAACACAACTCAACCAGGCCCCGTCCCTTTTTTGTGTATGCCTTGAGCAGGAATTATTTAAATGAGGAATATTGTGGCGTGTACGTTCCCAGAAGAAACCGCATTTAATCATAAAAAAGTAACTGTAATCTGATGATGAGCTTTTTAAAATGTAATATAATCTAATTAAAAGTGTGTAATTTTTAGAATCTGATGATTACAAAATCCAGATTCCATTTAATCAGTTACTACCCAGCTCTGAAAACAATGTAGAACAGAGCAAGTCATTCAGACAAGGCAGCTGGTGCTTTGCATGTTGTCATATTGCAAATAAATGCAGTGGCAAAGGCAGATTAATATGATCTGAGTGCAATAAGACGGTTTATGGCACTCAGCAGCCCTAGAGGCCAATAGTAAAAGTCATGGCAAGCTGTCGAAGGCAAGAGGCCTGTTTAACAGAGTGAGCTTGAATGTGACTGATTTCAGATGAGCGGTCAGGCAGATCCAGGAGTTCTGTTTGTTTTATGTGAAGGAACCTTTGAAGCAAACCGATTTCAGACCTGCTTGATTTAGAACAAATTTAAGCCAGACAATTGAGGACTATGATGCTTATTTTCTGGTCGAAATATAGAATAAAAAAATATTTGTTTCATGAATGTTTGATTCAAACTTGCCTTGTCTAAAACATCTGCACAAACAGTCATTTTAACCGTGCAATATGTTTATTTTATATTACAGACATTTAAATAATTACATCAACACAATAATGTCTATGGTAGCCATCTTCTATCGTCATACATGCGTTATTTTCATACGTTTATCATAAATGTATCATAAAATTATTTTCAAAAGAGTACTTATTACAGAAATACTTAAAAGAATATACTTAAATGTGAACTGAACGTAAAGTTTTGAACACTTAATTGCATGTTAATTGCAATTAAATGAAAATGTATTATAGTTTAAATTTATATTAAATGCAATTAGCCGAACTCTAGAATGCTTTTGGCTTTATATGTAATTTAATAATACCTTCTATTGTGTTTGAAATATGGTTTAAGTGTACTACTGAATGTACTGACACATTTAACTAAAATATACTTTAATGTCATTTCTAATGAAATAAGTGTACTTGTTTAGAGCACAACAAAATGTTAATACAAGATTTATAATGTACTTTAAAGTAAAACTTAATCATTAGTGCACAATTAAAAAGTGTACTTAAGTGTGTTCAGAAACAGTCATGAAAGTGTACTCTCTTTAAGTACAATTATGTGGCCCTTTATTTCATTAATATTATATTATCTGCCTGCCCCCAGTTCATATTGAATGGGCATGACACTTCCGTAATGGCATGGTGTTTCACAGAGACACTGGAGCCCCTCACAGAAGCTCCTCACGACCATGTAAATTGCAAATTACGCTTAACACTAGTCATTCGAGCGCACATTCAGAAGACACTGACAATCCACAGAGAGGCAGTTTTAAGTTAAAATCTTCAGAATGTCTTGCTGCCAGTCTGTCTTAATGGAAAGCCAATAATGCTGGAATGCCTGAACAAATGCTTCGGCTTGCAGGAATCGCATTTGTTACCGAGGGCATTTGTTATTGAAATGGGTGGCGTGCTGCTATTTTGCACATATGCGCATGAATAATATCCCCAAATACAGCAAGTTTATTTATGGCTGTGTGTCTGTCTCCAGTATTCTATTTGTTGGGAAAATTCTGTTGCTATGAGGCCTGAACAAACATCCTTGTGTGTGTGTGTGTGTGTGTGTGTGTGTGTGTTTATGTTTATTTCTTTACTCTTTATTGCTTAGCTGTGGCAGAACAATTTTCTCACTAGTCAGTTTAACATTATAGACCAGCTAGTACTATTCTAGAGTGGAAGTATCTTCTGTTTTTATTGAAAAAATGCATATCACCTTGACATTCATGTGTCTTTTTACCCATGAGAATGACCCCCATCCAGCAGCAGAAAACATGTTTAAGGTATTAATCTCAGTCTCAAATGTTAATCCTGTTCTGTCACATTAGCTAGACCGCTTAAAAGACCGCTTGGAAGCGCCACCTCTTAAAATGCTGCAATGGCACTTTCATGGGAACGCCACGTCCTTTATGTACCTGGCCGAGGACACCAACACTCTATAGAGCGTGAGAGACAAAGGGAAAGAGAGTGGAACTGGTCACCTTACCCTGGGCTCATTGTGACAGCTGGCAGCCACTGCAGAGTCACCTGAGCGGCCCATCGGAAATCAATAAGCTCACTCTTTAATTGTGTAAGAAAAGAGATTCAGTGTTTACGGCACCACATCACCTGTTAGGGCAACTTTAGTTCCACCACTCGTGATTGCTGATCACTGGACAGATTATGACAATGAAGCTTTTCATCTGTATTTTCAGGCTCCATTTAAAATGCATAGAGCCAAAGTGTTCCTGTCACAGGCGTTTTGTATGAGAGCAAACTGCTACAGGCATTCCTGATTTATTAGTGGTGTTTTGTAGGACAAGTATCGCTATTAATATTGCAACTCTTGTGACTTAATTGTATTGAACGTGCACTTCAGATCTTAAACTTGCAGATAATATAATATTACTGAAATGAAAGACCACTTAAAGGGGTACTTCACCCAAAAATGAAAATTCTCTCATCATTTACTCACCCTCATGTCATTCCAAACCCAAGATTTTCATTCATCTTCAGAACACAAATGAAGATATGTTTAATGAAATCTGAGAGATTTCTGTTCCTCCAATGAAAGTCTATTCACCA
The DNA here is from genome assembly GCA_039654105.1 of Coreius guichenoti. Taxonomy (NCBI): domain Eukaryota; kingdom Metazoa; phylum Chordata; class Actinopteri; order Cypriniformes; family Gobionidae; genus Coreius; species Coreius guichenoti. Next base: position 9,702,232 of record CM077168.1, on the reverse strand, counting down.
AAAACTCTAATGCTTAAAACGTTCATTAAGAGACTGTAAAATAAATCCATATGAATCAAGCGGTTTAGTCCAAGTCAGACGCGATCGCTTTATATGATGAACATATTTAATTTAGGCTTTTGTTCACGTATAAACATCAGCGAACATAGAAGCTCAACCTTACTTGACGAGCGAAAATGAGATCACGTTGTTAAAATATACATCAGTTGGGATTAGGGGTAGGTTTAGGGGATAGAATATACAGTTTGTACAGTATAAAAATCATTATTTCTATGGAAAGTCCCTATAAATCTTGGATACCCTAAAACATGGAAACAGCGTGTGTGTGCTTAATGTACTTGTAAACATTTTAAGGAATATGAATGCAATTAATGTCCAATAAAGGTTTAAGTTGTTAAAGCATAAAAAAGCATTACTTAACTCTTTACATATGAGCTAATAAAACAATAACACTTTGTTAATTACAGTGACAATGAATGAAGAACTCACTATTTGTATATAGTCTAATAATGTATTAACTACAGTTTGTTAATTTAACTATTAATTAACTATAAACTTTAGTTTGCAAATGATTTATAAGTGCTTTGTTACTGTATACTTATTATAAAGTGTTACCGATTGTGGTATTCTTTTGCTCACTGCTACAGTTTTTCCCATGCAAAGCTTTCATGCAACTCTAAAATATGAAAGTCTGATTTCATTATGTTTTGTTTGCTATTGCATTTTTTTGTCCGTTTGTTCGCTTCATCAGCAGTCTCCAGGTGTCACCGGTAGGTGCTGAGATGCAGAACCATCCAGAATGTGCAGTCTCTCTTGCCACATGCTGTGTCTGTACCTTTTCATGCATTTCTTATTAGCCAATCACCTAGGGAGCGAGCAAGATCCAGAACCCTGATTGGGCCCCTGGTGCCTAATCAAGTGCCTTAGCCACAGTTGGGCATTTGCATCATTTGATAAAGGGACGTTGCCACCACAGCTGCCCTTCATCTGTCACTAGTGTGATTTCTGCCCTTTTGCACCGCAAATTTATGCTGTAAAATGCATAAATGGCTCCAGCAAGCACAGCATTAATGACATATTTTATAGGCAGTGTCCTATGCCTCCATAAAACAAATAGTTACCATTTTATCTGAATAACGCACTGGCTGTTGCATTATTATTATCATTATTTTGAAAATCCTTGAAATACCTGCAGGGTGTCGCTAATTTCAAACATGCTGCGGTATTCATGGAGGTTGGGAGCATGAAGGTCTTTCACTGATTGTTTTCTCTTTATTTCTTTCTTTTCCCACTGAGCAGATCTGAGAGAAAAAGATGCTTAATTATTTATACCTATCTGTTACGGCAGGAAAATCATAAGGACACTAACATGCTACAACAGGGTAAATCTAATATTCACCCCATCTTGTGTCAAGTTTGGATGTTATTCTTGTGGAAATTCCTCTTCTGTCAACTCATGTTATAGTCTTATAGCAAAGCTGAAGTGAATTTTGAACAGGTGATTTTTATTTATTTTTTTCCTCAGCCTTTCTGTCTCAATATTTCTGTCACTGACTCTTTTATCGCTCTTTTCTTTTTTATGGCTGTCTCCTTCGCACACACCCACACACACACATGCACACACACTCTCTCTATCTGAAAGCTTCAATGAAAAAAATACAAGTTATTAACTTACGATATACTGGTCAGCAAACGTGAAGACGGAGAATTCAATATAGAGTCTTTAATAAACTGACACTGAATACAGGAACAGGAATAATAAACACTAACCGAACATGCAACGTTAACGCAAGACAAAACACTGAGGAGAACTAAGGGCTTAAATACACAATGAATGGTATCAGCTGAACAGAAACGTGCGTGAAACTAATTAACAACCAAGGAAACTAACTAGGAAAACAGAACACAGGTAACCGGGAACAGAGTGAAAACGAAACTAAAACAGAACATAAGAGAATATACATGTTACATTAACAGGGATGGGCAAAATGTAGAACTTCCTTTCAATTCACAATTTGGAATATAGGAACTGAACTGGCCAAACCTCACAGGAAATCGGAATGAGAAAAAGTGGAATTTACTAATTCAAAGAAACTCAGTGCTGAACATTTATCCTCTGTGCTGTGGAAATTTTCCTCTCCCTATGAGAGAAGCGAGACCTCCCTTATGTTAAAAAAAAAAAAAAAAGATGGCACATGAGAACAAATCATGTTTGATTAAGGTGGCAGCTTTTAAAAGATGCCCATGGGGTCTCCTCAAAACGCCTCAAAAATGTTTTTGTCTTGCACTGCAAATTTTGGGTTTAAAAACTACAGCCTGCTACAGTCTTTGTTGTTCACTGTTAGATTTCTAAAAAATGCAAGGAAACACAAGATTTTTCCTACTCTAAGAAATTACTTCATTTGGTATTCACTAAGGATAGCTTTTTAATTTTTGTAACAGCCTCACAATATAAACTCCCTGCCACTCATTGCTCCCTGAGAATTTACATATAAAGTGTCTGATAAGCATATTTATGTGTTGGCTGTGTGTGTTTGCACATTACAATGGCGAACATAAAAGGGGGGGGTGGGGCGAGCGATGTGTTTTGGATATCTATTAAAAAAAGGAAAGAAAAAAATTGATGCGAGAGCTTTAGGGATACGGGATGGGGTGTGTGATTGTGCGAGTGAGAGAAAGAACGCATGCAGGAGATCCGTCTCAGCATTGTCAGGAGGATTTACGGCGCAGGTGTGCAGCCATCAATCACATCGGCGTATGCCAAAGACAACTTTGTGTCTCGCTGCCATTTGTACGGCTGTCCACACAAATTGATCCTTAACAAGACGCTTCTCCTCCCCTTCCTAAAGGGACGCTTGCCTTTTAACAGATCCATGAGCGCTGTGCTTGTTTACCCTAATGTTGGGGAGAAATTAATTTTGACACTTTGCAAATGGTTGCTTCCAGCACACCAAAACCAGAGACAATTCTGTGATCAGCTAGGATTGTATTCTGACTGGCTTTGATTTATAGGGGGGGGGGGGGGGGTAAACGCGCATTTGTTTTGCGTAGTTGAGATGAATATTATTTACTGAACTGCGATTTTTCTGTTTGCTGACATGTTTTTCTTTACTTTTATGGTTGCATGCATGAATTTTTAGGGATTATTAGGGTCTATCCTAGTAATTAAGTCATGTATAAGCAGATATTAAACAGATGCTGCTAACGTATTCTGTGTCTAAGATGGTTTTCAAATCTTACTTTGAATAGGTAGAATAGAATAATATTTAGCTATATATATTAGCATCATAGACTGTGAAAAAAAGATGGACGACATGTCTCCTTCCACCGTAGAAAAATGAAGCCAAAAAGTTGTTGCCAAAAATAGTTTTGTAGTTGTAGCATCAAATAACGAACTTATTGGAAAAACAAACACTTGAACATACATCAGTGATTTAAAAACTATCTAAAAGGACAAAAATCTTCAGAAAAAAATTATTTAACGTTTAAATGGATTTTTTTGTTTGGCTCATGTCCCATTCGATTACATGGAGATACTGCAGCAAGCCACCAGGGGGCGATGGAAATGTTTTGGCTTCCCTTTTCAGGACGTGTTCGGCCGGCACTCTTGATTAGCGTATTTTAAAAAAGAAAACTCATTATGGAAATAATATACTTCAAAAGAATATACTTAAGTGCAAACTTAATGTAATGTTTTTGGATACTTAATTGCATTTAACATGCAATTAAGTCTCCAAAAACATAACATTAAGTTTGCACTTAAATATATCTTCTCTAGAAAGTGTGTTTTGTTTAAATTTATATTAAATGCAATCACATTAGAACATTAGAGTGCCTAAAAAAGTATGTTCTATATAGTATGAATGTAATCTGGACGTACTACATTCACCATGTTGTCATTATCATGTGACATTGCATCGCTTCACCGCCATTCACAAATCCTCTCCCGTGGCATCATGGGATATTAAAGTGTCCATCGTATGCACACTTCAGTATCTCGCCGGAAGAAGTACTGTAGGTCATCCAGGTACTTTTTGCCTACTCTTTTATGAGTGCTGTGAATTCGGACACTTTTGTCACATACTGTTTTTCGCCTACTATATAGTAGGGATGTATGTGATTTTGGATGTGGCCATATTTTTTAAAATTTTAAGTACACTACAAGTGTACATTCAAAACAGTGCAATTCTTTTCCACAAGGGTTTCTGTACAGCATAAAATGCAAAACAGATTTTAAGGCCCAGACAACATACAGCAAACAGCAATGCCACATTCGTCCAGGTGTAGTTGAATCTGCCTATGGAAAGCATATTTAATAGCCTTGTCAACAGTCCGTATGCCTCACTGGAAATCTTCTTATACTGTAGTATTCTTTTAAAAGTAAATGTACTGGGGAGTTGAACTGGGGAAAAAGGAGGTCTTTGGTAGTTAGAAAAAAAGATCAGATTACTTTGATGAAATGTTCTTTCTTTTTCCACCCCTAACAATATATTTGCCGTTTTACATGAATGTGCACACCGCTCTCCTTCTGTAGTTTGTTCTACTGCCTTTTCATGATAGTTTTCTTAAAGGTGAAGAAAATTACTATTTCTAAGCAGGTTTCCTGAACACTCCCCCTTTCTGCCATTGGTCAGTCAAACTAACAGCCCCACCCCCAAACTCATGCCATTGGTTGAGCCAATGTTGCTGTGTCAAGCTGGTTAGGATGTTTTCACAGTGAGAGTTCAAATAATGAATGGCTTATTTATAGTCGTCCCTGGAAAAGGTTGTTTTTGGCATTGAAAAAATGACCTGCTTTTCCTTTAAATGGATGCGTCAGATTAAACAACTGTTGAAAAGTAGCTTTCTCTGTTTGAGAAGTCACGTGGCAGTCCATATGTTCTCTCTCTATTCTCCAATCTTTATCATATTACATACAGTGAAGCACTGATCCCACATCAGTTAATAAGTGCCTTTTATTAACTGAAGTGACCTGGTATAAAGCATCACGTAGAAACCGGAGACCAACTTCCTGCTGACGCTGCACATACTCTGCCGTGATCGCTTCAGCGTGATTTGAGATGAGGTCAATAGAGCTCTAGAATCAAAGAAACAGGCTGTACTCGTGAATTATTGATGCTGATGATTTACTAACCTCAATGGATCTGCCAAGAACTGAAAGCTTCCTTCCGTTATTCTATACGTATGGGTGTTGCTAATTCAGGCTTGCGAAATTGGGATGTTTTTGCGGCAGAGATGGAATCATCAAGAAAAAATTTCCTTTGCTGCCGAAGAAATAAGCTGCCAATTATTCCCTCAATCAATCTAGCTTATTCCTTAATGCCTCGTTTTAGAGTGGGTCTTAAAACTTTAAATTAACATTATCACTTCATCTCCAGAGGGAGAATCGAAGCCCAGGGAGCGTTTAGTCTTATTTCACTGACACATATGACCAGGAATGGAAACGTGGAAAGCAATGCAATGACTTTGTCTGTGGCTGCAGGGGATTTATCAGTGCAAGAAAGAGTTTTAAAGTCTTTATAGCAGCTTTTGGATATCCATACCAACATCGTCAAACTTTAATCCATATTGCATAATATAGCTCAATAACGTGATATTTGCACTGGACTTCATTAACCTTTCCTTTTTTAATTTCTGTAACATTTACATACTGTAGGCACCATTTGCAGTGGGGACAGATTGGTCGTGTTGATACCTCTTTTCTTGTCCTCACCACTTGAAATAGTTATAGGGATGTCCCATGTGTAAAGATAATATTAAATAAAAGTACACATTTATGACTATGGTTCTTAACACACATTTTTAAAAAGTGCACTTAGTAATAATGTCAAATTAAAAGTTTTACTTTAAAGTTCACTTTTTTGTTATAATAATCTTTTGTCATGTTATAAATAAGCACACTTATTTTGATGTGTTGACTAACATACTAAAGCACACAAAGATTATATTTGATATTACATTTAATATATTTTATTTGATTTTAATTAATTGTATTTTATATTTTAATATGTTTTAAATATACTAAGTGACAACTTCATCCTTACAAATGTTTAATTACATATATATTTTTAAAAACATGACATACAGGTTTCAATAGATATTACATTAAAGTATATTTTAGTTTTCCATAAATGCTTGTCAGAACATATAGTACATACAGTGCTCATTTCAAAAACAAAAAGTTATTATGAAATGACATATAAGGATGTACTTAAAGGGATGAAAATTACCCCATGATTTACTCACCCTAAGTGTATATGACTTTCTATCAGATGAACACAATCGGAATTATATTAAAAAATGTCCTGGCTCTTCCAAGCTTTATAATAGCAGTGAATGGGGGTCGAGATTTTGAAGCCCAAAAAAGTGCATCCATCCATCATAAAAGTAATCCATACGACTCCAGGGGGTTAAAAAAGGAAAGCGATGCATTTGTGTAAGAAAAATATCCATATTTAAAACTTTATAAACTAAAATAACTAGCTTCTGACAGACGGCCGTACGCATTGATTTACGGCAAAAGAGTAACCCCTGACCTGACGCATGACGTATTGACGAACGCGGAAGCGCAGAGGATAGAGCAAAACAAAACACCGGTCACGAATTAAAGTCTAAAACGAGAATTTTTAAAGAGAAATATCTAAGGATATCGATATAAGAGAAGAGGACCTTGGCGTAGAGCTCTTTTGGCGTAAGTCGACTTGCGTAGGCCGACTGCCGGAAGCTAGTTATTTTAGTTTATAAAGTTTTAAATATGTTAACATTTTCCTTGCAAAAACCCATCACTTTGCTTCAGAAGGCCTTTATTAACCCCCTGGAGTCGTATGGATTACTCTAATGATGAATAGATGCACTTTTTTGGACTTCAAAATCAGGGCCGCCATTCACTACTATTATAAAGCTTGGAAGAGCAATGATTTTTTTTTATATTACTCTGATTGTGTTAGTCTGAAAGAAGAATGTCATATACACCTAGGATGGCTTGAGGGTGAGTAAATCATGAGATAATTTTCATTTTTGGGTGAACTATCCCTTTAAGTGAAAAAAAAGCACTCTTCAGTTTAACTAACTGCATTTAATATAAATGTAAAATATAATACATTTTCATGTAATTGTATAACATGCAATTAACTGTCCGAAAACATTACATTCAGTTTGCATTTTATGTATATTCTTTTAAAGTACTCTTGTTAAAAGTATGCTAAAGTGTACAAAGAGTATCCAATATAGAAGCAGCATCTCCAGTTCTAGAGCTGCTGGAGTTTCCATGTTGTTTGTGTGCGTTAAAATTAATTTAGCAGTTTTGGTTTATTAAAATAAATGGTTGAATTGGGATGAATTAGAACCCAGTCCCCCTCACACCCAATGCGAGAAAGTCAGGTATATTAAAGTTTTGTGTTCATAGGTTTAGCATCAGTAAACATGGATGAAGAAAAAAACATTTACAAGAATGTTGAATTTATTGCAATTTATTATTAATGCCACTTAAGCTGACAAGTTATTATCCCAATAACTCCCAGCATATTTTATATGAGGAGAGAAATATTTAAATGCTGATCAAATCTTCAGGGAGCAAGAGAACGTCTTGTCTCTGAGAGGGTGTGAGAGAGAAAGAGCGACACTGGCCTTCTTTTTCTGGGCTGCTGCTTGCACCTTCTCTCTCTCTCTCTCTCTCTCTCTCTCTCTCTCTCTCTCTCTCTCTCTCTCTCCTCTAGAAAGGAAAGCAGGGTTCCCTGTGGGCCTGTTGCATCATGGGGAACTGATGAATCCTTTCTGAGGTCCAGCAGTGTAACCTGCTCCACACTGTTTTCCACATGCTTACCCTCCTAAGTGCAAACACATTTGGGGAACAGCACTTGTGAGTGTTTTTAGTAGTATTGCATGTTGTGTTGGTAAATTCTGATCGTATTATAGCAGCCGAGAAAAGGACGATAGACTTTTATTCTAAGTGTTTTATCCCTCAGGTATCGCCCCATCGGGCCTGGCAAATTGTAATTTCTTTCCTCAACATCCCTTAAAAGTGTCACTGTATACAACTCGCTGGCTTTGTGTCAAATGACATTAACCTTGAAGTTTCAGCAGGTGCGACAGCCAAGCTATTCTAATGACTTAAAGGGCCACCCTCCCTGAAAATAAAACACACTTTGAGTTCAAAAACCTCTGGTTGTCCTCATCATGAAATTGGGGGTGGCAGCCATGACTAAGTCAAGACGTTTTCATGGCAATGGCACAGCCCAAATTAAAAACATCCTCTCTGGCCTAGAGTAGCTTGAAGTTGTCAGTCCTGGAATACATTAGTGCTTCATCAACATGCAAAGAACAGTTTGAGCTCTTACAGAGTGAAAGAACTCACACTTGCTTGCTACTCACCAATATTGGACAATAGAAAATTGGAAAAACGTTGCCTGGTCTGATGAGTCTCGATTTCTGCTGCAACATTCAGATGGTATGGTCAGAATTTGGCATAAACAACATGAAAGCGTGGATCCATCCTGCCTTGTATCAACGGTTCAGACTGGTGCTGGTGGTGTAATGGTGTGAGGGATATTTTCTTGGCACACTTTGGGCCCCTTAGTACCAATTGATCATCGTTTAAACGCCACAGCCTACCTGAGTATTATTGCTGACCATGTCCATCCCTTATGACATATCACATTCTGATGGCTACTTCCAGCAGGACACCATGTCACAAAGCTCAATCATCTCAAACTGGTTCTTTGAAGTTCACAGTTCCAGAAGTGCCAGAGCAGAAGCAAATGTATAGATTTTAATTAAAAGATTACCATGATAAACTATTTTTTTCTGTGTATTAACTTGCTCAGATTAATTTTTCACCACAAAACTACTAGTCAATTTTGATTTCATGACAACTTTACATGTATTATTTATTTAAATGTTTTATTTATATATTTATTTATTTAATATGTTAACCATCTCACACATTTTAATCTAAATTTTGATTGTTTCACTGCTAGTCACATTTAAACCATGTTCATACTTTTTTTTAACTGATTAAATGTAATTGTTTTCACAATTAACAGATTTATGCTGAATCTAAGAAATGTTGATTACTTTTTGAAAATAAAATGTAAATACTAAACTACAATAATGTAAATAGATGTAAATACTAAACTAATAATTATGCCATAATTAATTTTGAGAGTACATGCCTTGTTCATAGCGGATAAAATGACAGCACCATGGATAAGTATCACATCATTCACATTTTCTTCTGAAAAAAATATTAATAAAAAATAAAATAAAATTCACAAGTTACTCTTTAGTTTAAATTCATCCTAAATGTATTCTGTTTTTTTACAAAAACTGGTCTGGACAATAAACTGACAAAAAGTCAGTAAATATTTGTTGTTTGCTTCTTTTATGTGTTATTTCCTAAACTATTTTTGCTAAAAGGGAGAAACAGTAAGTCATTTCTGTTAAGGCGCAGGAACTTCCTGCTAGCCAATCATATGCTTGTTCATGAGTGTCTGAATCGAGCATCATCAGCTGTGGCAGCGATTCACTGGATATTTTCCTCCTCCCCGAGCTTATTTACACCACTACATCCCGTTTACCTACCATCGCCATAGCTCATCGCCGCGCTGATGGCCCGTGATCTAATCACCAATGATCATTTACGAGCAGTGCCTTTGGTCATAAATATTCAAATGAGCTGTCTTTTGTCATGCTTTGTAGAAGTGTGTGATTTGTTCCTTTCTCTCCACCCCCTCTTACACCACAATTCATCGCCACCAATCTGCGCCGCCTGGCTCCTACAAAGCTCTCCATTTGCAGAAGTATGATCAGAATGGCTGGCGATGATGTACCTCATCCAACTTACATATTCAATCATCTACATGCATGTCAGTTTTAATAGTCCTTTTATGTCCAAGATTTTAATTGAAATGCCTTGACCACGCAACAGTTTTAGGCTCTATACATGCATTACAGGAGAAACTTCAGCCGTTCTCGTATTACAAACATTCACCAACTAACCCTTTCAGTGTGAACTGAATGTAATGTTTTTATACATTATATATTACATATTAATTGAAATAAAATTTAAATATATTATAGTTTGAATTTGTTAAATGCAATTAGCTGAACTTTACAGTGCAACCCACTTAAAAGAGTAGTTCACTTTAAAATGAAAATTACCCCAAGATTTACTCACCCTCAAGCCATTCTAGGTGTATATGATTTTCTTCTTTCTGATGAACACAATCTGAGTTATATTAATAGATATCCTGATGCTTACAAGCTTTATAATGGGAGTGAATGGGGCCCATGAGTTTGAAGCTCAAAAAGTGCATCCATCCATCATAAATGCACTCCACACTGCTCCAGGGGCTTAATAAAGGCCTTCTGAAGCGAAGCGATGCGTGTGTGTAAGAAAAATATCCATATTTAAAACTTTATAAAGTAAAATATCTAGCTTCCGCCAGAATTCAACTTACAAAGAAAGTTTAAACTCTCTCGCAGTTCAAAACGCTAATACTACGTTCAACGTCTTACGTCGTGCCAGTTACGCTTTTTCCGTAAGTTGAATACGGAAGACGGTCTGGCGGAAGCAAGATATTGTACTTTATAACATGTTAAATATGAATTTTTTTTTTTACTCAAGTGCATTGCTTCGCTTCAGAAGGCCTGGAGCCCCCTGGAGCCATGTGGAGTACGTTTATGATGGATGGATGCACTTTTTTGAGCTTCAAACTCATGGGCCCCATTCACTGCCATTATAATACTTGGAAGCGTCAGGATATTTATTAATATAACTCTGATTGTGTTCATCAGAAAGAAGAAAGTCATATACACCTAGGATGGCTTGAGGGTGAGTAAATCATGGGGTAATTTTCCTTTTAAAGTGAACTAGGACTTCGGTACATCTTTATAGGCGATATCATAATTCTATTGTTTTTGAAATATGGTTAAAGTGTACTACTGAATGAACGTCTTGGTTACGTATGTAACCCTCGTTCCCTGAAGGAGGGAACGGAGACGTATGTCGGAACTGACCGACGAATTGGGGATCATTTTCAGAGACCAATCTACTTCGAGTGTATAAAAACGAGCCAATAACGTTGGCATGTGGTCCACGCACCGCCCCGCAGCGCGGGTATAAATACGGAAGTGGAATACCGCATCCTCGCTTTTCCAACTGAGGAGCCGAAAAAGTGACTCGGCCCTTCAGCGGGAGCACAGCACCTGGTGACGGGACGTACGTCTCCGTTCCCTCCTTCAGGGAACGAGGTTCCCTTTCAGTCGGTCATGTTCGACGTAAGTCGGAACTGACCGACGATTTGGGGATCCCTACCAACACGCCAGGAGGCTGGCCCTTCCAGCACCCTGCTTGAGCTCGCTGGAGTGCTCCTAGGTTGGAGCAGGAGTCAGGGCTCCAAGCAGGGAAGGTCCGTCGCTGCTGTTTCTGCAAGACCCACTCAGTGTGACTATTGGATAACGCTGGGTAAGCGTGCCTGTCTCAGGGAGATGGAACGCTGCGGCGCCACGTCCTCCAGGGGAGGAGAGGTGGAATACTCATAAGGACTAACCTAGCAGGGTAGTGCAACATATGGCAGTCTCTGGGGTGGATCCAACCTGGTCCCAGGGGGGAAAGAACACCACCAGAGACGACAGAGCGAGCTCTGTCAAGGGAAGACACGGGGCTAGCCGAGTAGGGTAGTGGGTACCGTGGAGAATACACATATGGGGTCGCTGTAGGGACCGCTACATATGGAACCCAGCCTACACACACGTTCCACAAGCATACGGGTGCTGGCCTGGCGTCAGACGGCCGCAACGTCTGACACCACAGGGGTGACGGAGGAACTCGACAGGGTTAGCCATTTCTAGGGAACACAACTGGAGACAATAGATGCACGTATCCGGCCTAGCGGGCGGGAGTGGCATTGCAAGCCGACACAAGAACGGGCACTTCGCGCCTACCGGCCACTGGGGGCGAGTACACGGGAAGAAACCGGCTCTACACGGAGGCTATAAAATCTAGAGAACGTGTTAGGTGTCGCCCAGCCCGCAGCTCTACATATATCTGTCAGCGAGGCGCCTTGAGCCAGCGCCCAGGAGGAAGCCACACTCCTGGTTGAGTGTGCTCGCAACCCGAACGGGCAAGGCACGTCTTGCGATTGGTACGCTAAGACGATAGCATCCACTATCCAGTGGGCTAACCTCTGCTTGGAGACAGCCTTTCCCTTCTGCTGGCCTCTGTAACAGACGAAGAGCTGCTCTGAGGTCCTAAAGCTTTGAGTCCGGTCAACGTAAGCGCGAAGAGCGCGGACGGGACATAACAAAGCCAGGGCTGGGTCTGCCTCCTCCGAGGGCAGCACTTGCAGGTTCACCACCTGGTCCCGGAAGGGAGTGGTGGGAACCTTGAGTTGGCCGGCCCAAACTCTAGGCACGATTCGTTGACCGAAAGTGCGTGCAGGTCCCCTACCCTCTTGATGGAGGCCAATGCAGTCAGGAGTACTGTCTTTATGGACAGAATTTTTAACTCTACAGACTGCAAAGGCTCAAAGGGAGGGCTCTGAAGTGCTCTGAGCACCAGAGTTAAATCCCAAGAGGGTATCAAGTGTGGATGAGGAGGATTTAGCCTCCTCGCACCTCTGAGGAACCTGATGATTAGGTTGTGCTTCTCTAAGGACTTACCTTCAACTGCATCGTGATACGCCGCTATTGCTGCGACGTACACTTTGAGGGTGGAGGGAGACAGCCTTCGCTCCAGCCCATCTTGCAGGAAAGAAAGCATGACACTAACCGAACACCTTCGGTTGGGCCAATAGGGCACAACTAGCAAGACCTGCTCCTCGTCCTCCCTGACCTTGCACAGAGTCTGTGTGAGAAGGCTCACTGGGGGAAACGTATATTTGCGTAGGCCCCGGGGCCAGCTGTGTGCCAGTGCATCCGTGCCGAGGGTGCCCCCGGTCAGGGAATAGTACAACTGGCAATGGGTCGAGTCCGGAGAGGCGAACAGGTCTACCTGCGCGGCTCCGAAAAGGTCCCATATCAGCTGGACGGTCCGGGGGTGGAGTCGACACTCTCCCGGAGGTGTCAACTGACGAGAGAGCTCGTCGGCTGTCTGGTTCAGCGCACCAGGGATGTGAATGGCCCAGAAGCGACCTCAGGGCGAGTTGCATCATGCGACGGGAGCGTAGACCACCCTGACGGTTGATGTACGCAACGGCCGCAGTGCTGTCCGTACTGACCAGTACGTGCTTGCTCTGAAGCGGCTTTTTGAGGCGGCTTAGGGCAAGACGTACTGCTAGCAACTCCAGGCAATTGATATGCCAATGCAGCTGGGGCCCCGTCCACAGACCCGAGACTGCATGCCCGTTGTACGTGGCCCCCCAGCTGGTGGATGAGGCATCCGTGAAGACCACAGCATGCCTGGACACTTGTTCTAAGGGCACTCCCGCCCGTAGAAACGAAGGGTCTGACCACGGGCTGAAGGTTTGGCAACAGTACGGAGTAACTCGGAGTAACTACTTGCCGCTCTGCCCCGCCCATCTCGGGACCCGGCCATGAAGCCAGTGCTGAAGCGGTCTCATATGAAGCAATCCGAGCGGCATTACTGCGGCTGCAGATGCCATATGCCCCAGGAGCCTCTGAAAATATTTCAGGGGGACCGCCGTCCTGCCTTTGAACGTATTCAAGCAGTTCAACACTGACCGGACTTGCTCCTCTGTGAGGCGCGCAGTCTGGTTGACCGAGTCCAGCTCCATGCCGAGATAAGAGATCCTCTGTGTGGGACAGAGTTTGCTCTTCTCTCGGTTGACCCGAAGGCCCAACAGGCTGAGGTGACAGAGCACCAGGTCCCTGTGTTCGCACAACTGTTCCCGAGACTGGGCGAGTATGAGCCAGTCGCCGAGATAGTTGAGGATGCGAACGCCGTGTTCTCTGAGCGGAACAATGGCTGCCTCTGCGACTTTCGTGAAGACGCGAGACGACAGGGACAGCCCGAAGGGCAAGACTTTGTACTGATATGCCCTCCCCTCGAACGCAAAGCGTAGGAACGGTGTCGAGGAAGGATAGAGACATGAAAGTACGTGTCCTTCAGGTCGATCGCTGCAAACCAATCTCGGGGACGGATGCATTCGAAAATGCGTTTCTGCGTTAACATCCTGAACGGAAGCTTGTGCAGGGCCCGATTAAGGACACGCAGGTCCAAGATTGGTCGTAACCCACCCCCTTTCCTGGGTACAATGAAGTAGGGGCTGTAGAACCCCGACCTCATATCGGCTGGAGGAACCGGCTCGACCGCGTCCTTCGCCAGTAGGACATCGATCTCTGACCACAAGACGTGGGCATCGCTGCTCCGCACGGAGGTGAAGAGGATGCCCCTGTACTTGGGGGGCCGGTACGCGAACTGAATCACGTAGCCGAGTCTGATAGTACGGATGAGCCAGCGAGACGGCCTGGGGAGCGCTAGCCAGGCCCCCAGAGACCGTGCAAGCGGGACCAACGGCACCACAGACGTACCCGGGGTGGGGCAGCGAGGTGGAACGCTCAGGCTGCGGACACCATCTCCCTCCGAGCAGACCCATCGGTCCCTTGGCTGTCCGTTTCAGGGCCGCTTACCCTTCCGTTTACCGGCCGACTTCGCGGGACCCTGAGCGGGTTGGGCGGCACCCTTGCGTCCGGCGCCCTGCTTCCCGGGTGGAGGCTGCTGCTGGGGCTTGGCAGGGGCGGAGGCAGATGCAGGGGGACGCCCTCGGCGACGAGCAGGCGGAGGCGCTGCAGCCGGCGACGGGGTGGAGGCAGCAGCTGGTCGCCGGGGCAGGATATTTTTGATCGCCTCAGTCTGCTTCTGGGCCACCGAGAACTGCTGGGCGAAGCTCTCAATGGCGTCGCCGAAGAGGCCGGCCTGGCAGACAGGGGCGTCGAAGAACCGAACCTTGTCGGACTCGCGCATGTGGCGACAGCCACAGGTGGCGCTCCTGGACCACCAGAGTGGACATCGCCCGACCCAGGGAGCTGTGCGCAGTTCCTGCATAACGCCTAGGTTGGAACTACCCTTGCGCAGATCCTTTAGCGCTTTGGCCTGGTAGACCTGCAGGAGTGCCATGGCATGCAGAGATGATGCGGCTTCCCCGCAGGCTGTGTAAGCCTTGCCCGTTAAGTTGGACGAGAACTTACATGCCCGGGAGGGGAGACGTGGGTTAGCCCGCCAGTCCGCAGTGGCCCTGGGACACAGTTACATCGCCACGGACCGCTTGACTGGGGGAATCCCCACGTACCCCTTAGCCGCGCCACCATCGAGGGTAGTGAGGACGGAGGAGTCACTAGATCGGTTTCTGGCGCTATAGGGCGCCGTCCATGACTTTGTGAGCTCCTGATGCACTTCCGGAAAGAATGGTACCGGGGCGGGGCGCTGAGAACCAGCACGGGCCGTCCCGAGAAACCAATCGTCCAGCCACGAGGGTTCGGGACACGGTGGAGGGTTCTACTCGAGCCCGACACTCGCGGCAGCCCGGGAAAGCATAGCCGTAAGCTCTGGATCTGACTCGGGCAACGCTACCACACCCGAAGGGGGTAACGCAACCGAATCCTCATCTCCAGAGCCCATTAGCTCGTCCTCCGATGCAGCTATCGAGATCATATCCTCAGCCGGAGCCCCGAAAGAGACGGCCGGCCCCCCATGGGAAGGACCGGGCCGCTCTTCCGGAAACTCCACTGGCGCAGCGGAGGGGGGAGACGCCCAAGGGGCTTGTTGGTCCGTCGGGGAAGCCCTCACAGTCACCCTCGGGTCTCCACCAAAGGCATCAGCCAAAGTAGCAGCCCTCTGCTTTGCAGCAGGAGGACCACTAGATCGGGGGATGTGCAATGGGACTCCACCCCGTCTGAGGTATTCGAGCCCAGACCGTAGAACTGCGATGGTCATAATCCCGCAGTGGGAACATGAGTCATTCACGAACGCTGCCTCAGCGTGCTGAACGCCCAAACACGTGAGACAGCGATCATGACCGTCAACTGGGGACAGAAAACGACGGCATCCAGAAACACACGGTTTGAATGACATCTTGAAAAAGACGCAGGGTCAAACCGTGTTGCTCTTTTAGGAAGGGAAAATGCTCTTTTTAGGAGTGCTGAGGCACTCAGGGAGATGGCCGCGGCTCACAGCGGTCCGATAATGCAAGCCCACGTGTGAGCACTCAACAAACGGAAACGCCCAGCCAACCAACACAGGAACAGTGCACGTTGCAGCGGTATTCCACTTCCGTATTTATACCCGCGCTGCGGGGCGGTGCGTGGACCGCATGCCAACGTTATTAGCTCGTTTTTATACACTCAAAGTAGATTGGTCTCTGAAAATGATCCCCAATTCGTCGGTCAGTTCCGACGTACGTCGAACGTGACCGACCGAAAGGGAACTGACAAGCATTTATTAGCTTCAAATAACACACTAATTAAATTATATTAAATTATTTTTTAAAGTATGTTTTAGGACTTTTCATATGCTTATGTATGTCAACACATCAAATTAAGTGAACTTCTTTAAAGCATGACAAAACATTATTAAAACAATGATTTAAAATTATGATCCTTAAATTCATCAATGTTTCGCAAATCATTATTACATATTCGAGTCTTTATCTAATATGAATGTTGCAATAATACAAAACTCTCCTGATATTAGAGTAATAATTACAGAAGAATAAAATAAAGCATTTTTTGTTACCTTTTGGAGCTTAGAAGGGTTCAGTTTGAGCAGATGTTTTATACCATCGTCACTGTCCTCGTCAGAGCTCATTTGCCAGTACATTCAGCATCTGGCTCATATTCACGATCTCAAACATATTCTCAAAACTATAATTTTCAACATCTTAAAAATCAATATTTTGATCGCTGACAGCTTCTTCACCAGATCCACCATCAAGTGACAGTGACACTAATATTTGATTGCGTTCAGTACTTACTCTGCAGTAAATCACTGAGCCATTTCAGGTTTTGCTGATGATTCTTCCTATTCTTTTGTTTTCTGCCTGCGGTAACTATGAGTGAAACGTCACTTCATCCTTGTGTATCAGACATTACCACCTTGTGGATTGTGAATTACACTTATTCAGTCATCAAAGATTCAATTATTGTTGTGCAGAAAAAATATACTTACACTGTTACACACCTAGGAGCATTAGCACCCTATACAATTTGTACAAAAAATGTATGGGAAAACAGACATTCTTTTATAATTTTGTTATGTTTTTCTTGTTATATTGTTTATAATAAATTGATTTAGGAATACTAAGAAGGTTGATGTCTAACTTTAAAAAATGAATGAGGAGGTGGGTAGTGAATGACGTCCCGGGTCACTAAAGACCCGAGGTATGCGTTTAAGGGTTAAAGGTACATTATGTAACTTTTTTGTTCAAAATTAACATAATTTAAATAATGATCATACATCATCAAACCTACTTCCAAAATGTTTTTTGTCTTACCCTGATTCACTATGGTAAGCCTGTTATAAGTGTTTATATTTTAGACCTGTGGGGATGGTTTTCATGGGAAATTGTGATGTCACTCGCCTGTGCTTGTCTCTTCATATCATAAATAGAGAAACGTTGCTACGGCTGCTTTGACACATAAATGGTGTAGGAGTGGCATAGGTTAGTTTTGACAATGAGTGAGAAAGGTTGACATGGAGCAGCTAAATCTCAAACCTCAGGGGAATCACCCGCAAACGGAGGAGAGTCTGCTGGCAAAAAGTAAACGTGACAGAGCTCGTAATAAAACGAGAATCAACATTGGCTTGGCTTTTCGGAGATGGCAAGAACGAAGGGATTTGAAATGTTAAAAGCGACTTAAGTATTGAGAAATGTGTCCTAGTTATTGTAAAAAACTGTAATGGTTATAGCTACCATCTTCAGCTAGTCAGCTTGAGAGCCTTTCCGTTCCTTTCTAAACTGGTTATATGTCTTAAGCCTAGTAGTGAATGTTTTATGAGCACTAGGATAATTTGCACAGTCATGCAGATCCAAAGCACAACAAAAACAATGTTCCGCTAGAGGGTCAAATGTTACATAGATGAAACATAATCATGAAAGTACAATTAAGTGGCCTTTTATTCCATTAATACTGTATTATCAACAAGTACAGGTTTTTTTTTTTTTTTTTTTTTTAAATATACTTAAGATTTGAAGTACACTACAAGTGCACATTCGATACAATTAAGTACACTTCTTTTTCACAAGGTATGCACTTTCATTGGCGTTTTGGCAGATGTAATTTTAAAATCATTCTATATTTAGATTTTTTACTATTATGCAAATTTTATTGTTCTTGACTTAGTTCAATAAACAAGAAGTTAATATTGCGTAACTTACAATTTATTTACATTATTGCCATTTAGTTTGTGTATCTTTGCTTTACCAATGAAAATATTTCCAAACGAATTCAAAGCTAAAATGAATCATTTCGTGTCTCTGAAAAACACACAGGAGCGGCATTCCAGAATGAATAAGCGTGTTTAAATGAATTGATTGAGCGAATGATTCAATCACTTAAATGTTCAGTGTGTAGTATTTATGAGGATCTATTGACAGAAATGCAATATAATATACATAACTATGTTTTCAGCGGAGTATAAAGAACTTACATAATGTTATGTTTTTATTACCTTAGAATGAGCCATTTCTATCTACATACACCGCGGGTCCCCTTACAGTGAAATTGCCATTTCGCGCCATCATGTTTCTACAGTAGCCCTAAACGGACAAACTTATCTACAGAGCACTAGTCACGCTCCGATGACGACATTTTTGTCCTGTGTCAGCCATCGTAGCTTCTCTATGTGCTTTGAAAGGGAGGGGGGATGCAATTCACAACCTCACCACTAGATGCCGCTAAAAATCACACACTGCACCTTTAATCATAAAGAGCACTGGTTGAATGAATGACTCACTCACTCACTCATTAAGACTGGTGTAGCAATGTAACCTGCAGAAAAAGTCATCGAAAAACCCCTACTTCTAATGCACAGACTGTCTGCAATTCACAAACACACTGTTATATTTCAACACTGTTTAATAATTTGAAACTTTTTTGTAAATAAAAAATTCTTGGATAGTCAAGCAAACAATCCAGAACTTAAGCTGTGCTAAATGCTTATAAGAGGCAGCTTTGTTTCTCAAGTGCTCACATGAAGCAAGTTTGCTGGACCTCAGCATTTCTTTATCATCTCTTCTGCCTACTTCTTTGCTGACAAGAAATAAGTGATAATAGTAATAGCCTTTTATTTCATTGTGTCTTTAATTCCTTCTTTATCTATCAGGAGCTTAATAAAGCCGTTCTACCTCACTGTCAAGAACTAAAACAAACAAGGTGTGCTGGACCTGATGGAGAGGTCCAATTTGGGCCCATCTTAATAGAATCTATAATAAGCGTTCAACTCCGCCATGATAGAATGCCACTGTATCTCTTGATAACGCACCGAGCTCTGAGTACTCGTGACACAGCCTGATGTATCTCTGCTGATGGGCTCCATCCGAGACTTGAGGACAGAAAAAACTGGGGCAAATGTCCCTTTGGTTTGACCACTCTATTTGAGATTGTCAAGCCTCTCTGTTGTTTTCAAGGGTTTTTTTTTTCTTCTGAAAGGTCTTCTTTGTGGATCCTGATTATGATAGGCTCCACAAATACAGACTTTTACAGACTGAGAACTTTAGGTTGTGTGATCTGTTGCTACTGATGCTTCAAAGAACACAGAAAGGCTTTATTTTTCCTCTGTTAACAGATGATACCTATAACCAATATACAAGAACCTGGAGAACTTGCTACACAGATCAATATAGCAACCTTAGAACTAGTAACTAACAAAAAGCTGAGGCGCTAAACTAAATAGAAGTTGCAGTAGGTGTGACAACAGTTTTAAAGTAGTGTCCCTTGTGAAAAAAAAGTATGCTTAATTGTATTGAATGTGCACTTGAAGTGTACTTAATTTCTAAAATATATTTTTATAATCTGTACTTACAGAACATATAACATTAATGAAATAAAAGGTCAACAAAGTGTATTTAAAGAGAGCACACTTTCATGACTATTTCTTAACACACTGAAGTGCGCTTTTAAAAAGTCTACTTTGTAATAATGTCACATCAAAAGTTTTGCTGTATATTTTAAATATAAAATATATAATTTTTAATGTTTTAATAATCTTTTGCCGTGCTTTAGAGAAGTAAACCTATTTTGATGTGTTGACTAACATACTAAAGTACATGTAAAGTACTTCATTATAATTTGAACTGTAGTGTTATTTAATATTAAATATTAAATGTATTAAATTGCAACTTCATCAATACAAATGTGTAATTATATATATATATATTTAAATACATATGTTTAAATATAAATTACATTAAAGTATATTTTAGTTTATCATAAATTCTTGCCAGTACATTCAGCTTTAACCATATTTCAAAGACAATAGAAATAATTCGCCATGAGTATGTCGGGATATTGAATCACGTTCAGTCTATTGTAGTACATCATGTGTGCACGAGTTCGGGCACGAGAAATTAGTCGCTGGCTGCAGTTCACTTAATGACCACCGGTGTCCCTAATAATACAAGGGTTTCTGAATTCTACATATATTAACAATTAAGCATTTCCTCTCTCTTTTAAGTAGAATCACAATCAGAAAGAGCTCTATTGCCAAGTATGCTTACACATAAAAGGAATTTTAACCGGGTATGCTGGGTGCGTGTTATGTCAAAAATGCACCTGGTGCAGATTCGTTGGATGGGTTCGGTCGACGGTGTTAGCTGCTCAGTTGCTTACGTAGCAACACAGCTAAAGTTTTCCTAATATGTTTGACCTTTTATTGAAAGTAGCCTACATTTACCTGTTGATTTCTTCACAAACACCCATAAAACCTGTAGAGTTGCAGGGCTCGACATTAACGCTTGTCCGCTTGTCCGGGACAAGTGGATTTTTTGAAGGGGCAAGTGAAAGAGAATTTTACTTGCCCGACCGGACAAGTAGCCTGATTAAAACGTCAATTACAAAAAATAACTAGCGAATCACCAAAATGCAAGAATGATTCTGCATTCATTTAGTGTACAAAGTAAGTGGTGATCGATAGTGGATAATAATATAATGTGTAATGAACTGACGGTAACAAGGTTGCACTGTTGAGGCTCGCGCTGCCTCATGAGGAGAAATCGAAACAAATGAGCGCAGCTCGTACAAAGAAACTCAGTAACATACTGCGGTAAAAATTCGAAATGTGGAGTTTTTATATTTATAACATAATACAGTTGAGCAACATCACACGACCAAGAGTGCTGAATACCATCACAATTGAAAATGTGACACTGATTTCATATGACAGTTCCATAAACAATTATTTAACATCACTTAACACAAGTCACTTACATTTATTGACTGTTTTTGTTCTATTTCAGTAGCGAAAATAGTTCCAAACAAAGATCACAGCAGAACCATAACGCATCTCACAGCAACAGTGTGTTACTGAATGATTCAGCGTTTTAAATGAATCGGTTGAATCAAAGATTGAATGAATGAATCAGCCGTTTCAACGAATCGACTCAATGACTCACTCATTAAGACGGTCACCTGCCATCACCTACTGGCAGTTTAGTTTCATGTTTAAACATTCTTTCCCACATTTCTTATTTGTATATTAAAAAAAAAAACAATCTCATAATGTTATTTAATGCAGTTGTAATTTTTCAGTGTAAATTATTTAATTTGATTGGTAACAACCCTATAGTGTCTTAAAGATTCTACAACAACAAAAGACTTTTCATCTTTATTGGAGTGCTTCGATTTGAACCAGCTGGTGGACTGTCCTACTCATAATAAAGGCCACACCCTTGATTTAGTGATCCTAAATGGTTCATTTGTGTCCCAGTTGTCCACCTCTGACTTAGGGCTATCTGATCATCTTGCTGTCTATTTTAATATGGAGCTGCCTGACATGAACACTACCTCTTCGCACATTCAAAATTATCGCAAATGGAGATCTATTGACCCCTCTGATTTTGCTGAATTCATTGATTCTTCTTTAAGTTGTTTTTCTCCATTTGATGCATTGGAAGACAAAGTCTTCATGGTTAACTCTGTTCTCTTATCTGGCCTGGATTTATTTGCCCCTTTGAAAACACGATCTGTTTCCTTTGAACGTTCCTCCCCCTGGTATAATGATAATCTGCGTGCAATGAAGACATCATGTCGTACAATGGAGCGTAGGTGGCGTATGTCTGGTCTGACTGTCCACCAACAGGCCTGGAAAGACCACTTACTTGAATATAAGACTAAAATTGCAGCAGCAAGGTCTGCTTATTTTGCACAGATTGTTGATAACAATCAGAATAACCCGAGACAATTGTTTCATTCAATCAACAAACTACTTAAATGTAACAATTCTTTGACTGGTTCTGCTTCAACTCACCTTTGTAATAAGTTTCTTGATTTCTTTAGCTCTAAGATCGACCACATTCGTAAATGTATTATTTCTCCTCTTCCTTTGTCTGTTTCTCCTTTATCTGCCTCAGAATTCTCTGGTATCCATCTCTCAAACTTCTCCACAATGGATTTGAATTCTCTTTGCAATGAGGTTTCAAAAATGAAAGCTGCCACTTCCATTGTTGATCCTGTACCAACCAGGCTGTTTCAATCGTGTTTTACTACTTTATGTCCGGCTGTATTAAGCATAATCAATGATTCTTTGTGTACTGGTGTAGTGCCAGCAGCTTATAAAATTGCTGCTGTGACCCCTGTACCAAAAAAAAATAATGTCAATTTTGATAATCTCAGTAATTTCCATCCCATATCCAATCTTCCGTTTCTCGCCAAAATTTTAGAGCGAATTGTTGCTAATCAATTAAATTCTCATCTTACTACAAACAATCTTTTTGAGTCCCTTCAATCGGGATTCCGTAAACTCCACAGCACTGAAACAGCTTTAGTTAAGGTCACTAATGATTTGCTAATAGCTTCTGATTCTGGCTGTCTTTCTATCTTGATTCTTCTTGTTCTCAGTGCCGCATTCGACACTGTTGATCATTCAATTTTACTTACTCGGTTAGAGTCTGTCTTTGGTGTTTCTGGGACTGCACTAAGCTGGTTTGAGTCTTATCTCTCAGATCGAAAGCAGTTCATTGCTATGGGTGGTTGCAGGTCTGATATTGGTGTTGTGAAATCTGGTGTTCCTCAAGGATCGATTTTGGGCCCTTTACTTTTTAGCATTTACATTTATCCATTGGGTCAACTTTTAAGATCACTTGGTCTCAACTTTTACTTTTATGCAGATGACACTCAGGTTTATGTACATTCAAAACCTGATGTTAATGTGGCTGTGTCTTTTCTCTCTCAATGTATTTCTGAGATAAAAAAAATGGATGTCTGGAAATTTCTTGTGTCTGAACAGTGACAAGACGGAGGTAATGCTCATTGGTTCACCCTACCAGATACGTAAGGCTGGGTCTTTAACTTTAAGTGTGGATGGCTCTACACTGGAATTTCAAACTAAATCACTCCAGTCTTGGAGTCTTTACATTGGCTACCTGTCAGATTTCGGGTCGATTTTAAAGTTCTCATGCTTGTTTACAAAGCTTTGAATGGTTTGGCTTTTTACTATCTTACTGAGCTTTCAGCCCCCTACACACCTGTGCGTGCTCTCCGCTCTTCGGAAACTGGTCTTTTAATCGCCCCACATACCCGTTTAAAATCTATGGGTGATAGGGCATTTTCTTCGATCACTCCAAGACTTTGGAATTCCTTGCCTGCTCGGATTAGGCAAGCAGAATCCCTTAGTGTTTTTAAATCCTCCCTTAAAGCTTATTTCTTTAGGGTAGCTTTTACTTGATAATATTGAAATTGAATTATTATTATTTTTTTTATTTACTTGTTTTGATAGTATGTTCTTATTTTTATCTTACTTATTTTAAAGTATTGTTTGTATAATTGTATGTTTTTTTCCCTTCTGTGAAGCGCTTTGAGATGCTACTTTTAAAGGCGCTATAGAAAATAAAGTTTATTATTATTATTATTCTAATTTAATTTATTGATCAAATTTAAAAATATAAAATGAAAGCTGAAGCATAGCATAGCCTATATTTAATAAGATTAGGGGAAAAATGCCCTTTATAAAAGGTAAAAATATCACAAATATGAGGATTTAAATATGTCAAAGCTGACTGAACACTACTGAGAATATTGCTTCAGAAAAAATTATATTTACAACACACAAAAAAAAAAAAAAAAAAAATCAAATTTGTGTGTCAAGTGAATGACAGATTTACTTGTCCGAAGGACAAGCGCGTGAACAGGCTTAATGTCGAGCCCTGAGTTGTGCTTGAATTGAGTCAGGTGCGACGCGCGAAAGGGACAAAATATGCTGTATTTTTATAATTCCGCTAGGTGGCACTAATGTCACAGAAACTACATGCTTCACCTTTAAACAGTACAGCTCTTCGACTGAGGACAACGCATCTAAATCAGAGATGACAAATAAGAAACACCATGGCAGGCGTCAGTTTAAATGTATGCCAGAAGTGTTTTTTTTTGTTGTTTTTTTTAATAAGTATAAAATAATCAATATTAGTAGCCTATTATAGATAAAATGTAAGTAAAATATAATTACAATAAATGTAAGTATAATAAAAATATAAGTATTCTTTAAAAATGTTGAAATAATGCAAATTGATGACTTTAAAGGGTTAGTTCACCCAAAAAGATATTTTTGATGAAATCGGAGAGCTCTCTGACCCCTCCATGACAGCAATTTAATAACCACTTTCAAGGGCGAGAAAGGTAGTAAAGACATCTTTAAAATCGTTCATGTGACTACAGTGGTTCAACCTTAATTTTATGAAGTGACGAGAATACTTTTTGTGCACAAAAAACAAACAAAAATAACGACTTTATTCAACAGCTTCTTCTAGCCTGTGTCAGACTCTTGCGCTGTTGACCTAATGTATAAACGTATGGACTATTGATTAACAGCCTCGGATAGTTACAGTAGGTCTGTATTTAACAGTTTATAAGTTTCCGTTACAAATACATTTCCTTATGGAGAAAACGTTATGACTTTTTTTTTCACTTGATTTAGTCTATTTACAAACCCAATTCCAAAAAAGTTGGGACACTGTACAAATTGTGAATAAAAAAGGAATGCAATAATTTACAAATCCCATAAACTTATATTTTATTCACAATAGAATATAGATACCATATCAAATGTTGAAAGTGAGACATTTTGAAATGTCATACCAAATATTGGCTCATTTTGGATTTCATGAGAGCTACACATTCCAAAAAAGTTGGGACAGGTGGCAATAAGAGGCCGGAAAAGTTAAATGTACATATAAGGAACAGCTGGAGGACCAATTTGCAACTTATTAGGTCAATTGGCAACATGATTGGGTATAAAAAGAGCCTCTCAGAGTGGCAGTGTCTCTCAGAAGTCAAGATGGGCAGAAGATCACCAATTCCCCCAATGCTGCGGTGAAAAATAGTGGAGCAATATCAGAAAGGAGTTTCTCAGAGAAAAATTGCAAAGAGTTTGAAGTTATCATCATCTACAGTGCATAATATCATCCAAAGATTCAGAGAATCTGGAACAATCTCTGCGTAAGGGTCAAGGCCGGAAAACCATACTGAATGCCCGTGATCTTCGGGCCCTTAGACGGCACTGCATCACATACAGGAATGCTACTGTAATGGAAATCACAACATGGGCTCAGGAATACTTCCAGAAAACATTGTCGGTGAACACAATCCACCGTGCCATTCGCCGTTGCCGGCTAAAACTCTATAGGTCAAAAAAGAAGCCATATCTAAACATGATCTAGAAGCGCAGGCGTTTTCTCTGGGCCAAGGCTCATTTAAAATGGACTGTGGCAAAGTGGAAAACTGTTCTGTGGTCAGACGAATCAAAATTTGAAGTTCTTTTTGGAAAACTGGGACGCCATGTCATCCGGACTAAAGAGGACAAGGACAACCCAAGTTGTTATCAGCGCTCAGTTCAGAAGCCTGCATCTCTGATGGTATGGGGTTGCATGAGTGTGTGTGGCATGGGCAGCTTACACATCTGGAAAGGCACCATCAATGCTGAAAGGTATATCCAAGTTCTAGAACAACATATGCTCCATCCAGACGTCGTCTCTTTCAGGGAAGACCTTGCATTTTCCAACATGACAATGCCAGACCACATACTGCATCAATTACAACATCATGGCTGCGTAGAAGGATCCGGGTACTGAAATGGCCAGCCTGCAGTCCAGATCTTTCACCCATAGAAAACATTTGGTGCATCATAAAGAGGAAGATGCGACAAAGAAGACCTAAGACAGTTGAGCAACTAGAAGCCTGTATTAGACAAGAATGGGACAACATTCCTATTCCTAAACTTGAGCAACTTGTCTCCTCAGTCCCCAGACGTTTGCAGACTGTTATAAAAAGAAGAGGGGATGCCACACAGTGGTAAACATGGCCTTGTCCCAACTTTTTTGAGATGTGTTGATGCCATGAAATTTAAAATCAACTTATTTTTCCCATAAAATGATACATTTTCTCAGTTTAAACATTTGATATGTCATCTATGTTGTATTCTGAATAAAATATTGAAATTTGAAACTTCCACATCATTGCATTCTGTTTTTATTCACAATTTGTGTAGTGTCCCAACTTTTTTGGAATCGGGTTTGTAGTTTGATCTGGCAGTGCATGAAATCCCCCATATGCCAGCAAACCAATGAGAACGCGGGATAATGATGACGATACATAACAGAGCATAGGCGCCAAAGCTGCTGTGGATCTGCTTACCCAGAACTCTCAGTGAGTGGCAGATTTGAAGAAAATGACCATCGTTTGCCAAATAAATAAATGATGGAAAGTTATACGTATTACCAACATCTTATCATGTAAGCTTTATGGTACACCATCAAACAAGGGAATATAAGAATTTATAGTGATAATGTTAATTAGCGACTCCACTAATGGCTTGGGTATGCAGAGCATTCGCAGCTTATATGGACCGCACGCCCCTGCAATATATAGATATGTTATATACAATGCAAGGGAATGTGAATAAGAGATATGGTATGCTAAATAAATATGAGTATAAATAGTGTTCTGTATTGCACATGTTTATTGCCCAGTGGGAACATTTAATTGTTCATGAGGTAGATGGCCTGAGGAAAGAAACTTTACTTGTGCCTGGCTGTTCTGGTGCTCAGAACACCATCTTTTGTCACATCTTTCCCAGCAACGCTAGCACGGCAGCGGCAAACACAAAAACACCAAGCTTGTTCGAGATGCATCGCCGCTGTGTAGACCGATCGGAGTATATGACATCAAAGTATCGCAAAAGCGATTCAAAAGCATAAGGAGACGTATGTTCTCCAAACACTCTCGCGGTACTTTGATGTCATACGCCGATCAGTCTGCACAGCGTCGATGCATCTTGGACAAGCCTTCCATCACCAATGCCAGACGTTGCGTTACTATTGATGGAACCTGCATCAGCATCCAAACAGCGATTCCAACTCGTTCGTGCAGCTCGCTGTAATTTGTATAGACGGAGATTACAATCGAGCTGCTATTAACTCGATTAGCTGCTATTTCAAAAATGGCAGTCACAAGTTTGTGTTCGTCTTGTTGGTCACGGTAACCCCGCCCCCAGCCCCTGACGCAAGCGGTTCTTACTTCTAGACCAACAAAAAGGATATTGTATGCGCTCGACAATGGAGGAACATCCAGTCTGTTCTCAGGTGTGTAGAGCAAAAAAGTTGTCAACTAAATAACAGAAGTTGTCCGCACACTAAGAAACATACAATTAGACCAAATGCTCATTGAAGAAAGCATGGGCTGAAACGTCTGCTCTTTGGTCTGTTTTTAGACACTTTTCACTTGTTTGCACTTTTTTCACTTGGCAAATGTTAAATTAAAGACATTTTTTGATAGACCCTTGCTTTGGTCTAATTGTATGTTTCTCAGTGTGCGGACAACTTCTGCAACTTACTTTTAGACCAGCAATGTTTTGGTGCTACTTAAGAACCACTTTTCCTGGTTCAGAGCTGGTGCTTTGGATGTCGAAAGACAAAGAACCGATTTGAAACTAGGCTCTGGCTCGGAACCAGCACTCAAACTGCCTTGGTGGAAAAGGGGTATGTGTGTCCCATTTCAGGTGCTGAGAGATGGTAGTGTGCAGAAGTAGTGTTGAGAAGTCTGATTCATTTTTGGGAATGAGTTGGGTCTTTTTAATCAGTGAATTGGTTTGTTCAGAGAGCGAACCAATGAACAGGTTTAGAAAAATAGATTTGCTGATTCATACAGGTCATCAAGCAGTAGTGTAGACGCAGTAGTGTTCATGAAAGTGTGTCATTTTACTTGTGCTTGTTTTTTTATCAAAATGTTGTATTTAGTGTAAATTTATGTTCAGGTTTGATGCCGTCACCCTCATTGTTTTGGAGTCTAATGTTTGGACCAGTAAATGATGCCTGCACAACACATAGAAAATACATTATAAACCTTTTTTTTTGTTCTGCAATATAGGCTTTTACAAACCACATAAAATCCTGGCGTGAACAGTACTGACCCATTGTTTGAAAAAAGACTATTGTATTTATGCTGCTACTGGCACATGATGTCTAGTATGTTGACAAAACATATGACAAAGGTTTCATGAAAATTTGATAGATGCGTGTTCTAGAAACAATCTGGCAGGTCTAAAGAGCTAGAGTTTCATCTATTGACAGCCCAGACGTGGCTCACTCTCTTTTTGCTTAATCCTCAATGACAGGAAGTTCTGTCAGACTCTTTTCTTGCATTTCTCACCACAAGTCTGAGCAGACCAACTTTAATTTCACGGGCACCTGTTCCACCGTGTTTGGAGGGAAGAAACAGACAAATGGCCAAGCTTATGTAACCACTGGGATCCAGCCAGAAATTCACAGGAAGCAGAAAATGTTCAACACAAGCCTATTCTCCAATGGCTTGCGCCTTGATTGCATGTGTGCGGTGTGATATGAGGTGTTCACGCTCGGCACAGACCGCAGAATGAAGGAGGCCAGTGAGTTGGTCCATTTCAAGTGTCCATTCACCACCCTGCTTGTTTAATGTACAGACATGGACCAGATGATAAATAGAAGCACAGCTACAAGACTTATTTTCTTGCCCACAGAGGAATATGTATTGCAGAAAGGTTAGGCTGGGGGTGTATGTGTGTATACATGTATAGAAAAAATCAGTGGAAACAAAACAAAGCATACATGTTTAAGGCTTGTGTGTGTGTGTTTTTTTTTTTTTTTTTTTTTTTTTGCTTCTCTGTATTATTGACCTCTGGCTCTCTGTGTGCCTTTTCCTTATCTGGAAAAAATGGTAAGGCATGACGGCAGTTGTTTTGTGGAAACTCAAAAATCAGCATTACTCCTAATGCAATGATGCCAAATGTGGATAACGCATGTGTTGTCATGCATGCGTACAGACAGCACGACTAAGCATTTACCCGCTCATGCGACGGCCTAGATGAAACGATAATGAATTTTGCCAATCAAGTCTATTCCAATTGGATTAAGACAAAGCCGGTCAAATGACAGGCAATGGCTGCAAATGTGGTTTTGTTTGTTTATGCCACTGAAATTTACTGACTCATCATCCCTCGAGGCACCAAGTCAGCGATTATGCGGGAACTAGTTTATCCATTTAGTATCTACCGTTTCGTGCATCTGGGATGGAAGCTGACTTGTATGTTAAAGAAATAGTTTGCTCAAAGGAAAATTGTGTCATTATTTATTCATCCTCATGTCTTTTTAGACCCATATGACTTTTTTTTTCTGTTGAACACAAAATACATTAATGTAAAAGGATAGTTCACCCAAAAATGAAAATTCTGTCATCATTTACTAACCCTTATGTTGTTCCAAATATGTATGACTTTCTTCTGTAGAACATAAAAGAAGATATTTTGAAGAATGTCTTTGTGTTATTGTTTATTTTGTCCATGCTATGGAAGTCAATGGTAACCAAAATGGTTTGGTTATCAACATTCTTAAGAATATCTTTGTTCTGCAGAAGAGTGGTGTGAGTAAATGATGACAGAATTTTAATTCTGTGTGAACTAACCCTTTAAATATGACACTTAATTGCATGTTAAAAGTTTAAAAATGTTAAGTTTAAATGCAATGTAATTAGCTAAACTTTAGAGTGCTTTTTGGCCCACTTAAGTACATCTTTATATGTAATTTCATAATTCCTTTCATTGTCTTTGAAACATCAAACAATCTTTTATGGGAAACTAAAATACACTAAAATACACATGTAATTTCTATCGAAACTTATAATGTATGTAAATATATTTGTAATTACACATTTGTAATAATGAAGTTGCACTGTAGTACACTTAAAAATATTGAATTTAAATGTAATATTGAGTAGCATACTACAGCTAAAATCATAAAAAAGTACTTTACATGTGCTTTAGTATTTTACTCCACACATCAAAATAAGTGTACTTTAAAGTACAAGAAAAGATAATTAAAACAATGATTTAAAGGGGACCTATTATGCAAAATTCACTTTATATGGTGTTTGAACATAAATGTGTATCGGCAGTGTGTGTACACAACCACCCTATAATGGTAAAAATCCACCACTCCTCTTTTTTTAATCCCCATAAATCATAAGCAGTGTCTCAGAACAAGCCGTTTGCAGATTCTAGCAATGTGACATCATATATGCTTAGACCCCGCCCACGACTGCTGACGGACTCTGCCCTATTAGCATAGGCCCCACCCCAAATGAGCTGTAACAAAGTAACAAAGTAACGGTGTCTCAAGTAACAAATGTATTCTTATTAAAGCTACTAAAGTTATTTAATCAAGAGCAGTGAGTAGTGTTTTCTTTTCCATTGTTTTGTCTCAAGATGCACACCATGTTTCTAAGGCACATCAAAAATGATACTTAACTGCCCTAATTTAACTAAATCCTAATCTTGGTTTAATCTAAGTCCTGTCTGTGAAACCAAGCCTTAATGTTTGGATTAATTATTCCCTTAGTAAGGCCTGACTTTGCTGTCTAGTTGTATTATTTTGTTTTTAAGTTTTTTTATTTTTTTATTTATTTATTTATTTATTTTTTTAAGCTCGGCTCTTCTTTGCCTAATACCGTTCATCGACGCCAGGAGGCAATGTTTACATTGAGCATCTATGTTAGCCTTTCTCGAAACTCGAATCCGTCCTGCATGGTTTTTCTCTCCACGACTCCTCACTTTTCCATTCCCTCCTTCTTTTCCTTTCTCTTACTGGGTGATGTATGCTCGGTTAGTCACTGCAGATGTTGCTGTAATGATGCAGAAGGCTCTCACACAATCAGACAGAACGAGAGAAAGAGCCAGGCGAAATTAGTCAAAATTACTTTGTCATTACCCTCCTCATTGCTCCTGTAAGTAGTCTGCATTTGCCCACGATTAGATGAGAGTTGTACATGTGGCATAATGTGGCTTTTCCCCAGCTAAACCTTTGATATTCACTGCTTTGAGATGTTTTTGTCTTTCTCTGGCTTTTATTCTGTTATTACTGCTCAGACTCTGAGGATGCTGATTGCAGAATAACAACATGCTCCGGAGGTGATGCGCAGCTGTACGTCAAATACAAACACGGGCTCGCACACGCATCCTGATACTCCCTAACTGTTTTCGAGTTCCCTCTGTGCTCCGTTATGACATCTAGTGGGAGCTAATTATTGCATATTGGCTGATTAATAAGGTGTGCTTCATTTAAATCTCTTTTATTTGTGTTTTTGTGAAAACATGCTTTCATTTTCTAAATCACAGCTCCTCTGGATCTGAGTCATACTCCACTGTGGTGCATAGCTCCAGGGATGAATTTTTGTGAAATCTTTTAGCGCCAGGCTTTTAAATCAACATGAAATAATATCCGCAGCCCGTTTTATTTTTGTATTGTGGCATATTTAAAAAAAGAGAGAGATGAATCTTGGTTTTATCCATCAGTGATTGTGAAAAGTGGCCTTGGTGACATAAACTGAAAAGGGAAGTTGCTTCAGGAGTGGAGCACGTGAAAAAGAAGTACACTTTATCATACTTTTAAAAAGAGTACTTATAATTAAAAAAAATACTTTAAAAGAATATAGTTGTCAGGGTATTTGCAGCTGCAGTGAAGCGCACAACGATGGAGAGTTCAACTTGAACAATCTTTAATGAATACTCAGGAACTTCGGAAACTCAAGTTAGAACCGACAGCGGACTGAACAAAACAGGAGTATAAATACAAGGTGAACATAATGATAGACAGGTGCAGATAATATGTAACCATAGGAACAAACAAGGACATAATCATAAACGAAGGAAACTGAAACTAAACAGAGCAAGGAGACAGGAACTAAAGAAAACAAAACAGATTATCAAAGAGTCCATAACTGTGACAATTGTTAAGCATGTTTTCAGACACTTAACTGCATGTCAATTGCAATTCAATTAAAATGTATTGTAGTTTAAATTTATATTAAATGCAATTAGCTGAACATTAGAGTGATTTTTTTGACCCACTTAAGTAGGACTTAAGTACATATTTATAGGCGATTTAATAATTACTTCTATTGTGTTTGAAATATGGTTAAAGTGTACTGCTGAATGTACTGACAAGCATTTATAATAAACTAAAATATACTTGTATATCATGTTTTTAAATATATTTGTAATTACACATTTGTAATGATGAAATTACAGTTTAGTAGATTTAAAATATATTAATATTGAATAACTCAAAATTATAATCAAGCACTTTACATGTGCTTCAGTACGTTAGTAGACACATCAAAATAAGTGTACTTCTTTAAAGTACGACTAAGGATTATTATGGCATACTGATTTAAAATGTACTTTAAAGTAAAACTGTTAATTTGACGTTATTACAAAGTGCACTTGAGTTTGATAATAAACTCATGAAAGTGTACTCTCTTTAAGTACACTTAAGTGGCCTTTTATTTTATTAATATTATCTGCAAGTAAAGTTTTAAAAATATGCTTATAAAGTGCACATTCAAAACAATTATGCAAACTTCTTTTTCACAAGGCTTCACTGGTCATTCTTGCACAATAAATAAAATTCTGATGACATGTTGACTTCAAATGTTAGATTTTAGCCGCCTTCTCACTTTCCAGATTCCTTGAAATGAACAGTTCTAAATAAAATAATATAATAATAATGTTTCAAATGCTGCTTTCAGAGAACAATGGCTGTCAAACGGGAATGAGGTGATTGGTCTTGTCCCACTTCTGTGACTATGTGCCAGAAACACTATAAGCTAAAAACACATGGATTTAAAAGAGTGCAGCTGTTATTACACAGGCACAAGTTCTAGCTACATTT
Source organism: Coreius guichenoti (assembly GCA_039654105.1). NCBI lineage: Eukaryota > Metazoa > Chordata > Actinopteri > Cypriniformes > Gobionidae > Coreius > Coreius guichenoti. The sequence continues at coordinate 9,668,873 of CM077168.1, read as the reverse complement.
TCGGCTTCACTTGCAGGAATGATGGGATCGCTTTACACAGAGCTGTGGGAATGAAAAATGCAACCTCCTCACAAAGCGGTGCAATCAGAAACCTGGAAAGGTGGAAGCTGGCGGTGCTGGAGACACAGATATGAGCCTATGTCAATCCCTCACATGATAAAATGGTCTATGTGACCACGATACACAAATAGAAGTATTATTCTGTCACCTGATACTCCGGACATGATTAAGATACTATGTGGTCAGTTTAGTGACGAAACTGTAACTGTAGAGCTGCCTCATACTGTAAGTAGTCTGTGTTTAGAAAAAGAATAATACTGTACTGCATGCTATTTTTAAACATTTGCAAGCTACAACAGTATTTTTCCCATTGAAAATTAATGTTAGAAAATGTGAAACGCTACATAGAATGTAACACAAAACATTGCAAACAGTAGTAGCTTATCCTACAGCTATTTATTACCTATTTTTAGGGATGTGCAACAAATTCTGGCTGATAATGATGATAAGCTGATAATTATTTTTATGTAATGGCTGATAGTCGCTAAATGACAGATATTAAATTCAACAGCATTTTATTAATAAAAAAAAAAAACACTTAAAATTAGTCATTTTAGATGTTGCATATGAGATTGGGCATCACAACACTGTAATGTACAATATGAAAAATGGATACTCATTTTGAAATGTGCTAAAGATTACGGTTACACTTTATTTAAGGTGTCTTTGTAACTGTAATTATACATTTGAGTACTGAGTAATATTAAGTAACTATATGTACTTACTATGGGGTTAGGATTAGGGTTTGGTTTGGTTTAGGGTTAGTTATTACTATAGTAGCTACATGTAACATATGTAACAATGTAACAATGATACTGTAAAATAAAGTGTTACCAAGATTACATTTACAAGTGGTATTAAATATAGTAACACTTTATTTTACAATGTCCTTGTTACATATGTTACATGTAGTTACTGTAGTTATAACAGCATGCATAATTACAAGCAACTATTTCGAAACCAAACCTACCCCTACCCCTAATTATATAGTAAGTACATGTTGTTAATTAATATTACTCAGTACTTAAATGTATAATCACACTGTAACAAGGGCACCTTAAAAAAATGTTTTTAAGCTTTACATGAGTGCTAGTAAACAGAAATGGTAATTGGAATGTATGTGACAATACACAGTACTGTGTGTAGTACTAGAATAATTTTAAAAGAAATCTCAGTAACCAAAATACTTATAGTTAGTAGAATGTCTAAGGTGGACCATCAAAATAAATTGTTAACCAATATTATTGTGCAGACATTATTTTAAAACACATACTGTATTAGTAAAGGATAAAAATAGGAAATGTGTATTTTTGGCTTTCTTTTTTTGCCTTGGTGCTTTATTTTAAGCACACATTAAATACTGTTTATAGCCTATTGCCAGTTTTGTTGTTATAATTAGCTTCGCTTTACAGCCAGAAGTCTCACAGTGAGTTACCATAACCACCTCTTCCACTCTTAGACACCCTTTTCCCTCTTCCAAGTCAGCAGGGGTAGACAGACGCTTGGAGAAAATGCAATGTGTTCTCTTTTAGCCCAGCGGTGTCTCTCTCCAATAGTCCTGTTCGCCTTATATAGCACACACTCCTCCCAAAATAACTTCCATTTCAGGCGAGTACAATAGTCGGAAGGAATCTCACCCATGCAGCCAAAATAATTCCACGCCGAGCTTGTGTGCGTCATCCCAAAATTATCCCTCTGTGACGTCACAGCTCTGTGCCCTTGCATGGGCGGATGCAACGATGGGACCCGTGCCAGCGCGAGTGTGCGAGGCTCTGACGTTCTGCGCCAGCCTCTCTGAACGGGCGCAATGCCAGCTAGCACTCTCTTTTCAAATGAAAAGGCACGCTGCGAGAGGAGGTGGTATTCGGACAGATCAGTTACCAACAGATACCCAGTCGGTATCCGTGAGAGAAGTCATGAATAGATGGATTTGATTTACCACACGTGGTCGTGAGATCACATCCCCGTTTTCACGGCTCAGTCAAGGACAGGGTATTTGTGTCAGTGGCTCATCTGACGTATTGAATGGTTGTGATGTAACTGAGGCCCTTATTTTAGCTTGTTCCCCATCAGGACTCTGCAGGGGCTTAGAAGTCTGTGTGTGTGTGTGTTGGGTTATAGATGTGCCCCCTAAAAATAGCGCTGATCACAGAGTAGCATCTCTTTTGCTCCCTGCCATTTTTAAATTATTGACTGCAGATGCTGCCAGCCTCCCTAAGATCATTCTAGCCCCTCGAGCCAGGCAAATGGTGGCTAGGTTATTAAAAGCAAATCAAATTCCCCAGGATTGTTTCATCATCCTGTTACTTTTACGCCACAAACATACACTGTGGTGTGCCTCTTTGAAGATAAGCTATATATTTGGCTCTGTACATGTGTTCACATTGGTGTATATATGTGTTTATCAGTAGAGACTAGGGTTGAGGATGGAAAATCGATTCCAATTCTGGAATCGGATACTTAAAGGTAGGGTAAGCAATTTTCGCAGTGGCTAGCAATAGCAAGTTAGCTTTGAAAGCATGAGATCCCACCCTCCCTTCAGAGCGTCTCCAAAACCATGCCTCCTTCAAAACACATGAACACACACAGCAGAGTTTGCAAAGCATCACCAGACGAGAGACTGCTTTAAACGACCTCATGTCTCAAAGCACTAGGGGTGTAATGGTACACAAAAATGATGGTTCGGTACGTGCCTCGATTTTGAAGTCACGGTTTTGTTTACTGAACAAATTGTGTCTCTGTCTTTCAATAAATTCAATTATAATTTCAATTTTCTTAAGGATAAGAAAATCTATCTCTGCTAATGCTGTAAACTATAGGGAGACCTTGCACATTACTATAATATTAAAGGTTACAATTAACAACAGAGCCCAAACTATTTAAATTCAGTTAAATAATTTTAATAATTAAAATTTTTAGATATAATAATCAACACTCACATAAAAATTGTATGCAAACATGTGAATTGCATATAAGGCAGTTTTTGCATCAACTTCTAAATCTAATTATAAAATTATGTTTCTATTACAATTTGTTGTTAAAATATATTCATTTACACAGTGGCCGTCATAACCTGTTTTCATGACAGATTTATTTAAATGTACATTAAACATATACATTAAATAATCAAGACAGGTTAAGTAAAATATACTGAACAAATAGGCTAATATAGTGCATATATTTAGCGAAGAATTTCTCTAGCGAACTAACAAGCTGTGGACAGTGAATGACTTGCCTGAGGTAAATGTAACTACAATCTGTTTTATTGACGTCTTTCCGCGGTTAAAATACTGATTGAACGATTACATGAGATATGATACGTTTCAGTAAGTTGTACTGTATCTTTCAACATACCTTCAAATGTTCATTCATGTTTATTCTGTAACTAGTATTAAAGCATTCACTCGCGCTCCGCGCTGCCGCTTAAACTGAGGCGCCTGTACAGCGATCTGTCACGCCACATCAAAGACCGTCAAAACAGCATTTATTGTTTGAATTTCATGATAAAATGTACAGAATTTGATAGATAATACTTTGTTTCTTATCGAAAGTAACAGAACACAGAGCTTATTGCGATTATTGGTGGTAAAAGGTGGTTAAAAGTGGAATACAACTCTGTATTCATTGTGTACAAGTGTACAGAACCAAAAGACGTACCGAAAATTCTCTGTACGAATACTTGTACCGTTACACCCCTACAAAGCACATAACATTACAATAATAATGAACATAAACAACTTGCACTGCAAACAGCACTGACCTGTACCACCTGACTGCTGCAGATTCATTTTGCCGTTGATAGTGATGCCAGTGAAAAAAATTAATTTGAGTCACGGACCGCTCCGAGTATAACATCACAGGTTTCCATCTCTTCCAAATTACAGTAGTTATGGCATAAACGCAGCATAAGCTTGTTGTTTTGGTTCAGGAGGAACTGTAAAAGGTGGGTGGTGTTTAGGCTGCAGTGCTCATGACTGACATCTGTCTAACTCTGCATAGCATGAAACACACTGATGACGTGTGTCTGCACGAGCAGGGTGCGCAGAGATATGATATGTCGATAGGCAGGTAGGACCGAATGCAGTGATTGGACGAACATTTTAAGGTCCTACGAATTCCACAGATGACATATAAAATATACATATACATGTAAATACATTTAGACCACTTAGTGATTGCTATTAGGATGTGAAGAAACTTTCAACCAGCATAACAAAAAATGTTTCTGGAACAAATCATCTACCCTGACTTTAAGGTCAGTAATTGTATACTTGTTGTAAAATTTAAATTTCGATTCTGCTTATCGATTCCTGTGTGCACATTTTAATGTGGTTTTAAACCATTCAAGCAAGAAGACACGGAAGAGAAAAGCTGACACAGAAAGCCGCCTCTCATATAGTGCACAAATACTGAATTGAGTTCTATTTCGTGTTTTCTTGCGCTTGAATGGACAAATACACACAAAATTATGTCAAAATATACTCGTAAACACAGTTGCTTATGTCTTAAGTGAACGTAAACAGTTGACAAAATTTTTTGAATTTTTTGACAAAAAAGTATATAAGTGTATTGGATTCGTGCATTAGGTCTTAAAGTGACAGCAGCCTTACAAACCTTCTGCCGTCTGTGTCATTACTGTTAATCAAAGAATAAAAGAAAAAGAAAATCACTCATGGATCTTGACTGAATAACTTCTGAGTGCAAAAGATTCACACATACACACTTAGGCACAGAGAGAAAAATCAATGGGAGTCTATGACAAAAATGACACTTCAAAATTATTAAAAAAAAGTTTATACTTTGGATATTAAATAAATATCAAAATATATTTTCTAAGCTTAAAATATTTTATCAGATAGAAATTGTAAGTAAAATGGGAAAATTATTGTGGACCTTGGAGACAAAAAGTTGAGAACCACTCTTCTAAGTGTTAATTATAATTATCTGTCAGTAACATTGACTAGAGATTATATATTTAGAAATATTTGCACTATTGGAAGGTTTTCTTGATGTACATCCCACTTTAAGTCCCCTCACAGTCCATCATTACAAAATGTACATTCCGAGTCTCATTCAATAAATTTATACTGTTATATTAACATTGGTGAAATGTCAATCCAGTATTTGTATGCCTAGAAAAAATACACTTTTCCTTTACTGTTTTTCCCCAAAAGACACTGTATCTGATACATCTGGTGAATATAGAGTTAGCCCTAATTTTTCCAGCAGTAATACTGAAATGGCAAACTAGATTTGTACGTTTTCTGAAGAGAAAATGTTGGCGGTTGATTCCTGTCCTAGGATGAACAATCAAGTATATGGCACAACTCTTCCAAACCCCACAATGAAGTATCATTCACAGCACAAGCACTAATGGCGTGTGAGTTTAATACTTTTAGAGGTTTAGAACAAACCAACCCTAGGCATGAGAAACAATAACAGTAATGCTAACGTTAGCAAACACTAATTTGGAAAACAGTTACAGCTGTTGGGATTGACCAGCAATGACAGCTTAGCACATCTTGAGGTCATCTTGATCATTAAAAATGGGAGTAAAACTTGTCAGCAAGGAAGGTCTAACCTTCAGTCTTAATTTTACACACAGCCCTAGTGGTGAATCACATGTCTCTTATCACAGAGGCTGAACAATGGGACATTCAAACCGTTCAGCTGGGTTTAAGAGAGATAATAAAAGGGAAGCTAACCATTTATTTTGCTCTAATATGGCAACTGTGTCAGCAGCCTTTCCTTGTCAGAGCAAAGTATGAGAAAACAAGGCTTTTTATTGTAAAGTAGCACATAGTAGCTCCGGGGTCTATCGCTTGAATGGTTTTGTCTCTTACTGGTCAATATAAGTCGATATAAAGGATTTTCACATCGTAACTTTAATTGCAAAAATTCTCTTTTACAAGGCTCGATTGAAGTTCAACGTTCAGTTTTATTTGTGTTTACTGGTTGAAAGTGCCTGTTTTAAAACTGATCCTTGCCTGGAGCCATGTTCCTTTTAGATTTCTCATCTTGCCACTTGATCTCAGTGTAACAGTTTCCTCTTGATCTCAGGTAAACAAACCCTTTTCAAGCCTTAGGAGGTTTTTAACTGTTTTTTTCAAACCAGAGTTAGAGGGTCCCTATATATATATATATATATATATATATATATATATATATATATATATATATAATAGATAGATCTGAGAATGACAAAATATTATTAAAGCATAATGATTTAAAATACACTTATTTAAATAAGTAAAACTTATTTGACATTATAACAAAGTGCATACTTAAGTGTGTTAAGAAACAGTCATGAAAGTGCACTCTCTTTAAGTACACTTAAGTGTCATTTTATTTTATTAATATTACATTTACATTAATATTATCTGCAACTACAGTTTTTTTTTTTAAATATACTTTTAAAGATTTGAAGTGTACATAATTAAGCTCCCTTCTTTTTCACAAGGGGACTTATTTTTTATGTCTGTATTTTTCTTATGCTTTGCTTTTGAAATGAACAGAATATCCATTTATCTCAAGTTATGATAAAAAAATGCCCCTTATCTCCTCTATTTGAAAGAAGAAAAAGCATTAAGAGCATGCAGAAATGTTTCCTTTTGACTACTGTATGTAAAGTACATTAAATGCGTGCATCGTATATGTATAGTGGGGAGAACAAGTATTTGATACACTGCCGTTTTTTTTCCAGGTTTGCCCACTTACAAAGCATGTAGAGGTCTGTAATTTTTATCATAGGTACTCTTCAACTGTGAGAGACGGAATCTAAAACAAAAATCCAGAAAATCACATTGTATGATTTTTAAATAATTAATTTGCATTTTATTGCATGACATAAGTATTTGATCACCTACCAACCAGTAAGAATTCCGGCTCTCACAGACCTGTTAGTTTTTCTTTAAGAAGCCCTCCTGCTCTCCACTCATTACCTGTATTAACTGCACCTGTTTGAACTCGTTACCTGTATAAAAGACACCTGTCCACACACTCAATCAAACAGACTCCAACCTCTCCACAATGGCCAAGACCAGAGAGCTGTGTAAGGACATCAGGGATAAAATTGTAGACCTGCACAAGGCTGGGATGGGCTACAGGACAATAGGCAAGCAGCTTGGTGAGAAGGCAACAACTGTTGGCGCAATTATTAGAAAATGGAAGAAGTTCAAGATGATGCTCAATCTCCCTCGGTCTGGGGCACCATGCAAGATCTCACCTCGTGGGGCATCAATGATCATTAGGAAGGTGAGGGATCAGCCCAGAACTACACGGCAGGACCTGGTCAATGACCTGAAGAGAGCTGGGACCACAGTCTCAAAGAAAACCATTAGTAACACACTACGCCGTCATGGATTAAAACCTGCAGCGCACGCAAGGTCCCCTGCTCAAGCCAGCGCATGTCCAGGCCCGTCTGAAGTTTGCCAATGACCATCTGGATGATCCAGAGGAGGAATGGGAGAAGGTCATGTGGTCTGATGAGACAAAAATAGAGCTTTTTGGTCTAAACTCCACTCGCCGTGTTTGGAGGAAGAAGAAGGATGAGAACATCATCCCAACCGTGAAGCATGGAGGTGGAAACATCATTCTTTGGGGATGCTTTTCTGCAAAGGGGACAGGACGACTGCACCATATTGAGGGGAGGATGGATGGGGCCATGTATCGCGAGATCTTGGCCAACAACCTCCTTCCCTCAGTAAGAGCATTGAAGATGGGTCGTGGCTGGGTCTTCCAGCATGACAACGAGCCGAAACACACAGCGAGGGCAACTAAGGAGTGGCTCCGTAAGAAGCATCTCAAGGTCCTGGAGTGGCCTAGCCAGTCTCCAGACCTGAACCCAATAGAAAATCTTTGGAGGGAGCTGAAAGTCCGTATTGCCCAGCGACAGCCCTGAAACTTGAAAGATCTTGAGAAGGTCTGTATGGAGGAGTGGGCCAAAATCCCTGCTGCAGTGTGTGCAAACCTGGTCAAGAACTACAGGAAACGTATGATCTCTGTAATTGCAAACAAAGGTTTCTGTACCAAATATTAAGTTCTGCTTTTCTGATGTATCAAATACTTATGTCATGCAATAAAATGCAAATTAATTACTTAAAAATCATACAATGTGATTTTCTGGATTTTTGTTTTAGATTCCATCACTCACAGTTGAAGAGTACCTATGATAAAAATTACAGACTTCTACATGCTTTGTAAGTGGGCAAACCTGCAAACTCGGCAGTGCATCAAATACTTGTTCTCCCCACTGTATATGTACATGTCAGCGTGTTATTTCAGATGTTCTTCATCACTTGCTCTTTCCCTGTCACACATGCACAGACAGATTGAGGGCACTCGGTCTGACAGAGGGACAGAGTAACAGCGATGACTGATACTATGACCACAGCTTGTCACCACTGAACCGAGTGCCTCATGAGCCGCATGAATAGCGTTTTCTTATGGGGGAGTGTTAAAGGTGTAATTGAAGAGTATTACTATTAATCTATATGCATGGCTCACTGGACATTTAGAACAGTGTGCATTTAAAACAGTGCTTTTGAAACTATTGTATACAAGCAGGGCTGAACAATATGGATGACCTGATGGCCCATATAAAAATTTTATAAAAAACTTTCACAAGGGTGTATTTGTCATTAAATGTTAAAGGGAATGCGCTTAATTGTGTTGAATGTGCAAATGTAGTGTAGTGTACTTCAAATGTAGTGTACTTCAAATCTTAAAAGTATATTTAAAAAAACTGTACTTGCACATTTAAGCACATTTTAAAAAGTGCACTTTGTAATAATGTCAAATTAAAGTACATTTTAAATTAGTGTTTTAATGATTTTGTCATGCTTTAAAGTACACTTATGTGTCGACTACTAAAGCACATGTAAAATAATTGCTTATAATGTTAACTGTAGTTTGTTATTCACTATCAACATTACATTGTTTACACTACATAATATACTTTTAAAATCTATGATTTCCATAATAAGTACTTTTTTTAGTGTGTGTATATATATATATATATATATATATATACACAGTGGGGAGAACAAGTATTTGATACACTGCCGATTTTGCAGGTTTGCCCACTTACAAAGCATGTAGAAGTCTGTAATTTTTATCATAGGTACTCTTCAACTGTGAGAGATGGAATCTAAAACAAAAATCCAGAAAATCACATTGTATGATTTTTAAGTAATTAATTTGCATTTTATTGCATGACATAAGTATTTGATACATCAGAAAAGCAGAACTTAATATTTGGTACAGAAACCTTTGTTTGCAATTACAGAGATCATACGTTTCCTGTAGTTCTTGACCAGGTTTGCACACACTGCAGCAGGGATTTTGGCCCACTCCTCCATACAGACCTTCTCCAGATCCTTCAAGTTTCGGGGCTGTCGCTGGGCAATACGGACTTTCAGCTCCCTCCAAAGATTTTCTATTGGGTTCAGGTCTGGAGACTGGCTAGGCCACTCCAGGACCTTGAGATGCTTCTTACGGAGCCACTCCTTAGTTGCCCTGGCTGTGTGTTTCGGGTCGTTGTCATGCTGGAAGACCCAGCCACGACCCATCTTCAATGCTCTTACTGAGGGAAGGAGGTTGTTGGCCAAGATTTTGCGATACATGGCCCCATCCATCCTCCCTTCAATACGGTGCAGTCGTCCTGTCCCCTTTGCAGAAAAGCATCCCCAAAGAATGATGTTTCCACCTCCATGCTTCACGGTTGGGATGGTGTTCTTGGGGTTGTACTCATCCTTCTTCTTCCTCCAAACACGGCGAGTGGAGTTTAGACCAAAAAGCTCTATTTTTGTCTCATCAGACCACATGACCTTCTCCCATTCCTCCTCTGGATTATCCAGATGGTCACTGGCAAACTTCAGACGGGCCTGGACATGCGCTGGCTTGATCAGGGGGACCTTGTGTGAGCTGCAGGATTTTAATTCATGATGGCGTAGTGTGTTACTAATGGTTTTCTTTGAGACTGTGGTCCCAGTTCTCTTCAGGTCATTGACCAGGTCCTGCCATGTAGTTCTGGGCTGATCCCTCACCTTCCTCATGATCATTGATGCCCCACGAGGTAAGATCTTGCATGGTGCCCCAGACCGAGGGAGACTGACCATCATCTTGAACTTCTTCCATTTTCTAATAATTGCGCCAACAGTTGTTGCCTTCTCACCAAGCTGCTTGCCTATTGTCCTGTAGCCCATCCCAGCCTTGTGCAGGTCTACAATTTTATCCCTGATGTCCTTACATAGCTCTCTGGTCTTGGCCATTGTGGAGAGGTTGGAGTCTGTTTGATTGAGTGTGTGGACAGGTGTCTTTTATACAGGTAACGAGTTCAAACAGGTGCATTTAATACAGGTAATGAGTGGAGAACAGGAGGGCTTCTTAAAGAAAAACTAACAGGTCTGTGAGAGCCGGAATTCTTACTGGTTGGTAGGTGATCAAATACTTATGTCATGCAATAAAATGCAAATTAATTATTTAAAAATCATACAATGTGATTTTCTGGATTTTTGTTTTAGATTCCGTCTCTCACAGTTGAAGAGTACCTATGATAAAAATTACAGACCTCTACATGCTTTGTAAGTAGGAAAACCTGGAAAATCGGCAGTGTATCAAATACTTGTTCTCCCCACTGTATATATATATATATATATATATAAAATCCCTACTTTTGAGCCCTGCAATGGATCACTTCAAGGAAAACTCATGATGTAAATGTTAAATAAGTGCTAGCAAACTGTACATTTATAACAATATTTAGCACATATAGAATCAAATTGTTCGTGATATAAATCTATATTTGGGTCATATGGGTAATAAAAGATGTGTTTATTATTTTATAAGCTCTTATAGCCATAGGCTACAGACAGACAGAGGTAAGTAGTCTAATATCAAAGACTGATTGTGATGGGAGTTTTTGAATGAGCTGAATTGACTAGATCTAATGCTGAGGTTCTGTGACTGAAGCATCATGAAATATTTATGCCCCTCATCATTTTTAGGTGGCCATATTCACCTAAAATTTCAAGGAAACTAAATGGAGAACCACAGAACATAATGCATCCGTATGACTCTAAGCCTTCTTTATGCATGATTGTCCCCATTTTTATATAATGTTACTCATAAATGCTCTATATTAAGCCAGATAATTGTTTTTTAATCATCTCGGGTCAGAATGAATACATCTCACAAATACAGCCATATTTTTTTTTCAGACCACATTGTAGAACATGCATTGTGGATCTATTCACAATTCACAATACTTGCATGCTCGTGCCAGTCTGCCAACCATCCTGCAGCCGGTGTGCCAAAACCTACAGGAAACCCAATACGGGCCATGCTGAGTGTAGTTTATCTTCACAAATAATTGTAGCGAGGAAATAGGAAAAAGCCACAGTGTGAGTCAAAGGAACTCGAAATAAACATTGCAGGTATGGGGTATGTGCTGTGGTGCTGGTGTATTAGAATAACAGTGCCAGCTTGAGTAGACTGTGATTGCCACTGCCCAATACGATATATTTCAGCAAGACGTATGACTCTGAGCATTTCACTGCCAGTGGAACCTAGAAATATCTGTATATGGAGAGTGCTGCATCTTCGTGGACTCCATGATTTGGCCCTTAGCATTTCTAGTGACCAGTTACATTTTCATGTGTCCTGGATTAATGGATCGTGGTCAGTAGCACAGCGGCTGGGTTGCTAACCTAAATGTTGTCCGTTCAAACCCCAAAATTGATTATGGATAAAATAGTAGAAATTTGGTGGGCAAATTTACATTTTCCACTTTCTGGTGAGAAGAGCTTTTTTTTTTCTCCCCTCAATTTAAAAAAAAAAATAAAATAATTATAATTCTTGTATTATTATTATTGTATTACTTTTTAAAATTGTTTTTTCGGGGTATCAAGCCTTTGGTAAGTCCAGCCCCCCTCAGTTACTCATCCTTTTTTTCTTTTACCAACAAACATGGAGAAATATGTTTTTGGATTGAGTCAGTTATTTCAGGAATTAGTTAACAAAATGGATTGCATGTGCATTTATATCTTGTAATGTTATGACCTCAAAATTCCAAAGAAAACTTAATCCGTCAGTCCGTCCGTCTAGTTATTAGTTATTATTCATTTCATTTTCATGGACTTTTAGTTTGTTTCTCTTCAGTTACCGGTTTCCTTTGTTCTAGTTTCCTGCCACTATCAGTTGTCATGGATATTCATTTAACAAACACACCGGTTTGTAATTAAGTTTGTCACCTTGTGTATTTAAGTTTCTCTGTTTGTCACAGTCATTGTTCGATATTGTTTGTGCATGGCACTCAGTTTCGTTTGTGTTCATTGTTATTGTATTGCCTGAGTTTTCTTTGTTAATAAATCAAGTTATATTTGAGTCTACTTCACCTACTTCCATCCATCCACCCGCTCCCCTACCCATCCATCCATCCATCCATCCATCATCCATCCATCCATCCATCCATCCATCCGACCGCCCGCCCGCCCGCCCGCCCGCCCGCTCATCCATCCGCTCATCCATCCGCTCATCCATCCATCCATCCATCCAACCAACCAACCAACCGCCGCCCGCTCATCCATCCATCCATCCATCCATCCATCCATCCATCCATCCATCCAACCAACCAACCAACCGCCGCCCGCTCATCCATCCATCCATCCATCCAACCAACCAACTGCCCGCCCGCTCATCCATCCATCCATCCATCCATCCATCCATCCATCCATCCATCCATCCATCCATCCAACCAACCGCCCGCCCGCTCATCCATCCATCCATCCATCCATCCATCCATCCATCCATCCATCCATCCAACCAACCAACCAACCGCCCGCCCGCCCGCTCATCCATCCATCCATCCATCCATCCATCCATCCATCCATCTATCCATTTATTTTAATCAAAGTGCCTATTAAAAGATGAATAATGGCATTTAGTTATCCCAGCTTTCAAGCTTATAACAGTTTTCAGAATATTCTTCTCCTGCAGTTCCTTATGATCACTCAATTGTGCCTAATGACCTCATTTCCTCAGTCAATGAGTTTCCCCAACATCACAAACACCATTACAAATATTCTTTACCCTGAAAGCTTAACGTTGAATTAAAATATACAGCAATGCAGTTTTTCCCCCTCTATGATCTTCAACAGACTGATATTAGGCTTTTGAAGCTGCATTGGTTACTGTAGGTGAGTCTACTGAGTCTTACAAGGTCTACTCTGTAAAGCTTAAAGGTCTAAATGTAACGCAGAGGAAAAGTTTAGAAGGTAAAACCTATTTTGTCTGATCATCCACCCTGTAGCTATTTCTTCATTTCCAGCTCCACACCAATCTGTTTTGGTTGAGTCACGTCGTCCCCCCTGCCGCTCGTTTCCTGAACGCTGACCGCTTGCTGCGACACACTACTGCTAATCTAGCCGAGCAGGGCAGAAACAAAGTGGACCTGAATGCCTGTGTGCTGAGGTATTAGCATCTGAGCTCCGAGGCACTGCAGTAAAAGCTTTTGACAGCTCACTGCACCCGTATAGCAGTAAGCAGAGAAAATACCACTGTTGACATTTCACCGGCTTGCTCTCGTTGTAAACGCTGAGCATCCACATTAGTGCACTTGCATCATTAGAAAGGGTTTCTAGGTCTCATATGAGCTCTGGGATGTTCTTCGATCTCTTGGATGTTCAGAAGAGGGTTGGATTGGGAGGATCTGATATAATCCAGGTTTGAGCATGAGTTGATTTGTAAACCAGAGATTAACTCTACATGACGCCATACAGTCATTTGTGGTGGATGGAATCAGGCAATGAGCTAAAGCTGCTCATGAGTTGTCCTTTTTGTACAAAATGACCAATTAGTTGGCATTAGGTGTTAATGTGTGAATGATAGAAAGTACTCACACTGTCTTCATATTTTGGGTTAAAGGGTTAGTTCACCCTCATGTCGTTCAAACCCGTAAGACTTTCGTTCATCTTTGGAACACAAATTAAGATATTTTTAATAAAATCTGAGAGCTTTCTATACCTCCATTGACAGCCTATGCAACTACCACTTTCAAGCCCTAGTAAGGTATACACTGTTAAAAACACATGTGAAATCTACAGTAATTTACTGTGTTTGTGCACAGGAAATTACTGTATACAAGTTCACAGTAGAATACTGTAGATTCAGCCAAAAATTGCAGTAATGATAGAAGTACTGTGAGAGTCACAGTAACCAGCAATTTCCTGTAGAAAATCACAGTAACTTCCAATGCACTGTAGAAAACACAATAACCAATCATGTACTGTAGAAAATCACAGTAACTTCCAATGTACTGTAGAAAACACAATAACCAGTTATGTACTGTAGAAAATCACAGTAACCAACAATGTTCTGTAGAAAATCACAGTAGGCCTAACCTATTATGTATATAGAGAAGGAAAACACAGTACACTGTCAGCTGGGTTGCCAGCCAATTACTGCATTTAAATTGACCTCACTGTAGTTCAGTTACATTTTTTACTCTGAATAGAGAATACAGGAAGCAAATGTATTCTTTAATAAAATATCACCAGAAGGTCACAGAGATTTTATTGTTTTCAACACATCTAGCAATGAGTGAAGAATGAATAATGAAGCTTGTTATAATGATGAGCTGTTTAACTGTGACTGTCGATAAATGGATATTCATATTTAAATCATGCTAGTGGTTAGCACACTGACATATAGTGAAATTGTGCCTCCAGTGACCCGAGTTCGATTCCTGCCTCGAGGTCCTTTGCTGATCCCATTCCCCTCTCTCTACCCCACGCTTTCCTGTCAGTCGCTACACTGTCCTGTCTAATAAGCAAAAAAAAAAAAACAGTCCTTGCAAATGAATGAGTTTTACTTTACAGTTACATTGTTGCTACTGTAAATGAAAACAGAAAACATGGTTATTTCTTCTACAGTAAGTTACTTGCTGCCAGTTAATTACTGTAAATTTCACAGTCAGTTTCTTACAGTGTAGTAAAGACATCATAAAAGTAATCCATGTGTCTCCAGTGGTTAAACCTCAATTTTATAAAGCGACGTGAGTGCTTTGTTTACGAAAAAAAAAAAAAAAAAAAAATACCACTTTATTTTCAAAACATTAATCTCTAGCGCACGTTCACGAGAGCACTACGACACATGCGTGTTCATGCAAGAGCAGATGTTGTTGTGTGAACGCACATTGGAGATTCATATTTTGTAAATAAAGTAGTAAATTATGTTTTTTTGCTCATGTTTATGTTATGTTTTTATGATGTCTTTCCTACCTTTCTGGGGCTTGAAAGTAGTAGTTGCGTAGCTGTCAGTGGAGGGACAGAAGGCTCTCAGATTTCATTAAAAAGATCTTCATTTGTGTTCTGAAGATGAATGAATGTCTGGAAACAAACCAAAGTTTGTAACGACATGAGGGTGAGTAATTAATGACATAATTTAAATTTTTCGGTGAACTAACCCTTTAAATGACAAGGCTGATGATAAATCTTGTATACAATAGATGTTTTTTAATTGATTCTAAAAGAAATGCTCACCCATGCTTCATTATTATTAATAAATATTATTACAATATTATTACAAGAACTGTATTACTTGAATATATTTAAAAGTAATTTAATCTATGGTGTCAAAGCTGAATTTTCAGCATCATAACTCCGGTCTTCAGTGTCACATGCTCCTTCAGAAATCATTCTAATAATTTGGTGCTCAATTATTAATAATGATTCTTAGTATTATCAATGTTGAAAACAATTTTTGCTGCTTAATATTTTTGTGGTAACAGTGATATTTTTTCAGGATTTGTTGATAAATAGAAATATTAAAAGAACAGCATTTATTTGAAATACAAATCGTTTGTAGCATTAGAAATGTTGTTACTGTCACTTTTGATCAATTTAGTGTGTCCTTGCTGAATAAAAATACTAATTTCTTTTCTTTAGCTTTTTTTTTTTTAAACATATTGCTAACCCTAAACTTCTGGATGGTAGTATGTTTGCAACATTTAATAACAATAAGAAATGTTTCTTGAGCAGCAAATCAGCATATCAGAATGATTTCTGAAGGATCATGTGACACTGAAGACTGGAGTAATGATGCTGAAAATTCAGCTTTGCATCACATGAATAAATGTCATTTTAAAATATATTCAAAATATATTCAGAAAACAGTTGTTTTAAATTGTAATAATATTTGACAATAATTACGATTTTACAGTATTTTTAATCAAATAAATGCAGCTTTGGTGAGCATAAGAGACATCTTTCAGAAAATAATATTAGAAATATAATTATTCCAAACTTTGTTTCAAAACCCATATTATTTTTCTTTATCCGTGGAACACGTTATTTAGATTTATTTTAGAGTAATTTTAACATAATATAAATGTATTCTGTTTATCACACAAAGCTATCTTATTTGACTATATTGCACAAGAAGGACTTGGCTGTAGTTATTTGGCCTGTGTCAATAGACACAAACTCTTGAGGGAAGACAGCTGGTGTTTGCCACAGAAACAAGCCCTCAAGCCCTTCTACACAACCTGAGAACATAGAGGAGGTGAAATAAGACAAGAAAGGCCTGTTAGTTCCTCTGTCAACATGCATCTCTCCCTCTCCACCTCAATTTGTTGGCAACTGAAATATTGACTTGCTGCTGTCAATGGACATTCAGCCTATCATCAACTGTATCATTCCAGGAAATATTTTGACATAACATAACATAACATAACATAACATAACATAACATAACATAACATAACATGACATAACACCTCCCCCCACTATTCAAATCCCATATGTTACAGAATTATCTGAAAAAAAACTTCATTTATGCCGTTTTTATTTTAGCATTACTTATTTACCGTATTTAGTATTATATATTTATTTATGGTAACACTTTATTTTAAGGTGATGTAGTTACGGAAGTTACATGCACTTACAATGGTTATAACAGTAAATTATGCATAATTATTTACAAGCAACTAACCCTAAGACAAACCGGTAACACTTTATTTTACAGTGTCATTGTTACATATGTTACATGTAGTTATTATAGTATTAACTATAAATTATGCATAATTACATGCAACTAACCCTAAACCAAACCAATCCCTAATCCTAATCCTATAGTAAGTACATGTAGGTACTTCATATTACTCTGTACTTAAATGTATAATTACAGTGTAACAAAGACAACTTAAAATAAAGTGTAACCGACAAACCATAACCCTAACCCTAAGTACATGTAGTTAATTATTGTGTAATTACACTGTAACAATGTCACCTTAAAATAAAGTGTAACCTTATTTATTTTTATATTTACAGTTTAATTTTAAGTTTTAGTAATTGTATGTGCATTTGTCATTTTTATTAATTTAAAATAAAATATTTCTATATAGCTTTAGTTAATTTTTTTTAAAATTTCAGTTTTAGTAATTTTAGTACTTCACCTTATTTATTTCAGTTAGTTGCCAAGGCAACATTTCTAATTTTATTTATTTATTTATTTATTATTATTATTATTATTATTATTATTATTATTAAATATTTTATAAAATATTTTCTTTTATTTCAGGTACAGAATTTTTTTTTTTTTTAATGGTTTTACTAATTTACATAAGCACAGCACAGTGATCAGAAGAAGAAAGTGCACACCATCTTCTCCACCTCCCCCATAGGGGGCGCGTCCCACTCTCTGAACACCACTGATCTTCACAGCACTGTCAGAAAGAGTCACCTCCGCTATCGGAGGCCTGCGTTTTGTTTTGCTTCCTCTGAATTTCCTATATTGGAGTCACGCTCCTCAAATAATTCTCTGATAAGCAATAACGGCAGCAGAGATTAATTGTGTCCATTGTGCACATGAACTGATATTCGGCCCGTGCATCCATCTTCGCCGCCCATCCCCGCGCCCTGTCATGTGACCCGATCATGCACTCAGACTATTCTTATGATTTTCTGAAGAAGCCATTCAGCTGTAGAGCTTAATGAAAGTCATTTTCTCACCAAAGCCCTTTGGCTAATGTAAAATACAGCTCTGAGGACAATCAGCCCTTCTGTAGTGATAAAATAAGTCATTTTGAAAGAGGAGTGTTTGATAATTGAAAGTGATGGAAGGAAACTGAATTGGAATAGGCAGAGTTTGCTCAGCCCAAGCACCTGCTGGACTTACTCGCCATATCTCGCCGCTCTCTTCATCTTTATTTCGATAGTCTTGGTGATTTAGTATGATTCATTCTTGTCCTGCATGCATCACTCTTCATTCAGGAGAAGTATTTGGCTGCCGCTTCTTTTTCTCCAGCTCTGTGTGCATTGTTTGACGCACCGGACTGATTAAAAAAAGATACCTCTTCATGCACTGTGACTGCTTGTTTGCTCTAGAGATTGCAGAGTTATTACTGTGCAGCCTGCTGGGCCTGCTGATGATGTATGGAACTGGGCTTTGGGAGAATGTGAGGTGAGAGCGAAAGCACCCTATTGAAGAGTTAAAGGCAAACTCGCAGACAAAATGACTTCATTTTTTTTTTATCTCTCAATAATGGCAGAGAAGTAGACAGGGTATCATTGGGAACGTACAAACCTCTAATCAAAACAAAATAGAGCCGCAACCGAAACTGTGCCTTAGCTTTAATGCGTTGTCGGATCACAAGCTTTCAGCTTGAAGGGAATCAGTAACAACCAATGGAAAAACCTAGATGTGCGACAAAAATATAAATGTTAATTATGTTCTATTTTTGAAAATTGGCTCATTTTGTCTGGAGAGAAATGGCAAACCAAGTAAAGCAGTACCCTTTTGAAAAGTTAGGATTTTTTTTTGTTAATTTTATGGTTTGAGACCACAAGCATCATCGCTTCACAGGCAAAAAGAAGCTTCCCTGAGGGTACCAAACTAATTATGATTTTCTCTGTTGCTGCAATTTTAGTGATATGCGTGATTAGGTATTCATCAAGACAGTAAACTGTTCTCTTATTTTTTTAGTCTTCCCATTCAGTCAGATTTTTTTTTTAGTATTTGTTCATTTTCTTCCCCCCCCTTTTCCTTCCCCTCAATATACTGTATTATCCTTTTCTACACTGTTTCTTCCCTTGTGAAAAAATGCACTTAATTGTATTGAATGTGCACTTTTAGCATACAAATTTTTATTTTTTTTTATTTTAAAGAACTGTACTTCCAGATAATAAATTATTAATTAAATAACAGGCCATTTAAGTTTACTTAAAGTGAGTACACTTTTATTAATGTTTCTTAAAAAGTACAAAAGGTGCACTTAGGGCGTGTCCGAATCCACTTTTGCTAGTTTAACGACTGAAAAAAAGGTCGGCGCACCAGGCGCATGGTCCAAAAGGGTTGTACCCGGACTCTTAATGAGTCATGGGTGTGTTTTGGGAGTAACGCGCAATAAACCAATCAGAGTGTCATCTCCCATTCCCTTTAAAAGCCAGTTGCGCTTGCACCATGGCGGATTCGCTATTTACATTGTCGAATTTGCGAGTGGAAAGACTGAATGCTTCTCCAGAGAGGAATCCTTTTATTTTTAATATTTAAAAATGTTTGTGTGCTGCTGCGCATTGATGTGTGTGTAATAAGCAGAGTGTACTCGCGTTGTGCACCCGCCTATAGACGCATATTACTAACACACCCTTTAA
The DNA here is from genome assembly GCA_039654105.1 of Coreius guichenoti. NCBI lineage: Eukaryota > Metazoa > Chordata > Actinopteri > Cypriniformes > Gobionidae > Coreius > Coreius guichenoti. The sequence goes on along the minus strand of CM077168.1, from coordinate 9,649,164 downwards.
ATAACACAAAAAATACTGCACCATTGACTTTAGACCAGGTTTTTGTTGGTCAGTGGCGCAGTCGATTTCAGTTGCCTCAAAATAGCAACGCGCCAACAATGCGCCTGAACACACCTCGTTTTCAGACCAGCACGCTCATGGGCGAACAGATGGGCTCGAGAGCATTTGCTATTTAAACAACGTGGGCGCTGGATGTGAAAATGATAACTGCGACGGCCTGAAACTAGCAAAAAACACCTGCGTCGTGCCTGGCGTCGCATCTTGCCGGGTGTATGATAGGGCCCTAAAAGTTTTACTTTAAAGTACATTTTAAATCTTTTTTTCATAATCTTTTGTCGTACATTAAAAAAGTACACTTATTTTGATAAGTGTCGACTAACATGCTAAAGCACATGTAAAGTACTTGATTATATTTTTAACTGTAGTATTATTCAATATATCTTAAATGTAATAAAAAATTTTCATCATTACAAATGTGTAATTACAAATATATTTAAATACATGACATACAAGTTTCAACAGAAAGTTTTTTGCCATAAATGTTTCTCAGTACATTCAGCAGTACACTTTAATCATAGAAGTAAATGAAGAAATTACATATAAAAATGTACTTAAGTGATTAAAAAAAGCACTCTCAAGTTCAGCTGATTAAATTTAATATAAATTTTAAGTAAGTGCTTTTTTTTTTTTTAAAGTATGCTAAAATGTACTTCTTTTCACAATAATTGCTAGAAAATTTTAGGGCTCTAACAATTTGAGGTATAGGGGTCTTGACATGAGAAATCAAATTTGCCTTGATCTTTTGACATATAAGAGGTCTTTGTACCATTAAAACATCCTGCAAGTTTCATAGCTTAAAACATCCTCCTCATTATAAACAAAGCATTTATTTAATCAGGCTCCAAAAATGGCTCTTTTGGATATTATGAGATTTGTGACATCACACACGGGCAAAACATTTGCATATGATTGATCTAGAGCAAGATATCAGTGAATAGTTTTACATCATAGAGTATACAGTATACCGATGCACATTCAGTTTCTGACGTAGAGTCTGTCGACAACAGGACAAATGGAAGAGAGAAAGAACGTACGCTTTGACGCGTCCACTTTAAACAGCTCTGTACAGACTTCAGAAGGATCCCAGTGTTGGAAACAAGTTGGATCGCGTCGTGTTTGGAGCATTTTGTTTTGTAAACAAGGCACGGTGTAATGGAGAGTTCACAAAGAAACTTTTGTTGAAAGATGGAGCAGCAACTGTATTGGATCTGACAGCAGCTGCATCACAAACCCTAAGTCATAGTGCTTTGTCTTTTTTTTTTTTTTTTTTTCACATATTTAAGTAATAAAAAAATCAATTTTAATGATATCTAAAATAAACTATTTTGGAGGATAGCTCACTCATTTTCAAACGTTGGGTGTCAGGCATGTCACAAACATTGTGTGAACCTTGGCAATGGGAGTTGAATACTGTATCACTGACCTTTCCCTGAACTCTGCCCTGCAAACCGCCCGGAACAACACAAAGCATCATCAGCGCACGCAAGGCCCACATCAACCATATTGGGTACTGACCCATAGCACAGCTGGGGTTAAAAAGAGACTCTGTCATTAAGCACAGCCAATGTATGTATGAGGTTGTGTGCTCCGGCCGTCAGCCTCCCTTCACTGGCATCCGTGGCCTCTTCTGGGATTAAAGTCAAAGCTTGTAATTAGCAGGAAAGGCCAGTGTAGAGAGGAGAAGAGGATGAAATGACCCCTACTATCTCTCCCCCCGCATGCCTATGGCTTATCGCTCCACCCGGGGGGAATGTTTATGTATTACTCATGCATTTCAGAGAGGAACAACGCATAAGCCTCTGTGTGACAGTTCAATTTGAAATATGTGTTTGATTGTTGGAGAAGGCTGCTGAAAAGAGGCGAAAAACCTTGAGAAGAGGCTTTAGTCAAGAAGTGAACTGCTTTTATGTGCGCGTGCGCTCTCTTTTAAGATTGCTTCTCGCTTCTGCCACCAGCTGCTGTTCATCATGGTGTGATGTTCGACCTTATGATTTTTGGAATGGCATAATGATGATGTATCTCTATCAGCCAGAGTAATTGGGAGCTGTTTTTCTCAGCACTTTCTTACAATTTGCTGCTTAAATTACAGACGAGCGACTATGTATTTCATTTTCACTCACTCTGCCCTTCACTGTCTACCAGAGTCAGACGGCGTGTGAGAGTGAGAGGGGCCACTGTGCTCAAGGGCCCTTGAGCTGATTTTGCAGCAAATGCCATTTTGTTAACAATACGGTGAGCGTCGTTTCATCACTGAATATTATATTGGACAAAAATGAATCCAAAACATCTAAAGCAAAAAATTAATCTATTCATTTGACATATAGGGTAAACAGAAAGCCATTAAAAAGGATAAAATACTTAGAGACAGTGTGCCGAAAAATTCAAATGTATATCAACTTTTATCAAATATCAATATCAAAATTTAAAACCTGTAATTTCCTTCTGTGGAACCCAAAAGAATATTCTGAAAAATGTCTTTGTTGAAAAAGTTTTGGACTCACACGCAGGCAAATACATTTGCATATGACTGTCTCAAGAGCAAAATATCAGCGAAAAGTTTTACATCATACAGTTATACCGACATGTCCTCCAACCAATACGCCTATATAGGTCGTTTGTCACTTCCCTGAAATACGACCCATAGGAGCGTTTACTACAGTTGAGCCCCTATCGACAACAGGACACTTTCATTTTAATTCATGAAATACGACCCATGGAAGCGTTTACTACAGTTGCGCCCCTATCGACAACAGGACACTTTCATTTTAATGCATTGTTCCCTTTTATCTGCGTCATATTTCAGGTTTTGCATAGCTCAATTGGTCGAGCATTGCAGTATACAGCAACATGTTCTCATGTGATCATGCAGTCGTGGGTTCGATCCCAGGAAACGCATGTGCTCATAAAGTGTATATGCACTATAAATCACTGGGTTTAGGGGTAGGGTGGGTGTAGTTGTTAATAAAAAACGATTTTTGCTAAATGGAAATATGACAAATGGTGGTAAAGAGTCCACACATTGCATTTAAATGAACACGCATTTTGATTGGTAACGACAGTCATACGTCAGACGTAACACGACACTGTCATTATTTTTACGCCAGCTAGAGGGCGCATGACTTCAAAACGTAAATAAAGGTTGTAATAAGTTGTTTGAAAAAACGACCTATAGAGTCGTTTTTTTTTGGAGGACAGTTTGAGTTATACAGTTATACAGTATACCAATGCACATTTAGTTTCTGATGTACTCCACTCACTTGAGTCTGTTGACAACAGGACCAAGTATATATACCAAGTTCTGTCATGAAACTCTAGATGGCACAGGCTGATCCCAATAACGCAACCTGCTGACAATCACATTGTTAACTACATGACAATTAAATATTTGATTAATAGTTGCTATAGAAGTTTGCAGCATGCTTTCAGAGTTTCTCTGCAGCCTTCCACTTTCCCCAGTTCCACCTGTATACATCTGCTATGGGTAATTTCATATATACATTTGTGCAGCAGCATGTCTTAGATGCTCACTGGATGTATTTGTATGTATTGGCAGTAGCCAGTCTCTGTACTTGCTCTGCAGCAGCAGCAATATCATCATCAGCAGTAATATCATCATCAGCAGCAGCAGCAATATAATCATCATCAGCAGCAATATCATTATTAGCAGCAATGCCATCAGTAGCAGGAATAATCAACAGCAGCAGCAATATCATCATCAGCAGCAGCAGCAATAATCAACAGCAGCAGCATGTAGGGACTCTGTATAAGGGAAACAGGTCTATTTAGCTCAAATAAAATTATTAATTAATTCATAGGGAATTTTGAGAGAGTCTGATTTTACGGCCGAGCAAATGACTCGTCCAGCGTTCATTTGAACGGGCTGTAACTATCAACTCTGCAGCGGATATTAATATCCAAACAATAGTGAAACACTATTTAATAGCCAGGTAACATAGATCAGCAGTTTAAGACATTAAATTCGTAAGCACATAACACAAGAACACTTATCTTTAAATACAAACGAAACTTTAATGATTACTCTAACACGTAAAACTAATATCTAACACAAACACACGCACACACACATTCACACGAGTTGCAGAAAGGAGGAAAGTGAGGAAAGAATGAGTTTTAAGAGAGTGAAATGATGCAATCCCAAGTTCTAGCAATATATGCATTTATAACACATGACCTGAACGAACCATCAATCATTAATTTAACCCTCCTATCGTTTCTTAGGCGGGGTTATTAAATTTGATATCAATGCACCTGTTCAGTTAGATCTGGAGGTTACTTGTGTTTGTGTCTCGTCTTTGAATGGGGATTCCCTTTTCCTTCTTGGTCCTGGCTGCAGAGGGGTTCCCCAGGTTCTTTGATTCACTGACGGCCTTGTCGTGTCTTTGATCGACGTCTTGGGAAGCCAATCACGTGGCGTGTTGGCGGATGGATGGAAAGTCTCGTGGAGGTTTGAAGTTAAAGCGGGCTTTGCTGTAGATCGTTGTTCGAAACTTTGCAGCAAAACTTAACTTAGAACACGAGACTCAACGGAAAGAAAAGAAACTAAGTAAAAGAAAGGAAAGTGAGACGAGAGTATTTAGGTGGCTTGAAATGAAATTGTTAACCCATTTTCTCTGATCTTGGTCTGCCTCGATCGTCTTTGTCCGATCATCTATTCGTCAAGTTGTCTCTTTGTCTAAACTCTGTCTAATTCTTTGTTCGTGTTCTGAGATTTTAAACTCAAATGTCTGCCCATCCTCCAGGATGGGTTCTGACCAATTAGGTATCATATTTAGGTCAGCGGTGACTGTGTCCCCACCCCTCACCATAAATTACCTGTTATCTGTGGTCTCTTAACTTCCCTTTCTAAGCAGAGTACAGTTAGACATTTCTTATTATTAAGAACACGATACATTCTACACATATTTCAATCAAGCCATCTTCTGAATTATAAGCATACAATCATACTGATACCAAGCAAGGTACACTTTCAGTCAATTATTCAATAGTTATCACAATTACATAAATTGTGAGTGATATATATGCATAATGGTCACGTGTATTGGTTATAGACATGATATAGAATTATGCAGTAGAAGGCTGTTTGAATGTAAATCCGGCTATCATTCTTTTGAATGATTTGATGCAGTTTATATGTAACAACAGTCCCTGTAGGTTTTCCTGTGGATTTTAACCGTGTCACTCAGAGTTCATTTAAAGGTCGTTGAGAAGGGGGAATCTGCTTTGGCTCTTTGTCTTGGGGGTCAACCAACCTCTGCCGTTATCTTGGTGATGCTCGAAATTTGCAAGGCTGTAAAGGACTTAGCTGGGGGTTTTGTCAGCCTGGTGCAGACTGACCAGCGCCCACTTCAATTAAGGCCATAAACTGTTGATTTGTTGAGTTGAGTTTTGTGTGGAAAACTTTATGTTTGAACGAATCATCTGGAAGATTCATTTGTGTCTGGTGCGCCCTCAAACCTTACAGGCAATATAATCATCATCATCAGCAGCAGCAATATCATCATTAGCAGCAATAATCAACAGCAGTAGCAGCAATATCATCAGCAGCAGCAATATAATCACCAGCAGCAATAATCAACAGCAGCAGCAACAGCAGCAATATAATCATCATCAGCAGCAATATAATCATCAGCAGCAGCAATAATCATCATCAGCAGCAATAATCAAAAGCAGCAGCAATATCATCATCAGCAGCAATAATCATCATCAGCAATATCATCATCAGCAGCAGCAATATCATCAGCAGCAGCAATAATCAAAAGCAGCAGCAATGTCATCATCGGCAGGAATATCAGCAGCAGCAGCAATAATCAACAGCAGCAGCAATATAATCACCAGCAGCAATAATCAACAGCAGCAGTAGCAGCAGCAATATCATTATCAGCAGCAATAATCAAAAGCAGCAGCAATATCATCATGAGCAGCAATAATCATCATCAGCAATATCATCATCAGCAGCAGTAATAATCAAAAGCAGCAGCAATATCATCAGCAGCAGCAATAATCAAAAACAGCAGCAATGTCATCATAGGCAGCAATATCAGCAGCAGCAATATAATCACCAGCAGCAATAATCAACAGCAGCAGCAGCAGTAGCAGCAATATCATCATCAGCAATAATCAACAGCAGCAGCAATATCATCATCAGCAGCAATATCATCATCATCATCATCAGAAGCAGCAGCAATAATCATCATCAGCAATAATCAATAGCAGCAGCAATATAATCATCAGCAGCAGCAATATAATCATCATCAGCAGCAATAATCATCATCAGCAGCAATAATCAAAAGCAGCAGCAATATCATCATCAGCAGCAATAATCATCATCATCAGCAGCAGCAATAATCAAAAGCAGCAGCAATATCATCAGCAGCAGCAATAATCAAAAGCAGCAGCAATGTCATCATCGGCAGCAATATCAGCAGCAGCAGCAGCAATAATCAACAGCAGCAGCAATATAATCACCAGCAGCAATAATCAACAGCAGCAGTAGCAGCAGCAATATCATCATCAGCAATAATCAATGGCAGCAGCAATATCATCATCAGCAGCAATATCATCATCAGCCGCAATATCATCATCATCATCAGCAGCAGCAGCAATAATCAACAACAGCAGCAATAATCATCATCAGCAATAATCAAAAGCAGCAGCAATATCATCATCAGCAGCAGCAGCAATAATCATCATCAGCAATAATCAATAGCAGCAGCAACAGCAGCAATATAATCATCAGCAGCAGCAATAATCATCAGCAGCAGCAATAATCAAAAGCAGCAGCAATATCATCATCAGCAGCAATAATCAAAAGCAGCAGCAATATTGTCATGAGCAGCAATAATCATCATCAGCAATATCATCATCAGCAGCAATAATCAAAAGCAGCAGCAATATCATCATCAGCAGCAATAATCAAAAGCAGCAGCAATGTCATCATCGGCAGCAATATCATCAGCAGCAGCAGCAATAATCAACAGCAGCAGCAATATCATCATCAGCAGCAATAATCAAAAGCAGCAGCAATATCATCATGAGCAGCAATAATCATCATCAGCAATATCATCATCAGCAGCAGCAATAATCAAAAGCAGCAGCAATATCATCAGCAGCACCAATAATCAAAAGCAGCAGCAATGTCATCATCAGCAGCAGCAATATAATCACTAGCAGCAATAATCAACAGCAGCAGCAGCAGTAGCAGCAATATCATCATCAGCAATAATCAACAGCAGCAGCAATATCATCATCAGCTGCAATATCATCATGAGCAGCTATAATCATCAGCAATATCATCATCAGCAGAAATAATCAAAAGCAGCAGCAATATCATCAGAGCAGCAATAATCAAAAGCAGCAGCAATGCCATCATTGGCAGCAATATCATCATCAGCAGCAGCAATAATCAACAGCAGCAGCAATATAATTAGCAGTAGCAGCAATAATCAACAGCAGCAGCAATGTCAGAAGCAGCAGGAATATAATCAGCAGCAGCAATAATCAACAGCAGCAGCAATATAATCAGCAGTAGCAGCAATATCATCATCAGCAGCAGCAGTATAATCACCAGCAGCAATAATCAACAGCAGCAGCAACAGCAGCAATATAATCATCATCATCAGCAGCAATATAATCATCATCAGCAGCAATAATCATCAGCAGCAGCAATAATCATCATCAGCAGCAATATCATCATCAACAGCAGGAATAATCAACAGATGCAGCAATAATCAACAGCAGCAGGAATAATCAACAGCAGCAATAATCAACAGTAACAGCAATATAATCATCAGCAGCAGCAATAATCAAAAGCAGCAGCAATATCATCATCAGCAGCAATATCAGCAGCAGCAGCAATAATCAGCTTACTTACTTACTGCCCATTATGCCTCTGGCATGTAGGGCAGCAACAAATGTTCTCCACTCTGGTCGATTCTGGGCTTTTTTCTGGACATCTCCCCATGTCAGGTTCATAGATTTCATTTCTTCCTCTACTGTGCGACGGCAGGTGATCTTGGGTCGTCCTCTCTTTCTTTTACCTTCGGGTGTCCAGTGAAGGGCTACTCTTGGGATGCTGTCTTGCTCTCTTCTCAAAACATGCCCAATCCAGTTCCAGCGCCACTTTGTTATGATGCTATCCATGTTGTCTTGTTGACATCTTGTTAATAGATCCTCATTTGATATCTTGCTTGGCCAAAAAATCCGACAGATTCTTCTCAGACTCCTTGTGTGGAAGACTGATAGTTGATGTATGTCATTTGCTGTCATTCTCCAGCATTCTGCGGCGTACAGTAGGGTGGATAGAACGCAGCTCTGATATAATTTGAGTTTTGTCTTGTTTCTATACTGCTGAGACTTCCATATGTTGTTTAGCATTCTGAATGCATTTCTGGCTTTGTTTATTCTGTTTTTAATGTCATTGTGTGCACCCCCATCATATCTTACAGTACTCCCAAGATAGGTGAACTCGTTTGTTGTTAATAGAGCTTCTCCATTTACATGTATTGGTAATGGATCTGAGATGTTTAGCGCCATCACTTCAGATTTTTCCTGGTTTATTTTCAGGCCAACTTGCTGTGCAAAGTAGCTGAGACGTGATGTTTTCTCTTGCATGTGTTGATGAGTGTGTGAGACCAGAGCCAGATCATCAGCAAAATCAAGGTCTTCCAATGCTGAGAAGAGGGTCCATCGTATACCTCTTGTTTGATCTTCTGTTGTGCGGCGCATCACCCAGTCGATAACGATGTTGAGGAGCAATGCTGACATACCTGGAATGCCAGGCTACTGTTTCCCACCCGGCATTTAAAGTTGGCACAGAAGGTCTTGATGAGGTCCACTATGTGTTGTGGAATTCCATACATCCTTAAGATGTTCCAGAGGCCGTCTCGGTGTATACTATCGAATGCCTTTTCAAAGTCGATAAAATTTATGTATATTTGCCTCTGCCATTCTGTGCATTGTTCTATGATGTTACGAAGTGCAAATATTTGATCAATACACCCCCTTCCCTTACGGAATCCTGCATGTTCATTCCTGAGTTTCTTATCTACTGCCTCTGTAAGTCGCTGCTCAATGATTTTTGCCATGATTTTGCTTGGTATGGATAGGAGTGTGATTCCTCGCCATTTATTACAATCTCTCAAGTTGCCCTTCTTTGGGTATCTCTATAATGATTCCTTCTGACCAGTCATCAGGTATTTCTTTTTCCTCCCAGATAGTTTTGAATAGTGGTTGAAGTATTTTGGAGGCGAGATCTGGGTCTGCTTTAAAAAAAAGCTCTGCATTCAGGTTATCTTGGCCAGGGGCTTTTCCATTTTTTAGGGACTTAATGGCTGTGACAATTTCTTCCTTTGTTGGTGGTTCAGTGCTAATGTCCAGGTCATTCTCTGCATGCTGGACATTTGGTTCTATTGTGGGTGGTGGTCTGTTTAGAACTTCCTGAAAGTGCTCTGCCCATCGGGCTTCTTGTTGTGACTCAGTTGTCAATAACTGATCCTTTTGGTCTACTATTGGTGCCTCAGTTGTTCGTCTATGTTTGCCACTCACTATTTTAGTGATCTTATAGACTTTTCCTTGCTCCCCTTTCCTAACTGCCTCTTCTGCTTGACTTGCAAGATTTTCTAGATATGCCCGCTTGTCTGCTCTAGCTTTCCTTCGGACTGCTTTGTTTGTTTCTTGGTACTGTTTCCTGTATTTTTCTTTAAGCCGTTCAGATTTTGTCTCATTTACTTTCTTCTTTAAGGCCCTTCTATTTTCTACAGCTTGCCATGTGTCATCACTTAACCATTCCTTCTTTTCCTTGTGCTTGTATCCAAGACAGGCTTCACTGGTCTTCACATAGGCTGTTTTGGTCTGTTCCCACATAGTGTTGATATCATCTGATTTTGGCTCTGTATGATCCAACATATCTACTAATGCCTGAAATCTGTTCTTTAGTTGTATCACAAAATAACCTCTGACCTTGGTGTCATGTAGCTTTCGGACATCAAATTGCTTTCTGGTTGTCTTTCTGCTTCCTGTTTTCCTAAGCTTTATTCTCAGCACAGCTGTGACTAGGTGGTGATCGCTACCGACGTCTGCTCCTCGTTTGACCTTAACATCAAGTAAATAGCGTCTCCATGTGCCATTTATCATGAGATGATCTATTTGATTTTGATCCTTTCCATTTGGAGAGTGCCATGTTAGCTTGTGAATGACCTTGTGTAATAATCAGCAGCAGCAGCAGCAATATAATCTTCAGCAGCAATATCATCATCAGCAATAATCAACAGCAGCAGCAATATCATCATCAGCAGTAATATCATCTTCAGCAGCAATATCATCATCAGCAATAATCAACAGCAGCAGCAATATCATCATCAGCAGCAATATCATCTTCAGCAGCAATATCATCATCAGCAATAATCAACAGCAGCAGCAATATCATCGTCAGCCGCAATATCATCATCAACAGCAGCAGCAATAATCATCAGCAGCAGCAATATCATCATCAGCAGCAGGAATAATCAACAGCAGCAGCAATAATCAACAGTAACAGCAATATAATCTTCATCAACAACAATAATCAAAAGCAGCAGTCTGTCTGCTGTCCCCAGTCCAGAGAGGACTCCGTCTCCTGTCCTGAGTCCTGTCCCGAGTCCAGAGAGGACTCTGTCTCCTGTCCCTCCTGTCCTCGCTCTAGAGTCCGTAGAGGGGGGCTCATGCCTGAACCGCCATGGCTCCCTGAACCGCCATGGCTTCCTGAACTGCCTGAGCCGCCATGGCTCCCTGAACTGCCTGAGCCACCATGGCTACCTGAACTTCTGGCTCCTCCATGGTCCCCTTAGCTGTCGGAGCCACTGTGGTCCCCTGTAGCACTGGCACCACCCTGGAGGCTTCCTAGCCAGTTGGCAGCACCCGGATCACCTGCCTTTGTCCTCAAGGACTCCAGGGTGCCCCCCCCCCC